>JAPUBQ010000012.1:6495000-7745000 GCA_035578125.1 Mellilla xanthometata
TTATTTGTCGAATAAAAAGCACATGACAGTTTTATTACCTTTCTTTTTTTCGACAAATTGATGAACAGCATATTTGTATTATAACCATCGAATCCTCAGCGTGCTTATAGACGCACCGGTTTGATTATTTTTTGCAAAGGTTATTATATATTACAATTGGTCCGGTGCAAGTATAAACATCTAAACTAGTCTATTGAACAATGTGCAAAGAACTGTCTTGGAAAAAAAAAGGAATGTCTGTCATCCGGTGCGCGTAGAAACAATTGCAAAGTACTGTATATATATTTATTGAGACAGCCGCTATATACTTATAATATAATAAAATTCAGACCAACTTATAAAATCTTTAAAAAAAACATATAGTAAGACTTTTTAAACAAGAATAAAATTTTCTAGAAACCAGACTTTTACAAAATATAGTACGTACAAAAGCTACGCTATTAAAATTAATAAATCAATATTATAATATTTATTATCACATTAAATTATAAACATGAATTTTATAAATCATGAATAACTTAAATCAATAAATACAAAGTTAGTCTACCAAAATTCAAAATGCTCTACTAATAAACCTTTATTTTTTTCAAGATTGAATCTCTAAATTGCAACTTATGGGGCATTCTGGGCTACTTAGGTCCAAATTCACCTAAAATTATTTAGTTTCTTAGTGTATAAGCAACAAAATTTGTCTATAGCTATTTATGTATTAAAATTAGCCCAAAGTGTTTAGTAATTAAGTGAATTATTAACAAAACAGACCAAATTCACTTAAAACCAATTCGGTTTCACAGCGACTTTTCAAAAGTTTATTAGCAAACTTCGGATTAACCCGACAATCATGTTCGACTACGTTAACTTCAGTGTCATATATTTAATACTGTATTTTATGAAACGATACACATAATTAGCTAATTAGTGCATCAAGTTATCTTTTACAGTTAATTACATGTTCATCTCTTAACAATTATTATGCGTTATTATATAGTAGTTCGCAAGCATTCGTTATTGCTTATCAGAACAGAGCGGCAGAACATAAATGGCTATGTTAATACTGATCCAAGTATCGTTTTCATATTTTTGAGAAATTTCGACATATTGTCCGTGAACTTCTGAGATCTTCTATCTGATTATACACACATTTTACAAGAGGAACAATAAACTGATTTATTTAGCCACCGGCAAGACTATTGAAAAAATAAAACACTTGGTCATTTTTTAAATGCTTTTACTACTAATGTTGCAAAATAGCTATTATTTTGAGCTTTTCTTTATTGGACGGAAGTTAGGAGTTTTAAGTTTTCAAATTCTCAAATGTAAGTTAGGAGGTGTCAGAAGTTCACGGACGATATGGAAAAAGAACTAAAAAGCGAAAAACCCGCTTCAATTCAATATTTTTTTTTTACATTTTTATAGGACCACTCTGGAAAAAGTCTTTCGAATAAAGATAATATTTTACTACCCTTTCCAATAATTTTCGAAATCAATGAATTAGGTAACAATTAAGTTAGGAATATAATTCTTAAAAAAAAAAAAAAACATTTTGTCAGTACGTTTCTACTGCCGCTCTATGTACTTATGATAAGGCAAGGCACATAATCAAAACGTGTTTTTCTATAAGCAAATTAGCGATGCGCGACTGCGAATAATCTTACCAGTCGAATTATCTACAACTACTAATTTACACGTTCGACTTGAATATTAGTAATATACTAATGTTAATAATCGAATAATGACTACTAATTAGTTACTAATGGCGTTTTGACTCGATTGTCAGCGAATCTTGTCAATGTCACTTGTTAGTTTCAAATGAATGATATATGAATGAATCGTTGGAGTGGAGTCGGCTCAAGTAGTAACTAATGTAGTATTCATTCAATCCGGTTAATTTGGAGTGGGTATCATGTTAGTTACTAATTTTCGGAGATCATTCGAATGAGTCCGGATTGAATGAATACTACATTAAACATTGTAAACTGTAACTGTGTGTTGTGTATTTTCTACGCGAAAATAGAAAAGAATACTACATTAGTTACTACTTGAGCCGACTCCACTCCAACGATTCATTCATATTTCATTCATTTGAAACTAACAAGTGTCATTGACAAGATTCGCTAACAATCGAGTCAAAACGCCCTTAGTAACTAATTAGTAGTCATCATTCGATTATTAACATTAGTATATTACTAATATTAGTAATATACTTGAATATTCAAGTCGAACGTGTAAATTAGTAGTTGTAGATAATTCGACTGGTAAGATTATTCCCAGTCGCGCATCGCTAAAGCAAATAATTAAATTAGTTTTGCATTTGGACCCCCTTTCCGGTCCACTGTTCATCCAATTTGACATCACACTCTAGATCACTGAGAGCTGACTTTAAGTCGTATCCGAATTCGCTCTTGAACTTATCAAAGGCCGCGTTGAGCAAAGCCTCGATGTCAAGTTCCTTATATCTTGCGTTTTGTTCGCGGCACCGGGTCACCATGTTGCGAATCGCCCAGCAAGCATTGCGCTGTAAAATAAATAAAAAAATGGTTGCCTGTAAAGTCGGTTTTACGGGCGAAGATTTTACGTGACAACCGATCGTTAGACCGATCATAGTTGAGTGGGAGAGAGACGCAAGGCATTGGGCGGGCCTCTCTCTCGTTCGGTGACTCATCGTAACGTTAACGGGCGTTACACTTTTTCATAAGTGACTCCCAGCCGCAACCTAATTTAAGACGTTGTCACGTCAAAAAATTAAAATAAATATATGTGTGCCCTAAGTTATCTAACAGTTTATTGTTTATTTTATTTTAATATTTCTGACACATTTCACACACGGCTGGTTAACCCCATACTGAACCATTTCTAGTTCGTATTATGGTTGCTAACACAACTGATATACTACATATACATACATACATATTATATATAGATACATATTTAACACCCAGACCGACAGCCAACAAATTTAGTTCAGCACAAAGATGTTGGCCGTGCCGGGAATCGAACCCGGAACCTTCTGATTGGCAGTCCAGCATGGTAGCCGTTACGCCAACGAGGTCGTCAAATATATATAAGTACTTTATTGATATAATTATTATTACATGTATGTACAGCGTTACTATTCTACACAACATCAACTTAATATACTAGGTTTTTACTAAGCTAACAGCGCCTTTTAAAACTTACCCAACAGTTAGTTTTTTTTTAACGCTTAATAGGGCTTGCTCTTGACCACAACTCACCTGATGTTAAGTGATATTGCAGTCTGAGATGAAGCGCGCTTGCCTAGAAGAAACCGGTTCACTCTCTCCTTGAAGACGGTCAGGTAAGTTTGTTGCTTTTTGCACAAACAGCTAAACAAATTTGGATGAAATTTGGTATAGCATAAAGCAAAAGCAACCCACTATACAATTCCTCAGCTGGGACTCGGGTTTGGTGGGGGGCATGAGTAAATGCATTTCCTCACGTAAAAAAAAAAAAAAAAAAGGCTGTTAGTCTATTAGTTGAAGCAGAAACTCTCAACACCAAAACTTAGCCACTTAGCTCATACGAAGAAGTAGAAGGCTTGAAAAACAAATCAATGGTGCCGGGTCAAATTCAAACTGGAGTGACACGAATCGAAAACCAACACCTCACTCACATTCGAGGTACACATAATTTGTAGTAACCATAAGTCTTCTTCTTCCTTGCCTTATCCCACTAGGTGGGGTTGGTACAGCAAATTTTTCTCTTCCACTCTCCTCTATCAGCCGTCGTCTCTACACTCACTCCTTTCACTCTCATGTCCTCATTCACACACTTCGTCCATGTCTTCTTCGGTCGGCCTCTTGCCCTTATTCCTTATTCACAGACTCCATTCATATATTTTACGGTCGGCCTCTTGCCCTTCTTCCTTGCACTACCATTTCCATACATCTCCTAGTAACATGCATCTGCACTCTACGTCGGGGGTTAAAAATAAAAATCATAATAACTTATTATATAGTAAAATTGTAACGATATATTGATTTCAGCAACAAATGGCTGCCCTCGCTGGAGTCGCTGCTGCGTAACATCGACAAGAGTTTCTTCTAGTAACATGCGTCTCTTTTCTACACATCACATGCCCATACCACGTTAACCTTCTACTCTTTAATTCCTCACCCACTGGGGCTACTTTCTAGTTCATTCATTCATTTAATATTTAAGAGCTGGGCTCTTGTCTGTGGAGTTTTTTCCAGGTAGTTCTGTCTTCGGCCAAATCCTGGACCTCCCTATACGACATGACTTTCGCCTTCTCCTTAATTTGGTCTAAATATGATCTTCTAGGTCTTCCTCTTCCTCTCCTGCCTTCTATCTTTCCTTCTACGATATTTTTAATGAAATTGTCATGTCGTATAAGGTACTTTCTAGTATTTAATTTAATTTACCTGAATGCTAGGATTGTCAGGGTGTATCTTCATAACGCCTACTATCGCCTCTGGTGCGCCGTTCTCAAAGAACTGCCGACTGTGTGTCGGCTCGCGGAGACTCAGCGCCGCTATCGACTTGAGAAGAACCGCTGAAGTTGCTGCGTTGCCCTGGAAATTGACGACTTCGTTGGCGTAATGGTTATCATGCTCGACTGTCAACCAGAAGGTTCCGGCTTCGATTCCCGGTACCGCCAACATCTTAGTGAAGAACTAAATTTTGTTGGCTGTTGGTCTGGGTGTTAATTATTTATCGATACAAAGTATTTATGTATGTCAGTTGCTGCGTTGCCTTGGAAATTGACGACTTCGTTGGCGTAATGGTTACCATGCCGGACTGCCAATCAGAAGGTTCCGGGTTCGATTCCCGGCCCGACCAACATCTTTGTGCTGAACTAAATTTGTTGGCTGTGGGTTTGGGTGTTAAATATGTATCTATATAAAATACTATGTATGTATGTAGTATATCCGTTGTGTTAGCAACCATAATACGAACTAGAAATGGTTCAGTAAGGGGCTAACCGTGTGTGAAATAGTCCTAATATTTTTTTTATAATTTATAATGGTACTAGGAATTAGTCGTTTCAATTTCAATATTTCCATCTTTAAAAAATCTTATTATTTATAATATTATAACAATAATAATAATAACACTAACGCTTAAAGCGATAATGTCACCAATTACGGTCTATTCATTTTCATTAACTATTTTTGGAATATTCTGTATCTTTATCTATTAAAGATAATTGAAACTATTGGTATTCAGACGGCACGAATAGAAAATTTTAACAATGATAAAAACAAAATTGACTTACAGCATGCCTGTTCAGCACAGACACGATGATTGGAGCGATGCCTTTTTTCATAAGGTCTCTTTTGACGTCATCGTTACCGGCGAGCGATGTTATTCTGAAATGATACATAAGAACACGTTGTAAGAATGTACTACATTCGAGTAGCTAGTAGCGCCTGTAGCTCGGCGAACTAAGGTGATCGGCCGCGATCATCGAGGTTAAGCGACGGTCGATGCGGACAGTCTTTGGATGGATGACCATGCACAAGACTGTCAAAGTAGCATTTCCATCTGAGCGCTACCGTGGGTCAAATGGCATGTTAAATTGTAGGTCCGGGCTGTATTAACGACTGCTTGTAATATACTTGTTAATATTTTTGCTTTGCACTGCTTGAGTGAGATACAACTGCTCGTGAAAATAATGTTGTTGTAACAGTGTGTGTATAACTACTAATAACAAGTATTTTTACATTCATTCTATCAGGTATTTTTTACAAGCAATCGTTAATTCAAGTCAGAGGCCTTCGGGCAGCCTGAAAACTCTCGACACTAGAACATGGCCACTTAACTCATACGAAGAAGAAGAAGATTACATTAGATATTCACTCATATAACAACAGAGTTTATTTACTGTTGAAGTGACTCACAGAAATCGTATTTTAATCATATAAATATTTATAAACTGTTTACGGTAACAGGTAGTACCATCCACATGAACATAAAATGTAGCATTGAACTGACGACATAATGACCTATTTACAAAAATTATGGAGAAATAAAATACATTGATTCACTTTATGCAAGGACTTCTCTATCACTATGGCGACAGTAGATCGATAAGAAACTTCCTGGTATTGGGAAAAGAAGTTTTACTGACATTCGTATCCTAACCGCAGAAGCGGTCAGACCATCCACCCTATTCTTTCTTATTCATTACAAAGATACATTTAAATTTGTAATAAAATAAATAAGAGCAAATGTCTTTTCACCCATTTGCTTTAAATTTGTGAAAACAATAATAGTTTTTAAATGCAACCACGCATTTAAATATTGTGAAAATAAAACATAACAAGAACAATCAAAATGACGAGCGCAGAAAACGGCGACTACCTATCATTTGGCGATCGTAACTACGGCCTCGCCACTATAAGAAAATGGCACGAGCACAACAAACGTATCTTAAGAGGCGATATCATCCACATAACTGATGACAATACAGCCATCACCAAAAACTCTATCGTGAAGGTGAACCAACAGTCGTGCAACGACTATGCTGACTCCACCGACCAACTCAAACATCGAGCCAGACACATCAACTACTGGAAATCTGAGCTAGAAAGAGCTATCAGAGACATCGATGCCGAAATGACTATACTTGAAGAACAAAGGCAACAGGTAAAAAACGCAATGGACACGGTGAAAATACCAGAATATATTACCGAAGAGTGCTTAGACTTGAGAAGGTTGAGAATGCAATCCGATCTAATATACGATATGCCGCAAGAAGAGCTTTTTACTGAATCCGCGTTGATTACTAATGTCAAGCGTCTTCATAGAGAAATGCTACGGGAAATCGAGAATCAAATGAAAAAGAACGTTGCAGCTAAAATTGCTCTGGAAGCAGATTGGAGCGATAAGCATTTAGCGTTCAAATATGAAACAACTAACCATGAATTGAAAACCAAAGCACAAAATGTAAAACGTTGGGCAGGCGCGACTAAACTATCGGAAGGTCAATCTGACGTACAATCTTGGGAGCACTATACTGTTAATGCACTGGTACAATTCAAACATGCGATCGAAAGTTCTAAACAACTCAGAGCTAAAGTTGATGCAACATTGATCAACACAGCGAGAGATCTACGTTCGCAAGACATCAAAGTGAACAACGCTTTATCCGAAAGAATTGCAAGGACCCAACAAGTAAAAACTGAGCTCGAAAACCAACTACGTTTGACTCTACAGAAAATTGTAGAAACAGAAAACATATTAGAAACTCTTCACGAGGAAATGCTCAAAGTGTCTCAGAGACTCCAAGTTGCTCAAACAAGATTGAACACGAAGAGTATTCGTCCAAATGTGGAGAATTGTCGTGAAGGTTCTTTAATAGGTCTGATAGAAGAAGTCAAGGATTTGAACGACAGCATGAGTTTGCTGCAAGAAAGATCGTTGCAAACTGAAAAGTTACGAGCCGAATTGATTCATGAGAGATCTCAGCTGGAAAATGAGATTACAGTGAAGAATAAGACAATACATATTGATAATCAGAGATGTTTGTTTTTGCGTTCGCATTACCAGTCTGCTGAGAAAATGTGCGGATTGTAATAACATGAAACAACATTTACCTATTTTTTCAATAGTCGATGTAGTCAGTAGGAGTATAGAATTATCGGTAGCTTTTAGAATCACAGCCGCCACCAGTTAAGTTTTTAATAACAATAATGCTTTAATTTGCAAAATAATTTCTAAACATATTAGATTCAAATGAAATATACATAGAACATGTAACATTATAATTTAAGTTAAGCTCAAAAAAATAATTTGTTAACATATAGCGGTAAAGAATAGAAAGGAACAATCTGGCAACTTGCACTAGTAAAAATTCCGTATAGTTAACTGCATAACTGTAGGTGTCAGGGCTTTCTACTTGGAAAAATAAAAATTTGAAGAAAATGAACCAAAAAAAATAAATAAGCAACAATAAATTAAATTAGGGTAGCAACAGATGGAGCAAAACTATCACATCATTGCTCTGTCGGCAGACCACCAGCCGATATACAACATCCGGTCCATAGAGGAAACGCTAGGAGTTTGTGGAAAATAAAGGGGTTTGTGGATTGCTTATTGAAATTACTGGCATAAGAGAGAGGCCTTTATAAGCCTTTATATCCAGGAGTTGGTCAAAATAGGCTGATTATGATGATGACGTAGAATTACACTAACACAATGTACTATTATAGCTCTATCTACAATAGTTTTAGAGTTATTTATTTTGTCTAGCAAAAATAAAGAAACCAATAGTAGAATATTGTGTCTTAATCCAATTCATCAGTACAAAACAAAAAATGTAAAAGTACAGTATGTTCGGGTGAGAGCATAGATTAATACAGTGTAAACTCTATATAACATAGGTACACTGAAGGGACTGTGCATTTTATGGTGTTAGAGAGAGTGGCCTACAACCAGTGGAGTGATGATCTGATGAAGGTAGCGGGTAGTGGATGGTGAAGAGAAGCACAGGATAGGGCCAAGTGGCATGCCTTGGGAGAGGCCTATGTCCAGCAGTGGACGAACATAGGCTGATGATGATGATGATGATGATGAGAGAGTGGTCATTAAACTAAAGCCAATTGATTTGGACGCTTTACAGAGTTTGTCGTTAAGTCGAGTGACTTTACATAGAGTTTCCGCTGTATTTTTATTTCCTTTAAAATTGTGTACGTATTTCACGCCTCTTGTAGCTTGTCAGTGCAGGTCTGAGTGTCTGACCATTATAGAATAAGAGTGGAAGAAGTATGTACATTGTGTGGTACGTTATAGGGACGTTGTGCCCTATGCTAAGTATCTTTCGATCCTGTGCTGCGGAGCTACAGTTTTATCCGCGCCAAGCAGAGAACTAGGATATTCTAGTTCGCTGGTGATCTATTTCGAGATCGCCGAGCTATTTGCCACTACACACTTACTTACAGTTTTTTAATTGTTACTTACAGTCTAGCAGCCTGTTGCACCGTGTTAGCTCGATCATAGTTCTTAGCTAGGATATCGAGTAGAGAGCAATCTCCGGCCGCGGCGCATAGTTCCGTCCTGACCAATAGACAGGACACTGTTAGTAGAAGCTCTGACACTAACGGCGGTTCCGAGTGCTCTGAAAATTTAAGAGAATAAAACATAGCATCCAACTAGCCAAATGGCCTATAAATCAAATAAATATTACCCAGCATTGCAGTTCAATAAATTTACTTTAAGGTTGTGTACCGTACAATAATTATGTGCTAAGAGTGGAAAAAGTAAGTACATTTTGTGGTACGTTCTTGGGACGCTGTGCCCCGCGCTAAGTATCTTGTTTTGTTTGCTTGCTACAGTTTTATCTGCGCCGAACAGCGAACTAGGATATTCTAGTTCGCTGGCGCCGAACCATTTGCCACTACACACTTACTAACACTTAAATTAACTATTAAAAACCTACTTACATACAAATTAGTGAAATAAATAAATAAACGTTTCCGCGTAGAAAACGGTCCCACTTAAATTATTTTTTAAATTTGGAATGAGTCTAACAGTTTCGGTGATTTCCAAGCACCATCATCAGGGGCGAGTGTTACACGGACCGTCGCCGACGAGATCCGATAGTAATGTAATAATGATGTAAGTGTGACCATTCTCTACGCGAAAATTATTAGGATGCCTTACGTGAAAAGTTAACAAAGTTTAAATTTTCTTCTTTTTCTTTACCTTATCCTTACCTTATAGTTAACGAAGTTTAAACTAAACGTTGTAATATACCTTTAAGCAGATTAGTAAGCGGTTCTATCATCATAGCGCCCAGTTCTCGGGCGTGTTCGTGCGCTTTACCAAACTCGTGGCGAATATCGTCGTCATACGTTAACTTGCGTATCACTTGGAGGGTCTCTCTTAGCAGCTGGAAAATATGAAGTTACTTAAAAACGAGTGTGGATGGTCCAGACTTGTTTGTTTTGGTTTATGCTTCTAGAAGTTAGAATCCTCCATTAACCCAGGCCCCTGGGGTTTTAGTGGGTACAAATCCCACATACCTTTTTTTTTACGTGAGGAAATGCATTTACGCATGTCCACCACACCCGAGGAGGTGGGTGGGGTATGTCGGACTCGATGCAAGAAGGGCATCACTACCGACTAAAACCTCACGATGGCCTCCTCACCGGAAAGGGCGGGGTGAGGTTCCGCTCCTCGCATTAACTCACCACCCCGCCCACCTCGGCCAGTCTGCGAGACTCCTCCTCAGGGGTTACAGTGCACGTGGTGCACCGTAACCATCTCGGGGACGGGGTGTGTGCAATGGACGCCGAACATTCCCGGTCCGATGTCCTAGGTCCCCCGTAACGGGTCAGGTCTGTGGCCCCGTCACTTGCCACTACGGCCGCAGAGAATAGGGAGAGTGGTACTTTGTGGAACCACTCCCTTCTCTCTGCGACCCCACCGCGTCCGCCATCAACCGGTGGCGACCCCGTCGAGGCCGCGGCAGGTAGGAAGAGCGGCGCATCGTAATACCGACTCTCTCCTGCCGCGGCCCTACACCTTCAGCTGCGGTGCCTCCCAAACCACACAAGACTTTTTGCGAGAAAAGGCCCCGAGTTACAGTTGCAAAAGCGATGCAGAGAGCCCAGTCGGGCGTGCAACAGCCTTACGTCCCGAAGGTCGTGGGTTCGTTGCCCGCCAATTAACTCGAACTTTCGGTGAATGAAAACATCGTGAGGACCTAACATCATGAGTAGTATGGTGGTAGAGCATTTGTAGTGCTCGCCTGTCTAGCAAACACTCGAGTTGAAAAATCAGTCATCAAGCACCTAACAGTGTTACGGCAGCCTCTAAGAGAGATTTTCACGCTGGTAAAAATGTAATTACATTTAGAATGTATAAAAATATTAAAAAGTTTTAGAGGATAAAAATATTTCTAACCTTTTCATTTCCAGTAACATTGAGCAAAATTTTTAGATTTTCTGCTATATTTTTAGCAAATAACTTCTGCCTATTCATTTCATGTTTGATACAACAGTTTGTAGTCCATTTCAGAGTTGCTATAAGGATATCTTCATTTTCTATATTATCCAGTATGCTGAAATAATGAAGGAGTAAAAAATTGATTTTATTGCAATGTAAACCTTTTGCGTGGCACGGCTCAAACACAGGCTACAGTAATCAATTGGCAACTATAAATAATTACAAGAAACAAGTTTCCAGAATGACCTCTTTTTTTTTATATGCAAACCCTGAGAGTCATCATGTTAAGATGATGGCTGATAGAAACAAGTGGAAGGCAATCGAAGATCAAAGAAGACTCTCAGAGAGAGTCAACTAGATCGCGACATCACTTAACATCAGATGAGTTGCGATCAAGCACTTGCCTATCCATCATAAAAAAAAAAATTTAAAAATTCCCAGCAATCCAACCTTACTCTTTTTAATCTCAAATTGTACTCTTTTTAATCTCTAATTGTCACATTGATTGGGCAAAAAATTTATCTCAGACCTACTGAATATGCATATAAAATTGGGTAAAAAACAGTCAAGCCGTTTCGGAGGAGTATGGTAACAAACAATGTGACACGGAAATTTTATATATAAGATTTATAGTTATGTAATATATTCTATAGTTATGTAATATCTACTTAGTCATATAATATTACTTAGGTAGCTTATGCGCTAAAGAAATATTCTTACCATTTTATAATTTCCACACCTTTACCGTCCAACAAGTCTGGCTGAGTATCCATCAATGCTTCCAGAGTATCCAACACACAAACTATAAACTTCACATCATTTGCATTCAACTCTTGTTGAAACTTATATTCTTTAGTCTGGAGTAAGTCTAGGAGTATTTTATAGGCACCTTCTTTACCAGCTCTTACTCGACGGGCTATGTCCTTGTCACATTCAGACTAAAATAAAGATAAAATAAAGTATAATAAATAAATAAATATTTGGACACATTTCCGAATGGCTGGTTAGCTCCATACTAAACTATTTCTAGTTTGTATTATGATTGCTTACACCGCTGATATACTACATAATATTCATACATATTTAATACCCAGACCAACAGCCAACAAATTAAGTTTGTCACAAAGATGTTAGCCATGCCAGGAAATGAACCAGTTTGCAGTCTGGCATGGTAACCATTATGCCAATGAGGTCATCGGATTACAATAATGATGACTACAAGAATTAAGAAAAACTGAATTATTGAATCACATGAACTAGGTTATCTTGATTGAATTTTATAAATATTTTTACTAGAAGTTTTCAAGGTAAAAAAAGAAAACTGCTCCATTCTTATTATTTATTTACCATGCTCTGTTCTGTTTTTACCATGCTTTGTTACTACAAAGAGATTGGCTTGAGTGTATTGGTAGGGGAAAAGCACTGATCACCTCTGGTGGCCTATCAGTGCAGGTCTGATCAAAGAATAAGAATATCTTCTTTATATGAATTTCTTGGGATATCTAAGTATTGGGATTCTAAGCTAAAGTATGTTCTGATGCTAAGAGATTTTAATTTATGCAAGTCTAAGCCTCAAAATTGATGTCAAATCATCATCATCAGCCAATTTGCTAGTGTAAATTCTAATTTAGTTAATTTTTAATTCTATGATTTCCATCTATTCTCTATGATATTACCTTCAAAACCTCTAATTGAGTAAGAACTGCTTCATTATTAATTTTAGTACTACTGCACAGCTCTTTCAATCTGGTTAATGTGATGTTCACCACATGATCTTCACCTGATCCCAGAACCAGGTCTTTTATTATATTTGACAGGTCCACACCCTGAAATACATAATACTAAAGTTTACTGATAGTATTTTTAGTAGCATTAAATATCACAGAGAAGACTTTTATGAGAACATAGTTCATTTATTGAATCTTATATCTTTAAATAAGCAATTCTTGTATACATATACATATAATATATAATTGGAATCTCGGAATCGGCTCCAACGATTTTAATGAAATTTAGTATACAGGGGATTTCAGGGCGATAAATCGATCTAGTTAGGAATAATTTATAAAAAATGTCATATTTATAAAAAAAAAACTGAGCAAAGCTCGGTCATCCAGGTACTATACTTTTAACAGTGCTAAATTAAAATTAGGCTTAAACTTGTGGCGTCTTTGTCACACATCACCGCCTGTCAGAGTGCTTATTCTGAATTGCACAATTAGTACAAACAATGTGTGTATAACTACAATGCATGGTCCTAGCTACAATGCATTATTACCTATGGATGGCCATCGACAGATACAACATTTGTCTTAGGGGATATATCTTTGCTATATGGAGGCAGACCGATGTCACTCCATAAACACAAACTTGCTAAACATATTTAGGGTTCAAGTTTTATCCATGTTAATCCAGGTTTAAAAGTAGTTTGTCTGTAAATCTAAAGGCACACCATCTACCAGAAAAATTTCATCTAAAACGGTCCACCCAGGTGACTGTAAAAGAGACACATATACTTACTTGATGCTTATATATAACTGATAATTGCAAACTTAATTTTAAAATCTAGAGATAGAGGTATACATACCCCAATTGTGAAGCATAGTTATTTTTATATGTAAATATGTTAGCAATTTAACATAAGACCTCTAACTACTTACTCATTCTCCAAGAATTTGATCATGAAAAATGGTTAACCTAGATTTTGAAGGTATCTTTACTAAAATAGTTTTATATATTTTTCATTTAATGTGAGTTCTATGCATATATGTTTAAAATAAAGCCAAATAAGTACCTGGGCCTCAAATTGAGCAACAGCGTCGTCCATAGCTTCTTGAGGAGTCATGTCGAATTCGTTAATGTTTTCTCTCACTACTTCATCATACGTTTCCTGGGTTATCACACGAACCATTTTTGCAGCGTTATTAACGAGTTTAGGCAATAATCACAAATTATATTTGTTGTTTTATAAAGAAAATCTCATTAAATTAACCAGAAGGTCGCGCTTTGCAATGCCGCTAAACAAATTCAAAACAAATGGAATGGAACTATGGAAGAGAGGCTGATACGCAGTGTTGCCATCCGCTACAATTTTCCCCCAAAACTGATAGAGATGTAATATAAAAAAAAAATATTGAAAACACAGTACGATCACGCCGCTAATTGAGCCATCAATTAAAAAATAATATACCGTTATTATTTGATATTACAACTTGAGCCATGCATGTAGATTATAAGTAATATGGTATGTTGATTAGGTTTGTAGTTAATATTGTTAGTATAATGTCGTGTTTTACACGTTTTTTTATTAAATCATCCTTAAAATCTTCAAGAAAATCCCCTTATTATTAATATTTTTCCTAAAACAGCCCTTGGACATCTGATCTCCCTCTAAATTTGGGAAGTAAATCTCCAAGCTAGCAGCACTACTGACACTGGCACTGTCTAGATTTCACAGATGTTAATTCCTAAGCTCAATGACCAAGCATAGAGGAAGGTCTTCAAATGACCAAGACCCACGGATCAGAAAAAACAGGTGCTTAGATGAAATGCTACCAAGTGACCATTTTTCCACATTTTCGTCACAGTGATAGCTACTACAATAATTAAAATTGTTCCATTGACGTAATGGAGTTCAATGAACTCCAATGTTTTTATGCGGTCAGCAGTTATTTTTTCCCATAGGACGCGCTGAACGAGCAACAGTGATATAACGCCACTTAAAAAAGTACAAAACCCTCACCGCTCGTCCACATGGTCCATAGTCATTTCACACACATCATCGGTGCGGTGTGAATGATAGCAATTTTATTTGCTTCTAAATGGTGTAGGGAGTTTTATAAGTTAAGCTTCTAGCATAAGTAGCTCACTATAGACTCGAGGGCTCTTCACACAAGCAGTGATATATCGACCATTATCGACCACGCAGGTCAAGTGCAGCCGGAAACGTAATTCAAATTGGATAAAATAAAATACGAAAATAACACATATATTGTATGGGGACTTCCCTTAATATTTTTTGTTACAATGTTTTATTTTATTTTTGGCATTTGTTGTTACAGTGACAACAGATATCACATAATTTTTGATAATTTCAGCTTTCCTGCTATCACAGCTTATGTGATACAGCCTGGTGACAGACGGACACAAAGGAGAGGCTTAGAGGATAGGGTTCCGTTTTTTACCTTCTATGTACGAAATCCTAAAAAGGTTATAATGCGTTCAAAAACATTGTCATTGTCATATCAGCCGAACAAAGTATGTAATATTATGTATTTTTTTTCTCGTAGTAAAAGTCGCTTGGATGGTGTAATTTATTTTTCTACTAATAAACTTTGTATATCAAGTGTTTTATTTAAATATTGATTGTGATTATTTTCTACTCTGTTGCGACTTGTAGCTTTCTGTCACTATTTCCTATTGAGTTAGTTTTAGAACGTGTCGTGCTCCAGGTGACGCATACTCTGTAAAAAGAATAGATATTTGGTGATTATTTTTTTGCAATTTGTGCGTAATTGCTAAACTTATTCCTGCAATAATCGTTCCAGAATAATTAAGAAATACTAGGGCACAACAAAAATGAGTTTTCTCGGCAAGATATTCGGTGGGAAGAAGGAAGAAAAAGGTCCAACAACACACGAAGCAATTCAGAAATTACGCGAGACTGAGGAGCTGCTGATCAAAAAACAAGAGTTTTTAGAAAAGAAGGTAGAATTAGAAATCCAAACTGCAAGGAAACATGGCACGAAAAACAAGAGAGGTATTATTTTGCTGTTTTTACACAAAGCCCAGATGATACAGAACTAATATTGTTTTTGTGATGACCTTGTTTTTAATGTTAGCATTCATAGTCGTTCATATGTGTTATTGTAGACTCATTGGGCCCCTGAACCTATCGCGAATTATTATAAGTTTTCAGTTAAATTGCCTAAGTTCAACCTAATTTAGTTTATTACAAAAACATTGCTGACTCACTAATCATTTGCAATAAAGAGATAATATTGCAACAGAAGAAATCCTTTTGTGCCTAATTATGACATCACACTCAGTTGCATTGTTATTTTGATATAACCTAGAATGTATTCTATGAAACATGGGTTTCCTTGTCACTAATAGAGCATCTTATAATATAATCATGTTAATGATTGAATCCATTTAGTTAAGTGTGTTTAGTGCTGTTGGCATTTATTTCAATCAGTGGGTTCAAGAACATTGTTATATTCTTGAAGTTGCTTTAAATGTTAATACACATCTCATTGTGTCTTAGCTATAAACAAACTTATACTAGGTATTTTTGGGAAGTATTTTTCTCCTTGTACCATTAGTATCTCTAGGTCGTGGTAAATGTAGAATGGTTAATCTTTTTTTAGAATAAATATATTAAAACAAGTGTAGTAATTGCCTTGCCTTTGAATTACAGCTGCGATTGCTGCTCTTAAACGTAAGAAGCGCTACGAGAAGCAGCTGACTCAGATTGATGGAACACTTACACAGATTGAGGCACAGAGAGAGGCGCTTGAGGGAGCCAATACTAACGCCCAAGTACTCAACACTATGAGAGATGCAGCCAATGCTATGAAGCTTGCTCATAAGGATATGTAAGTATCAGTCTTTATAATATGGGTCCAGGAACGTTTTAACCATTTTAACAATAAAATAATTGACTACCAGAGAGTCTCGTGTTTGGTACCTGGCTTGGCGAACATCTTTGTAATGGACTAAATCTGTTGGTTGTGTTGGTCTGGGTGTTAAATATATTTGTTTAAATATAGTTGATTAAAAACTACTCAACTAATTGACCCTGATAAAATATGAGTTAAAACATAATATGTGAATATGCTAAAGAAAAAGTGTGTTAGTGGGACTTTCAAATTTATTTAACACTAACAGACCACAGTTGATTACGATTTACCTGATGGTATGCTACAATATGACATAATTATGGACCAGCACTCCCCATCATCAGAAGAAACCATCAAGATGTGGAATTCTTTGCCAAATTCTCTGTTCTCCAAGAACTATAATCTAGCAGTTTTAGTTTTCCATCAAGGAATCCACATCTTGACAGTTCACACAATGAATAAACTGTTAGATTAAAAAAAATTTGGAGACAAACACTTTCAGACAGAAACACCTTATTTAAATTTTTTATACGGTATTTATATAATACATAAACAGCAAGCTAGAAACGGTAGAGTAACTCCATACAATTGCCGCTTAAAATTTGGATCCATCTACAATTATACTACTATTCCAACGAAACACACACAAAGCTCGCATGCGATTGGTCGGTCGATGCCACGCGCGCGCCTGTAGCTGTTTTGCCCCGCCCACCGCGGTATTTTACGCGTGGACGGTGGAACCATTTTAGCGGCCGAGTTACTGTTCTATTTATTCTAGTTCGCTGTACATAAACAGTTTTTTATTGTTCACCTGTTGATTCCAGTGACGTAGACAAAGTGCACGACATAATGGACGACATCGCGGAGCAACACGACATATCTCGCGAGATCACCGACGCTATCAGCAACAATGTGGCGTTCCCCAACGATATAGATGAGGATGAACTAGAGAAAGAACTTGAGGAACTCGAACAGGTCAGAAACTTTATTTCAATCAATCAATATTCAAGGGTTCTTGTTTGTGCAGTTTTTCTCGATAACTTTGATCTCTCCAGTGGCGTAGCTAAGTGGCCAAAGACCCCGGTGCATAGAGAAAGAATTAAGTTGTTTATTGCCCTTCAAAATTATAGATAGGAATAATAATGGGATATAGGATACAGTGGGTTGCACTTATCTTTAGTAGCAATTTTTTTTTTAATTGCACTGGAATCGAATGGAATAGGAATGGAATGTTTTTCCGGAAAAACGTGCATCTAACTGATTGATTATTATGTCGTAAAAAATATAAAGAATTTATGTATGTGTAAGTATATCAGCTGTGTTAGCAACCATAATACAAACTAAAAGTGGTTTAATATGGGGCTAACCAGCCATGTGTAAAATATGTCCTAAAAAAATTTTAAGCAAAACTAAGGGATCAATCACTCAATAAATAAATAAATAATTATTATTTAAGCTGTTGAGTGTGTCTATCCAATGCAGGCCAAGTACTGTATCCTTTGTCCAGCAGTTTACTATTACAATCAATTTGTTGCTTGAGTTTCTGTAAGAAAGAATTAATATACCATGTAATTTTTTTTATACATTATTCCAGGAGGATCTCGACAAAGAGATGTTGGGCATCAATGTTCCAACTGACAAACTGCCTGATGTGCCCAACGCTGAACTTGTTCACGACAAGCCCAAACCTAGCAAGTCTAAAACAGGTTAGTATACTACCTTACTTATCATTATGCTGACTATAAAAAGTGATAACCTATCAACCTAAAAAAAAAAAAGTGCCAAATATTTTTTTTCAAATGTGGTTACGGCCATTTTAGAATGGTTTTCACCAAACAGCTAATAACACACCCGACTTACACCTTAACAAACCTAGACAGCTTAAAAACAACCGGTTTGCCCATTCAGTATTCTAATTCTAATTTGAAGTGAGGGTGATGAGACCTGCACTGACATCCCACAGAGGCGTATTGTGCATTCCCCCCTTACCAGCCTACCCAAGTCAACCAAGCTCCTTGAAATAACGGAGCCGGGAGCATGGACCTTTTCCATCCCTTTTTTTTACGTGAGGTAATGCATTTACGCATGCCCACCACACCCGGGGAGGTGGGTGGGGTATGTCGGGCTCGATGCCAAAAGGACATCACTACCGACTAATACCTCACGATGATCTCCTCACCGGAAAGGGCGGGATGAGGTTCCACCACCACCACCCCGCCGACCTCGGCTAGCCTGCGAGGCTCCTTCTCAGGGGATGAGTCCCCGCAACCACCTCGGGGACCTTAAGTGCAATGAACACCGGACAATCCCGGTTGACGTCCCAGCTCCCCCGTAACGGGTCAGGTCTGTGGCCCCGTCACCTGCCACTACGGCCGCAGAGAATAGGGAAAGTGGTAATTGCTGGTTACCTCTCCCTTCTCCCCCCGCCTCGACAGTGCGGGCTCCACGCGGGGGACCTGTTCCATCCCTGTTACGTCAGATGGTCTGTTTTTCTGAGGATTAGCAATGAAGGTCGAACTTTCATCATCAGTTCAGTACGCCACAGACAGACTTATCAGAGTTATAGGTACCCTGCCCGTTTTACTTTGGGGTTTGATAAAGGTTTTATTATAATCATCATTATTCCATTACTGGACAGGTCCCAGTTTCCATGTCTTCATTGATATCTATCAAGATAGATCAGTCATATATATAAAAAAATCAAATTACGTTTATTTGGCATAGATTTACATGAATTTACATAAAAATAAATTAAATATCAAATAATATATAACATTTTATTTTCTCTAAATTCCAGAGGAAGACGACGAGCTGGCACAGCTGGCTTCGTGGGCGACATAAATGCAAGTACAACACTAGTTTGCATCCCGCGTATTTATCTGTATTATATCTTATGATACTTATGTCCAATTACGTTAGGGATATGCTTTAAAATGTATATTGGAAGATGTCGAGTTGTATGGACATTAATGCAGGTATTCAGTTTTTAACGCAACATTAGAAGTAAAAGAATTGAGAGAATCTCTAGAAATGATAAAATACAAAGTAAAAAATACTTTTTAGAGCACCTCCCTAGCTTAGAAAATGTAAAAATATGTATGTAATATAATATTAATCTTAGAAACAGCTTTTCATATGTATTGTTTAGAGTACTACTACTTGGCAATATATGGTTGCGAATGTCAATTCGATCATTATTCGAATAACCAACCTAGTGATAAATGACGTTGTTATTCGAATATATTATATTATGTACGATTTGATTTATTCGCATTCGTTTATCGCTAAAGCCTTAAATATGTATCTGATTACAAATACAATTTCATATATAGACTAAATATTGATGGAATGGCCAGGAATGTTAGTAAGGCGGAAGATTGTGTAATTTTAATATATTTTAGGGCTTTATGGTTCGAAATTAAGCCTAGTTGGCCTTAACGCAGGTTTTAAATAGTAAGATGTTTAGAAGAGATGCTAATTGACAGAAATCTGTGAAGAGATGTGCTATATTGAATTCATTACATAAGCACTCACTTTTATATACATTTAAGCTTAATTCCTTCTGAGATGTGTTTGTCATCATTACTACACACGAATAATTTATTTATTTTATATAAATTATGTGTATGTTCTTATTATACTTTTTCATTATTTCGTTTCCGATATTTCGTCAATTAGTAACTCTGGTAAAAGTTCATTAAAAATCGTTTAATTGATGTCATTATATTAAAAATTCATTAACTCATTTAATACATTTAATAATAACACTAGCGTAATTAACTATGTTAAAGCCTTAATTGTGTATGGACATGCAATACTAACATTTCATTTCGCACCATACATGAATATGATGTGTGAACAAAAGGTTGACACACAATAAATACAAGGAAATGTAGATGACAGATGTTTTGTCATCGGTAGACATGTTTGTCTGATGTTGCACTGCACTTGTAGATGATATAATAAAATAAAAATATAAATAAAAAAATAAATAACGAAGCACAGGGTGCACATTTTTTGTATATATGTGTTGCTAATAAAGACATTTTGAATTCGAATTTGATAATACATTGCAAAAATGGTTTTGTCATTTTGTTTTACATTTGTTTTAAATAAAATATCAGTCAATGTGAAATGTTTAAAAAGATCTTAAGCCGGGCCAATTGCGCCCTGATTTCGTGTTTTCCCAACATCAAACATCTAATAAAATATGGGCGTGGTCTAACAGATTTGTTAGATGTAATATGCAGACATGTTATCCGAGGAGATCCGTCTCCTCGGATAACATCCCGGTGTTTGCTTGCAGGGGAGGGGTAATTTTGTTTTGCCGTCGAATTTACTTTGTCGAGTAGATGTTTGATGTGCATGTTTAATAGTCACAGGAAACTGCAATGTTTGGATAGCATGTTTAGTTAAACATGTTTTGTTATATTTGGGAGCAGTAGATACGTCTTTAGTTTTCTCCTCGTTCGTATGAGAGACGAAGTGCTAGTGTCCTGTGAAATTGTTTTGAGGTCTACTTGTACCAAGAATAACAGCCTAGGCCTTTGCCGTCATCAATGTCACTTGTAAAACTTAGTGTCAGGATCAGTGACTAACCTAAAAAAATATACAAACAGTAGTCAGTATAAATACATACAGTAGTAGTTCTGGTAATTAATATTAATCTTTTATTTTCGTTCTCTCAAGTAAGTGTAAAACGACCTGTTTACTCCGGATTTTGGAAATTTGTGTATAACATGTACTAATGAAATGATAATGGAGACGCGACCAAAGAAGCACCAGGAAATAGCGAGAACAAGAGACAAAAGTTTCTTGCTCAGTTAGTTACTAGATTCACCCTTTAAAGATTTTGCGTTGATTGCCGCTAAGCCTGTATAAATTGCAACACGTGTTTATTGAACTCTAGTGTGTGTTGACCTTTTGTTTACATAGACAAGAAAAAAATGATAATCTTGAAAAAAACATACAAAAAAATAGTAGCGTAAATTACAAAAAAATTAATCTGTAGGTAGGTGCCTAAACGTACATGGTTGGTAAGCTATAACGTCGAGTTGTGCATATTACACGTTTAATTTTAATATATTATTTTTATTTTAAGATTATGCTGTTTTATTTGAAATTTTGTATAATAAAATAAATTCGTAAAAATTATGACGATTCCTTCACATTTGTCTTTATCTCCCCTTAAAATTATGAAAATTTACGCAACAATACTTCTCACCATAATATTATAAAAAAAGTGTTATGCTTTTTAATCTTAAATAAAATAATATAAGTTCAATCGCCAGGACAGTTTACTCGCTTTATTTACAATCACTTGTTCATAGCCAAGCTCATAAAGATCATAAACAAGCTAGTTTTGCAATGTCAGGGATTACGGTCTTTCTTTCTTGGCAACGAGATAGAATTTGTCATCTGTCGAAACAACGCATTTCTTAATCATGCAAGTCCTTTGCATTATTTTACTATATTAATTTATTTATTTTATTACAATTACAGTGATAAAATATGTGTAATGTTATATAAAAGATACTAATCTGTGTAGCTCCGGACGTCCCGCGATGTCAGAGGAATAAAATAGAGATCCAAGGATTGGCTTGTTTTAAGAACAGAGTACATCGCTGGCTATTCAAGTAGATAAAGCTGCCAGCTTAGTGGATACTGTTAATGAACTGTGTAATGTGACATGTTTTAGCTTTTTATTTTGCCTTTTTCAAGACTTGTAATACAAATATATTATAATCTAGATTGATGGATCAAGCAAATCGTACATCTGGTAAGACCTGGTTTCGGATAAGAATACATATCGCTCATTTGGTGCAACAACGTCGGAATTACACTTTTGTCGAATAGGTTTTTTTATGTCATAATGTTCGAAAAGTCTGTTTCCACCCGGAGAAACATCGGCTGGATTGTTATTTTAATGATATGCCAATAGATGGCGCGAGTGTCATTTGAATTGGATGAAATGGCGCCCTTTAATAAACTCTTTATGGGGTAGATACGCCATTGTTGCACCAAATGAGCGATATATAATATCTACATATTTTAGTAGGTAGGTATGTGATATTTAAAAATGAGCGAAGCGCATTCCTTTCTTTAGATCTAATCAGTGACAATACTTTCACAGCAGGTTTCACTGCCAGGCCATTTCTTTAACCGCCATAACAATCATATCCTGTAGGCACTAAATAAGGAGCCTATTACAAAACAGTTAATTACATAAGTGCAAAGTACGTACATAAATCTTCGTGTCGAACAATGTTTGTCATTCAGTGAGCATGCTTTAGCTTTGGTGTGTAGAATTTTGATAAATACATACATGAGGTACATTTTAATACTCTCATTGGAGAGGTATTCTGGAGGATTTTATAATTTAGGTTTGAAGTCTGTTGACAAGTTAATGTTTTAATAATGAAAACATTGCCTATTATAATAATAGATAAGTAATTAGGATAACTTTATACTATTTAAAACGTCTTCTTAATAAATGTAAAGATAATTCTCTAAAGGCCACATTAATTTGTTTGTTGTTGCATTTCGATGTTAATCAAACAAACAAGTGCGTCGAACTGTTTCGTAATATTTGTAAAAACAACGTATAGGCTGCTTACGCTATAATGGGACTAAGACATAGGAGCACTAAACTTTATCCTAACTTAGAGCAACTTGGTTGTCCAGAATACGTCTGCCTACTAAATGAGCCGTTGCATCAAAGTATTGTTTATATCGCGGTGATCGCTTCTACTGGCTCAGTCGGTCAAAGTGGACGCTCGATACCGGTGCAAACATGAAGGGGTTAATTGTTTTGGTAAGTTGTGTTCCTTGTTTTAATTAGTATCTATTGGCTGTGAGAAAAAAAAGTGGAGAGTATTGCAGTGTTGTGGTAAAGGAGTGGTGTCGGTAAAAAAATAGCCTAGTGTCCCGTTTTTAGGTACAAACCCTTTGAAAAAACATTGGAAATTTAGTAAAGTAGAAGTAAATAATTGAATTTACTAGTGACTAGTTCTGTCAGAATTGTATATTAATGCAAGTTGGTGAAGATTTTTAATCTAATGTACGAGTCATTAACGTAATGTGTTCTTTAAACTTTAAACGTTGAAACTAGAACTGATATGAATTTGTTAAATTTGATTTAACCAAAGTCATATTCATATTTACTTTATTTGAACAATACATTCTATAATCTATGCTACATCATCAGCATTGGGCTTGATACATCTTAGTCAGACGATGGGTTAAGCGGGTTAGCGTCCGTAGAAGAGCACCTTCGAAGGTGGCTGAAGATAATACTAGAAACATTCTACTGCCGGAGATCCCTATACGGTAGCTGCAGCCGCGGTCACACCAGTTGCATGGAAATGTAACTTGTGTATTAGCGGTATATTACATGTCTACTCATAATTACGCCTCTCAAACTAAAATAAAGGTGGTACTCGTTATTTGTGTATATTTTGATCTCAATTTTGTTTTAATTTCTAATTTCCAGGTGTCACTGCTTATCGCGATTCACGCTACAACAGCTACAATCGACGTTAAGAAGATAAAGGAATCAGCCGCGCCGTTGCTGCAAACTCTTTCCGACACCGCTGCAACGCAAATTCACTCCCTCACCGATACAGCTTCTATGAAACTCCAGAATTTACACACAAAAGCTGCCATGACTCTCAAACAGTTACAAGAAAACGCTAAAGCCAACATAAATGAGTTTGTCCAAAGTATAGATTACGACAAACTCAAGCAACTGGACATTCTGGGCATAGTGCCGAAGGTCCATAATAAAATTGAACACAAGAAGAAAAAGATAAACTTTTTACTGAAGAAGGTGAAAGCGGTTAAAAGTCCAGCGCATAGAAATTTCTTGTTCGAGATGGATGGAGAGTATCCATGGCCTGTGGTCAAAAGACGAGTTGAATATATTTACGAATAGGTAATTTAAATACCGATATCTATTTACAACTTGGAACAGTTGAGGAGAGACAAAAAAGGAAAGCGAACTGAAAATGAAACACGAAGAAATATGACGCTGTATTGTTTAGAAAACGACTGAATCGGGAAAAATTATACGAAGAACTAACAAGCTTTGAGAGTGAAAGTAAAAAAGAGTGAATAAGCGGGACTAGCATAATGTGTGCAGTGATGGTGTTGTGGTCATACGTGAAAACCTGAGTAAAGCCGCCAAAATCCGAGGTGATTAATTCTTATCAATCCAATATTTAATTCTTCAACTGAAGTAGATAGATTGAATAAGGCATGTTGTAAATATCACGTATTTATAAGCGCACTTTTGTAAAATAAACCCATTTATATAATTTCAGTACTTTTTATTTCACAAACAGTATAATAAAATTATGCATATAGATTTTTATGAAAGGTATACATACAAATAGGTAACTCAATAGTAGATATTATATAAATATGTTTAACAATTTACAAATCATTGAGCAATTTTTCAAAGACATCATCTACTGTGTTTTGTGATTCTTTAGGCCCAAAGTCTTCCATGCCATTTTGGAAATCTCCAAAATCGTTCAAATCGGCCAACCCAAGTTCGGTTAAAAGCGACAAATTATCTACCGTTTCTCTTTTATCTTTGTCGCTAGCGTTATTATCAGTAGTGTCGAAACCTGGTAGAAGTTGCTGTGACGTTTCAGTGCAGTCTACTTCTTTATACGGTCTACGGTTGTCTACTTTGCGTCCTTTGGTGTCTTCATTTTCGGCTATGTCGTGGTATTCTTTGATTTCTTTACCGAATTCAATGTCCTCGTCTTCTTCTCCGTTATCCTGAAACGTAAAACAATAGTTTAGAAGACTTGTTTCTTTTACGTTGCCGCTTATAAACTAAGTGGTCAATCTCTGATAGATTTAATTAAGAAAAGCAATCGAATATAATATAATGACCAACTGGATTCGAACACAGTTCTTCGGCAAGACTAGGTACTAAGCTAGACTCACGACTCAAGACTCACTAGACTCAAGACTCACCGGCAGCAGCGAAAATTCACGTTTTCTTTTACAATATCTGATGTTTGGATGAGAGTTTATGTTCGAAACTTATTATTAAAGTATTTAAAACGATTGTATAATGTACTTACCTGTATAATCTGAGCAGTAGATTTGTACTGGAAAGCATTTTGAGAGAGATCCACTTCAATAGGAAATAGTGATGCATTTTCCTTGAGATGGTTTAGTGTAACCCTGTAAAAATATAGATTTTGAAGTATAGTAACTATGTACATGTAATCGCTTTTTTTTTTGATCGGATTTTGAGCTTGACGACGACCTATCAAGCCCGACCTTTTTTTTATTAAATTTCTCTATGTTAGGCCACTAGCTCAACTGATGGTTAGCGAAGCAGTCGAGCTATGTATGTACCAGCGGAAATCTTTTCACTCTAGCCATAAGCATACCTAAGTTCTGTTTTGCAGGAAGCACAGAAATACACGGGACCTTTCTTAAAAGTTGCTACATCATCATCATTTTCAGCCATCTATCGCCCACTGCTTCCCTTCGTGTACGCCATTCGTCTCGGTCTTGTGCAGCCCTCACCTATGTCCTGCCCACGATGTTACAAAATATATCGTCGACTGACATTGGTCTCCACTCCGTTAACACCTTAGTCCATAAAAGGTGCTACAATAGTTAAAATATTTCTTACTCATGATAAGCAGCGAATCCATTGATGAATCTTCTCAGTTGGTAGGCAACGTCTTGAGTTTTCTTGTTCTCCAATAATTCTAACTTGACCAGCACATCAGATCTCAGGCGAGCAAACCTGGTGCGAGCGTCAGACCGACAGCGGAGGATGAGCCTGGAATAAACATGTAAACAAATAAAAGAAGGAAGAATTAATTTAAAATATCAAGAATGATGTTACGTATTCTTCTTTTTCTTCGTATAAGCTTTAGCTAAGGACTGGTGTCGAGTTTTTCAAGCCGCCCGAAGGCCCCTGACTTGGCTTAACGACTACTTGTACTAAGTTTAACAGCCGGGTCCTACAGGTTTAACGCGTCAGCCGACTCACGGTAGCTCCTAGATTAAAATGGCATTTTACACGAGAGACTTGTGAATGGTGACCCATCTAAAAAACACGCATCGACCGTTGCTTAGCTTTGATGATCGCGTAAGATCACCTTGACTAGCCGAGCTATAGTCGCCACGTTTACTATGTTTCGTATTAATTGTTGAGCATAGTTAAAGTATTTATATTGTTTATTTTTAACAAAGAAAAAAAAATAAGTACAAGTTGCCATACTCGGTTTAAATAGTAAGGTATAATGAACATAGACGGTTTGCCCGAAATGCTGTAATGTTATATTTATATTGAAATTAATGAATATGAATTATTTCCTAGACCTTCAACTTTATGTGCTCGTAACATTAAATCTTACCTGTACTCGTAATTCCCTGTTTCAACCCTGTACAGCGGTTCCTGAATCGCGTTGTAACCGTATTCCTCATCGTCCATTTCTTTCACCTTCAAACAGTACGAGAGGTATTCGAACTTTGTATCGGCGTATTTGCGAATCGTAAGTTTTGTGTCAGGGATAGCTTTGTTCAGGTAAGTGCCGAGGTCTGCTAGGATCTATGGAAAAGTTTCGTAATATATACCTGTTATTTGTCTACAAATAAGGAGTAGGTATAATTATAATATTAAATCCCTTAATTAAGAGAAGATTTCCAATCGGGCGATTCTCATGATAGGTTTTTTTACCCTTGATAGGTTTGAGTTTGACTACAGCTTGGTTAGACTAAAGCTGCGCTGTAGACTACGACGTGGCACTCTTACCTATTAACTCTACTTTTGAAGACCCGGATGATACCTCTCAGGAAACAGAGACTCCAGTAGAGAGTTCCAAAGCTTGACACAAAGCGTTTTGTACGAAAGATCTATCTATATACATGTACAATCTGGCTATAAACCAGTAGTATAAATGGTTAGTTAGCCACCTATCGTATCAGTGTCCGCTGAAAGGTTCTAAAGGAGTCTAATATTTTGTTTATTATTTATTCCGTCAGACTGACATAATGTACAAGATTTAGACTATTGCCGCGTCGCTGAGCGTAATAATTGTTGTCTGTTGCTCCTGATAGCAGTATATCGACGGTTAAAAGGCAAACTGCGTTAAGCGACAAATATTTGAGTTTTGAGTTATATACATATTTGGAATCAGCGATTTTTTCTGCGTCATCTGAACCCAGTTTTGTTCAATTCTGAGCACTTTTTTGTCGCTTGAGACCATTGCAAAAATTGGCCTATTTTTGGCTTGCATGGTTTAAAGCGACATGGAATTAGATCATTTTCGACACAAGTGTATTTCAGCTGTTTTAAATTGTTCTTACTTTCATATACATTGGCACTTAAGCACACTGTTTGAAAACATGAAGTCGGGTAAGATAATTGACCTCGAATTAAAATAAACAGTGATGTCGCTTGTAACATTTTTCTTTTCATTCAAATGAAAGCATCGTGTCGCTTAAACTGTTTCATTCAGAGTATGCTTTAGGGCTATTTGGGACTTAAGCTGGTTTGCCGTGATGTGATATCGATGTCAAGAGTCATATGAGTCTGTTATGTAGTCATAATATTTTTCAATATTGGTCGTTCCAAACAAAACATTTAATACATTTTAGAACTTAAAACATTTTTCAACATGTCGAAAAACGGAGCCTTGGAGGACAATCATCTCGAAATCTACTTTGGCAGCGTAAATAGTGTCGGTTCATTCAAAGAAATTTTCTCGCGCACATGTACTAACCTCCAGCGTGTAGCGAGAAACGCCATCTGCACGGGCGCTTCAGTCAGCAGTAATACATCAATGGGGACGGTTGTGTGTACAAGTTTGCTTCGAAGTAAGTATTAAACACACCACACGGAAACAGTATGCTGCTATTCAACTCAAGAAAATATGCTGTTTATAATTTATATTTTTATGCAAGCATAACAAGAAACGGATTTAGTTTTACATGGGGGGAAGCTGGAGGAAAAAGAGGTGGCGATGAAGTAACCACGATTTTACAAAAGTATATTGCTGATGTAGATTCACGTGGTACGATTAAATCCCCGATTTTATACACAGATTCGTGTCCGGGTCAAAACAAAATCAAAATTGTGCTTGCAGCTCTTCATAATGCACTCTTGCAATCAGTGCATTTAGAGACCGATACAGATGAACTATTTGCTACCAGGGCATACTGAAATGACGGTAGATAGCATGCATGCTACGATCAGAAATCCAATACGAAACAACATTATATGAGCAATCTATTTTTTTTAACGTGAGGAAATGCTTTTACGCATGCCCACCACACCTGGGGAGGTGGGTGAGGTATGTCGGGCTCGATGCCAGAAGGGCATCACTGCCCACTAAAGCCTCATGATGGCCTCCTCACCGGAAAGCGGGGTGAGGTTCCGCTCTTTGCATCAACCCACTATCCCGCCCACCTCGGCTAGCCGGCGACACTCCTCCTGAAGGGATGACTGCCTTAGCAATGCGCCACTTGTGCACCGCAACCACCTCGGGGACCGTGAGTGCAATGGACGCTGGACAACTCGGGTCCGACGTCTTAGGTCCCCCGCAACGAGTCAAGTCTGTGGCCCCGTCACCTGCCACTACGGCCACAGAGAATAGGGAGAGTGGCAGATAGTGGTTCCACTTCCTTCTTCCTGCAGATCCACCGCGCCCGCCATCAACCGGTGGCGACCCCGTAGAGTTAGCGGCAGGTAGGAAGAGCGGCGCATCGTAATACCGACACTTCTCTCCTGCCGTGGCCCCACACCTTCGGCTGCAGTGCCTCCATATCCACACCACAAGCCCGCCTCAGTTGCAAAACCCCCTCCGGAACGAAGTTCCGCAACCTACTGGTGCCACTCCATCTAGAACTAGCATGGAGGAGTGAGTGAGTACAAGTCTAAGGAGTGCCCGCCTCAGGGACCTTCTTCGCTTCCCCGTGGGTGACCAGACCACGGTTACTGACCGCCCCTGCCTTGACAATGCGGGGCCCCACGGGGGGATTATATGGGCACCCTCGCAATGGGCTACAGATTTTCAGCTGGCCAGAAAAGATCCATCCATACCAAGTGGAGACGCTGACTCACTTTGATTTCAACAATTATGAAGAGATGTCAGACAAGTTTTTCAAAGGAAACCTCACAGGAAAGATTAGCAAATACGGGTAGCGACATTTAAAAATCTCCGGGCAATTAAAAACAGTATGAAAGAAAATGCAAGAGCCGAGACAATCCCTATAGTCAGACCGAAACCAATAAATGGAAAATATAAATCTATGCTGCCAATAACGTGGTAGTTATTGGCAGCATAGATAAATACAACGAATTGAAAAAACTGTGTGATAATGGTGTAATTCTAAAAATATTCCAGTTGGAATACACCAATCTGCCTCACCGAATCGGAAAAGATAAACTAATTGATACCGACATAGAAGATGAGGTAGATCAAGATTTATAACTTTTTTGACACCATTGTATGCTGAATACTGAATATGTAACTAAAATTTAAAACTAAAATATCATACTAGGTTAATTGATGATATAGACATTAAGATTAAAATATATATATTTTTTTTATATAAAGTGATTAATTAAAACGTTCCGTTAAAATTATAACGCTCATAAACGCTGTTTTAATGCGATCAGTCATTTATTCAATTCCATTACAGGTTTATTTTTCTTATCGATTGTCATTAAGAATGAGGTTTATCTGACAAGCTTACAAACATTTATTGCATTTTAGCGAACTTAAGTCAATCTGGCTAGTATGTCCATTGTCGCGTGAGTCACTTTTCCTTTATTGTTTTTAACTCTTTGATACACTCTTGCCAATTTGACTTGTTCTATTTTTGTAATTATGTTGAGTTTAAAGCATTTTACTTCGATCTAAATATGAGGTCACCTGCACTTAAACATTTTTTGCTTCGAACTTATTTTAAATCCTGTGGCGGTTCATTCAGTTATCCTTATCCCTAAATAATGCATTTGGGATTAAGCGACACTTATTTTTCAAAATAATGCTTGTTAGACCACGAAACTTTTACAGTAGTAGCGTTTGACTAAAAAAAAAATACGTTTTTCATCATTCTTTAATCCACCCAGAAATTTCTTGATTATGATTTTTTTTCCGAAATAAAAAACTTTGAATGGCTCTCCTGTAAAGTTCAAAAATTGTCGCTTAACGCAGTTTGCCTTTTAACCGTCGATATAATATATATGTCATTGAATATTGCCAGTGGTTTGCTTACCAGACTTGGGGGCTAGGGATCAAACGTATCTATAACTTACGTCAGCCTCACTTAGAAGTTTTATCTAGACACATTCAACCAAATAATATGATGTAGGTATTCTACTACTTATTAGTGCCATTGCCATTAGTCTCATAATCTTTAGGTTTGTCTTCAAGGCGAGAGTGATCCGGTTTCTTCTAGGCAAGCGCGCTTCGTCTTAGACTGCAATGTCACTTAACATCAGGTGAGTTGTGGTCAAGCGCTAGCCTATTAAGCGTAAAAAAGGTCATATATATGAGAATAACTCCTTCACACCTTCACCAACTATGTTAACCTATTTTCTGCAGTAAAACTGTTTTGACTTTGACTGAAGTTAATAAACTTACGGGCTTAAGAGTCTTCAGCATGTGTATTCCATCTTTCTCCAACTGGCGGTGGTATTGGCCGAATTTAGTAAACGCTTCAGAGGCGCGCGCTTGAGGCTCCCTCACTCCTATAGATGCAAATATATCACCCAGAGTCTTGTACGTTTGGAGGAGGTTGAAGTAGGATTTTAACATTCTGAAAGAATAAACAATCAAATGTGGTATCCCACTAATATTATAAATGGTCTTGGTACAAGCAGTCGTTGAGCCAAGTCATAGGCCTTCAGGCGGTCTTCTCTCGACACCAGAGCTTGGCCACTTAGCTCATACGAAGATAATAATAATAAGACTTTATGGACCTACTTCACTTTACTATAAAATTTATTTTTAGGTAAGATATTCTGAAAGTTCCAATGATATTTAAAATTAAATATTCAATAGGTACTCATATAATTATTGTTTCTAGTAGGACCTTGACTACTAGTATTCAAGGTTTCTAACCTTTTGATTTTCGCAAACCAATTTCACTAAAGACTGAAATCTTACCGTTTAGCGTGTTCAACCAACTTCTTATAAACCGTCTCGGTTTCTTTCAGGTCGTCTAGCTTTGCTACTAGCGTATCATTACACAAGATAGCTCTGGATAGGCCTGAAATTAAAATTATACGTTTTAGATAGAAGACAATCTGAAATATTTTGTAATAATCACACACACAGTGATCACAGCGGAAGTAAGCGAAATATTTCAGATTTTCTTCTAATGTATTTTCGTAGAGTAACGCCAGAGTCAATAGATTAATAATTATACGTTTCCTTTAGGTATTGTGAGAATACTAGTAAATTAAAAATACTAAAGGTACTTCTAAGATGGCTTTATTTTTGTATTTGTTACCACTGACAGCAGTAGCAATTAGCATTGGTAATTATGGCAGTTGTCAGTGTCTTAAATACCAGACTTGGAGGGTTGATAATAAACGAAGCTATGGTTGATTTGACGTCTATAGAGAAGAAATTAGTACACTCAAGCCTCTCGAGGAAAATATTACCCAAAGCATCTGCAGCTCCCGAAGACATGTTTTCTACCAATCGATGCTTCATCTTCTTCATGATGATGTCCAGAGAATGACCTTGTTTAGGGTCTGCATGTAGCTTGTTGTAGTTTATTGTTACTTCGTCCTGTGAATGTTAACGGACGTTAACTTTACCACAGAATAATAACCTGTACTTCGTACAGAAGCTTCACTTCGCAATGGTTTTCAAAGAAATATGAACTCAATCTGATAAACAATATGATTTAATTTAGCTCGCGGTCCAGTCGAGCACGTGATGATTTACGTACCTACCAATTTCTTTTCAAAGGAATATGGGCCTTAATTCACTATGCTACGGTTCATAATACGTTGTACATGGTTATACGTAGTACTAGTTATTATTGGAATTGGTGGTATTGAAAGAGCCACGGACTAGGGTTGCTTACTTCGAGAAACTACTTCATATGCCATCTAGCGCGAATAGAATTCCATAGGTATCATCTATAGTATCACCGAAAATATTTTGCGGGCTCTTAGTCTAAGTTCGTAAATGTACGACAAATGAAATGCAACTCGAATGAAACGACTAAAATATCTTTTTTATTGTACTTTTAGGATATTGGAATAGTATATATAATACGGGGAGAACCGGTTTGTAGTTTGAATTAATTTCATTTCATATAGGAACATAATGTAATCCAGTAAAAATACATTTTACCCTTACCTGTCAGCATCTTTAGGTAAAAAAAAAGTTAAATTTCGATCACAATCCGTATTTAAACAATTAAATACTGCACAGTATTTGTTTGCTTTTTTTCGTTTTGTGTCCATCTTGCAATTATATAATGAATCAATCAAATAACACAGAATAATAACTAGTACTTCGCAAATAATTAAGTTAAACGTGGTCGAACATATAGCGCGCACGCGTGTGTTTTCGTTCGCTTGTGGCAGCCTACTAGATTGGCCCATGCGCATTGGCCGCCGCCCGTAGGTATGTTTTTAACACCTACACGCGGAGTGACACAGGCCTGACTTTACAGAAGGCAAGGTCTCGTTTATAATTCAGAGGTAGTTATAATTACTTTAAAAGAGCTGAAATTTAGTTAATTTAGTGATTAAAATATAATAATATGTGCACCCTTTTTTCAATGCGAAAAAATTCAATGCACATCTACCAAGTCGAGTTTCAAATCGATGTAGTGTTTTTACTGTACATATTTACAGTTACCTACAGCAAATTGAATTTGACCAATTTTTTTGCGGTCACTTACTAATCCGTTAATAAGTTATCCTGAATGTAGATACATTCAGGATAACTTATAAAGACTTAAGCCTTAATATTAGTTTAGTGATTGCTTACACTCTTATATAACCACCTTAACGCCAAAAGAATGAGGTTTTCTTGCCCTTATTGCGTTTTAAGCCTCTCGATGTTTTTTTTATAGATCACCTTACAACAAATTAAATTACCTTCGCACTTTGAATCATCTTTGCTACTTCAACTTTGGTCTTCCCCTTCACTGACTGTCCATTTACTCCAACCAGCTCGTCCCCGCTTTGCAACGTGCCTTCTTTAGATGCTGGGGTGTTGTCGAATATCTGGAATAAAGCTGATTATAAATAATTATTATTCTTTTTTTAAGGCAGATAAGGGCAAAATCAAGATTTTGCACATGTATTTAACAGATTTTTCGCTAAAGTAAGTAAAAAATATCGAAAAAATTGCTTAAAGACCGTCTAAAGTACCACTCTTAGAATATTTATACAGATTACTCGTACTAACGTACTATAGACTTATCAATAAGACTTATGAATTAGAAATAAAAAGCTGGTTCAAAAAACTTTATTTTAGATTTTTTGAACTAGTGTTTTTTCATATTGATAAGTTTGATTTGTACCAAAGAAGGTATAAATATTCTTAGAGTGGTTAATTTATTGGCTTTTGAGTAATTTTTCTATATTTTTTCGTTTATAGCAAAAAAAAATAATGTCAGCCGTCACGGGACGCCTGGCTGATGTGAAACATCGACAATGTTTTGTCATATGGACGCATGCCGTGGCAACGCGTCGCCACGGCATGCGTCACCGCGCCAGAAATCGGTTTTACTACGTGTGTCTAAAAAAAGTCAAAATCAAGATCTTCCTTAATCAATCAGTTTATTTTATATAAAAACACAGTGATTGGTATTAAATTTGGTTTCGAGTGTGAGCAAGAAGAAGAGAACTTTTAAATGTTTTCTTTATTGACTCGAGTTCTTCATACCTGCACGATATACAAGCAAGGGCATAGTGGGGCTCCTCCACCAATGCTGATGCCGATTAGATTTTTCTCATCTTTACTCAGAATTACGCTCCCTGAAGTTACGGTCATACCCCTGGAATTATACAACATATCATTAAATATTTTGGCTGATTGATTTCTATTTAGTAATAATAAGCATCATTTATTTATGCAAAATATAACAACAAAATAAATAATCTTAGTGTAGCGTTAGTTTTACTAAAATTTTGAATTGTCGGAAAGGTACTCTAGCTTTCTCAGTAAGATTCCCTGAGTTTGAGAAAGCTGGTTTCTCATCTAGGGTGTAGTAACAAAATTTACTTATTACCTTCTAATTTTTAACCCCTGATTAAAAAACGACAGGGTGATAAGTTAGACATTTCTCTGTGTCTCATGTGTGTTTCATAGTCTGTCATCATAGCTTTCCAACAGATTAACGAATTTTGATTCAGCTTTTTTGTCTGAAGGTTCTAGAAGTCGAATGGGTTCTTAGCTCTATGTTTGATGAAAATCGAACGAAGATGGCTGCCGCCACAATATGGTGCAGGATATATACTATCACATTTACACATTACTTTAACTTGTCAAATAAAAAAGCTTGATTAGTAGAAAAACTTGATTGTAATAAAATTAAAATCCAATATGGCCGCTGACGCAAAATTTTGAGTCGGACATTTTCAACATTTTTAATTTACACTTGTTAATAATATTTTGAACTAGTAACATTACAGTTCTTAGTGGTTTCTTGCCATATTAAAATAAAGTCATAAATAAATTGAATACATACCGTAAGAATTTTATATTTGTGCTATTCTAAGATGAAAAATAAAAGCAGTGTTAAAATGTAGGTGTTGATTAAAATAAAAAGTAGTGTTTTTTTACTATAATTTATTTATTCTAGCTATTAATCTAGCAAACACAAAAACACACACATGTTTCTCTATATGTTCTAGCGTCATCTATACTGAAATGACCTGAAAATGAAAATCACACATAAAAATACGCTTGAAAAATTAACCCTATTTAGCAGACGGAATAAAACAGTGAATGCGTCTTTACAAACAAATCTAGCAGTAAGTAAGATTTATTCTAAGTCTAACATGAGTAACCATTTTGCATGTACTCAAATTATAGATAGAGCTTCCGGTCGACTGACTTACCCAATGTTATGAAATCTGATAAATATACAACAGATAGGTGCTAAGTGAGGTGAGAATTATCGCCAAATATGACATTTTTAAAGTATTTATTTTATAAGATGAGAAAAGTTATGTTAGATTTACGATATTTTTCTATCTCATACTTACATGAATTATGAATCTGATATCTCCCAACCCTCCACTTACAAAATCTCTTACGATTATTTGGCGAGAATTCTCACCTCAGTTGGGACGACTATCCTGTAGTCTATTAGATTTTATAAAATCGGCTAAGTCGACTTTCATAAGCTATTTACCAATTTAGTAAGCTAGCTCTCCCTTTATTTTAAAAAGCAGTAATCGTAATTTCTTTAGTGTAGCTTTTCATGTAGCTGTTGTAGTCAAACTAGCCCATCATTTATTATTATTGAAAAATATCTTTCTAGCTCTATTACCTTCTACTTGAAAATTATCTAATTTCTATTGTTTACAAACACATAGTCGTTTTCTATCACAATCTTACAATAAATCCTGATGGTAAATCATGTATCTGTCCTTTCGTAAATCATTGTAGATGCATTCAGTGGACTCTGTCTCTTCAACTTCATTTTCTTCTTTGGGGTTTCTACGGAAAAAAATGGGGCTTGAAAAGATTCTTAGATTAATTAATAGTTTTCCTTAAATACACATGACTTTTAATAATCCAACGCAACTTGGGCCGAGACGTTTGATACAATTTGCAAAAATACACGCTAAAATTATGTTTCCTGTGAAAATGTAATGATAATAATATCGTTGATAAAATATAAAATAGTTACATACTTACGTTTCAAAAACATAAAACCTTAAATACCTTTTAAGGTTTTAATTTTAAGTTACTAAAATTGGTATGGATCGCTGTAATCAGAAAAAAAAATTAAGAATTTGTAATATAAAAAATAATTTGCAAATTGTACCAAAAGCAATAGCACTAGCACAGTGACACAGGACACATTTAGTTTGAATCGTATTTTACTGTTTTTACTTCTATCTACTCTCTAGAAGAAACCAAATATGTCACATAGCACGGAAATGATCTTGTTCCCACGTTATACAATTAGTATTGTGATAGATAATAAGTATTAAGGGATATATTAAAAAATCTGTTCGAACAGATTAGAGTTTAGTTCAGTTTCTTTAATTAAGTATTAATAAATACAAACAAGATTTGCCTTGAATGAAATTTATCCGGTACTTACTCTTCAATCAGTTGTATTTCTGGAACATCCTTCAAAGAAACTGTAGCACTAAAATAAAATAAAAAAAAATTATGGGTAAGGCAATTTCATTAAATACGTTTTATTTCAAATTTTATTAAAGAACATTTAAATAACCAAAAAAATAAACTTACGTTTCTTCAACTTGAAGTAGCAAGTTGCCCGAGGTTTGCTTTTCGTTTTGTTTTCTAAGTGAACAAATATTCAGTGATTAAAACCGTACTTTGTAAGTAATTATGACTCGATTCAATAAAGAAACATTTGAAAATTCGCTTCATCTTGCTCGCACTCAGTGTTGTGCAAGCGAGAGGAGAGGAGAAGAGAGCAACATACGTTTGTTTTCTTTATCGACTCGATTTATTGTTGGTTTATATCACCTTTGCTTAGTGGTATCGAATTATACCATAGACAAATAAAAAAAAATAATTTGTACATATAACTAGTACCTACCAGAATCTTTAATGATCTATAATATAAAAATAAGCCGGGTTTTCCTTCCTGACGCTCCTTCAGAACGCATGAACCGATTTCCACGGTTTTGCACCGTTGCAAAGGTCTCTTATAGGCTACGTGAGGTTTGTAGAAAACAAAATTTATACGGCGAAACGGAGTTCGCCGGGTTTGCTAGTACTAGGTAAATTTAATTTGGGATTAAGTTTTTTTTAAATATCGTTTACCTAACTTACCTTTATTAGTACCTTACCTTACTATTTATTGTTAGACAAGCATTTTAGTGCAAAAAATAAAATAAAACAAGACAAAATAAATAAAATAAAACCAAACATTACATGCGGTCTTCAAAGTTATACATATTTCCGTGTTGCGGGCACAACCGTGGGTCACTGAATATATAAGATTCCAACAACTCTGCGTCCTGATGCTTCCACATGCTTTTAAATTCACCAACAACACAAAATAAACACTAGAAACTGGCTCACAACACAAACTCAGCTGCAAAGGAAGTTAAACAGATAAGGGAAACGAGATAACAAAAGGATTGTTATGCTAAAACTTTACGTACATTTTGTCTTCCTCGAAAAAGAAATCGTCATCATATTCTTGCATCATTTTGGACGATTGTTTAATCTAAAATGGTTTTTTTTTTCACAAAATGAGTGTGGTTGTGTCAAAGTCAAATCAACCTTGGAAATCGTATTGATTTTTTATGCGCGCGCATTTCGTGAACGTCGGTTAAACAGTAGCAACCGCCAATCAGAGAGCAGATGTGGAACGTACCCAATATATTCCCGCCATTTTATTTAGCGTAACATTATTTTCTGTTTTGAAGTTTTACCGGTAAAAGAAAATAATTTGGAAACCATTTAATTATGTATCTAGTTTATTTAAATCAACAAGAGCCGTAGCAAAAATCAAAAATTAAGCAAGTTTTAAATTCGAATACTTATACGATTCCAAGTAAAGGTAAAAAAAAATTGTTGATATTTTTTTCAGAAGTTCCTTTCGTGCTAAAAAAGATTTCTACCATCTAAAATGATCAAGCCAATTTAGAGATTTAATGAACCTTAAAACGGTTGTGTTATTTATAACACACATGCTTTATACATCATAGTTTAAATAGCAATCATTTAATTTGTTTCATCGGTTATTCTGTTTCAATTAAGTACCTTATGCAGTACCTACGACGTTCAAAGCAAAATTTCCTCTATAGTCTTAGCTCAGACTACAGGTAGTCTGAGAGTCTTAGATAGAATCGTAAAACTGTTGCTTAAAATCCAAAATATAATCAAACTTATCAATAGTTTGATATTCGATTACGCGATTCTAAGAGAAGACTGTAGAGGTTAAAATAAAAATAAACAGACTGTATAATGAAGCTGATTTACAAAAATCATACAAGTATCTTTAATAGGCGGTAGGAGTCATGCCAAATTTATTTGCCAGTCGAAAATATTGTGGCCATAACATGTTGTAACTTTTAAACTCAAAACAATAAATGACTCTTTACGTAAAATATTCAAGGTTATTCGTGTTATAAGTTGAGTGTTAAAAGTGCCAAATGTTAGAAAAACCTTAAGGTTAGTTGGATTCTTTGAATTACGTTTGGCGCGTTCGACATCGACCCCATGTCGTAACAACTTGATACGAGCGGTATGACTGGTACCGTTAGGGGTGTCACCATCATTTATGTTCACTAACATAAATGTAGCACATTATACATAAAGCATAAGCATAAGCAGCCCATTATACGCTCCCACTGCTGGGGCTCGGGGCCTTCTCTCACTAGACGAGAGCTCTAGGCCATAATGCAGTACGCTGGCCAAATGCGGTCAATCCGCATTTGGATGTCATACGTCTTCAGATATCGCAGTCCTCAAACGTGTCAGATTCTTAACGATGTTTTCCTTTACTGTAAAGCGAGTGCAAATGCACATATAACTTGAAAAACAAGTCATCGGTGTAGAGCCGGAATCGAACCAGGGACAAAAAACCCCGCATAACCCTTTAAACATAAACACGCAACAAAAAATCAATATCTTTTTGTTTAAAGTCGATTATATTAAAGGTACCTATAACGTATCATAAAGGCTGTGCGTAGTTGCGTCGTCATAAGGTTCAAAAGTCAACGAATTCCGACGTTGCCCTATAGCTATTATTTAACTAGTTTTAAAATCTGAAAAAAATGGTGATTGCTTCAAACGAAACCCGTCTTATTTCCCCTACCCCTTATCCCTACCTGCCGGACGAGCAGGAAAACACCAAACCGGCATCATTTTACTGCGGAGATACCAAAAATGCGCACTAAGCGGTTTGCCTCCACATTCATTGTGCGTACAGCCAAGGTGTGGAACTCTTTGCCGAATGCAATGTTCCCCGAAAACTACGAGTATAATCTAGTGGTTTTCAAGGCACGGGTGAACCAGTTTCTGCTGGGAAAGCGCGTTCAACCTTAGATCGCGATGTCGTTTATCATCAGCTGAATTGTGATAAAGCGCATTTTTTTTTAATTTTTTTTACACATAATAGGCTTGCGCTTGACCACAACTCACCTGATGTTAAGTGATATCTGGTAATTCTGGTATTAAAAAAAGACGATAGCTATAGTAATACATGACACAGAGGCAATACAAGACAGGGTAAAAAAATCTGTGTGATGCCAACCCTACTGATAATGGCAGGCGTATTAAGTAACGTGCACTGCTTTAAATGTAAAAGTTGCAATAAACAAGTTGGCGGTCAGCCAGTGTAGACACGTCTTAATATCTGTGGTTGGTGTTGCTAAATTGTTTTGTAAAATAAATAACTTTGAAAAAAAAAAATCTTTTTAATTCTGAACTAGAAGTGTGAAAGATTTTGCAGTGCAGTGAGTGTGATAAACCTCGTTGTCTTGTTCTTTTACGATATATTTAGTAAATATGGGAGCTATGGTGAAATTATTGGTAAGATTGATTTAATTCACATTTATGTACACGCTATACCAATACTACTCGTATACAAACAATTTGATTACGACTAAATCTAATATTCAAGATCACTGGTAAATATTCCATTATACCATAAAATTTTATAAATATACAAAATACCTAATTTATAAAATAAAATACTATCACTAATTTGTTCATCTTCACGGCCAATGATTTCAAAATATTTTAACGTGTAATTATTTCCTTCCTTTGTTTATGAAAGATTCCTAAATACGAAGCAATTAGGATTTAGGTAAACACATTATATTTTAGAGTATTGTTTTAATTTTGCCTTGATAAGTAATCCACAAGGAAGAAGGGCAAGAGGCAAGAGACCGACCAAAGAAGACGTGGATGGAGTGTGTGAATGAGGACATGAGAGTGAAAGGAGTGAGTGTAGAGACGACGGCTGATAGAGGAGAGTGGAAGAGGAAAATTTGCTGTGCCGACCCCACCTAGTGGGATAAGGCAAGGAAGAAGAAGAAGAAGAAGAAGAAGTAATCCACAATATTTAATTAGACCTTAACTACAATTAAAATTATACTCTTTAGTAATTATTTATTATTATTAATTATGCATTTATTCTGCTTTTTTTTAAATAACATATTTTTTATTTCAGCTTTCCTTGTGCATTGTAGCTCTGCTTTACCGACAAAGCAGTGCTCAAATCTCAGCACCTGGACCAATCTCGGCATTCTTACGAACCAACGTAATTGGTTACCCTTTAATCCACGATCGGAAAACTTGGATATTCGACCCAGATGTAGCGCAGAAGAGAAGAAGAACGTTTATAGAACTACATGGGGATAAAGGCGATAAATTAATCGAAAGATTGGGTTTAGGTATCGATGGTCACGATGAAGAACGCTTAGCAATGCAGAGGGCTCGGGATGAGGGCCATCTAGGTGGTTTGAATGCTTATTTACCATAAGTTGGATTTTAGTTAAAGATAGGCCAAAGATAAAAAAAAACTACTTCTGTAATAAAATTGTAAAATATTTACAGCCTTGTTATTTCTAAAATATTAAGATGTGACAATAGGAAAGTGGGTTGTAATAGATTGCTGAAAATAGATAGTCCTGAATGTTCTGGAATGGTCAGTCTAGAGCAAGTCAATCAAGACGTATAAGGAGGTAAGTTTTTACCTATGCTAAGCTTCATACGTCTGTACTCGTAATACATAATGTCATTAGAATTATTGCTTTGTTTTACATTGTTCAATTTAACATAAGCTGTTTTTGAAAATAATGACTTCACTTACTCCTTCATATGAGCTAAGTGACCATGCTCTGGTGTTGAAAATTTTCGAGCTGCCTGAAAGCCTCTTACATGGCTTAACGATAGCTTGTACCTTCTATTAACAGTTGATTGCTGATAAGTTTTTCATTTCCTGGGCTTTAGATAGTAAAATAGTCTTGTTAAGTAACTACATATATTAGTTTGAGGATTTTATTTACCCTTACTGCGCATACAAAACTTTGAGTTACAATAATAATTTGAATTGAATCCAATTTTAATCAAAATAAAAGTAATGATGATGATAGAAAGCATTATTTTGCCAAGGTTGCTGCTTAGTTCCGTATGCCGGTCGAGTGTGTTGCATGCGGAATTGCATAACTACTAATTTAATCGAGCCACCTTGACTTGAATACGGCATTTAAATATATAAATTAGTGTTTCTCAAAAAAATCTTACTTCACCAGAACTAGCCTCTTCGTTTCGCCTGCAATTGTTGGTCTTGTGACTGTTTTAAATAAAACAATATATTAAATTAAATTAGTAATATCTAGGTAACATGATGTCTAGGTAACGGAGCAAAGACTATTAAGAGACCCTGTTGCCCGGTTGCTCTGCTGCGTTTTCTCAGGCTCCGGGTATTAAACAAGACAAGCAAAGAACAGTTACTGCCAAACTGGCTATTCAAATTCACATGATCCTCTCCCGACTCCCCGTATTGGCCTCAGGAGCGCGGGGCTAGGCACCAACTGGGCATCTCCTAACTACAAATCTGCTAAATATAGACACTGCTCAACGTTCTTGCCACATAACATTCCTGCAGGTTTACAAATACGGCGATGCGTTAGATTTCAGAAGCAACGATAGGTACATATGATTAACCCTATAGCCTGGGTGTAAGAACAAGGCTGCGGAATTACCCCTGCCTGTCGTAAGAGGCGACTAAAAGGGGCATCAGACTCAAGGGTGTTCAGAGATGGGGTTCCGACATCCGCTTCACCGAGTCCAGGGTGTATGACGGCGGCGTGTAGCAGTACCTAGTCGTCGTTGGCGCATTGGACAGCAATCCTGGAAAGGCTACAGCGCAGTGTAAGGAGGTCTCCGGATTCCCGGAAGAACCCGGAGTCCTCCGTTAAGCTAAGAGGCATCGTAGCCAGGTATCTAGTTGAAGATTTTCCATTCGTCAACAAAAAAAAAGGTAGATACATATGATAGCTAAAGTTGAAGAATTCAATTGAAGATCCGTTCCCTGTACAGAATAGTAAAATTGTTCATAGATATATTGTGCTGTATGATAGCGCAAATAAGCTCGAGCTTTTGATGAAGGAAAACATCGTGAGGAAACCATAGCACGGTTGTAGAGCATTTTCTAGAGCGTGCCTTGCTAGTAACCACCCTCTAGTCAAAATATTTATCGCTAAACATCTAACGGTGTGTTCCGGTAGCCTCCTTGAGAGCCACTTATTCCAGACTAGAAATGCTCTACGTAAGGCCAGAGAATCGCTGACTCGTATGGTAACGTGCTTTGCTGGTCAAAAGTCGAACTATGATAAAAATTAATAATTACGCATGTGGCGCCACAATACATTTGGACCGTATTGAAACTACATTTTAGTTTTACCACGACCTCTTGGTTGTAATGTTGCAGTTCTTTGATAGATGGCGCTACTAAAACTTACGTGATTTTTTGTATATATACGCATGTATACAAACAGATAAGTTCATTCGGAGACTATTGCATACTCATTATAGTAATAGTACTATCAACTAATGACTACAAGAAAAGAATTTAATTAGCTTTATAATACTTTTTCATTAGAAAGATCTACACTTGGCCACCAATTTGCCAGATGGTAAGCGAAGTTGTGGTCAAAGATGTAGGTAACTCGTTGTAAATAATTATAATTAGTTATTAGTGTAACTAATAATGTCTAACATTGTCTAGCTAGCTTCGGAGCAAAGCTGGCCAGGGCCTCTTTCTACGCCCTCTTACAACAGGGCACGTGTAACATAGCTTTATGTTAACCATATGTTGCAGCTAATAAATCTTCTTTTATATAAAATTTCCATGTCACAATGTTACGTTACCGTACTCCTCCGAAACGGCTTGACCGATTTTTACCAAATTGTATATGCGTACTCAGTAGGTTTGAGAATCGGCTACTATCTATTTTTCATACCCCTAACTGAGGCAAAACAACGTTTGCCGCGCCATCTAGTAAACTATAAAAAAATATGGACGTTAAGGCCTTAGCGGCCTAGCCCATATCATTTTCTAAAACATATCAAAACATTATCGCATCACCTTTGCGACTTATGACCTAAAAGCTGGGCGACTCCTGGCTCAATTTATAGAACCAATCATTTCAAAGGCAAAAAAAACACAAATTTATATTTGCTTTTATTTTATTTATCGTAAAATTATGACAATATCGAGATTGAAAACTTAAGACTAAGAAGATTAAAATACAAATACCTTAGGAATCATGTTGGGACAACTAGCTTATTTCTATATCGATTAACCCAGAATTAACAATAAGTAAATAAATGTTTTTTTTTTTTTGTAAAAAGTTGTTATAGAATAAGAATGCGGTTTCCTTTTTATAGGATGTTACTTTAACCCCATAATTTACACATTATTAGAACAGATAACCAAACGTATTTTTCATTGGAAATGGCATATAGGTAGTTTTGTATGAATGTATTTACCAAAAAAAATATGTTTATGTTTTTAACCTTAAAACAGTTATCAACTGAAAAATATTTTGTTTAAGTTAGTTATACACGTATGATTATTACATATTCTTATTAAATTATTAAAAGGTACAATAAAATATGAAATTGACATACGAGAAGATAATATATGATCAAACACAATTAAAATTTAGTTGCCAGGTTTTTACATTTTGGAATAAGCCTATTTTTAACTAAATTATTCCCAATCTTACAAGAATGACTCGAAACCTCAGTAAAACTATTACACTGAGCATTATAACATTAACTTATTATAATAACTTCTAAGCACTCGACAGACAAATCAAAGAATCAAAAATTATTTTGTATCTCCAAGTGATCTGTCAAGATTTTACAGTACAATAAACAATTTTATTATAAGGTACTTAAAATTAGCAGGGTAATGTTACTAGCCGGCTAAACTATCCATCGGTCGGTCTTTTTCTTATTCTTCGTATAAGCTAAGTGGCCTAGCCATAGTATAGAGAGTTTTCAAGGCCTCTGACTTGGCTGTGACTGCTTGCACTAAGACTTACAGCCGGGACCTACAATTCAACTTGTCATCCGACCTAGAGTAGCGCCCGTATGAAAATGTCACTTAATAAATGACAGTCTTGGGCATGGTCATCCATCCAATGACTGTTCGAATCGACCGTTGCTTAACTCCGATGATCGCGTCGGATCGCCTCAGGTAGCTGAGCTGGCGCTACTTATGTTATATCCGTTGGTGCTTACGGTTATTTTAATTGTGTCACATTTAATTTTAAAAAGTAATACGACATAATTAAAATAAATACAAAAAGGGAGCAAATAATCTCAACTATGATGACTCTCTTACTATGTATAATAAATCGATAAATGCATAATTTTATTAATTTTATGTTAATCTGTTAATTAAACATAGGTTATTGTGTTATTTTTCATGAAAGAAAAAATACATTAACAGACTTGGCAGTGGCTTAGAGATTTTTACGAGTATTAGTTATAAATCTGTAATTAACAATGTCTATGTTTGATCTGATAAACATAATATTATCTATTTTAGTAACAAATAAGGGGCCGTTTTTTGGAATTGTCTACGAAAATACAGGGATTAATCAAAACTATATTAAAAAATTAAGTGTCACCAAATCTCGTAAAATTATTTAATTATATAGAATTGTTAAGTATGATTATCAGGAAATTAATGAAAAATATTGCAATGTAATCTTAATATCTACAAAACACCAAGAAAAAATATTACACCTTAATATGGCATTACAAATCATAGGGATAATATTTATAATTATTATTCTTAAAGAGATCAAAATTAAGTTTATCCCATTCTTATAATTAAATTATTTAAAAAGTACGACTTTTTGTTAAAAATCATTATGTTATTATAAAATCACCTAGAACTTCCTACAAGCAAGTTTTTGATACAGAAATATTTTTTTTATTGTTAAACTCAGTGATTTAATTTCATATTTTTATAGCCATTCATTTCTTCAAATTATTATTTATGTATTTTAAATCTTTATACAACAGCGCTAACTGTTATATTCAATGCAAAAATAATAAATACATGCTATTTTGTCATAGAGAAAAAACAAATGAAATATGATTTTTGAAAGTGAGTGTTTTTTGAAATGCTGATTGTTTTTAATTTCAAATTTACTGAAGAAAGTTGTTATTAACATTAATAATAGTTCAGAATTCACCTAATAAATCATAAAGCTGTATTTATAAAGTTTAGTATTAACGACAACGGTTGTAATTATTATAATAATTATTAGTTATAAACAGTATCGCATTAGTTATAAACAGTAACGCTGTATGAAACCAGCCTTTGCTTAATTGCTTCGCTCATGGTTTTCAGGTTCGTGATGTCTTGTTTTTCTTGAAGGTATTTCCTGTCTTGTACATATCTCGCCGTGTTTTATTTTCATTTTCTCATCTTCAGTTCCCATCATCTGGAAGGTAAAAAAATATGGATTAGTGTTTATTTTTTACACATTACACTTATTCCTTAGCGAACTGAACACATCAAATTTTCTTTTTCTTCATCAGCCGTCATGATAATGATTTATGTAAAATGAAGAGCGGGTCCTCAATCCTTTCTTTGTAACATTCTATTATATGTATAAACTTTGAATCTATCATCTTCTTCGTATGAGCTAATTGGTCAAGCTCTGACGTAGTTTTCAAGAAGCCCGAACGTCTCTGACTTGGCTTAACGACTGTCGTACTAAGACTAACAGCCGGGACCTACAATGTAACGTGTCATCCGACCCACGGTTAGAATCTATGAGAAAGCAGGCTAATTTCTCACCATCTACAAAAACAGCATCGATTGCACAAGCCACGATATTGCGTTCTGGCTAACATAACTAGTTGGCCCTAACGGTAAGTTTGCCTTTGCCTTTTTTGGCCTATAACGAAACGGCTTATCATAGCCGAGGCGCTTTCTTGTTATATTTGTAAACATTGCTCTTCTAAAGAACGATTAGGGTTGTCAAAACACTTTTTATTAACATAAGTTGTAAACATGAAATTAAATATACGTCTATATACAAATGATACAAAGAAAGGAGACCAACAAATAGAAAAACACTTAATATCAGGTATCATAAAAAATGGTAACAAGTGCAAAACCTTATAAGAACGACTTCAGTGTGCTTGACAAATAACTTTTGTTTTACGATACGATCCGGGGAAAAATGTTTCTCGAAACATTATGCCGCGAATCGACCAACTTTTTGTAAATAGCAGCAGATTTGTTTAAGTAACACTTTTTCTTTTCAAACTTGACATGAGAGGTTTACGTATATGACAAATCTTGTTTTATTTAATTGAAATATTACTTAATCAGTACTAAAATAGCTCAACCCAACACAACAAAAAATACAAACTTGTCCCAGAACTACTTAGATAAATTACGAATATTTATTTTTATGAAAAATGTATTTCAATAACTCATTCGTTGTAGTAGTTAGTTGGTGCTTTGTTATGATAAAAGTTATCAAAAAATACATTAAAAATTCAAAGGTCAACCCTACAAATAATAGCAAAGCAATGCATATTTATTTACTAAGTTGAGATATCACATCAACAACAGTTTCTCATCATCAATAAGATAAGTAACAAGACATCATTTGAGAGCATGATTCGCGGGAAATTATAAAAGGTTACTGTAATTATTATGACTACGTGTTTAAAATATACACAGATAGCTATTATACATTTAATGAAAGAGGATATTATAATATGTATATTGTATAACGTTGATACCTCAGATTCGATTCACATGAAAAGTTTGTATAAAGAATGTATGGATGGAGTGAGGTATCGAATACGAAAAAAATACATACAAGTATGAAGGAGTTTTTTGACTTATAGTACCTAATTGTGAAATCTTCGTAAATAAGATGAATATAACTAGCTAATTTAGCTTTTACAGCCATCACGTGTGTTAAAACATATGTATGTAGTGGCTTAAATATAAACTATATCTTTTGCGAGTTACATGTATTTTTATTTTTTATTTAAGCATATAACCTTTATTTTTGATTCGTCTGACCAAAGCTTAATTTCCCGATGCCAAACTTTACTACGATCTGCAATGTGACACTTATATCTAGAAGGTACCTATTTACTCTGGAATCGAAGACCCCTAGATGATGTACTTATTGAGAAAAAGAGACTCAGGGAGAGAGTTCTTAAATTTCGCAATCCACACAAAGAAGCACACAAAGATTTGATATAATATTTCTATGACACAGACATAAAACTATCTCCCACGACCACATAATTCAAACCAAACTAGGCATTAGACATTAGAACGAGTTCTATTTCCCTCTCAGTACAGTTACTTGCCATTTGTACGTCTGACCGCTGACCAAAAGTACCAGGTGCCCATAAAAATGGTAGATGTGTCTGGGAGTTGATGGTTTCGATAAAATCTGTACCGCATAAGGCGAAGTTATAATGCATAGTTACGCCGCTACGAAAACGTTAATAAAATACTATTTACGATTGCTAATTCCAGGTATTTTTTTTGTGTAAACTGCGTTTTTGTAGTTCTGCATGATGCTACTAGATGGCACTATATGTTTCGCAGTAGTTTTTTGTATCGCGGCTACGAGATTTTTTGCAAATATTTTCTCAATCTTAATAACAGTAACATTAATTTTTGCTCTTTTCAATAAAAGTACGGGACCCTGCGGGTGCGAGTTTAACGCTTGGCCGGTAAATCGTTTTTATTGATAAACTTTGTTAAGACTATTTCAATTTTGACGGCGAATTTCCAATAACATTGTTCGAAAATCAAATTGCCTTTATAAAGATCTCTAATACCTTACTACCATACTAGAGTCCTTTATGAGTACCTTATCTAAGCTTCAGTAGTTAATGTATTCCTTTTAAACGTGCCTTATTGTAGTTATAGCATTACCCGTGATGATCAGAAACCGTTTATCAGTCAATCTCTTACGCAAAGCCTCAACTGCGATCTAGTTTACAGATAGAGTGACGTTGAACCGCGCTTCAAACTGCTTTTTTGTTTTGATACAGTTTTTGTTCCACATCGGGAGATTCGAGGTCGTCGTGCATTTGATAGGCACGTATCCTACCTATAGAATGAAATGATTACTAGGCTTGCCCCGGGCTACCAGCAGTTACGCTCAGTTAAGTCTGTGTTGAGGCGAAAATAACTAGATTTAGTTTTGCAAATTAAATTAATAAATTATTTACTTAAATGTCTTCTTCAATTTATGGTTTTTCTTGCATTCTTCTTGTGTAAAGTATTTTTTAGTCTAGTTACGATCTTTTTATCAAAGATTTAGTCGCCTTATGGTTACTTATTTATTGACTCAATTATTTTAATGTATATTACATAAAACACACAGTTTTAAAAGAAAGTTTTTCAAATTATACTATTAACCCAATGCGTGAAATTTACGTTAATTTTATTTACAAAACTTTGTATGTTTTGTATATTAGTTGAGCAATCCCATAACACACATAGGTGACAGATTTATATTAAAACATTCACAAAAATATACTTAAAGAAAAAAATATACTTAAAAATACTTAAAAAACTTCGGCGTTGTTCAACAAAAACTTTTTACTCACAGCGGTAATTAGAATAAATACTTGTATTGGAAAATGTAACAACGAATCTTCTATTCGCATGATTAGTATAATGAACGATGACCTCAAAGGTTGTTTTGGCATGACTCATTTTTTACCATATCGGAAGATTTGTGGGCGATGTTATAATATACATACCTACATATTTAATATTAATAAATCTATCATTTTATGATCTAACAGGTGCGACCGAGGTGTAAAAACTGTAGCGATGACCATTCAAGTTCTAATTTATTGGTAGGCATTAGTTTGAGTATGAAAGAATGTAGTAGTATGCAAAAAAGGAGTGACTGACACCAGACGAGGTTACTTTTAGTCAAGTGATTAACTCATGTAGGCATTCAATTGACAATAATTTAGAAGAAGAGAAGAATTAAATGTGCAAAATAAAACGGCTGAGTGCAAGTTAGACATTGCGTACGAAAGGTAAATCTATAAAAACGATTAGAATCGGTATAGGAAGTTATGCCCTTGATTCTGATTTAATTGATTCTGATTTAAGTACTCATATAGACTACAGCTAAATACAGCATAACATCAAAGTATCTAGCTCTCACGGTTCAAGAGACACAGTCTGATGACAGACCGATGGACATTCAGGCGGACGGACTGCAAAGTTTTAGTAATAGAGATTCGTCTCCTTAAGGTACACCCTTAAAACCGAGAATAATAATGTAAATAAGAGCAAGAGACCTCTTACTTATAATAGGTCTTATAAAAGTTACGATCTTATTAGAACATTTTCGTAACAATAATAATGAAACAGGATTATTTGTACTTTTTTCTTTTTGGAAAAGGAAGAAAAAATACTAGTGTGCCGTGCCATGCGTTTTTCCTGATGTGATAAGATTTTTTTCGCGTATTTTTGACTTGTCGTAGAGGTCGACCAAAGAAAACGTGGATGAATTGTGTAAAGGAGGATATAACTTTTTTTTATATTAGGACTCATTTCACACACGGCTGGTTAACTCCATACTGAACCATTTCTAGATTGAAAATAGGGAAGGGAGTGAAGATGACGGCTGATAGAGTGGCGTGGAAGCGAAAATCAGGCTGTGCGGACGGACCCCACCTAGTGGGAAAAGGTAAAAAAGAAGGAGATTATGATATACGAAAGAAATAACCAGTAGCTTTGTTTTTAAGGCGTGGTCCTATTATACTATGTATAAACAGCTGTCATTCCAAGTAAGGTGTGTCTCCACACCTAGCCATTAGCTTATTGCGGTATAAAAAGCCAATTAGCTTAGGAAAGTCGCGATTTTATCGCAAAATTGGAGAATTAGTGCGCCATTTTTTAGATACAGGATAGCTTTAGACACGAATATCATATTTTCACTTTTAATGAAATTATATTGTGTTATACTATAACTGGTAACTAATGCAAAAAATATTGAAGACAGCTTTAGTCTTGAATAACAATTTGCGGGGAATTCGTGAATAAATTAATTACATCATCATACATGTTTAATTTTCATTGGTTGCCTGGAAGGATCGTTTTTAGCAGTAAGGTCGCCAGTTAAGGCGCTAGCTTTTCAGTTTAAGTAAAATTGTTTTATCTATCTATCAATCATTCTGCCACAAACCTTTTGGAATAACCGAACTTTCTCGCTAATTCCCAATAGTCGTTGACAAAACCTTTTTACAAGTAACCCTAAAAGAGTTCAAAAATGATTGGGACATCAAAAACGAAGCCCGTCCTGCCTGAATGGAGAGAAGGGAGGCCTTTGCCCATTAAAGAGAAATAATAGTTGTTAACCGACCGACAACGAAGACAGAAATTTAATGTCGATAGTTACGTTGGTCTGTATATTTTTCATATAAATGATTAAACAAACCTAAATAAAGGTAACCTGTATAAAATGTATTTCTATTTACTTTCCGTAAATAATATATCCAGATAATTTGCTTACAAAGTGGACAAACTCTAAATAGATTACGTAAACAACGAAGCGAAATCTAATAACAAATGGTTTTCATTTATGCAATATTTTGCATAGACTCGCCCAGTCATTTGGATAATCTTCGGAATATAAATTAGTTCGTAATAATCCGCAATTGAAGCCAATTTGATAATGTGAATCAATTTGCATTTTAAATTGACCTAAGGGAAACTTTGCTGGGTATTTTTATATCGGGCTCAAGGTTATAACGGATAACTTCGTTTAGCTTAATGAAAGTCTTTACTTATTCAGTAAATAACTGTTGACTTATTTTATTTTATTTTTAGAATGTATCAACAGACTTCAACAAAGGAGGTTGTATTCAATTCAACATTTTTTCATTCCACATTTAAAAAAAAGCGAGTGTGGCTCGGTGGTGATAACGTCTACTTTTCATTCAGACGGCTCCTGGTTCGATCCCAGCCCTAACAATGACATATCTTTCAAGTTATGTGTAGATTTGCACTCGTTTTACGGTGAAGGGAAACATCGTGAGGAAATCGACATGTTTGAGGACCACAATATCCGAAAACGTGTGTCATCCGCCTACCCGCACTTGGCCAGCGTGGTGGATTATGGCCTATATCTCTCTCCTTGTGAGAGAAGGCCCCGAGTCCTAGCAGTGGAACGTATAGTGGTTTCAATTCAACGGTACCTATGTATATTTTGTGTTACTTACTATGAAGTATTACTTACCGAACGAATTAAACAGACTTAAGTAAATTGGTTGTTATGAATTATTTCCAAATAAAAAAAAAATGAAATCAATTATTAGTTGACGGAGAAAGATGTAATAAAAAACAAAACGTATTTTTAGGGATGAAACGACACGTTCATCTCTAATATAAAATTAATAATAAAAAATTGTATTGGATACAATTTCAAGCTTGCCTTTCTATAACATCGCACAAGTTGTACAAAAAACCAGCAGTAATTCTAGATTTCTGCTTTTTGCCTGGGACAGAACTCTAATAACAGTAAGAGTAAAAAGCATTACCTTTCCTTCACCCATGTACGTAATGAAAAATGATACTTTGCCGCAATAATTTTGACAATTTGATGCACTCTATTTTTATACAAGATTTTTTTTTTATACAAGTAGCAAAATATTAAAAATATTGTCATGGTATTACGCACTCTATTTTTAAACAAGATGTTTTTTTTTAAAGACAAATAGAAAAATATTAAGAATATCGTCAAGGTATTTAATTACTTCCAATAAAGTTTGGTTGCAGCATTAGGTACTAGAGTTTAGCCGCTTACAATTTGGAAAGCAGACGTCAATTGAAAAATACCGAACGGATTTCGATAAAATTTATTTGGGACCATTCGGAAAGAATATTTATTTAATTTTAATTTTTTGACGTGACAACGTCTTAAATTAGGTTGTGGCTGGGAGTCACTTATGAAAATGTGTAACGCCCGGTAACGTTATGATGAGTCACCGAACGAGAGAGAGGCCCGCCGCCTTGCGTCTCTCTCCCACTCAACTATGATCGGTCTGCCGCGCGCGCAGCACGCGGCAGACGTTGTCACGTAAAATCTTCGCCCGTAAAACCGACTTTACAGGCAACCATTTTTTTTGATAAAAAGTCTTTCATGTTTCAAGGTTCATAAATGACATAGTTATGATGTAACATACTCAGAAACATACAGACGAATTCAGAATCTTTTTGCATTAGTCTTGGCGAGTTCTATGGAAACTGCCCATACTGTAACTATAGAGATCTAGTGTGTCCAGCAAGCTATAAATAAAATACTTGCTGAATAATGTATAGGGCTTAAGCTTACTGTATAATAGGGCGTAGCCCTTTAGCTTGGTTCCGCACTTCAAATAAAACTTTTAATATTTAGTATTAAAAGATTATTAAAAAACAGTATAACGATACAAAAAAATATATGTTTTTAAAACAGAGTTAAAATATGAGATTATTAATTATTTCAATATTTAATAGCTGGTCTACCTGATCAGATTTTTCAAAATAAAATAATTAAATCATCATTTAATGTATATAATAATCAAAGTTTAATTATAGAATAGTAATAGAATTATAGATTTATTTTCTTTTACAGTCCTTTGCTAAAGTTTTATATACAAATTAAACAATTCAGTTTTGTCCTGGCTTAATCTTACTAATATTATAAATGCGAAAGTTTGTGTATGATTGTGTATGTTTGATACTTCAACACGTTCAATCGGCTGAACCGAATAACATGAACTTTTGGTCCCATATTGGCACAAAAAACTAATTGTAAGTTTTATTACAGAAAACTAAAATATTATGTCTGCTCGTAATTCAGTATGTAGTAGTTACATCGTTTTTCTAATATAAAACCGGCATCATATTAGCAAAGCCAACTTTGTTTTATGCTGTTTTTTGCTGCAAGCTAATATGTGTTCGAAGATAATGCTTGTTTGTCAGTTGTATGTACATATGTATGAGTTATTAAACAGCAAGTGATCCATGGAAGTAACGTTGCATTTAATAACTATGTAGAAAAGGTTAGAAGTGAAAACTCTGCTTGCGTTGCCAGTTTTTAATTAATATTAAAAAAGAACTTCAATTCGCCCGTATGTTTTACTGAGAAAGATATCAATAGTACGTTTGTTTTACGGTATTCACAATTCTTTTTTTATTGGAAAGAATATATAACACTTACCGAATGGTAAATAATATACTTGTATAATGATAAAATTGTATCGAAATTTGTTTAGTATTTTTTAAATGTATGTTTGATCGTTATTACAATGGCTGTCTAAAGTTCGATTCAAAATGTTTTTTATTTTACCTCATATTATTTAGTTACATTAGAAAATGGAGGTTGTGGTATCAAGGCAGATAAACAATAAATATTTTAAAGCTCAGTCGACGTGAGGCGACAAATCGAACATACGACCTTTCGGACGTGGCATCAAGTCTGAAAGGTCGTATGTTCGATTCCCGCCAATGAATTCGAGATTTATTATTTATAGCAAAACATCGTAAGGAAACAATACAATGGCAGTAAGGCATTGTCTAATACTCACCTGGCTAGCAACCAACTTCAATTTGAAAAATCTGTCGCCAAGCACCTAACAGTGTACCGGCAGCGTCCTTGAGAGCCAGATATTCTAGACTAGGCATGCTCCACTCTACACTAGGCCAGAGTGTCGCTAAATTGCGTAGTTACACGCACTGGTCATGCCAAGGTGTACTGTGTAAAAATATATTATCACTACAAACATGTTTCAATATTGCATCTTAAACTATTGCCGATGCTAGATATTCTTTGGGTATTGTAAATTGTAGGTAATACAAGTGAATCTGCCTAGATTCCGCAATTTGAAAGCTAACTTCGTGATATGCCAAACGTATGCTAAACGCAACTAGTGTCTGTCGAGTTTTCAATAAATTGTGAAAATGCAAAGGCTAATGCACCTATTGATTGTAATTCTTCGAGGATAGAGAACTACTATGTGTTTGATTCGTGTTGTTTTGATTCTTGAACAAAGAACAAAGGTAAATTCTTGAGCTAAACAATCATGCTGCGATTTAAATACGAAGAATTAGGATGATGAAAAAGTGAGTTGCTCAGTGGTAAAAACGTCTGCTTTTCAATCAGGCGGCCCCTGGTTCGATCCCGGCCCTACACCAATTATTATTATTCACTTATTTTCCAAGTTATATATTTTTCTAACAATTTATCTGCAAAGGGGTTTTGGTAGAGCAGGCTTTGGTCCTATGTATTTTTACTATCAGGTACTAATTTCAGATCCCTCCCAGGCAACTTAAGTGCAATCTATAAAAATCCTCTTTATTTTAACGACCTTCTATTATATTCAAGAAACTTTGTTGCAAAGCAAAGTGCGTTTGCGATAAAAATTGAACAAGTCTTGATAAGAACAAAATTAATTTCTATTTTTATAGTGGATTTTATTGTAAATTAATGAGCCTTTAGGAAAAGATAAGTGAATTTCTGATAATTTAGTTACGTTAATAGGGCTGGAGTCTTATACATTTATTTTTGGTGACATCCGTTTTATTACCTATGACGGTACTACTATGTATGTTTGTTTGTGCAAACAAATGTTGCCATGTTTGTTCAAAACTACTACCCGATTTGAATGCGATTTCAGTGATGGATTTGGATTTGATTGTGCATGTTCTTAGATATTTGGTAAGATGAAACCTCTTCAGGGAACACTCTAGTAAACATGTTTATTTTTTACCAAACATATTATTATTTTTTTATTAGTAATTGCAACTAGATATTTAGTAATACTATATTTAACGGCCGTCCAAAAGTGTAAAAAAATATTTGACTTTACTTTATTTCGTATTGTAATTTTATTTTTTCTGTACCCTATCTATAATATAATTAGTAAATAAATGAAATACTCACCAATAAATTCAAAGATACAACGTTGGCACTCTCTTTTGAGCCCCCAAAGATAATTTGCATCCCAATTTCTTGTACCCTTCATTTTTTACTCTAACTTTTGGTTTTTCTACCTCCACAGGACACCCTTTCAGCTCCCATACTAAATTCGTCAAAGATTTTGGCCTACTCAGTTTTCTAGATCTCTTTTCTGGTAGTTTAGGACCATTTCCTGAGTCCCCAGACGTTCTGCCTCCTGAATGGCTTGAATCTAAAGTTCCATCTAACTCCATTGCTTGGTGAATATTACTTAGACTTTTGTATCTAATGTTAAAGATCGGCGAATCGTCTTTCGTTACTTTTAGTGGACTACCTAGAGGACTAGGAGTTTCTTTCGTCGGTGAATCACTTTTCTGTCTGAAAACCATTCTTGGTTTGTTATTGTTCACACTGTTCTTTATAAATAGTTTAGGTAGATTGGGAGTTGGAGCTACGGAACATTTTTCTTTATAAACTGTTACAGGTGTCTCTTTGACTGGGGCCTTTCGGGTTCGTTTCTCAGCTTTTTGAATATGTAAAGGTTTTTTTGTGGGTATGGTCTCGATCGGTGGTGGTTCCGGCTTTATTTCTGTTATTAATGGCATATGAATTGGTGTCGCTGCTGGTGATACTGGTGCCGACTCGTGTTTCAAACTAGGCTCATTCGAGTAAGACGCTTTAATATTTTTAGGTAATGGAGCAAAGCCTCTAACGTAATCATAAATTTGATCAATCTCATCGTATTCATCAGGAATACTATTGTCGTCTCTATGGCTACTGTATATATGGTTGTGTCTTGATAAATGCTTATGCTGGTTAGCCGCGTCAGATGAAACGCTTCGACGTAGAAAGTAGCCAGTTTTAATAATAGGAGGAGCATGCAAGGGCCCGTTAAGTAATCTTTTTGGGTCTCCCAATTTGCCATCTAAAACGTGTATCCTATCTACGACATCAACTAACAAACGATTGCACTTTTCGACTAGTCTGGAAAATTCCATGAAATTTTTAATCTGCTCCTCATTTTTGCACTTTTGCATTTTTAGAGGGGCTGCTAGGGGCAATGCTATTAAGGCATTACCTTCTTTTTGCAGGGGCAGAGCAAATACGTGTTCTTCCTCAAACATTGATAGCAACCTGAGTTCTGAAACAAAATGACTTGCGCTCTTCAGTCCTCTTGGAGGTGTTCCGTGAACCAGTCTTACTGTTATCGGTAGTCTCTTAGTTAACAAAGTCTTTGCTGTATGAACTCCACTTATGTTCTCTTCTTTTGCTATGGCTGAAAATTTCCCTCTCTGATCCAAACTTAACAAAACCATGTCTCCTTTTGAATCAGTACATTTCAAATATTTACTTTTACCTAGAAAAGTGTCTCCTTTAGGCATTAATACTTCACCTGCAGGTAGATTTCTGGCCCCATCGGCAGTTATATTACCATCTAGATCTAGTTTAGCACACATGACTCTAACTGGTTCTCTGACTAAGCATCCATCGTCCAACTTTCTTCTCGCAAGTTCTGATACCGATTCTATACATCTTACTGCTCTGCCTTCTTCACTTAATAATTCGAAATAGCCTTTATAAGTTTCTGGTATGGCTATTCTTGGGCCTATAGATACCATGCGCCGTCCTTCTTTCAACTTGATCGCTTGAGCGATGATTTTCTTTTTCTTGCCAGCTGAGATGAGTAATGCGGTGCTTTGTAGCCCCGGGCTGGGTAAGGTGGGTACTCCGAGTCCGCCATACTGGCCTTTTATGATTTTGGCCACGCTTGGGAGGCGATTTTTTCCAACAAATTCTCTAAGGTAGTTCCCCTCTTCAGACCAGCGAGATGCGGCGACCAGGACTTGTCCGTCTGTGGCTGCCATTTTGGGCGTTAGTCACATCTGAAATCGAGATAAAAGAATATGTTAGTCATGTAATCAAGCATAATAAATACAGTACGCACTTCTATGTTTTGTTTTATGACCTAAAACATTATTTTAGAGATGTATAAACACACTTCTGTGCCTTCTTTTCATTACGTTGAATATCAACATTCATCATTATCATCATCAAAGCCTTGCAACATATTTGCGGTTTTATATATTAACAACAATTTACAGGCACAGTAAGTATTTGCATATAGAGCCATAATACCAGCACCTTTTTAACCCGATTCGAGGTGAACAGCAAACAATCGGATCAATTAAATAACAGCAAGTTTAAGGTCATTGTACAGGAACAATACGAGTGTGTTGGTTACTTTGGTAACACCACGTTACGCGCCGGCGGTTCGTGCTGTGATGCAGTGAGAGCAAGGGCGGTTAACAATATCTACAGATCACGTAGATATTGTTTTGTTTTTTCTTCTTTTGTTTATGGCTTTCTACAATCGGTTACGAGTAAAGCAATACAGCAAAACAACTTGATGCCACTGCCGCGTAGAATGTCGAGTAATGGAGACAAACGCTGATTGGGTTGTTCAGTAACCAGATGAGTAAGGCTGGCACTGAGCAGATTATCAGTGGCAAAAGTAATATTTTATTTTATCATTATGACCACATACTTCTAAAAGAAGTCTGTGATTATGACATATTTAGTTCCTATCACAATAGGTTCTGTTCTGTATATTACTTTTTTTTAAATATGTCGATGTTTCACATCTGCCAGGTTTCCCGTGACGGATCACGTTTTTTTTGTTTTCCGTTTTATTTACATATTATATTTAGTTTTTAATACATATCTATGTGTTACAGAAATCAATATTGTCTGTCTTATTACCAATACTAGCGTGTTTTGCGACTTTCGTGTTAGAAATAAATGATTTTTTTTCCTTTACAATTTTTTTAAGTCTCTTTTTTGCTAACGTTTTTATTTAGAAAGAGTTGCGGTCTCTCTCTTATCTTATCTGAATTATTGCTTATAATAGAATTTTGCTAGAGAAACAAGATAATTAAGTTTATTTTGATAAAAGTAATTTAAAATGCTCTCAGCCAGTGCCTATATTTAAACATTTAATAACAGTTACATGTAAAGTTTTGCACACTTGACAAGACTAAATAAGAAAATATCATCCTTAGGAAGTATGAATAAGCTTACTTTTAAAGACTTCAATGATTGAACCTTATTCTTTTATTATATCAAATCAAATCTCAATGAAAATTAAAAAAATAATATAAAATCAGCATTTAACTAGAAATGCACTATTCTTTGGTATAGTTACAACAGGCCAGACTTTCAGATTATGACAATTATTATTTTTATAGCCCGAACTAGAATAGAGAAATCTCAGTGTACCAGAAACCTTTAGCTTTAGTTTTTAGCAGTGAAATAACAACACGTTTATGCCATAACTGTTCTTACATCATTCGTTCATTCCATAGTCAATAAGAGTCGCGAAGCCTCTAATGCAGTCACAATGGCTTAGTTTGTTTGTTAGATAATGGATTACTTAAAGAATGGCATAACATTGAAATTGAAATGAAATTAGATATTTATGGGTAAATTTACTATCTATGCGTAATTATGCTCATTGATAAACCAAGTACAATATTATGCGTGCTAAATAAGAATAGAACTGTCAAGCTGCTGTTTTGCTTCATTGGCACGATTTTTTCTTATTTAATTAACAATGAAGCACCGCATCTCTTTTCGAACTCATTTTGAGTTCGAAGAGTACAGTAATTAAGTCTATATATATGAAGAAAAAATATGCAAATTCCTTTTTGAGCTTTTTTTTGCTGACTGTACTATTTTGACTTAGTAATCGTGTGAAGTTGGAAGCAAGCGCAATCCTATTCTTAGATGGCACGCATAGTACAAGTACCTTGATGAAATGAATTGTTTGATCAAATTAGTATCTGAGTCAGAAATAATAATCATTACAAAAATAATGTTTATTTATGTTATTCGTTAAAAAAAATGTTAAGTTATAGATGCTTACTACTGCGAAAAAAATAAGCTTAAAGAATTTGAGTTAAAGGTTACTTATAAGTAGCGGGTTATAACTTATTCGGCCTATTTTTGGTAAAAATAATACGGACAAACCCAAATAACAGCATGTACACTCAAATTGATGTTCTCACCCGTTACGTTATTATGTTTTTATTACGTTGGTAGCATTGACTTTCATAATGCTATTTCTGCGGTTGGCAACTACAAGATTCCGGATTTTTGTGGGTTTATGCATGGCTACTTTTTTGGTGTAAAATTAAGTTATATCCCCACAAAAATATCGTGTATTTAGTGAGTTTTTAATGAAGCACATCAATTTATGATAACTAAGTGTTAACCTGTTTTATTTTTTAATTTGGCGTGAGAAGGTCTTAGTTTTACCAGCCCTCTTTTATTAGCACACTTTTTTTCAAATTTTCCGTATTTCAACAGGTAATTCAATCAGTTAGGTCTTACATGAGTGATCGAAGAGCGGTATTTACATCTGAGTACTTTCGGAAATCGTTAAATACATACAACGTAGTTAAAATAATCTTATAAAAATCATATATTCATCGTTGTGATTACTAGCCTGCTTCTGTAATTATTCCGACGAAATTGACACCATGCATGATAGATATTATAATATAGGATCAACTAATTTAATTACACTATAGTAAATATATTAGTTTAAATATAAATTTAAAGGATTTGATATAACGTGTCATCCGATTACGGACGTGTTTCGTGTGTGTTCAGAACAGCAGAGTTAATCTATAATCCGTAAAGTCTTTCTAGCGACTTAATAACTTTCGAAATGAAAGGTAAAGTACACAAAGAAGATTAGCCTAGTGCCAGAAAGGACCTTTAGGGTACCTTATGCAGGTCCAGAATATGTATTATTTTTAGCATGTAACCTACCCAAATTTAAGGTTTTTTAAAAATAATTGCCAAATAATTTGTCCAATAATCCAGCAAACCGGAATATAGTAGGTATTGCTTGTACACTACTGGTTGGCAGCTGAAAAAAATAGCAAAGGTGTGTCAATTCCCCGAACGGCACCCGCAAAGACCACTTTAATGAATCACTCTGCAACGCATGGAAGAAAACCAAAATAACTTTATCAGTCAAATAGCATTACGCACGGTCTCTAAAATAATCTAAGTTGCAAAGAGAAACAAACTATGCCTATGTCTATACCTATATTATCCCCAAGTAGGCGATAATATAGCTTCCCAACAGTGAAATAATTTTCCAAATTGGTCTAGTGGTTTCGGAGCCTATTCGCGTCAAACAAACAATCATACTTTTCCATGATTGTTTGTTTGACGCGAATAGGCTCTATATACCATTTTTCTAAGGAGGAAAACCTCATTATAATATTGGTATACTCGTAGATTGATTCAAAATCAGAATAGATTTTTCTTATCAGCCAACTGATTCCAAATTAGAAGCAAAAGAATTTTCTCAGCAACTAACTGATTCAAAATTGGTCTAGCGCAAAAAACATTATTAGATCCAAACTTTAGAACACAGTCCATTCACTTCCTTATTCTGTAGCATCTTTAGAAAAACCGCTATCAGAACAGAATTATCTCCATTAACTTTATCAGATCGAGGCAAACCAAACAACGACAGAAGATTCGCGAGCACGGCGTGCTTTTTTAAATAGGTATTGTTGTTTTCTGACGCAAATAAGAAACAACACGCGAGAGAAGAAAAAAAGCGGCAATGTAAGAGGAAGAAAAGTAATTTAGCTTAGAGGTTATGTGTTCGAATTCACATACATATACACTTATACTGTTAAACCTGGTCTTAAGTTCACTCCTTGTCTAAATTCTTAAAATTGGTTGCCTGGAAGATATCGCTCTTAGCGATAAGGCTGCCAGTTAAGGCCTTAGCTTGTAAGTTCTTTATGTATTCTCTGTGCTTTTATTTTATCGTGAGTACTTTGATAAAGTGTTCATCTATCTATCTATCTATTTAGCTTAGAAAGTTATTCTAGACCAGGCAATTTGATGTCGTTTGTCTTTTTTATTATTTTAACACTTCATCAGCGAGTCGTAAAACGCCACGAGTCACCGACACTAGCCTAAGGTGGAGCACACCTAGTTTGGAATTACTAGATCTCATCACAACGTTACGTTCTTGGTGACAGATTTTCAACATAAGGGTGGTAGACAGACAGGCGAGCACTAAAATTCTTTATCAATTAGGTATATATCTTCACAAAGTATGCCTTCACCAAAAGCTTGCCGCTACCAATAGCAATACTAATCAGCTTAAAAAAAAAACTATTTTAAATTGATTTTATATGACACCTCCTAAAGACCTATATGACAAAAACCAGTTAGAGAAATGTTTACTCTGGTGTAGCTTTGCAAAAAGGCACTTCTACTTTTTTCCAGTGCTCTTTTTAGAAGACACGAGAACCTCCTTTTTGTTTTCAATTTTATTGAAAACAAACGACAATCGAACCAATGATGTGGCTTCTGTTTTGCGCCATTGAATAAACAAAAATGCTTTTTCTATAGTTCTAGATACTTATATTTTTCAATAGACATCTCAGTTCTTCGTGTTCCGATGTACGTCACGACATTACGGCACGATTAAAGAATATTAGCCGTGTAGATGAAGGACTTTGACCTTTATTACATTGTATTAGAGTCGAATGTAAGAATCAGAGTCATCGAAGCTCAGATAATATTAAAGGTAACTGTATCAGATAGCTTGTAGACAAATAAGGAGAGGCGTGAGGCGCCAGGAAAGTAGCGTAGTATAAAATTATGCTACAACTAGCAGATCGTCCCGGCTTTGAACGGGTTATAAAATAATCTGAGTTGCAAAGAAAAATAAAATATAGCTTATGTTACTCAAGGGTAATGTAGCTTCCCAACGGTGAAATAATTTTTCAAATCGGTCCAGTAGTTTTGGAGCCTACTTGCGTCAAACAAACAAACAATTAAAAAATCTAACTTTTCCTCTTATATTGGCACAGATAAAAAAAAACAATACTTCTTCTTATTTTCGTATGAGCTAAGTGGCCAAGCTCTGGTGTCGAGATTTCAAGTCGAAATTAATCTCATCATAATCAGTCTAGCCGTTGGACCGTGAAGGAGTAACATAGATTTTGTAGTTATTTGCGTATCCTACGGGAACCAAAATAGTTTTCGGGATAAAAAGTAGCCTATGTGCTAACCTAAGGTCTAGCCTATCGTCACACCCAACTTCATCAAAATCGGTTCAGCCGTTTGAGCGTGACAAAGTAACAAACATACACACAAAGAGACACAAACTTTCGCATTTATTATATTAGTAGGATTATCCGCTCCCGCTTACTCTCCGCTAATGCCCTCGCTTATCTAGCGGCTCTACTTCGCCAAGTATCCGTAGCGACCGCGGTTCCCATGCTGACTGATTTACGAGTACTCGATTTGTCCTGTTCCCTAATTTGGACGTCATAAATGCTCATAATTAACACTGACATTAAGATTTGTTTGTTTTAATAAAGTAACCATTAGTGATAATAATGGCTCTTTATCTTCTGTATTTGAAAGAAAAAAAGAAAGAAAATCATTTATTATGACAATTTAATCTACACGAGACAAAATATAATATTTGAAATAGTACACATAATTAACTGCAATTATTTATATATGTAATACTTTTTTGTCGTTGTAGGGAGTTGGGCTCGATGGTAAAAACGTCTGCTTTTCAATCAGACGGCCCCTAGTTTTCGATTCAGGCCCCACACCAATGACTTGTTTTTTAAGATATTTGTGGATTTGCACTCGCTTTACGGTGAACGAAAACATCGTGAGGAAACCGACATGTTGATGACTGCAAAATCCGAAGACGTGAAGACGTATGTGATCTGCCAACCCTCACGTCTCGACCTAAAAGACTCTTTTAGCGAGAGAAGGGCCCGAGTCCCAGCAGTGGGAACGTCTAATGGGCTACTTATGCTTATATATTTTTCTTAGACTAGCCGTTTGACTAGCAGGGCGTAAAACCACATAAGTCCGTGATATTCTGGCCTAAGCGTAGCATAAATTCTAGTCTCACACAGAACCCTCAGAATTTAATTAACTATTATTTAACTCAGTTTTCCAGTTCCACTTTTTTATTTTAATCTTTTCCTGTATAAAAGAGGTACAAAAAATCTTATTTACAATCTTGATTAAAAAATAAAGTCCAATTAAAATCTGACGCCGTAATCCGGGCGTGAATTTATAAAATGGTAACTCGAGAAGAAACTCGGTGTTCAGCCGACTAAAAAATATTATTAATTTTATGAGAAAATGGTATAATATTAAAATAGCAAATTTTGAGTAAAATTCATTTTTCAATTCAGTGCCTTTTGTGTTCTTGTGGCAAAAATAATTGGCCAAATGCTAGTAAGGCTCGCTCATGAAGGGTTCTCGTACTATAGTTGTAAGGGAATTATTATTTAAATATTAATTTTATAATTCATTTCTAAAGTTAATACATTATTAAATATTATGTAAATGTATAAAGAGGCTACTAAATGACGTTAAAGAAGGAATAAAAAATGTCACAAAATTACGTTTACTGTACCTCCTTATTTTTTATTATTATTTTTAACATTTGTTGTTGTAGCGGCATGAGAGACACATATCTTATGAAAGTTTAAGCTTTCTAGCTATTACGGTTTTTGAGAGACAACCTGGTGACAGGTGGCAGACAGGCAGCGGAGGCTTAGTAATAAATAGGGTCGTGCGTATTTTTGTATAATTAATAATCAAATGTACTGACGTTAATCAGATTTAGAGTTTATCAATACGAAATAAATGAATCTCTATGAACCTCATAGAGATCAGACATGTCATTATTATATCTGAGGATAGCACAGTTCGCTTTTAACCCCCGAAAGGACGGGGTGTCAAAAGTTTGACATCTCTCTCTCTCTCTCTTTCTTTTTCTGTGTCGTCTATGGCATTTTAGTTTGAAATGCATATTAGTGTTTTTAGGTGATTGTGTGTGATGAAAATCTGTCCCAGATACATAATGCTACAAAATGACGGATCACATACTATATGGAAATTGTTTTATTATCGCTGCAAAAGATAAATCTTATAACTTAAAATTATGTACCTACACATTATTGATGTAACGCTTTAAAATAAAGATTAGATTTGATTTGATTTGGGTAACATATGAAAGGGCTTGACAAGTAGAATACATACACTATAATAAATTTCACAACAGAAATGGATACCACCATAGGATCATATGTAGAAGGTTTTATAAATATTTATTCTATATTGGTTTTCTTTCATGTCCCTCTATTGGCTGTTTTAATTTATTCACCGTCTCTCACATATCCTCTTTCACACAGATTTTTATATAGATGTGTTTATTTATTTATATATTACATCTATAAAAGAAGAAAAGGTTAATCAGCTTACGTTAATTGTATTACTTGAAGTTCGATGGGAATTCCGTAGCCTGTCTTAATTTGATACATTTACGATAGCTAATTAGAATGTTTGATTTCGTTTACATTTCCAATTAAGATTATAAACTCTCCAATAGATTTACAGCTGACAGCTCTAACCAAACATTGATTGGTCAATTTTATTGCACTGACTTGTCGTAATTAAAAACAACATGTTTGCTGACTTGTCCACTCTAGGCTAAGAGGTTACAGCTGTATTCAGAAAGGTATATTTTTAATTTAAGTAATTTAAAAGATGAGACAAACTAAGTTGCTTATTATTTAAAGTTTTATCTATAACATTTATTTGTTTATTACAGATCGTAAATAATTTCAGTGCGCCACATGCTAAGCCGTTCAACATGCAAAATATTACAAAAAACATAGGTACATATTTCTAAAAATACTTACAATTTTACATAAGCATGAATGTGTTTATATAAAACACGAATGTGTTTTCAATTTTAAAGAGAAATAATTAGTAAAATGTTTTTTTTTTTAGTTCGCTTAATTGACCAAATTAATTCCATTTCAGTCAAAATTTGAATCACAGTTCATTTATAAAGCATGAAATAATATGTATTATTAACACGTCAAAAATATTTATATAATAGTTTCGAATAGAGAAGTACATAATTATATGTAAATTCTATAAATATTAAACTTAAGTTCTCATACCTGACCCGAGATTCGAGGACAGAGTTGAGAGAGACGTTTAGCCATGAGACAGAAACGTAAGCACGTTGCGAAGAAAACACATCTTAGTTTAACCAGCCTTCGTCTTTTAGCCTACATCGGTCGGCGAGCAGTAACGGTCCAAACTCGTCTTACTAGAGATCGGTAAAAAGCACAAAAAGTCCGGCCTTCCTTCCCAGCCGACACAGAATACACGAGAGTTGATGCAGCTTACATCGGGAATTAACGATTTTATTACGGTAGGACAGGGCTTGTCAAAGTTTTAAAATCGCTCGAGTATATCACGTAGGCACAGACTGCCTCTATTGGGGTCACTCCTAATAGATGCGTTATTAATAGACCCTTATAGGGGAGACTACGAGAGATACTGTGTTACTGATATTCAGATATATATTTCTTTAATTGACTTAAGGCTTTTCCTGGTAGGCTAAGCCGGCACAACTTATATTTTTTTTCCATTATTTTATCAAACTCTAAAAAATATTGAAGTAACATATAACATCGGTAATTTCATGTTATTAAGGCAAAAAGACAATGGCAAAATATTGATTTAACAGTTGTTTCGTTATAAATCGTAAACGAAAATAAATATCGAAAAAATAGCAGACTTATGAATTAGAAATAAAACTGATTTAATAAATCTAAAATTAAGTTTTTTAAAACAGTTTTTTTTCATATTGATGAGGCTGATTGGTACCAAAATTATTATAATTATATATTCTTGTGAAGCTATTTTTCTCATATCACCGCCTCAAGCTATTTTTTGTAATTTTTTAACATAATATACGATTTATAGCGAAATAACTGTTAAATCAAGATTTTGTCCTGCAATATTTTTACCTTATCAAATAATGGTCAGATCGTAAAAAGTCAACGTTCAAATAAGTTTGGCATCCACATAGTTATTGGATATCGGCGATCTGCCTGTAATCTATGATTACTTTATAATGCATTATTCAAAACAAAACGCCTGTTCTGCATAAAATGGGAACTTGGGTGCTTATTTATAATTTTAGGGTGAAACTGGACTGGGATTCACTTGCATTGTGCGGCTCTAGTTCTATGAAATTGAAAGTTGTTAATGGAAACAAAAGAAAAGTATTTTGACAATTAATTATTTAATTTGTCACGAAACTTTGTGAATATATATTTGCAAAATTTAAATATATAATACGAATATAAATTTATGATTATTTAGTGTTTTTAATTTTATTCATAATGTCTGGATTCCTATATTCTGAACTAGTATACCAATTTAGGGACACGAAAAACAACTGTTTTTTTTGCAATAAATATTTATTGAAATAATATTTTTTAAATGTATATGATACATTTCTTATTTTTGGTTTATTACTATGGTGAATTACAAAAATAATTTACTTTTGACGCAGTCAAATATTATTATAGCAGAACTTTTAAAAGATACGGATCATCTTAGTGCGAATGCACCCTTTATCTACCTACATTACATTCTTTTTATGCATGGAACCATTCTTTTTGCATCCGGAGGGACGCGAGGAATATTAATTTTGATTGTACAGGATAGAGGCATGTCGAAAGGAATAGGTAATGTTTTCTTTACTTTATTGTGTTGCTTATCTTTAGATATTAAAGAGGGCCGTGGCGTGACTACGCCGACGTACGCGAGTACATGTTCGCGTATATTGCATTTTTTACCTTGTGTATACACATAAGTATAGGTATATGTGTGAGTGTTGGTTATTTTAGATTATTTCTTTAAACTTCAAACTTACATTATTGCTGAAAAAAGACATTTTTTTCTTGGCAAGTACTTAAGTCTTTTATTTAGGATACTGTTGAAACACTAGCAATGTCTATAGTTTTTTTTATACTCATAATGGGCTTGCGCTTGATCGCAATTCACCTGATGGTAAGCGATAATGCGATCGAAGGTGGAGCGCGCTTGCCCAGAAGAAACCGGTTCACTCTTGCCTTGAAAACCGCTAGATTATAGTTATCAGGGATCAGGGAATTTGGCAAAGAGTTAACCTTTTTCTGTCATTCTAACTTGTATATAGCTGCTATTCTCTCTCGTGACTGCTACATAAGTAAAAAAGAAAACATCTATCGCAAAATCCATTATCTTGTAAGACTCTTTGTTTAAATATCAATATTTTTAGTGAATTCTTTATTTATAGAATCTGATAGAATATGTGCATTTTTTTAAAGGGCATTTTTCACACACGGCTGGTTAACCCCATACTGAACCATCCCTAGATCGTATTATGGTTGCTAACATAACTGATATACATACATATTTCATATAGATACATTAAACACCCAGACCCACAACCAACAAATTTAGTTAAGCACAAAAATGTTGGCTGTGCCGGTAATCGAACCCGGAACCTTCTGATTGACAGTCCGGCATGGTAACCTTTACGCCAACGAGGTCGTCAATCGTCTCTTTGCCTGCACAAAATAAATCAATATCTCATGCTAATGTGCTCATGCTTTACTATTCTTAGCGTTATCGAAAGTTATTTTTGTACACGAAATTGATTCCTATTTATAGTTCCCTTTATACCAGCAGTTGCTATTTGTAGCTCTGATTATGATATCACGCGAATAAAGCCGAGTGCACATTGGTTCGCACGTGCTAAATTCACCGTTATACTTGAGTCGTTGATGTGCACAAGGATTTATAACCTGACAGGTACAGTGCTGGCCGAAATTATTACTCAGTTAGTAGGAACCGTACATTAATAAGTTATTTTATTTATTGGCCTTGATAGAGTTATTTTATTTATAGGAAGATACGTTTTATTGAGTAAAGTCAACTCATTCAGAGTCCTTAGCCTTCACCAACTTTTTTAACGGAAATCGTATCAAGTAAAAAAAAATTAAACGTTGCGTTTAAAAAAAACTGGGGAATCTCGGAACAAATTGAAAACTATTCTTACTAACTAAGCGAATACAAAAATTAGACTAAATCAAATTTTAAGGTATTTGGAGCTTAAACGTTGTGGCTCTCATTTAATCAAGATATGATATTTTTGTTTAGTTAGTAAGTATCTCATAAAATTAGTAAGTATCTCATAACTTTCCGTATAGATCTGTCCACACATGTGGCAAATGCAAAAATATTACAAGGCTTTAAAATAAAAAAAATAATTTTAGACTAAGACCGAAATAAGAAGACTTTATTACTGAATTACTATTTATTTTTCCGGCCGGCATTTGATTTTGCACTGTAGTGTAAGTTTGACTTTTTGCACCCGCTGTCAGGGTGAATGTCCTGTAAGCCTGAGGCCTAATTTCAGAACAAAAATGTACTTAAACAAGTACAGCTACGTACTTAAGTTAAGTGCTTATTCGAATACATTTTGGGAATTGCATAATGCGACCTACTTCTTGTGTTTTTGTACAAGGCGTATTATTTTAAGGGGTTCCTCACCAATTGGGTACAAATGGAACCGTATTAGTTACTCGGCTGCCTGTCACTAGACTACAAAATAAAAAACGTGATGGCTAAACATTGTATGTAGAAATTTTCAGGGATGATGATATTTTAGTTGCCTATACATAATATTTAATACAGAGTAGATAAATGAAGAAGTTGATATAAAAATAATAATTATAATGGTACAGAACCCTTTACGTCCGAGTCTGGATTGCGCTTGGGCGGTTATTTATTTATTCTTCATAGGTTCCGACGATGAAACAATCGAGGAAGGTAGCAAGGGTCGATTTTTTTTCTGTTATCTGTTGTCGATATGTCTACTATTATATTTTTTGATGCTGTGTGGATGAGATGATACATTCGACTGCAGGTTCCAGCTTATTAATAAATCATTTATTCTGTTAATTGCATGTATGAGAAAGATTTATGCGTGCCGATGAAACAAAAGAAAATTAACAAATAGAACTCAATTCAACGTTCCATGACAGTAGAAAGGCGTAACTTTTATGTATTATTTATTAGTTATTACAAAATACATTTTGCAATTCTTTTTTATTTACATAAGTAATTAAACCTATTGCAAATAATCATAGTATATTTTGTTCAATTACTATTTAACCGACTTCAAAAAAGGAGGAAGTTATATATTCGCCTATATGTATTTTTTTCAATCAATAAATTTCATTTATTCAATAAAAGTCAATTAAAAATAACATGTCACATATTATTAAAATTAAACAAATAACCAACCCCTTCTCGCCCGCGGTGCAAAGGTGCCATCACGCTCGCTGCATTACCGCGCTGAATAGCTATGGCCAATCTCTGCACCAAGAACAACCCGGAGCGGGAGTCACAGTTTTTTTAAATAGTCAGTTCAATTTATAATTAGTCTTGGTACTAATTTTACAGTTCATCTCTTTCAAGTTAATCTCAAATGAACGAGAGCGAAAGGAACAGAATATACAAATGGTCAAGTAAAATAGACCCAGCTTTACACCTGAAGGCAATCTGATGCAAGTGAACTAGTCTGGAGCCCGTAATACCTTCCTGTATTGCTGTAGCCCGGGTGGTGTAAGTCATAGATTCTCGTTTTTTTTATACTAGATAGATTTGTACTTGACCACAATTCACCTGATGATAAGCGACATTGTGATCTAAAGTGGAACGCGATTATCCAGAAGAAACCGGTTAACTAGTGCCTTGAAGATTATAGATTTCGGGGAACAGGGCATTTCGAAGAGTTCCATCCACATCTTAGCAGTTAGCACAATGAAGGTGGAGGCAAAACGCTTAGTGCGCATTTTTGGTATCTCCACAGTAAAAAGATTTGGTGCTCGTCCGATGGTGAACAAGTATAAATTTTTAAATGAAAAAAAAACAAGTATAAATTTTTGATAGCACCCAAGGTGGATTCGAAATTTACTGTTATTATCAATCACAGCATTCTACTTGTCAAGTTCTTTCATATGATACCCATATTTAGAGAGGTCTAAAAATACGTTATTTGCAATCCAAAATCCAACAAAATTGGAATCATCCGTTTGGGAACCACGATGAACACACACTCATTCTCGTCAAACTTATAACATCTAGTTCATCTCTGTTCACTATTGTCAAAGGAAGTATAGACGGAACAAAAAAAAAAAAAATAAAGCACGTGTTATATAAAAACAATTTTACTTTGGTTAAAAATTTGCCATAACGTTCAATCAAAAAAAAATTTATGAATTGTCCAATAATTTAATAAATTAATTATTGTTTTTTTTCAGCTTCTGGTCTTTGCTTCTTTTATAGTAACGTAATTTACTTTCTTTGATGAAAAATTTACTATATTATCCGATTAAGAATTTTTGAACCCGCTGTCGCTTGTAAATCGTACCATCGGGAAAGACGGCTTCAAATTGATTGAGACCGTCTAATTCCCAGTTAATTCTGGTCGTTTTAACGGTGTCGGCTTAATGGATGTGCTGCGGCTAAGTATCTCGGTTTAGCTGCTTAGAACACTTTGTGTAAATAGCCAGTATACTAGGCCCGTACTTTGAGGTCCACACTTAAATTATAAAAGCTAGTATTACGGAGTATTTTACTCACCTTATAAACGAATAGATCCAGGGATTCCACCTCCCCTAGCATTTGATCTGTAACAAATAAATATATCATTTTAGTTAAGAAAGAAAGAAAGAAATAGTTTCATTATGCACAGTGATCACCACTTACGGTGCGAGACTAGTTCTCATTGTAAGTGCTAATAAATAAAAATGATAATAGTCGCCATGATAATAAATAAAAATAATTAATGTTCCTTTTTATAATGTTTTGTTTAAGCTTTGTAAATATTAAAAAAATAAAATGAAATGATTGATTGATTGACCATTTTTTACAAGAATAAAGCGAAAAAAAAATGTAACAGTTATACAGGTCCAGTATTTGTTTGTGTATAATAGGCGTAGGTTCAGCATAATGCTGGATGTACCTGCCATGTACTCCAGCGCTGGTTTTCAACATCTGCCTTCACTCATATTTAGAAACAAACCGCATTTGATATGTACATTTAAGGTTGGATAGTAACTGATGAGAATGATTAACCAAGATTTTTATGTCAATAGGATAAAATTAACATTTAAAAAAAACAAACATACAACAACTAACAATCGAGGTAAGTTCAACCAAGCGGTCATCTTAGTCATAGGTCGTAGGTCCGATCCCTGCCAACGAGCTCGAGCTTTGTGTGAAGAAAGAAATCATGAAGAAAGCATGGCATATGAGCATATCTAGTGCTCGTTTGGCTAGCAACAACCCTCAAGTTCAAAAATCTGTCGCCGAGTATTTAGCAGTGTGTTCTGGAAGCCTCCGTGTGAGCCAGATTTTCCAGACTAGATTTCTCCACCTTAGGCCAGAGACTCTGACTCGTGTGGTTAGTCAAATGCACTGTACTGATAATTAAAACTGATAATAGTCGTATTGAGAAAAGCATCCTAAAATCTCGAGAAAAAAACTGAGAGGTGTCAAGGGACACCCGGATATAGCGAAGTTCTTTACGATTAATTAGTGAAGGAATTGTAATATTTTTTTTCTTTAAGTTATAATATTTTTTTATTATTAACAAATATAATGTAATATATATAAACTTAATCAGTAGGCTCAATCACAACTACAACTGAAACGAATGGCGCTATTGTCAATTAGTGAATACTTTCATTGATAGCCGTATTTGACTTCCGAACTAATTTTGGAGATGCGACGTTGCCATACCGTGCGCAAAAAGTGTCGTGACAACTTTTCGTAAGATTTTTTTTCGTCTAGCTAGCCTCCTTTCATAACGCGCGATAAGGAACTTCGTTCCAATAAATAACCTAACGAGGTATAAAAAATCTTGAAAAATAAATTTAAAAAAAACTTATCTAAGAAACATCGAAATTAGCGGTTCCACAAATTCACACCGTAATCACGATCTTCATTATGAAAACCGCAAATCATTCGTCTAGTCCATAAACGTGTTGAATGTTAATAACTTATAATTCCGCTAGTTACGGTTAATCAAGTATGGATAATTAATAACTTGTTAAGTTAATTAAAAGAGTTTTTGCTCATATGCCTTATGTAGGCAATTGACCTGAATTCACCAACGAGTAGAACTTCATGGATTCAGCGACCGTTTTGTGAGAGATCAGTAGATAGATTCATAAACTTTTGTATCCTTTGACGTTTCAATGTCAAAGCATACAAAAGTTAGAAGTTAGAATAGTATCAGAGTAAAATGTTCTCGTAAGTTTTACTCGTATCCAAAGGGAATCGCGCTGTTATTGATTTTACTGTCGGTCACCCATCCAAGAGTGACTGCATCCAACGTTAACTAACTTGATGTGATCGGGTTCATTTTAGTCTCTAAGCTACAAATGTTCGGTACATTTGCGGAGGTAGTTAAGCTTGTCAAGAAAAACAATATCTATACTACATACGGTATACATTACAATTACATATCCTACAACCAATCTCATATCACATAAGTTTTACCTAAACTTTTATTCTGGGTAACGGGTTTGTTTTGTTTAGTTATCATAGTAAAATGTTAGTGGGTATATTTGATATCTCTTCACACTCAAACTGCTCAACCGATTTCCATGAAATTTGGTACTAAGATAGTTTAAACTCTGAATTAAAGCATAGGCTAGTTTTCTTTTCTCGGATTAACGCGGGTAGCAGCTAGTGAAATAAGTATTACATATTTATTTAAAACTAATCTAAATTACTTGCTTTTTGTAGTATCTAGTTGGTTTTATCGTAAATATGTATATTTAGTTAATAATAAATTATTTGAACCCATGAAAAAATGCCGTGTGCAAAAAAAAAACGGTGATGATTAGCAAGGACTAGTTGGAAACCCATAATTTCACATTTACCGTTTCACACGGAAATGCCACTTCCTCAATCATTCATATACTTAGCGTAGCTAGCGAAATTATCGTAAATTTCTGTGTATTAATAATGTGTTAATTTACTCGTACTTCATACTTATTAGTTTTCTTGTACGTCTTCTATGGATTCAACTACTTTTAAAGCAAAAAAATATGATGACTACCTCAATTGAATGGCAATAAATCAGAATAAAGTACCGTATCTTGATAATTCGAATATAATAATCACAATTTTATAAAATACTAGCTGACCAGGCAAACGTTGTTTTGCCTTAATAAAAAAAAAATATTCTAAATATACAGTAGCCGATTCTCAGACCTACTGAATACGCATATAAAATTTGGAAAAAATCGGTCAAGCCGTTTCGGAGGAGTACGGTAACAAACACTGTGACACGGAAATTTTATATATAAGATTATAACTAAATCTGTAAAAACGTCAAAAACGGTTATATTGAATTCCTGTTATGTTTATACATTTTAAGTAGCGTTTTTTTATGTAAGGTACTCATAAATAAAAATGTTGATAATTGATCAACTGACAGCTGACCTGAACCTATCCCAACCTGACCCTATCCTACTTCACTCATTACTTTTTGTTTTAAGTTGGTAACAATGTTATTTCATTTTTGTAAGTTGGCAGGCAATAAGCACCTTTTGATGTTCTTTTGATGCACATTCAAGTTATTGAAAATCTGTTCAATAAACTGAAACTTTTGTCAACTTTGGACTCAACTTATTTACAACAACCAACCCAAACCCACTGCAAATAAACAACAAAAAATGTTTTCACTAAAAAGTTTAACTTGTTTCGAGGTTGTAATCATGTAGTTTCACGAGAAATACCATATAAGCTCCTAACATGTGTTAGGTAAATAAATACCTTCAGTTAAAACTAAATCCACAGCAAATGGTAAATTCTATTTGATATTCCTTCGATAACAAAGCGTAGAATGCTTAAGCAAAACCTCATAAGTGACTATTTGAAAACTTAGACCACCCAGTGTGATATTTTGTTGTTCTTTCTCCATTTTAAACCTAACATAAACGCACAATATCATTGCGTATATCTCATATTAAACTTGGATTTATTTACGTTTACGACTTGTTGGGTCATTTCACAAGAGATAGGCCAGCGAATCTCAACCTGTGCTAGTCATTCTTCGCCATGGATTAAAACATACTAGAAGAAGAACTAGTACAAAGTAAATTTGAAGTTCACCTGAGTCACAAAAAATACTGTATCTATGACAATGATAATGTCTGGGACATTAAATAGCGATACACTTTATACGCCCTTTATGCTCAGTCTGAAATTATAGACTACAATGTTCGTTATAAACATTATGCCCCTTCAAAGTAGAAATTATTGATTTCAATCATAATTTAAATTTGAAAGAATTTAAAAACTAGAAGATTTCTTCCATTTCAGAAAGTTTTTTTTCACTTCACTGCCTATTTTTGAAATTGATCTCTATTTGTATCCAAAATGTTTATTATTAAAGTACTTAAAGTATGTTTGCAAAAGTATGACAGTTTTTAAAGTATTTCTAATTGCACTTGTAAGCCAGTTCCTAGAAATTAGTAAAGTTTGAGAACACCTGAGCTAGATGATATTAAATAGTCGATTTATTTGACAGTAAACCCGTCGGGGAAAGGACCGGTGGGCGACAGTTTTACTTTTATTCGGTGCTGTAAAATGGCAGATACGAGGTTTCGCTTAACGAGAGATAAAAGATCTTTTTAGAAGGACATAAAATAAAGTGCATTGGTGAATTATTGGGCTCTCAGTTTTAGTGCCGCTTGTTAGATTTGTAGGGCTTTTATCTGTTTGATAAAGGTTAGAAAAATACGTTTCCTTAGACTGCTAGGCTGTGTTTTTATGGTTTTTATGATTATCTGTAGTTTTGTTAATTTATCACACTTAAAAAACAAAACAAAAAGCTTTTTTACTTAGACAATGGCGTGGAGAAAATGTTATATTTAAAGTTATATCACTGAAAATCACAAAAGGTATATATAGAAAAAAAAAACTTTCTTAAGAATCAATCCAAAAATATGTACACAAATTTTGGCACTTATAAGATATGGAAAACTTGTTCCGAACATTTAATTAAATAATTTTTGGACGCGTTATTTTTCAAATAAAAAAGAAACCATTTCATTCGCTGTTATACATACACACACACAAACTACCAACTCGAGACAAACGTCTCAAAGCAAGTTCTGTACAGACTCTCGGTGTTCCACTGAACTATTGCCCTAAAGCTAGAACTACTATTTTTCGTCTAGAATTACAATTAGAACACTAACAATACAAGAGTACTTGGATTTAGCCTAGTGACTTGCCACACGCTTGCCCCGTCACGAGCGCTACACTCAGGGTTGCCAACTGACAATAAATGACAAGAAATTTGAAAAATCCTTAAAATCATTATTATCACAAAAACATTATTACAAAGTAGAATAACATATGAACAACAATATATATTACTTTTGATGCAAACATATAACAATTACTAAATAAAATAAAAAATCTTTTGTAACATCCTGAGAGGGGTTCTATAATAAGTGTTATTTTAAATAAATATTATTATTTTAATATTAATTTAACTTTGCAATACAGGTTTACTTTGAATTTTGACTTTGAAGTTTTAGAAATATTTTGGTGCAATTGACACAGTGCACTTTGTTCAGAATGTTGCATGGCAATATTAGGTTAATTGTTGTAATAGTGACGCTTTGTCGTTAAATCAAGTGACGTTACATGGAGTTAACACTGTATTTACACATGTTTACATTTAAGACCCTGTAACACAGTTAAAAAAGAAATTTATTCATATTCTTATTCTACGTAGGGCTTAATAATAATATGGTACGAAGACAAAAAAGTATTGTACACACTAGAACGCATTCCCGGAACCCAGTCTGGCAGCCCGTGTACGTGCACAACTCTCGACCTTTCGCCTACATATCGGTCAGTATCTCGTTAACGGGACGGTCAGATACGGACGAAACCTAAAGCACAAGCGAGAGCGGATAATTTTTTTTTACCTCTTACTATTACATTTGGCTAGCAGGGCGAGAAACTACACGAGTTTTATGCCTTTACTTGCGCGAAGATATGCATTTACGCAACTCCCGCCATGACCCTGGGGGACGCGGGCGGGGTATGTCAGGCTCGAGAGCCGAAGGGGCAGTCACTACCGACTAAAACCTCAAGGTAGAGCATGCCTAGACTAGAATAGCTGGCTCTGATGGAAACTGCCAGAACTCTTAGGTGCTTGACGACAGAATTTTTAGTTTAATCTAATAATAGTTAGCCAAAATTATAAGCAAATTTTCTTGGAACAAAATTTATGTAATTTGCATTACTTGACCAATTTTACTAAAATTGGAACAGCTTCAGAAAAATATGGTACTTGATTGCTGTGCCAAAAAATTTACCTTTTTATAGTGGGAACTGAACCCCAACCAAAAATCGGCGACTACCTAAAAATTTTATTCTAGACTTCGTTTGTTTCGCTCGCTCAGACAACAAAGAATAATCTCCTAAAAACGATTTTAGTGTTTGGAAAACTACTAGTTCATAAGTAAGTATACTATAAGCTTGTACCTTGTACCACAAACCCCGCGGTTCAAAGGCCCTGGGCAGTTGCCTCTTGATACTCACTTACGAAACCTAAATACTGCGTGTGTGTCTGAATGTCAAGGATTCCAATGTTTACACTATGTCAGTTGAACAAAAATGTGCAGCTTTTTGTGTTTCTATGTCGGCTTGTTCAGATGTCATGGCTGAGGACACATGTCAAATGTAATTATTTCGTGACTATACTTTTAAATGCATATAAAATATGTAGTTGGTTATTCATAGTACATGTGATTCAATTCCGATCCTGGCTGTTTATTGAAGTGACTGATAAAAATCCGACTGTTTAGTTTTTATTTTGCTGTGTTCAATTAATAAATTATGCAGCTGTTATTAATATTATCTAAATATAGTGTTTAATTTGTAATTTATTGTATCTATAGGTATACTAAACATTGTAAACTGTTTATGTAAGGCATCTTAATATTTTTGCGTAGAAAACGGTCACACTTTTCTACCGGACCGTTTTCAACGCGAAAATATAGGTATACTGGTAGAAAAGGATATAATTAGAGATTTATAAAATATTACTACGAAGAATCTGTTTAGTCCCTTCCCTTTAGGGGCAAAGGTCTTCCTATCCTCCTTTCATTTGTACCTATCTAGCGCTGTTGTGATGCAGAAGATGGCACAACGCTATTGAAGAAGCAGCAGGAAGTACTTGGACTAGACTAGCTCAAGATCGGTTGTCCTGGCAACGCATGGAGGAGGCCTACACCCGTATTTTTTTATCCCAAGACGATTTATAATTGGTAATAAACAGAAGAAAATATTTGTAGATAAGACTAACATACATTTCATTAACCCATGTTATTTAAGTGTCTTGGGAATAAGTAGCTTTAGTTAATTATTTATTTTTAGCGCTGTTGTGGACCAAGTGGTTTATGTCTAGCAAATCCCTCCATCTTTTAAAAATAGGTAGCTAAATTGTCAACTGCTCTAGGCTAGTAGTTACAACTTATGGGCTTATGCAACACTTTCAATAGTCATAACTGAATATTATTCGAAGATTTCTAAAATTTCTCACAGTACAGTCGCTATACAGACTTTATTGTAATAGTACAAAGCCAATTCAACAAAGCTTTAAGCAGATAAACCACTGTACAGTGTTATGAGTAACTAACGCAAATTTCCTAAAGGAAGCAAAAAAAATATATTTCAGTTCGCACATGAAATAAAATAAACATCCTGGTCCATGTATTAGTATAGATCAGTACCAGCACAACTCGTAAAAAAGATCTCTGAAAGCTGGTCATTCTTCATTCTTCGCTTCATTGGATAAAGTGAAACACAAGCATTACTGCATTTTTTAAACTACTAAAAATACATTCTAGCATTTTTGTTCCCACTCAACTACAACCTCATTCAAGAATTCAAAATTCAAAATATTTATTCGTTTTAAATTGTACATTTCAACTTATTGACTAACCCTCAAACTGGACGCATTCGCGCCCGTGCCATGGAGGCTAGTGCCTTCTAGTGACTTAAATAGTTTATGTACATAAATAGTTTATAGATTAATTTACAATTTACATTTTCATTGCTTTAAGGCGAGAGTAGAATTTATAATCATCAGGTGAGTTGTAGTTCATCAATATTTAAAAGTTGGGATTCGTCGAGTTTTCCAGATATATCATTGGCCAAATCCTTGACCTCTATACGAAATTATTTGGTCTATATATGTTCTTATAAATATTTCTCTTCCTCTTCTCGCTCCTATATTCTCTTCAATGACGTCATTTTTAACGACCTCGTTGGCGTAATGGTTACCATGCCAATGAGAAGGCTCCGAGTTCGATTCCCGGCACGGCCAACATCTTTGTACTGAACCAAATTTGTTGGCTGTCGGTCTGGGTGTTAAATATGTATCTATATAATGTATGTATGTATATGTATCATTATCAGTTGTGTTAGCATCCAAAATAAGAACTAGAAATGGTTCACTATGGGGTTAACCAGCCGTGTGTGAAATGTGTCCTAGTATTTATTATTATTATTTATTATTAATAATGAGGTTTATAATGAAAATGTCTTCTCACCTATTTCTATATGATTGATATAGTCCAGTGTTCTTGTACTAGGCATAGCATCTTCTATTTGGACAGAAAAGAAAACAAAAAATAACCCTTAATAAATTTAGGAACCCAATTTTACCCTGTATAGAAAGTAACTAGGCAGATTTCTAACAATAGTTCACAAGTATACGGAAGACATCGCTATCTGCCAGATAAGATGAGAGATTTACCATACCACCGGCAGGTAAATCGTTCCGTGGGTGACAACCCACGTCGTACAATACAATACTAGGGAATACTGAAATTTTAGTCGTAATAAATTATTGAAGCTGTAAATATATCTGTTGTGAAGGCAAAATAAAATATACTCTTTGGCACAGTATAATAAGAACAAAGATTTATGTCAGTCACTTTGCTTGCATTCAATTTGTTGAATAATTTTCCATACTTACTTTTTTTACGCAGTACTAGTGGCTTGACTAGCAGTTCGCGTAACCACACGAGTTTAACATTGCTAAGCCAAAGATGGAGCTTGCTTAGTTTGAAATACATAAGATTAGCTTTCGCTCTCAAGGAGTCTACCGAAATACATCGTTAAGTGCTTTAGGGCAACAGATTTTTCAGCTTGATTGTCGATGCTAAAAAGCAAGTGTGGCTCGGTGGTAATAACGTCTGCTTTTCAATCAGACGGCCCCTGGTTCGATCCCGGCCCCACGCCAATGACTTGTTTTTCAAGTTATGTGTGGATTTGCACTCGCTTTACGGTGAAGGAAAACATCGTGAAAAAACCGGCATGTTTGAGGACCACAATATCCGATGACGTGTGTCCTCCGCCAACCCGCACTTGGCTAGCGTGGTGGACTACTACATATATATTTATGATTATTTATTTGTGTATACTGTCTAGGTATTTCATTTATTTCTCTCCTAAACTTGTATATAAGTAGGTTTAGTTTATTCTTACTTATATAACATACAAAGGTTGCCTGGAAGAAATTGCTACAAGCTATAAGGCCGCCTATTGTGCAACATTGCTGTAACTATTTGTTTTTGGTGTACGATAAAGGATTCTTGTATTGTATTGTACGTCATAATAAACAAAAGTTCTGTGTTAGGAATTTAACATACGTATGAACAACACATGCAAAACCATTAGAACCTGAGACAGACACTGAAGAAAAAAAGATGATAATTAAAGTCCATTTCTATTGAAGACATTATTCTGAGTCATTACCTAGACTCTCTTTATGTGCTATCGTTAAACCTTCTGACATTCATTATTGTATCTGCTCTAAGGAGTAATAAAACTAATTTAGTTTTATTCGCGTCAAATTTATAAACGCTTAGGCGTTTAGTTTTTAGTTTTGCTGGATGTTTTTTTGGGATATTTTACTAAGATTATTTTGGTATCAAATTATGTATTTATTTAAAAGTACATGGTTGACCTGTTTTTTTTTCTTTTTTTTATATAATAATATGACATTTTCTAAAAATTATTCCTAGCTAGATCGATTTATCGCCCCCGAAACCCCCTATATATCAAATCTCATGAAAATCGTTGGAGCCTATTCCGAGATTCCAATTAATAAAAATATACAAAATTGCTCATTTAAAGATATAAGATATTCATGAAAAAGGGGGTAACAATACAAGCATCAAATTTGAGCATTGTTGGTGATCGTGTGATAAAATCTAAATTAAAACATGTATAAATTGTTTGAAAAATCTAGTTTTTATTTAAACTTGTAGATGAGTCATTTCACATGTACCCGGATTCTGCCGGATAAATGTCTATTCCAATGATTTCACATCATCATTGTTCTGAGCTAGCTCTTCCGAGTGTTCCGGAAGTCCTAATTCACTTTTAAATTAACAAAAAAAAATATGGTAACGTATGTACTCGTAGTAGAAGTAATCAACGTTTTGTCAATAAAACCTTAGCGTGGCTCTTTACTATAATAGAAACACAATAGTAACTATTTCCTAACATTTCCTATCACAGTTTCCACCACAAACCGTAAAAATGTTATCGAACAACAATAACTAATAACCTCCAAACAATTTGAGTAAAAACCATAATTGAAGGAGCATTGTGTTCACACATCACAAAGAATCTCAAACATTGCGAAAGCTATGACAATGTGGGATACAAATATGACAATGCGTTTCGTAATACTATTTGAATGTGTGTAGATTTTTTGTTTATGTCGTGCTTTTGGTGCTTGCAATGAGATTACTTCTCCTACAAGGTCACTACCGCTAAACTTTCTGAAAGTAGATTCTACAACATTGGAAATTTACGAAAATCAAGCTGCTTCATATTTTTATTAGTAGTAGAGGTAATTATTACAACAATAACCAACCAAAGTATACCAACCAGTATCTATCTTTTGAGATAAAACATATTGTCATGTATGAAGAGATTTTTTTATTTGATTAATTGAGATACAGTGTAAACTCCATGTAACGTCACTCGATTTAACGACAAAATCTCTAAAGCGTCGAAATCAATTGGCTTTAGTTGGTTTAGCTTGTATTCCATACAATGAAACAGTCTCTCCATTTAACGACACTCTCTATAACGCCATAAAATGCACAATCCCTTCAGTGTCGTTATATAGAGTTCACACTGTATATATGTATATTATACAGTCTAGTCATTTGAAATGCCTGCAGCTCGGCTAGCTAAGGTGATCTGACGCGATCATCGAGATTAAGCAACGGTAGAAGCGGACAGTTAATGGATGGGTGACCATGTGCAATAATGTCTTTTAAAAAGTGTAATTTCATCTGGGCCGTGGTCGGATAACACGTTAAATTGTAGGTACCGGCTGTTAGTCTTAGTAAAAGCAGTCGATAAGCCAAGTCACTGGCCTTTGGGCGGCTTGAAAACTCTCGACTCTAGAGCTTGATCATTTATCTCATGCGAAGCGGAGGCATTTGCCCAGTAGGTCTCGTAACCGCACGAATCAGCGACACTTTGACAAAGGATTTTTATTTCATCTTTATAAAAATAAGACCTCCTCAAACACGATTATTTTAGTTACCACCTTAGCCTTCTAACTGTAAATAAGATTTTGTCTGACCTCTTCGATGGAAATACACTATTTGTTCTAAGTAGGTACCTCGGGCCTCTCATCTTAGATATTACATTCCGTTATGAAGAACCCTTAAGGCTAATAGTTGTAGGGACTTCTAACCTGACCCCGGACCTGACGCCCCGGATTGATTCCACGTAATCTGTTAGCATTAGTTTACGACGGGGTCAAACTATTATAGTAATAATAATATCATTGTAGAGGTAAATGGATAGAAAACTGTATTTCGTCAATCTTAAGAGTCTAGAAAAGAAAGTCGGCTTTCTTTTCTCGCTGCTTATAATTAAAAACAAATACAAATTGTGTCGTTTTAGAAGCCTCTAGTTCATCAGCACACGCTGATCTGGAGCCGGTTTTTTTATAATGTTTTTTTTTGTGTTTCTTGTGTATTGTCTTTCTTTGTTGTTCGTGTCACAAAAATATATGTTTTGTTTATAATGTTTCGTACCTAAAAGGTAAAAGCGGGACCCTATTACTAAGCCTCCGCTGTTTGTCTGTCTATCTCAAAAACCGTGATAGCTAAAAGCTGTCATTTTCAAAAGTCAAAGTAAGTTTTTCAAAAGTATTAACCAAGCAGCTATTACAACCGATAATGTTTATTTCTTATCCAGAAAACAATCAAGAATACTCATCAGACTACGTCAATTTAAATCAGTTCCTCACTCTATGACGCCTTTAAAAACGATTTCTCTCATATATTGCTGTAGCAAAACTAAAAAGGCTTCCAGCAGGGTTATTCTAGTTAATAGAATAAAAAGTCCAACACAAGGATGCGTGCAGGACAGATCGTGTTACCGCCTTTATAATGCGGAGAGACGAGAAAAAAAGGTTAATGGTAATACCAGTATTATTACATCGAACGGACGCTTGGATAGAAAAGTGCTGATTTAATTTATTTTTTAGATTGAAAAAAATATATTTTCTAGAAGACAAAATTAAGTATTTAGTGTACTTCTTCTGTGATCCGAAATCCAAATTAAGACAAGTAAAGGAAAAATCAACTAAGATCAATTAACCAAGCTTAATTAACTAAGATTAATTAAGATTAACGTTACCTATCACAATTCGGAAATTCTTAACTCTACACGTGTTTCGCCTAACCACAAGGCATCATCAGGAGATGCTGACTCGTCGAACGACAAGTCGAGAGTCATCTCCTTAATTTGGATAAGTTAATTTGGATTTCGGATCACAGCGGAAATACACTAAATATTTAATTTTGTCTTCTCAATGGATTTCCGCAAAGTAACGCCTGAGTCAATAAGTTAATATATTTTCTTTTCTTGTCTGTAAATTGGTGATAATGTATAATAAATGTAATTAATTGCCCGTGTTAGCAAATTACTTGACGACCTCGTTGGCGTAATAGTTACCATGCCGGACTGCCAATCAGAAGGTTCCGGGTTCGATTCTCAGCACGGTCTACATCTTTGTACTGAACTAAAATTTGTTGGCTGTTGGTCTGGGTGTTAAATATGTATGTATATAAAATATGTATGTATGTACATATATGTAGTATATTAGTTGTGTTAGCTACCATAATACGAACTAGAAATAGTTCAGTATGGACTTAACCAGCCGTGTGTGAAATGAGTCCTAATATCTATTATTTTTTTATTTATTTAACTTTTATAATTTGGACAGAGCCGCAGTTATTTACTGGTACTACATATAATATCTACTCGTATAATATTTTTGTAATAAGCAAGTTATTATTTAACCAGACTTAATATCTTATAACTAAAACTTTACATTTTTTGCAAAAAGTCTTCCCCAACGTCCTCCGACGCCTGATCGAGTGTCATACTCGTATCTCACCAAGCATTAATACTAATTATTATTATTATTTTTATTACATAAATAAACTTCGGATTGTATCAAATTGAAATAAAATTTAAACAAAAATATCTTCTAATTTATTCTGTACGCAACTGTACTTACTTGATTAGAATTTAAGTACTTTAACTATATGAGTTGCAAATATAGTACTTATGCAACAGTGAATTGATGAGCAATGTACAGAAAATTAAATATTAATTATATGGGCGTAGGCATTAAAATAAAAGTCGTATATCTTAATTAGCAAGAAATGTTAACAAAAAAAATGCATATTTATATAGTACAGCTAGACATTTGACTAGCAGGTCGCTTAACCATATGGGTCAGTCAAACTAGCCAAAAGTGGTGCATGCCTAGTCTTAACTGGCTCACGAAAAGACTGCCAGAACCCACCGCTCGCCTGTTAGGTGCTTGGCGACAGATTTTTTTAACTATAGGGTGGTTGCTATCCAGGCGAGCACTAGAAAAAGCTTTATCACCAAGCTATGGATTCCTCGATAAGCCAGCGTTTAAGTAGACCTTCAAAGCTACCTAAACTTATTGCTTCTGTTAACGAAAGACCTTAAAAGTAAGGACTTCTTAGCACATGGCTCAGAAGTCCAGGTTTTAATGGGCGGTTCGATAACTCTCGTAACCAACCCTTTTAGATAAAGTCAATAGTTATGAAATAATCGTCTTTGCATTAACTGCCTTTGTTTTGCTTTCGTGTGTCCTTCGATATTGGTATTTTTTCTTTCATATAGGCCTTTCATATAAAGCTGTAAAATTGAACATACAACAATCTCGACGTAACTTGGCAAATAACTTGGTTCTAATACAGCCATAAAGTTTTATACGAACGATGTCCCTAGAAATTGTGCTCACAAGGTCTACTGTTCGAAGAATTACTAGTTTAATAATCAATGAATTGTAACCCCGTGCACAACCTACTGTCCAATAATGACCCTTTCACAACGGCCGGTCACGTACATTTTGATTATCGATATCATATTCCGTACTCGATTAGAATCGATATATCGATCCTTCCCGGAATCGATATGAGGACGTTACGGTAATGTTATTAAATCGATTGTACCGCTATTTTGGCGGACTAAAACTCGAATGTACCTCTAATTTTGGATCGTTAATAAAAACATATTATGTGTTCGATTTTCATAATTGATTTACGCATTTTTTTGTTTTTTATTTACGTTGTTATTATAATTCGTATAACTCGAGTCCATAAAGATAACATTTGAAAGTTCATGTCCTGTCACATGAGCAACTAAATAAGCATGAGGAAGCGAACGCTCAAATATTTCTTTTTTTTTAATCGAGTAACATATGAAGGTTCACATATGAATGTGTATACCAAAGTTCACATATGTCAATGTCCTGAATAGAATAGGTATATGTTGTAATAAAATATATAGCCATAACTTGTACACAAAATTGTAAAGAAATAAATTAAAAAGATGTCCTCATTTTAACCTCGTTAAGGTTACTAAAGACTTTTATTTGCCGGCGACATAAAACAGAATAATAATATTATTTGTAAAAGGTGATTTACTATAAAAAGAAGCTTGGTCCAAAACTGGTTTGTTACATATAGAGACGGCTACGGTCACTGTCAAAGTCAATAGGTATTTTATAGTAAAGGCGAAAGATGTGAGTCAGATATAAATGACACAAATTTGCACTTACGGTATTTGTACTTTCGGTAGCTTAAGCTGAATTCCCATGCTACTCCTATTCATATTTTTTCGGGAATTGATGCTGTTTACACATTTTATTCAACTAGTAGAATGACTACTACTAAAAAAAGAAGATCTTGAAAAATCTGATCTTGGAAATTATAGACGTACATATTTAGCTTAATGTCCAATATACACAAAGTATTCTAAAAAAAATATGGATATCAATAATCAACAACAATGGATGAAAATGGACCACCTGAACAAGCAGGCTTTCGGAAAAGTTTCCCAACGGTCGATCAAATTCAAGCTGTAGCTACGATTACAAGCAAATGCTAGGATTACAATAAAGTTTTATGTCGAGTTTGTTGATTTAAAAAACGCCTTGATTCGCACGTCAAGAAAGAAGCACATAAGTAACAAGGAGTAGAAGACGACTAAATTACTATATTGAACAACATTAATTAAAACAGATTCTCTACATTTAGAATGGAAAGGTATAGCGATGGATAGAGTCAAGCAAGGAGATCCATTGTCACCGAAACTATACTAATGTACCACGTTCCTCAGTACTGAAGAACACTACTAAGAAAAGAGGAATTTAATGCAATAATTCAGTGGAAAGACATCCAGTATATCACTAGTATCAGTTTTTACGCCTTTGTTGAATTTTTAATGGTAGATTTGCATGCAGGAAGTGTTATGAGTGAAAGCGTCGCTAGGAAAAGGCTGTTACGTTTTTATAATGCCACGGCAGATTGAGGCTTAACACGAAAGGTGTTGGCTAGTTTTTATGTGTTTTAAGTAATTTTTGCACTTTTAGCGCTTGAGTTTTTTATGTTTTTATTTTGAATCCTATGAATATTTTAATACAAGTGGTTATTTTAGAGACGTTTATCATGTGTATTATGAATTAATCTAAATTTCTTAATGCATATTATTTTGTTTCTTTGGCTGGAAGAGATCGCTTTTATTGATAAGATTGCTATTTGCATTACTAGTTTTTTTCTTTGTTATTGTAGTGTTCTTTATCTGTGTTAAAATAAAAAGTTTATCTATCTATCTTAAGCATAATTTTTTTCTAACTACCGACGCAAAAATAATCAAGTGTTTTATTATTGACGTGCCTGTGGCTTTGTGACTCCAAACGTATGAAGCGATTTTGAATTAGTTTGAAAGATGTGTTAGTTGGAATGTTTTTGACTACGTTAAATGAAACAAAATATTATTAATAACCTACAATATAACTAAATTTATTTTAACACCCCATCATATAATTTCTTTTATTAGTGCTTTCAACCATTCCATTTATTTCATTTTGTTCTTTGAAGGAGTACAATAATATATTGCAGTAACGTAATAATATATAGCAAGTAAAACCAATCATTTATTTCATTTGTGTCTTTTATCACTTCTGTCATGTGTTAGTACATTGACGAGTAACCTACAAAATATATCCTTCACCAGTTGTAAGAACTTTAAAGTAAATACTAAATACCACGTACACAGTATATCTAGTTACATAAAGCCTATGACCTAAGTATTATAATCAAAATGCCTGCAACGACTGTCATAGTATTGAAATGCTAAAGTTCAAGACAAGTGTTTATATTATGTGACCTTTGGCTTTCAGTTGAGCAGCCTTGTTAAATGTTCAGCGAATCTTCTTAAACTGATTGTTATTACTATTCGAAATGCAAGTACAACTCTTCTTCTTCATTCTTCTGACAATCTCCCAACTTCTTAAAATAACGGGCATTTTGAAATTAATCATATATTGTATGTATTCAAATTATTCTAATTGGCCAGCCATCTTGGATCTATTTTCATTTTAGCTAAGTACGTCCTCGACTCACGCACATTTCCAACAAAAAAAAACAACTAATTCAAAATCAGCCTATCGGCTCGAAAGCTACGATGCCACAGGTGGGCATATTTTTTATTAGCTCACGTTTGATCGCAGCTTGCCTGATTATGACCTCTACTTTGATATAACACACTTGCCTAGAAGTAACCTATCTACTCTAGATTTGAAGACCCCTATATTGTACTTCTCAGTAAAAAGAGACTCGGGAAGAGAGCTCCAAAGCTTCGCAGTTTTTAACCGACTTCAAAAAGGAGGAGGTTATATATTCGACGTGTATGTATTTTTTTTTTTTATGTATGTTCACCGATTTCTCAGCCATTTGTGGATCGATTCTCAAAATTCTTTTTTTAATTGAAAGAGTATGGTTCTGAATTGGTCCCATTGTCACCAAAACTGGTTCTGATGATGGACTCCTAGGGAAATCGAAGAAAAACCTAAAAAGTTAGGTTATTTTTACGCATGAAGAGAGATTCACGCTCGTTTGGCTGTACTGATATTCATGAAATTTGAGAAGAAAATAGGTAAGACTATGTGTTAAGACATACGCTACTTTTTATCCCGAAAATAAATACTATTCCCGTGGGATGCACCAAATAACATATAAATCTTTTTAACTTCTTCACGCTCGAACGGCTGTACTGACATTGATGAAATTTGTAATTAAGATAGGATAAACTATGTGTTTACACATAGGCTACTTTTTATCCCGAAAATAATTACTGTTCCCGTGGAATGCACCAAATAACACATGACACACTGATTTCGCTAAAATTTGATATAGGGGGTAGACTAGACCTTGTATAACACGAAGGTTACTTTTTATTTTAAAAGTCATTGCTATTCCCGTGGGAAGCCCAAATAACTCGATAACCTATTTTACTTCTTCGCGCTCATACGGCAATACAGATTTCACTCATAAAATTAGCAGCCTGGCTAACAAAAGTAATCTGACGCGAACATCGATGCTAAGCAACGGCACATGCGGCCAGTCTTTGGATGGGTAACCATGCACAAGACTTCCATAAAAAAATGTGATATTTTCATCTGGGCGTTACTGTGCTTCGGATAACACGTTAATTTGTTGGGCCTGGACAACTACTCTTAGTACAAGCAGTGGTCAAACTAAATCAGGGGCTTGAAAAACTCTCGACGCCAGAGCTTGGCCACTTGGGTCATACTTAGTGGAAGAAGGAACTGTAAAATTTGATATATTAATAGACAAGACCCTCGAACGGATAAGGAAAATATTTACGCGCTCGCTTCGCTAGGAGTTATCCCGCTTCGATGGAATTTCCCCCAGGATGTCCTGGGCTTATGACACTCCAAATATTATATAATTTGTGCTGCTTTGGACTTCAAACGGTTCGAACAAATACGGTGAAAATTTTCGCGCTCGCTTCGCTCGCATCCAGCTCGCTTCGCTCGCGATTGGTTCTAGTACGTTTTGACACAACAAACATTATGTAATTTGTGCTGCTTTGGACTTCTTTATGCTCAAACGGTTCGAACAAATACGGTGAAAATTTTCGCGCTCGCTTCGCTCGCGCATTGCTCGCTTCGCTCGCATCCAGCTCGCTACGCTCGCGATTGGTTCTAGTACGTTTTGACACAACAAACATTATGTAATTTGTGCTGCTTTGGACTTCTTTATGCTCAAACGGTTCGAACAAATACGGTGAAAATTTTCGCGCTCGCTTCGCTCGCGCATAGCTCGCTTCGCTCGCATCCAGCTCGCTTCGCTCGCGATTGGTTCTAGTACGTTTTGACACAACAAACATTATGTAATTTGTGCTGCTTTGGACTTCTTTATGCTCAAACGGTTCGAACAAATACGGTGAAAATTTTCGCGCTCGCTTCGCTCGCGCATAGCTCGCTTCGCTCGCATCCAGCTCGCTACGCTCGCGATTGGTTCTAGTACGGTTTGACACAACAAACATTATGTAATTTGTGCTGCTTTGGACTTCTTTATGCTCAAACGGTTCGAACAAATACGGTGAAAATTTTCGGGCTCGCTTCGCTCGCGCATAGCTCGCTTCGCTCGCATCCAGCTCGCTTCGCTCGCGATTGGTTCTAGTACGTTTTGACACAACAAACATTATGTAATTTGTGCTGCTTTGGACTTCTTTATGCTCAAACGGTTCGAACAAATACGGTGAAAATTTTCGCGCTCGCTTCGCTCGCGCATAGCTCGCTTCGCTCGCATCCAGTTCGCTACGCTCGCGATTGGTTCTAGTACGGTTTGACACAACAAACATTATGTAATTTGTGCTGCTTTGGACTTCTTTATGCTCAAACGGTTGGAACAAATACGGTGAACATTTTCGTGCGCGCTTCGCTCGCATCCAGCTCGATTTGCTCCCAATTGGTTGCCTGCCTGGCACACGGCAAATTTTTTCACCGTGAAGTTTATTTGGCTCTCCATAGCTAAAACTTAAACAAAATATCATTACCAACCACTAAAAATGTAAAAATAAAATTGTTTTAAAAAACAAACAACCGACTTCAAAAACACAACTAAAAAGGGAAAAATAATTTTAAGCCTAAATCAAATCAAGAATATATAAATTGAATAGGAGAGTTTATTTCATGTACTTATAAAAAACTATTTGCAATTTTTAGTAATCCTGTATTCTTGAAGTCGGTGCCATCTAATAAGAACAAATTAATGTTTGTTAAAAAAACTGTTTTCGATTGTCTTTCTTTGCTGGCACCGACTCCAAGAATACAGGATTAGTAAAAATTGCAAATAGTTTTTTATAAGTACATGAAATAAACTCTCCTATTCAATTTATATATTCTTGATTTGATTTAGGCTTAAAATTATTTTTCCCTTTTTAGTTGTGTTTTTGAAGTCGGTTGTTTGTTTTTTAAAACAATTTTATTACAATGAAGGTTGAAGCAAAACGTTTTGTGCGAATCCTCGCAACTTCGACTGTGAATCGGTGTCTCTTTGCTGTGCCCCTGCTCCTATATAGAGGAATGGAGAACACACAGATACGTCAAACTTATATATTATGTTTTGATAAAACGGACAGTAAAGTCAAGGTTTATAAGCAGTAAGCGTTATTTCTAAGAATAGTAAGCTTAACCCTAAGCACTAATATGTAAACAATCTAGGCAGCGGCACGGTCCTCGAGGGAATTCAGGTTAAAAGCACGAAGGTTATTGGGCGCATGACGAAGCCGCCGGTATGTGCGTAGGCGCAATCATGTCGTTAGCGACACATCGTCTCCTGTCGCTTAGCTAATGGGTATTTGAAGCACTAGGTCTATGTTAGTACTGTAGTACTTTCAAACATTGTCAAAATCACATAAAATCCCACAAAACGCTTCACAACTTTGTCACTTTCTTTCTGAGTCTCTGTTTCCAGAAAAGCACAGCCAAGCTTTCCAGACACACCTATAATACAAAAAATAACTTTAGTAAACTTATTGTAAACGTTTGGTAAACGTATTGTAATATTTTTTAAGTATTAAGTTATAAATAGAAATGTTTAAGTTATGACATAAGTTATCTCTTCATTGATTATAATCAATCCTATTTAATTAATTACCTATTTAAGAATAAATAGGAGAACCTCTTTTTTAAATTATGACCATACAATTTATTTAACAATAAATTAGAATCACTATAGTTTATATGAAAATGAAGAGGCAAATTGTATTACACAAAAGTTATCATTATTTCACGTTTACATGAAAAATATTCATTTTGTACTGTGCATCAGAACGTGTCTGAGGAACCTTAAAGAATATTAATTTTTATTTACCATAATCTTATTAAATCATAGTAATTTTATTACGATCTATGATTGCCGGTAATCATAGAGATTGATTACTGCTTTACAAGGTACGTAATGATTTTATCCTGGATAGTATATGACGGTATAATGATACTCTTCCTTCCAAAGAACAAGCTTGCAACAACCTGATTTTCGATTTTAGTACACAAGTGGCGACGCTCCGCATGCAGTATTTGCCCTGTTGTCCCTGGATCAAAGATGAAACTTTGTGTCTTTTAGGTCTAGGCTATATTCAAGTAATTTATGTCTACTATGTACATATAAGCTTCTTCTTCGTATGAGCTATGTGGTAAAGCTCTGGCGTAGAGAGTTTTCAAGTCACCCGAAGGACTCAGGTTTGGCTTAACAATTGCTTGTAAAATTAATACTAACTATTGGGACCTATATGCTAACATATCATCCGACCCACGGTAGCGCCCAGATATAAATGCCACTTTTAAAAGACAGTCTTGTACATGGTCGGCCATCCAAAGACTGCCGCATCAAACGATCGGTCGATCGCGACAGATCAACTTGGTCAGCCGAGCTACAGGCACTAGATTAAGCTATATATGTGAACAAAAAAAAAACAAGTATAAACCTTCAACAACAAAGCTAGCAAGCAAACGACAAGTGTAAATTAAAAATTTTGGTAACCATGAAAATAAAATGTGTCATAGTTTATGAATTTTAGGAATCAAACCCTTTCATTTAATAACAATATTGAGCAGTTGTGTAAAATTTGTCCTACGTCATTTTGCGGCGCGGCCATATTTGTTTTTTTTTCATCAAACATAGCTAAGGACACTTTCGACTACCTCAAACAAAAAGTATCATAATTGGTTTATCCATTTCAGAGCTACAAGTCCTTAATATGAAAACTATTACTACTAAGACATGTGTATGTCTTACATTCACATACTCACATACACACACACACACACACACATACAGAGAGACATGTAAATTTTATAAGACTAGTAGCTGACCCGGCAAACGTAGTTTTTCCTCACTTAGAAGTATGAAAAATAGATAGTAGCCGATTCCCAGACCAACTGAATATGCATTTAAAATTTGGTAAAAATCGGTCAAGTCGTTTCGGAGGAGTACGGTAACTAACATTGTGACATGGAAATTTTATATATGTATATGAAGATAGTGTTGCGCCCAGGGTAAACAAATGAGAATGTAATAAGTTATGACTTAATTGTTTTTTTAATTAATTACCTTTCTGTATCTTCTCGTAGGTTGTTGATGAAGTAATCTGAAACGAAAAAAGAAAACATGAAAAATAATGATAAGATTTCATACTATTTTTACAACAAAACTTTTTCTATTAGATATTATTAGATAATTTTTGCGATTTGAAACGTACAATATTGCAAAGTTCAAGGTCAGTCAAACTCTTTGTTATACAATGCAGTTTATAAAGGTTATTCACCTCAACTCCATCATATGTTTCATTTAAAACGAATTAAATGACGTCACACTTCGATGAACACCCTATGCTAAATATTTGCCCTTCTCAAACTAAAATCATATTTATACGTTTAACAATAAAGATGCATTTTGCTTGTTAGGATTGACTGAAACAATTAGTACTAATGGTGAACGAATTTCAACTTTATAGCAATACAATTAAGGCGTGAAATTGAATGGATTCTGTAATTGAGTTTAGTATACCGGAACGGAATGATATAAGTGAGATATTTTTGCAAAGAAATTGTATGTGAGGTGGAAAGGTGATTTTATTATGAATTGCAGAAGAAAAGAAAAAACTTCATTAGATTTTATGCATTAGTAACGCTTGTTAAAGAACTCAAGTACGTTTTTTTATTCAGACATGGGTTTATTATATTATGGATGTTTATTATTTTCTTATACCTATTAGAAATCTTATTTTGATGTAAGAATTCATCAAACATTCAAAATAAAAAAAAACCTATTTAAATAATAGTCAGTACTGCACAAATGTTAGTGTACACAAGAGTTCGACGCGAAAACGTCAAGCTCATTTTAATGAAATCTATTCGCTACGCCAGAGACTTTTAGGGAACACACGGACTCTGGAAAGTTTCTTGTATTTGACTTGTAACATAAAAAGTCATATGAAATAAAATGAATGTGAATGATAAGAAACGAATAATCATCATAATAAGCCTGTGACTTTCTATGACTGCTGCACGATATACATATAGAACAGTTTAGCTAGCTTTCATAGTTGCCTAGTTCTGTCATCCCAATGGACATCGGGAGAAAGAAACAAAAAATAAACTAGAAAATATTCATAGATGAGTAATATTGTTTATTAATATGTGAGTAGAGTTCAGTGCAGCCATGGTCTGACGGATATCCGCAGAGGTTTTAAAAGGATGTGTTTGCCGACATTAGAATTTCAATTTTGTAACGTGAGAAATAACTTTCTGCTCATTATTTTAATGATTAGTAATTTGTTCGATTACCTGATTAGTGTTCTTATTTGACATAATATATTCTAGTGTTCTTAGTAAGATTGATTTGTGTCCGTTTATTCTGAAAAAAAAAAAAGAAATTATTATTTATAAATATTATGTTTATAATTTACTTCAACAATAAAAAGAATAGAATTTAAATTTGACTCCTGTAAACACTCAAAGATAAAAAGAAAAGAACAAGATTTTTTTTTTATAAGTAAATTATATATATAATATTTTTAAATAATAACTTTAGTATTTTAATTTTATTTCTGTATATTTATCTATGTTCATAATTATAAAATTTACTGAATGTCAGCGCAGTTGGTGTTTTGAGTATTGTGTATAGGATTTTCTTGTGCCTTTATAGACGTTTTTCTAGAATAATAACTTGAAAGAATTGGATAATGACGAATTAAGAATAAAAATCAAAAACAAATCTAAATTATACATAGAACTCGCGCCAATAAAGTACATATTAAACTAAATAACAATATTTCAAAACTAGCTTTCTCTTGCGGACACTCATTTGGAGTGAGATTAATGCAAGAGAGGACATGAACTTTCAAATAATGTCTTACAAACATACACAAATGTACTAAAGTCACATTTAAAAAGTTCTACAACAATTATCAGTGCACCTGCGACGACTTTATAAAAACTGTAAAAGCAAACGTGAGTGTATTCACTCACTTCTATTTTTCCGAAAGAAACATTACTTAGTAAGTTCACGGCTTAAACACTTTCGTCGACAAACATACGGACAAGCTTTCTTTGTTTCAAACGTAAAAACACAAGTGAGAAACCTTTTGAACTTACCTTTAGAATAAGTAGGACGTGTTTACAATATTATAGTTTTTCACAACAGAAAAACATAAAGACATAACATAAGTCAAAGTAAATGTTTTATCCGGTTGAATTGGATCTGTTCAAAATTGCTTAAGTAACTTAAAAATTTTGTGTATCTATACCAATATTATAAAGCGGATTGGCTCCGAAACTACTGAACCGATTTGAAAAATTCTTTGACCGTTGGGAAGTTACATTATTCCTCAGTAACATAGGCTATGTTTTGTTTTTATTTACAGCTTAGATTATTTTGTAGCCCGTGCGAAGCCGGGACGATTTGCTAGTTAACAAAAACATTGGTTACAAAAGAAAATATGGAATGTTTAGTGCACTCCTGCTGTGATCTCAGTATAAATTCTGATACGGTGATACCTCTTACAAAAGCATGTCTTTTATCTTGACATATCCAGTTTTAAAAATTGAACCGATTAAAATTCCTTGAAAAACTGCTAAAATAAACAAATTATGATTAGATTATTTTTAACAGAACAAAAATTTTCTATTTTAAAATCATAAATGTCTAGGAACTGAAACATTGTGAATGCATCCTAATTCAAAGGCAAACAGTTCTAACTGCTTTTAGAAGAATTCCACACCTCCTATGTTTGAACAACTTTTTTTTTGTTGTGGTTCATTTAACGCCATCTATGCGTAACTTTTTGATTTGAATTAGCGTTTATTTTCGGAAAAGTTTTTATTTTACATTTGACATATAACGTTTGCTTACTTTGGTTCGGTCAATAAAGGCACTTGCAAGTTATTCGTAATGTATTTTACACTTGACTGTTTTTTTAATTAGTTAAGCTCTTCACAGAAGCAAACGCCGCGCAGTTCATGTCACGATTCTGCCCATAGATGTCGCTCCTCAGTCTCGCATACTAATCGCACATTACATTGTCTAAGTACCAGACTTGCATAGTAAGTAGGAGATAGCATTTCTCGAAGCCTACGGTTATTGACTGTCTCCACCTTTTGTGTTATCGAAGGTAAACTGCGAGACCACCTTGGCTAATGAGCAACAATATGTTATTTTTATTGGGTGTTTAGTTGGTTGGGTATTACCAGTAACATTTTCATCCTACTAATATTATAAGGTGAAATTGTGTATGCTTGCATACAAGTATGGTATATTTTGCAAGTACTCGTATGTGTGTATATTTTTTACTTAATTATGCTCAAACGGCTGAACTGATTTTAATGGAATTTGTCATGAGGATAACTTTGACTTTGGATTAACATATAGGCTACTTTTTATCCCGGATTAACGCAGGTAGCACTGCAAGGCGCAGCCATTAAGTAATTAATTCTGAAACGATGACAATTTAAACATTCTGGTTTGATCCCCGCCAATAAACTCGTGCTAATATAATATCGGTGAAGGAAAACATCGTGAAGAAACCATAGCATGGTGGTAGGGAATTTTCTAGTGCTCGCCGGGACAGCAAACATCCTGTAACTGGCCAGAAATGGCTTACAGTTATTAATTCATTAATATTATCTGGAACTAGAAATAATAGATATAAATCTCCTTAAGCGCGAGTGCAAACTCATTTGAGGTTTCATACTTTATTCTGAGGAATTAAAAAGAAACGGAAAATATTTGAATTTGGGTAAATGGGAGATTGTCATTCGAATATCGGGAATTGACGTTTGGGATTTTGAAGTGAAAAGATGGAATTGTGAAAAATATTTTATAAATTGTGTCTTTCTGTTTTAGTAGAAGAAAACGTGATGTTCAAATAGTGAGGAAATAAAGTACCAATGTGCAGCGGTTCCGGGATCCAGGTTCCAGCGGTTCCGGGATCCAGGTTCCGGGTTTCTGAGCGTAATTCTCTTGGACTGAGTCACAACTGGATCTGGGTGAGATTGTACCATTCACGTAATTCTCAGGAGAGAAGGGAGGTAAGAGATTAATTTACTAGACGCCGAAATAAGAATGTAAAACTTAAGATCATATAATATTAAATATACACCAGATTGATTTGTGCAAGCCTTTTACTTTACTTTTACGGAGCTATAATTATTGTATCGATTTGTGGAATTATATTTTACAACACGAAAACTGATTCTTTTAAAAGGAAGAACTAAACTTGAAAAGACAATAAATCTTATTGATAATGCTATTATGTCTACTATTTCATGAGATTATTTAAACCAACTTTATAGCGACCAAGCTACTCAAAAGTATTTACTTTACTTTATTCTTGGACATAAACATGTCTATTGCTTTACTTTCCTGAGATATAAAAGACCCTTTATATGCAAGATTATGCACTTAAATATTGTGTCAAGTTATTTTAATGAGACAAAGTATAATGTTGATTTATTTCAATTAATGACTCTAATCTGAGTATAAGTAAGAGAGCGAGACTTCTCAATTATATATATTCTACCCCCAAAGGAGAATATATAATCACGTTCGACTTCCATATTCTACCTCCAAAGGAGAATATTTCATCCCTATATTCTGCCATTAACGGAGAATATTTCATCTATATTCTACCTCCCAAGGAGAATATTTCATCTACATATTCTGCCGACCCAGGAGAATATTTCATTTATTTGTTCTGCCGACCCAGGAGAATATATCAATCTCATTTATCATCTCTTCTTCCTTCTTTGAACATACTGAGATTAGAGCATCGTGTTTAATTGGGTTAGGATTAGTCTAGGGCCGATAGTTTCAGACAGACTAGTTTAAAGTTTCAAATAATAGGATAGATTCGTTATAGTACTTAGAAAATTAGGATAGTTAGGATAGGGAAACCTGGAATTGACGGGGGACCTTTAGGTCTCGAACATAAGAGTCCTTTAGGATCCAAAGGTAAACTGTGGCGAAGGATGCAGTGTTTGGTATAATTTAAGGGCTAAAATCCTTGCCACTACTTGGATTATATCAAATAAAAGAAAGAGAATTGAAAGAAAGTATCAGTTTGTAAGCAGGTGATTGTTCTAGTAGGTAATGGACTATTCTATAGGAAACTGAACAAACTGACAGAATATAGGATGCCCTCTTGTCCCTTTGCTTAGATTAATTAATATTAACCAACGAGTTAATTTGCTTAGGGCGAGTGTATGGAGGAGTATTAGGCTTAAAACTAAATTTGTATACAAGGTGGAATAACAGACTTGAATCTTTAAGTTGGTATACAAGGTGCTTGCCAGATTTATAATATTAGACAATTTGTATTGTAAGATGATCTGTCGTTTCGATGACTCGACTTGAATGATGATAGCATAAAAGTGCGTAATTATGCCCTCCAACAATGAAGGTCAAGCAAATAGTGCTTGACGGGGAAATAACCACCCTGGATGACTTTCACGGAACGGGAGCGTGCGTGGGGCTCCGTTCTTCCCGATTATCAATAAGAATATTGATGGTCAGGAATCAAGCACTATGAAACCTAGTATTTGTTAAATAGGGTTTAACCTTCCTTTGATTTATTTAGCAAGAAGATATTTCACATGTCCTGCGAGCTGCTTCGGTTGTTCAGTGTTACTTTATCTTCATTATGTTATTTATGAATGTGTTGTAATGAATTCAGTAAATAAATGTAAATAGTTAATTTTCAAGTTTGTTTTTATGTCACTAATCTCCCTTTTAGGATTTTCCTATGTTAGGCTATTTAGTTCTGTTGTTCTCTTGCTAGATCAGTTTAGAGTCTGTATTTTCTAGAACCTTTAAAGAGCTTGAGTTCTACATACATGACGAGGTCCTATCTTCTGCTAGACGTTACACTGCCATAACTATATTTCTTATATTAATAGATTTATTCCTATAACTGGATAAATAGACGTTAGTTCTAGGAATTGCATTTAATGTATTAGAAAAGAGCTTAGGCAGCCCTGGCGAGGTACAATCCTCAAATTGAAATATCTGTCACCAAGCATTTAACAGTGTGTTCCGGCAGCCTACTTGAGAGCCAGATATCCCAGACAAAGCATGCTCCACCTTAGGCTAGAGTGTCACTTACTCGAGTGGTTAAACGCTCTGATGGTCATATGCTTAGCTGTTAGAAGTAAATTAAGCACAATTTAATTCCCGCATCTCCATTCCACTACAAAATGAGCAGGGGCACAGCGAAGAGACATCGATTCACTGTCGATGTTCCGAGGATTCGCACAAAGCTTTTGCTTTGCTTCGACCTTCATTGTGGGAACTGCGAAGCTTTGGAACACCTTTCCTGAGTGAACTCCTTTCCTTGTCTCTTTTTTCCCGAGAATTACAATTTGGGGGTCTTCAAATCTAGAGTAAATAGGTTCCTTTTATACAAGCGTGTTACATCTTAGACCACAGTTAAGCTTTACATCAGGCAACCTGCGGTCAAACATAAGCCTTTTCATCAATAAAAATAAAAGTTTAGTCTCAAGGTCATTGTCCTCAAGGTATTTTTAATATAAATTAGTACTTATTAGGTTTAAAACTATTTAGCCTTGGTCTCAGTAAGTACTAGGCAAGCATAATAAGCAGCAGCTGACAGCATTTCCCGAAGCCGTATGCTCTGTTCACATGATGTCATTCGATATTTATAACGCTTCATTGACTGCACTGAGAAAGTAAAGAGAATTAATTAACGAAAAAAAGAACTACGAAAGTTAATGGACAGGTTCTTTAGATTGGTCATTTGTAAATTTGTATTTTTTTAGACTGGGTTAGAATGACGGAGTTTAGTGTTTGTTTTTTTAAATTTTTATACAGAAACAACAAACGTTAAATTTATTCTCAACTTTGAACAACAGAATTTATGGTAATTCTACGTGCAAAAAAGCGATTGTGGCCCGGTGATAATAATGTTTGCTTTTCAATCAGACGGCACCTAGTTCAATCCCAGCCCTACACCAATGACTTGTTTTACAAGTTATGTGTGGATTTGCACTCTCTTTATGGTGAAGAAAAACATCGTGAGGAAACCGGCATGTTTGAGGACCACAATATCCGAAGACGTGTGTCATCCGCCAACCTGCACTTGGCCAGCGTGGTGGATGGCCTATCTCTTTCCTCGTGAGAGAAGACCCCGAGTCCCAGCAGTGGGAAAAGAGCACAAATATGAAATTTTGTTTCTTAAAATGACTTTAAACGCCTCTAAGTATACTTTACTCGAAGGAATTGTAGAAATTCCCGTAAGACGTTATCCTAACAGATGGGAAATAATTAATTTTCCAGGCTTTCTGTCCGGGTGGAGGCCGTAACGTATTACTGCATAAAATGTGCCATTAGGAAGTCTAGGGATTGAAGGATACACTATCTTTGTTGTGTACAGGTACAGGTTGTTCTAGAAGGGCGGAAAAATAATTATAAGAGCGATGCCACGATTGGCCAACCTACTTACACCAAAAATTGTACGGTGTACAATTGTAATATTACAAATGTAATTGTACGGTGTATAATTGTAATATTACAAATGTAATTGTACGGTGTATAAATGTAATTGTACGGTGTACAAATATAATATATCAAAATTGTACGGTGTATAAATGTAATTGTACGATGTACAAATGTAATTGTACGGTGTACAACTTTTGACCGAACGAACAAATTGAGTGACGTTTCTGCATTAACTGGCCAATTTTATTGTATCTGAATTGTTTTGTAGGTATATCAGAATGTTTTTTCCCGCAAAAGAAGAACGCTCCAAACCTTAATTTTGAACCAAACGTTTCAACTAAAATAAATTTACTTCATTTTATAGTTACTAAAACTATGTTTTAAGATGCTGCAGCGTTCTTTACTGATAGATTAATATGTAACTATTACGATTAATATGTAACTATTAGTTAACTAAGTAGTTGCGCGGAATCATTCTATGGTGTCTTTATACCAAGGTAAGAAATAAAAAAAATAACATGATGTACATACTCATTTTACAAAATCAATACCAACAAAACAAAAGAATCTAATGCAAACAAGGCTTGCATACTATTACACAGGGTTATACGAATATCGGCAAAAGTAATTGAATATTACTTTGTACCACGAATAACCCTCGAAACTTATAGTGTTATTTTAGAAGATTTTCGATACCTATCTCAAAGGCATGGCATGGCAAAGCTCTGGTGTCGAGAGTTTTCAAGCCACCCGAAGGCCTCTGACATGGCTCAACGACTGCTTGTACTACTAACAGCCGGGACCTACAATTTTACGTATCATCCGACCCACGGTAGCGCCCAGATGAAAATACCGCTTGAAAAACGACAGTCTTGTGCAAGGTCTCCCATCCAAATACTGTCCGCATCGACCGTTGCTTAGCTTCGATGATCGCGTTAGATCACCTTAGCTAGCCGAGCTACTTTAGACGCTACGTTTACTTCTAAAACACATCATCATCATCAGCCTATGTTCGTCCACTGCTGGACATAGGCCTCTCCCAAGGCACGCCACTTGGCCCTATCCTGTGTTTCTCTTCGCCATCCACTACCCGCTACCTTCTTCAGATCATCGCTCCACCTGGTTGTAGGGCGTCCTACACTACGTTTGCCGACTAAAACACATATTCTATACAATTTAATTTAATTACACCCTGTATACCTAGTTTCAAGATAATCCTAACAGCATGTAAATTGTGTGCATTATACAAAGTTAGCGCTTGCCTCAAACTGTCAAGGAACGCTCCGTCACGGCCTCTCCTCTCAAGACTGCGTAATGATGGGCTCCGGAAAAAGGATTAAAGAGTCTTGGAAGGAAATCCCTTTGAAAAGTGTTTGTAAAATATTTTTTTGATAGTCTTGGATTATCTAGTCTTTGATAGTCTAGTCTTGGATTTGCCGTTTTACTAATAATAGTTAGGTACGACTAGGTGGACGACAGTCTAAAATATTAAAATTGATTTGTTTATATTCTGTTAATTCAAATTTTATGCAACTAGAAAATTGACGGTTAAAAGAAATAAATTAAAAATTAAATATTTTAGATATTAATTTCATGGGATTAAACATGTTACGCCTTAATAATACTTAGTACTAATTATAAATTAGGAGTAAATTCAAATTGGTTAGTTCTAATAGTCATCATTATATGTCAGTTTCTCCTAACCTATAGATCATATTATTATTTTAAAACTTTATGGAACGTGGAAATCTGGTACTGCACTAAGGTGCGTGACATGGGACAATCTATCACAAAAACAAAAACTAAGTGTTGGGCAGGACACGTTGTGAGTGGTGGCAGGTGGACTAAAGGCAGAAGAAGTGTCATAGGCCACAAACATACTAGGTTGTAGACCATCGCTGTCAGAACCTGGATGATGTCAGCATAAGACCGAGAGACGAATGGCGTAATAGGAGATGCCTATGCTCAGCAGTTGGCGATAAATGGGTGAAAATTTTAATAGATGTATAAATCGACATCTTTTATTGCTCCCATTTTCCACGCGCTTCGGCTAAAGTTCCGAGGCAATACTGGGCACAAGTATTTTACTAGAAAATAAATGGTAATTTGTTAGTAGACTTCATGGACTCTGACGTCCTTCGTTGTCAAATGGTCTGTGTTTTTGCTCTCGAATAGCTGTCTTAACTATCGTCAATAAAAAATACAAGTAAGTTTTAACGTGCATTACCCTCATTTCACACTCTGTGTCTCACACACAATGATAAAATCAAATATGACATACAATAATCATAACGTTGCCATATGTACAAGTCTTAAAGCACTAAATTATATTAATAACATAACATTTTAAGCGGTAAACTCTTGACTAGTCCCCTGGGACGTATCCATTTCTACAATTTCTGTTTCTCCACGGCGCACTATTATTACAGCCTTTAAAAGTCCTCTTATTACGCCGTTTCCCATCACTAAAATGTCTGGTTTTAAGTGAAAAATACCGTACTCAGAAACCTTCAGATTAAAACGTAAGTATTGCACTAACGACAATTTAATGGGGATGCCTGTTAGGGAATGGTATTTAAACAGATGCACACTCGTAAAGAAAAGGATGCGTGCTTGTGTGAGAGGATTCTTGGGTTTCTTGTGAGGGATCGAGTCTGTACTTATGTTTGTTGTAATTGACAGACAGTATCTTCTTCATAGACAAGATGATGAGGACTAGCAACTTGTTCACTTATTGATTCAGGCGTTACTTTGCGAAATTCCACTGTAAACAATATAACATCTAGTAAGTGTCGTGAATTTTTATTCTGTTATTATTTTTTTAGCCAAAAACTAGCTTCAAAAATATGCTTTTTCTTTTATAAGAGTGGTTTTAGAAGTCACTCTTAAATATAAAGGGATTAGTAAAAAAATAACTGTCTAGCTAACAAAGTTGACGAGATACATTCATGTGACAGACAACGGACAGCAATGTCCAATAAATAATCTGTCTTACTGTTTTTGACAATATCTATAGAACGTACCTGCGTCATGTTACGCAAAAGTTAACTTTTAAATAATAATATAGCATACGAAAATAGGGTAATCTTTGTACGGAATCCTACAATGATTAAGAAAACAATCAAGACGAAAAATATACAAAATAAGTTTAAAATAGTTTTTTCTAAAAATGGCAACTTAAAAAGTTTTTATTTGTCTGCAATTTATGTTTTAGTCGCGGCTGTTTTTTGTTTCAATTACCCAGAAGAATGTGAAAAAGTAACTTAAATAAGTCAACGACCGGAGTGTAAATCTCGACGCATCATAATCGCGTCAAACTTCCTTCGAGTTTACACCATACAACGCAATATAGGTAATGAAATTTAACGAGTTTTATGTAAATTTGAATGAATCAGCGTATCCGATCTTTGGAATTCCATCCTTATGGCATGCGTGTTTGGAATAATCCATCCAAGCAACGGTCGATGCGTATAGAATTTTCTTGCCTTCTCTCGTAATGTGTAACCAACTTTAGGGTAAAAAGACACCCTCGTTGGCCCACGACGACCTCGTTGGCGTAAAGGTTACCATGCCGGACTGCTAATCAGAAGGTTCCGGGTTCGATTCCCGGCCCGTTCAACAACTTTGTTAACTAAATTTGTTGGCTGTGGGTCTGGGTGTTAAATATGTGTGTATTTATATATAATATGTATGTATGTATATGTAGTATATCAGTTGTGTTAGCAACCATAATGCGAACTAGAAATGGTTCAGTATGGGGCTAACCAGCCGTGTGTGAAATGTGTCCTGATATTTAAAAAAAAAGACTGCTTTTTTACTCTGAGTAGGTCAGCGCTTGACCAAAATTCACCTGATGGTAAGTGAATATAATAATAATATTGAGGTCTACGGTGGATCGCGCTTACCTAGAAGGAACCGGTTCACTCTCGTCTTGAAAATCGCTAGATTGTAGTCATTGGTTAACAGAGAATTCGGCAAGGTATTCCAAAGTTGCTTTATTATAGAGTCTGCTAGAATTACTCACATATGTGTTTTGTTTTATTATTATAGGCAGAGAACCTCAAACTGTGCTTGTCGTTTTGAAGATAAATTACAAAATTGCTTGCACAAAAATACTCACAAATTTTTAACACAGATGTCGCCTTTCCGTTGTGGATAAGAAAATGCTTTCTCTAGCTCTAACTAGTATTATAAATCTGCTCTCCTTTTAAGTCTTATCAAAATTATCTTATTACAGAAATGATGATGAAATCTTGACATAACAATGTAAAGAAAGCATATTATCTCTGACCCCGTTAAAGCCATGTTTACACGAAAGTGAAATCCGCACAATTACGTGATTAAATGCTTTCTAAGCGCATTGTGCATTAACCCTTAAGCGGAGAGTAAAAATGAGTACGAATTACAGAAGTGTCAGTTCGCTAATTGAATTATGCTTAGGATTTTAACTAATTTGGTGTTGACTATTTTTGGAATCGTCGTAATTTATGTTGTAACATAGAACTTTTACTTTTTTACCTCAATTATATCTTTCGCTTATTTAGTACCTTGCGAGTCGTATATGCGTTGCTCATGTTTTAATCATAAAAATGTAATGTAACTGTATTACTATAGACAAAAAAAAACACTTAGTAGGGCAGTCATTGAGTTTTGGCCAAGTATATATCAAAGGAGGAGGACCAGAATATCTGAAAACGTGTGTCATCCGCCAACCCGCACTTGGCCAGCGTGGTGGATTATGGCCTCTCTCTCTCCTTGTGAGAGTCCCGAGTCCCAGCAGTGGGAACGTATTATAGTGGGCTGCTTATACTATGCTATGCTATATATACACTTATTAAACGGAACTGAGGATTACACATAACATTAAACATATTTTTGCATTACATAATATTTCATTAATACGTAAATACAACTTTTTTGTTAAAGTTTGATAATTTTATTTTTTGTTGAAAACTAATAATTTATCGTTATCTTAGTATTAAGTATTCTATTTGTCAAGCTCTTTCATTTCATACCCATATTGAGGGAGTTGTGTAGAAAAAAACGAACAATATCATACCGATCGATCTCTTTTAATGCATAAAGTTACTTCAGACTTTTACATTATATACAAGTACGTTAACGTTTTACATATAAACCACGTGTACTGCAATGTCAGCAGACGTAAATATCATTTGTTATTATAAATTATTATAATTTTTTAAATGTCACATAAAAGCGTGTCAGGAACCTTTTCAAAAATTAGGTAAAGAATATTTCCCGCTCAGAATTTCTACAGACTAATTAAATTTAATTAACTACGATGCTTTGTGAATAAGATGAAACAGATATCTTACTAAGACGTCGGCCGAACTTAAAAAAACAGCAACAGATAACTAGGGTCAAGGCTCACCAAAACTCGCGCAAAATTGGTTCAGCCATTTTGACTTACGGCGTACTTACGAGTATATCAAACATACAAATTTGTTCACTGTCCAGTTTAAATTATAATAATCAAAGCAGAAGTTTGATCCATTTTTTGCCAAAACCTTTTACACTACACTACTCATACAACATACTATTTATGCAATTATTTTGATTGATATTCGTTCAAGATTTATTTAACTTAAGAAGATTAGTTGATATTCGTTCAAGATTTATTTATCTTAAGAAGATTAGTTGATATTCGTTCAAGATTTATTTAACTTAAGAAAATTAGATTTTAATTTCAAATTCGTATCGTGGTTGGTGAATTTTAACCTTTTCTAATCCACGCAGGCAAACAGTACGACTGTTAATAAGTTAATAACTCAAATTATTGTACATGTCTTTGTGTAGGCATAATTGTTTGAAAGTGGGTCACACGCGACCTATCGGCGCGTTAGCTTGATCTTTGACACGGTTTCGGAGATTAATAAATTGAAAGTTATTATACCTCGCTTGCAGGTTTGCGATTTGAAACAATATGTGCAATTGACTATGATTTGTTTCTTGAAAGAATTGATATATGATATAGCCGTTGGCATTGAAGTAGAATGGATACGGATACCGAATTTCCTTATAGAGGATTCCTGATTCCGTGCAACTCTAATACCGAAATTAAAACATATATATTTTTTTCCAGTAAGGTAAGGTACCAAGTATTTTGTGAAATAAACTATAGTTGTATATTGTACTTTATCCAATCACTATTAAGAATCAGATTTTTTAAAAGTATTTATCAAAAACTATAAAATAATAATTATAAACTGCGATATCGACAGGTTTTTATGTAACACAAAGTTATCTAACATGACTTATCGCCTGTTGTGCTTTAGATTCTAGAATAGACAATTGAATTTGTACCAATATTATAAAGAGGAAAAGTTTGATTGTTTGTTTGACGCGAAAAGGCTCCGAAACTACTGGGCCCGATTTGATAAAAATTTCACCGTTGGGAAGATAGGTACATTATTCCCGAGTAACATAGGCTTTATTTTGTTTTTATTTTAGAACTAGAATTATTTTATAGCCCGCGCGTAGCCTAAACTGGCTGCTTATAAGAAATGAAATTATGAAATACTAAAAAATACAGCCGTGTGTCAATCCTTTACTAAAAAGCGACATCATAAGTACCTAATTATGCTAAAAGGTCAAAGTTAAATCTAATTCTCACCACGTAAGGTCAAGAAGTTGTCAAAATATACGATTAAATTTCGCAATGATAATAACACAAAAACTCGACATAAAATAATTATAAATCCCTGTGTCAAATTGTTTGATTGACATCCAATGCGGTTTTAATCTCTCTGATAATAGTTTACAGTAATAACGCTGACTGTAACCAATTATAAATAACTGGTGGTCGGTCACCTATTATTCAAACTAGTAATGCACTCGTAGATTATATCTTTAAATCAAATTATAATCCACTAGGTATGTATTTAAGTAAGACAATTGTAATACAGTACCTCTCTAGTTTTATGTATTCGTTGATTAACTTAATACAAGTATAACGTAAAACCAATACACACAAAACTAACCTACTACTACCTTAAGTATGTGCTGCGACTTTTCAATGAAATAAGATGATGACAATTAATTGATGCACACCTGCATTACACCTCATTAAACAATTATTATCTACATACATCGTAACAATTTATGCATTCCATTGCTGTTTATAAATAACACACAAAATACCTTAAGATTATGTAAACAGTATAATGTAAACTGTAATAAATATAAATAAATGTTTATTTTTTCGATTTATCAAAAGACACACAGATCCCTTGACCCAAGTCGGACTGCCGTAATCACAATAGGTTTATTGACGCCCATTGGACGTGACCGCGCATCAAAACTGCGAATGTGTTAACGGCTGTGGAATTTAACGGTTGGTTACGAATATGTAATATAAATAATAATCGTTATCCTCTTCACTCGTCTGTTTTAACTTGGACTAAAACACGGATTTATTAAGTGTACATAATGCTTATCAAAGTTATTAGTATTACAGTTACGACGGATAATTTATGTTAGTATTGTGACATAGCAAATGGTCTTATTTTGTCAGCGAGACAAACTAAATAAGGGATAAGATAAGAAAACAAGATTAATATAACGTTACTCAGTCGACAGTCTCTGTAAATATTATGTAATGCAAATACGACATCTTCTATTTATTTATCTGTGGACGATAACAAATGAGGGTGACCAATTAATGTGAGTAGAATCTTGGAAAATAAAAAATAATAATATTTTTTCTATGCCCGAATTGGTAAGACAGACCGTATTATAACCGGAATATTAATAATAATGTATCGTAATATTAAAGTTCCATTTCACAAATGCACATTAACTTCAATTGAAATATCATGTTAAAAGTACTAGTAAGTAAAAGTAAGCCCCCATTATACCACCTCGTCTCTCATTCTATGTGTACATTCTAGGAATTGGTTGCCTGGAAGAGATCGCTTTTAGCGATAAGGTCGCCAATTAAGGCACTAGTTTTTAAATACCTTTTTTTTGTTTTTGTAATTATTTTTAGTATGTGTTTTAATAAAGTGTTAATCTATCTATCTATCTACCCACCCATTGTAATTATTATATTGCTGAAATAAAGTAAAATTACATTCAATTAATTTACAATTCATTGAAAAAAATAATTAAATCCTAAATAAACTATAGACAAAATTAAGCCCCCCGTACTAACGTAGATGGACAAAAAAAAACACAATTCTTTATTTAAAAGAATAATTCCTGGCTTTTGTGTGGCAACTAGACAAAAATAAGTTAAATTAGTAATCTCCATCCAACTTCTTGAACTTATCAAACTTTGAAACTGTATTTTTCTAGCCGAACTCATGGCAACCCCGCAGATCTATGTAATAAAGTAAGTAATGCCATGTCGGAAGCATTGGGCAACGCGCCAGCTTTCGACAAAGGACTTGTTGTTACACTTACATAAAGTTTTGTTCGCCTCTGCATAATTTACGCACGTTACATCATAGAGCTTATAAAATGAATAGATTGGTAGGGAAGTAGCTTGGTGTGTTTGAGATCCTGGCCACGACATAATTTCAGATTTTTTATTTTAAATTGACCTTTATCAGTTATAGAAATGGTTTAGTATGGGACTAACCAGCTGCGTATTAAATGTGTTCTAGTATTTATTATATTTATTTATCCTGGGTTATCTCTTTCTTCTTTTTTTTCTCCTTCTTCTTATACTGATTCCAGATTTTTGTGAGTCGGTACTAATACGTGTATCTTCCATAAATCCCTATCATTGAACATCTGAATTTTTCCTACTCATATCGGCGATTAACGCAATCCATCCACACTTTTTAGGCTATAATTATTTGTCCGATAGTGATTTCATTAGCTGTTCGTAAACTAAGTAAGACCTACTGAATCTTCGAAAGAATTATTTATGTAAATACTGGTAACCTGTTTTTGTTAATTTTGATATCTTTCTTTGGTTCACGGTTAGGTTTCTTAGCCATAAAATGCAGATCATATTCTTTCAAAGTTAATTATTATTAATATTAAGCTACAAAGAGACCTTTTTGTCTTCAAAATTTTATACAATATTCAGATAAACTCATAGTTCCTTCTTTAATTCCAAAGTGTAAATCATTCAAAACTCTATGGTGCAAATAGTTTTGTCCGAAGATAAGGTCTAGATTCGACGACTTATTGATATTAGCAGGATAGTTAGGCATGTTTGTGAGCTAGATATAAAATTAGGTTATTTGGCACCCAGATAACAGAAATTTATGTCTGTGGCAAATATTTTGGGCGCCTTTCTGTCTAGCATAACTAAGATAATGTGTCCTCTTTTTTGCATAACCAAATAAGTGTGAGTAAGAGGGAGCGATCTTCAAAAGTTTTTTTTTTTACATTAGTTATAAGATGTGAGCATTTCCGTTGATTTTGTACTATGTTTCTAAAAAAAATGTTTACTTTTTTTGTAACTACTTTTATATATCTTGGAATACGACAAGATATATTTTATTAGGAGAATAAGTGTTAATAATATAAATAAGTGTTACTGTAATTGAACTTAATTGGTTAATTTAACTTCATTTATTAGGCCCAGTCCAAACATGCCCGATAATTAATCAAATTAATACGAGTTTTATATAAATGAATCTTTGTTGCTCGATTATTAAGAATTTGAAATTAAGTTGTGAGTAGATAACTATTGCGTGATTAGTCAACTGTTTTATTTTATAAAATTGTTATAAACGTTTTGATCCACAAGCTTTATAAAAACCATACTCTGCGAACTTAGAAACCACATCTTATCGTAACTTAATCTTATGTCCCAATTCACCTACATTTTGGCCCTAAGCCCTTACAGTTTACATTCTCGATATAAATCTACAAAGCTGCTGACAACTGACTGCGCCTGTTGTACCGCATTCTAAGTGATTCATCGCATTATCTGATCTGTGCTGAAATATTTAATTGTTCTCTTGTAACTGGACAAAGCGTAGCGAGTCTGGAATGGAAACTACCTCTATAGACGATATTGCACTAGTTGAGCGAAGTACCTGCCCTGCGGCAGTAGTTTTTCACGACATACATCATCATCAATAAATCCCAATATTAAATCTGACGATTTAAGATAATAGCATTACATTTGTACACCTTTTAAAAAGCGAGTGTGGCTCGGTGGTAATAATCGTCGGATTTTCCATCAGACGGCTCCTGGTTTGATCCCAGCCCTACACCAATGACTTGTTTTTCTAGTTATGAATGAATTTGCTCTCGCTTTACGGCGAAACAAAACATCGTGAGGAAACAAGCATGTTTGAGGACCACATTCGAAGACGTGTGTCATCCGCCAACCAGCACTTGGCCAGCGTGGTGGAATTATAGCCTATAACTCTCTCCTAGTTAAAATTTTGTTAATTATGAATGAAACTTAATCCGCGAAAATCAAAACGATTTTTTTTCCAGGATTGGCACGAATCTTCACGTTTTATTGATAGTTTTATTTAATTTGTTGTATAATAACTATGAAATCTCCTAAGCACTAAACTCTCAGAATCAAAAAGCTAAAATTTGATAGCACTTTGAGAACTATTAAAATGCCTAAGCCAATTGCTAGTGGTATAAAAACTAATAGGCAGGATAAAATTCTGATCACGCGCATGGGTCGATGCTCTATGAGTCTAGCGTCGGTTAGTTTTTCTTCCTGTGATGGCACTTCTTGTTACTTCTTACAGATTGCAATCCATACCTTGTAATAATTAAAAGAGCGACTGTCTTACTGAATGTACTTCTACTAATAATTTTTCAAATAAATTTAGAATGACAATAAGGTCTTGTTAACTTTGGGTCTATGTTACCTTTATCTATTATTTTATTGATTAAAGTCTATTAATCTATCGGACAAATGGATGTGCGGGCAAAGCAAAAATATCAAGGGTTTTTTCTTAACGGTTCTCGGAAAGCACCGAAACTGTTGGACTCATTCCAACTTTTAATAATAATCTAAGATGCTCTACTGAGAAGATAAGTGAAAATTATTAAGATGCTCTACGCGAACAGTTTATTAATTATTTCTCTTCGATATACGTTTTAACGCAAACCGTATTTCTTAAATTTAATTACTATAATGTTATAATATATTATTATAAATAAATAAATAAATAAATAGTTTATATAAAAAAGCAGAAGAAGTAAACGAGTAGTATAACAAATATTTAGTGTATTTTTTATTCTTGCAAAATATTACATAACGAGATCTTAAAATTATTTGTTCAATCAGACAATAAGAAGTGATATCATCTTCGCTTAAAAACTATCACGATTCAATATGAATAGGATATAGGTATCGATTTTTTTATTCGAATATCTGTTCCATTCTTTTAAAATTACGCGCCAAAAAAACTCGAATCTATAAGTAATTTTATCGACAAAAGGATTGAGCAAAACGTTGCTATTTTTGTCTGAAAATTAAAAAATAGAATAGGTGAATTGGTAGGTATATAATGTTTTTCCTTAGTATCACGAGTAATATTACTGCATTCAACTATGCGTTACGGATATATTTGTACGGTTTTTGTCTGTTATTGACTTTTTATTCAAGATCGCGTTTGAAGATCTACCGGTTTTAGTAGAAAAACTTGTCTGTGTTATAGCTACTTCACTATATTTGTAAACGTTTATTTGTATTAGGTCATCAGTGAACTTAAAAAAACTAAGCGCAAAATTTAAAATCTTGACTTTTTGTGGGAATCTTGTGTTTTATATCTGCAACGATTTTTTGGTATTGGTTGTATTGATTACATAACAATGATTATCAAACATATTAAATTAGTAGTGATGTAACTACGAATAATTAGCAAATTACCAATGTATCAAAACAAATTCAAATTAGTTTAGATACAGAAAATATTAATTCATAAAAAAGACTCACACAAAAAAAACAATATCATATTTACTAAGTTATAAGTAACAAAAAAAAATACTCTGTTCTTTCTTAACTATATTTTAAAATCTTCTAATCTAATCTTCCTAATTTTTTTTGACACATTTCACACACGTCTGGTTAGCCCCATAGTCAACTAAACCATTGTTTATGGTTGCTAGCTCAACTAATACACTACGTATACACAGATAAATACTTTAGATCGATACATATTTCACACCCAAACAAACAGCCAAAAAAATTAGTTCAACACATAGATGATGGCCGTGTCGAGAATCGATCCCGGGACTTTTCGATTGGCAGTCCGTCATAGTAACCATTACACTAACGAGGTCGTCATTATAATGTGGTTAACTATTTATTATATGGGTTTACTGTACCGATATATTATTTACTTCATAATGCCATGCCATTATTGTCTTTGATGGACTGTTCCTTGTTATCCCACTTGACACCGTTGATTGATGGCGGAGCTATGGGACCGTAACGGGAACTTGGAGTTACATTACCACCCGACTTAACCTTACAGCATGGCTTAAGGCAGGTTGTATAACTATGATGTATGGCGAGTTTTTGCTATTGTACGGCAATTTAATAACTTAATGTTATCATACGGTAAAAATTGAATAAAATTATTTTTATTTTATTAGTCCAAGTCACGTGAATGTAGCGGAAATGCGAATGTTAAGATGGATGTGTGGTGTGACGCGAATGGATAAAATTAGGAATGAGTATGTAAGAGGAAGCCTGAAAGTAGCACCTATTACTGACAAACTGATGAGCAATAGGTTGTCGTGGTACAACATATTATGCGACGTGAGGAAGACCATATCACAAGGAAAACTATGAGTATGAGTGTGGACGGACAGATAGGAAGGGAGCGGCCTAAGAAAGTATGGATGGATTGTGTGAATGATGATATGACCAGGAGGGGTGTGAATACAGAGATGACGAATGACAGAGATGTATGGAAGAAGCGTACATACTGTACCGACCCCACATGAAATGAGATAAGGTGAAGCAGAATAATTTATCCAATAAAAATAAGAAAAACAATAAAAAAAAGAAGACATTAGTCCAATTCACACATAAGAAAATCTTGTTAATTGTTTTACAATGAAATTTTATCATCAATATCTTGCATACATTAGAAGCATCTGAAAAATAATTTAGACACTTACTCTAAGTAACTTTTATTTGATTTAATGTTAAATTAAGATAAATATTATATTTGACGACCTCGTTGGCGCAACCGTTGGGTTACCATACCCGACTGCCCACTAGAGGGTCCTGGGTTCGATTCTCGGCACGGCCAACATTTAGTGATATACTAAATTCATTGGTTGTCGGTCCGGTTGTTAAATATGTACCGATATAAAGTATTTTTGTATGTATATGTAGTATATCAGTTGTGTTAGCTACCATAAGACTAGAAATGATTTAGTATGGGGCTAACCAGCCGTGTGTGAAAAAAGTAAATAAACATATTTATGTACTTTGCCACTAAAAATACACATTAAATGTTGTTTATGCTGTTGGCTGCAGTAGCCAACCAAATCATACTGTTCCCGCTAAAGCAGCAGGCAAAGCATCAACGTATATTTATTTTATGCATATATTTGAGAAATAAACTTTTGTATTTTAAATAACACTCACATGGAAGTTATGCTGTGCGAAAGTTCTTAGTTAAATTTTGTTCTTTTTTCTACTGTTTTTATCTCCAAAAGATAGCCATGTTATAACTACATAAGGTTGCAAACCCCTTTAACTTTACCCGAATTTACATATAAAACTGTAGAATAATTTACTTCAAAACCTTCCCTTCTATTATGCAACATGGTTTATTATTTGTCAAGTAAAACTAAAAAATTATAAACCAAAGGTCAAAAAGCAAAAGAAGGCAATAGTTTTAATATTTTCAACCCAAAATCTAAAAAAGAATTTACATTTCCTAATCCTGTCTTATTTTTATGCATATTAAACTTATGTTAAAAGCTGCCATGTTACGGCTGGGAGCGTTATCCTAAAACGTCTAACTTAATTTATTTAGAAAATCATACGAATATGGCATGTCAGCGGAGTAGCAATGCACAATCATTAAAACCCCGCAAACAAGGGCTTAACGCAAACCCACATTATCATAATACGATACATTCAGGTAAAAGCGCATTAAGGCTAAACCTACAGAGTTCAATCGGCCATTATTTCAGCAAAACCTTCTGCCTCCCTTAATTATGTTAGCCATGCTACACACTAAATAATAACTACTTCCTGGTATTGCTTTCTCTCTCTACTCTACAGAGTTATCATAAAACAGAAAACACATTAAAAAAATATATAATTTAAGAGATTGGTGGCAGTTCTGTGGTACACACGACTAAACTAAATTTAAAGAAGCCTCGTCTCTTTTCATCTTAGGTGACCAGAAAGAGACGGCACGTTCTAAACCACAGGCAAAACAACTAAAATCACGTCAAATATGGAATGTGCAGGCAGTTTTAGAGGTGATACAAGTGAGTGCGTTCTAAAGTCACCTATATTTTCACCATTTGACGTGATTTTAGTTGTTTTGACTATGGTGCAGAACGAGCCGTCTCTTTCTGGCTACCTAAGATGAAAAGAGACTTAGACCAGGGCTTCTTTAAATTTAGTTTAGTCGTGTGTGCCGCTGAATCGCCACCTTTCTTTAATTTTAATGACCTTGTGCATTTTTTGTGAATTTGATCTGGTTATTAATACAGAATACAGAATCGCAAGAGACTAGCTCAGTGCCGGTGTAGTTCAAAGGTATGCAATCGCCTAAGCTGTAAGTTACTATTATTATCAGCGATTAGAATAATAGAGATAATTCCTAATTCCCATACAATAAAGCTTGGCGCGGAAGTTTGTTATAATTACCGATGAAACCTAGATGGCACTGCAAATTGAGCGTGCAGTTGCAGCTGCCGCGAAATTCCGTAACGCGCTGTAGTCGCTAATATAACCAAAGTAGATTTCGTGACCCAAGTGAAATCTGGAGACACGGTAGTATTAGGGGAAAAGTCATGTTCTCGTCGAAGACGATATACGATATTGTTTTTTTTTCATTCCACAAGTGTCCATTACCACGCCCATATTCCCGCACCAATAATATTAGAATATGCTAATACAACTAATGAGGCAAGTTCAAAATGTACGCTAAATATAACATTTTCTGGGATCGCATAACAAGAGTTCTTTATTTTTCCTTTTGCCTTACCCTGTAAAAAGTGAAATAAGATACAAGATTTACATCGAACACGCTCTTCCTCTCTTGTTCGTACAAAGAAAGAGATGGAAGTAATGTTAGATTATGATGCTATGTAAATAGTACAGAAGCTTTGAAGTAAACCTTCATTAGTCGATTACGACTCGAATGGCTAATAATAATCTAGTGGAGATCGATTGAATCGATTTTCGAACCGCGGTTTGTTTTTGTTTTGCTGTGGTTTTGTTTTGTTTAAAGATATAGCATAGCCGTACTCCTATATTCTACTATTTATGCACAGAGGTACGAGTATATTAAGCGCGAGCAAAATAACTTATCTCGTGATAATAATCTATTAAGTATATATTTCTGCGCAATTATTATCCATACCCATCAAAATGTAAACCAGTCACAGTGCTGCATCGCGTACTCGTAAAACAACCACGAATAATTTTCAGCCAAGCCAAAGACACAAAAACTACAAAACTAAAACAGGATATGCAAGCAAACTTCGCGAAAATTCCAACACAGCAAAGTTTTTGTTTCAACTTTTCCATTGATTTAAAACCTACAAGGCGAAACTTTAGCAGTTATCCTGACACACTTGGAAACTCCCTTTTCAACCTGCGCCCCTTTCACCCCCTTTCTTCAGAATTATGAGCAGTTCTCACGCCATGTTGTCTTTATTCTATTTTCAGACATCATAGGTTATATTTGCGTCGAGACAAAATGATATTGTGATTTGTGTGTACGCCTTTTTATGACTCCGGCCTCATTTACACAGGCATTCATTTTAGTCGTGTATGTGTAACCAAATTCTGAAGTTATATGATGTTTTGCATTTGTAAGACCTACGAGTAAACATGGTGGACATTTACTTTTAATATTTGCTATTTACAAATAACTGTTTTAATGGCAAACGATTTGATTAATTTCTTGAATACTAACGGAAGAAAAAATAAAAAAGCGATTGCCATTTGCCTACAGTTAATGTAATTATGGATATTCTGCAATAGTAAAAAAATAATAAGGAAAAAGAATTTTTGTTTGTATTTGCGTATTCATCTGCTTGATGTTTTTTATTTAATTAATTTACGAGATAACAGATATTTAACAATTTAATACATATTTTTTTAAATAAATTATTCTAGACTTACAAGTCTATGTGATTGAGGAAAAACGGTACTTATGGTACGTATGGATGTTTCGCTTTCAATCGATATTCTTGTCTCAAAACTGTACCCTTCGATCTAAGGGTTTTATTTGGATTTACGTAATCGGCCTTACATATATCTTAGTCGAACTAAAACTAACATTGAAGTTAGACAATGGTAAGTGCGGTCAGTTATTTGATGGGTGACTGAAAGTAGGTCGTTTGCGACTATTAATTGCAATTTGCGACATAAATAATTATGTGATAATTATTATAATTTTATATTTTTCTAAAAGCCCTCAAAGATTTAAAAGAAATATCGTCGATAGATCTGTTTCCATTCCTGGCAAGAAGAATAGAACAGACATCAAAATAAAGTATAAATAAAAATCCTACCGTGTACAACTTCACACAAGCATATTTATGTAACCACAGAGTAAATAGCATAAAAAAAATAACATTAAATGTCACTCAAACCACGAGTTTATCGTTGAACTCTGCTTGCCTGTCAAGTGGCAACACCAATCACACAAAATTGCCCACTATTACATTTGACAAAAACCACTTTTACTATCTACAACTAAACGCAGTAGCAAAATGCTAAACTTTCACCTACGAATTTTCACACAAACGCCCTTTCTCTTGAATACAAGACAATGGTAATACGGATAATTATTATGCAGGCCCAAATGTTACAGGCGCAGTGCGAAATCGCGCTTTCGTCGCATTGTCCAGCTGTCAATGTCACAAAGGGCTCAGCCGCGCCCGAAATATTCGGGACGTGAATTAGCATTTTGAATTTAGAATGTTGATTAATGCCGAATAGCTATTGTTGTTGACAGTTGGGATTTCTCGAGGAGTTGTCAAACGACTTTAGTAGTGTTTATGATTGATAATTTATTCGTTGTCTATGATATTAACTATAGGCAGTTAGCGTAGAAATTAGGTTAGATGAACTTTCTACTTTCTTTTACTTTTATAGAGCATGGTTTATTAGGGATATTCAAATATGCATAGGTGGATATTGGGTGAAAGTATTTATGGCTTTAAAGGGCATGCATATTTTAGGTATAGAAAATAATATATTCGTAATATTAAGGATAAAGTTTAAATAAAAAAATAATTTATAATGTGTCATTGTATAATATAAATAGCAAGCAAAGCAAAATGCAAGAATGTTACCTAATTACAGACCTCATCGCGACGACCCATTTCAGTTAAATCACAAAGTTCCATGATCACCACTTGCACTGGCACACGTATTCTGAAATCACTGCATCCACGCCTCCATTCGACACATTACAGATCCTATTGTTTCGTCACAACACTGCAACACGACAGTGACGAACAAAAAATACGACCAAAGAATTGATTTGCATCATAATGTTGCGCAAAAAAATATTGAAAACAACTTGTGGTTCATTTTTCTTCAATAACTCAGATATTGATTTTAAAATAAGAATACTTTGAAAAGACAATAACATTCAGAATTATAAAAAAACTATATTTTAGGTTTTTACAATAAAACATTCCAATTCGTTCATTTTAGGTTCATTTTCTTAACTATACTTAAAGGTAAAGTTTAATTCAAATTAACCGAATAAAACCTGCAGTAAAAGTGAATTTATAGCAGAACTTTGAACTCGAACTTGTGCAAGATTTAGTGTAAAAGAAAGGTGATAAGTTCAGTTCAAAGATCAAGTGTTCGCCTCGACATGGTTAAAAAATGTTATCATTGAGAAACAAATAAAGTTATAATATAACCGTGGATTATATCATAGTGTTATGTACGAGTATATAAATATAACGACGTTTAATATCCCTAGATCTCGCATAAGCGCGCATATTCAATAACTATTCAGACCAACATAGCTTGGAAGATGTAAAAGTCCAATGTGATATATAGAAAGACTAGCTGACCCGACAAACGTTGTTTTGCCCTATAAATTATTTCTATTACTTAAAAAAATTAGGGGGAACAATCCTTATCAGTTAGGGGTATGGAAAATAGATAGTAGCCGATTCTCATACCTACTGACTACGCATATAAATTTTGGTAAAAATCGGTCAAGCCGTTTCGGAGTACGGTAACTAACATTGTGACATACAATTTTATATTTTAGAAGATAGATTAGAAGAAGATATGTGATTAGATAACGCAGCTAAAAGCACCACAAGAGCAGTTCTAGTAAAAAAAAACATCGACAACTTTTTACAAATGTATACTATATTATTAAGAAAATATTTAAAGTACTTTTATACAAAGCATACTAAAAGGATTTGCGTTTGCAAAATAACAAACTATCTTATATTTCCTGTTATAAAAAAATAGAACCTCCTTTTTCTAATACCTAAACGAAGAACAATATCTTGACTTTTGACCTATACCGAACCTCTTAATTTTCTCATCAAGATTCCCATTTTTTCTAAACTAATTTGCATCGCCTGACAAGGAATATCCTAATCAAAATTCACCCTGCCCACCTAACAAAAGGATACCAATCAAGTCAAATTATAGGTATGCGGCTGTCAGGTACTACAATATAATCACTTTAAGCAAGCGCTGGAAATAAAAAAAAGGTTTGAGACGATATTATATACCCGTTTAATAAGGTTTTGTGTTTGAGAATAAAATTTAGTTAAAAATTTAACTGAACACGATTCCAGTAGAAATTTAGTAGAAATTGTGAATTTTTTTATTTTATTTTTAACGGTATTGAAATGAATAATAGAAAAAATAAATTAACTACTAATATTGTACTTATACTAAAAAGAAATAGTAAATGTTTTTTATCGTATATGTAAGCTTACCTTTTCAAAACACGGATACGGTCTCAGGGGTAGTCTGTTTAATTTCTGTAACAAAATAAAACAAGCTTTAATAAAGATTTTCCATAAAATTGCATTTAATATGTATTTAAAATACGAATATTAGTATTTTAGTATGAAAACTAAAAATCCTATATACAACTAATAAAACACTACTTGCAAGTAATTAAAAAGGAAAATTAAAATGAGAAATAATTAAAAGAAGTTAAAATGGTGGCCGTATCACGGAGAACCAAGAATGCTGGCAGCATTTCCGCGCTGCACAAGAACATTTAATATTTAAAAGATATCATATAACTTACTCAGTTTAGTAAAAAAAAACCATAAAGTTTAGCATGCCGTATGCTAGAATAGGTCTTAGCTTTGCTAACTCTTCGTATATAACAGTAGGTAACATCATAAACCATTAATAACTGCATAATGTGTACATGGTTTCATATTTAATACCACCAGGTGTCCAAATGCAGCCTAGTTTTAAAATGTAACTCTGTGATTAACAAAACCTAGGTATAGGGATACTGGATGTGGCTTAGTTCCAAGCAGTAGATTTCTAAATGGCTTTCATGGGTCGTTAAGCAGTACAGCAAACTTATGTATAATATACATCCTGAAATATGTAGTGTATTATAAGCTATTTGAGCTGCCCGTGTCTCTTTTCTGTTAAATTAGTTTTGCACTTGACCTTCGCTCGCTTTTATCTTTCTAAATCGTCGTGATAAACTTTGACCAGCTAAAATACCAGTATCTCTCTGTGTGGTCCCAAAAGTATGCCGCCTGTCTGATCTTTAAAAAGACATCATCCATCAAGATAACAACTTGAATAAAATATTGCTTAGATGCGTTTTTAAATCGGATACCTTTTTAAGTGACAGCAGAAATGATTGGAACTAAATGTAACAAGGGACTTATTCCGTGTATTTTTTCTCGATTTGAAATGTCAAGTGTAATAATTGTTTCAGGAGTGTGCTATTTTTTTTTATTGTAAATATCGGTAAAAATATAAATTGTATACATTAAAACACAATAAACTTGTGAAATGTATGTACCTAAAGGTAATTTTGTTGGCTTTTTATATATTACTAGTTGCACCCCGCGGTTTTACCCGCGTTAATCCGGTACAAGAAAGAATTAATCCCAAATCATAAAATTAAGGAAGATAAAATTAACTTAGGTGTTTATCTAAGGTCGATAAGGTCTGAAGATAGTTTACTATCTTCACACCGAATTTCATTGAAATCGGTTCAGCCATTTGAGCGCGTGGAAGTAACTTTCGCATTTATTATATTAGTACGATTAATTTATTTTTCTTAAAACACTTATTTTAAAATAATTTTATAAGACTACATTTTAAAATAATAAAAATACTTAAATCTGTAATTAAAATTTCATGACACTTCTAGTAGAAGTACTTACTAAGTAATTACATATTACCTACATACAATGATTCAATGTCGGTCATTGTATCACGCACGTTCACTTTCAGACTACTCTTATATTATAGAATCACTCACTTTTACTCGCGACTTTGCCCGCGTTATTTACAAGTTTTGGGCCTCATTTTATCCCTTAGAGGAGTACAATTTTTAATTAAAATTTAGTTGTTGCATCGTAAACTCTCTCATGGTAGACTACATCAACCAACATCTTAGATATAAATAGATAATATAAAATAAAAAATTAAATAGATATAAATAACTAGCAAACCTGGCGTACTTCGTTTCGCCACAAGGTTGAAATTTCCCTAAATTTTGTTTGCTACAAACCCCGATGCTACTGCGCCCGAGACCTTTCCAACGAATGCAGAGACGTGGAAATCGGTTCGTGCGTTCTGGAGTTATAGTGTCAGGAAGGAAAACCTGACTTATTTTTATAAACGTATGAATTGGTTTTGGTACTTTATGTCAATCAGTTCAACTGCCCTTTAAATAAAATAAAAAACTTATATATAGGTACATATACAAATTAAAGAATATTCGGCCCAGGTCTCACAGAAATAATAATACATCATTATTTATTTTGTATTAAATTGACCATTTGAGAACTAATACAAGGACCCAATAACATAAAAACTCATTCGAAACAACTCAATCACAGACACCATACTTTTAAATATTACCCAATCGCTTAACGATGTTACTGTTACGAAAAACGAAAATTACGTGTTATTACTGCCGAATTAAGTTATTACGAATTATTTTCTTACGTTACAATACAAACCAGTGCACAAGGTGCCCATAAGTAGATACATTGAGAACTATAAACATGTAGATAGCGTATTGGCTAAGGCGTTCCTTTTTTTTTACTCGTAATGGGCTTGCGCTTGATCGCAGTTCCTTTGCAAAATCTATTGTGGATGGAAGAAAATCTCAATTATTTTTAGTGTACTGGCTTACACTTTGCCTAAAAAATACAGCCAGGTAATGAATGGGTACGCTGTCAGATGCGGAAAACTTATTTGTATAGTCTTATTATGGTTACATTTGATTTTTTTGATATTGTATACGACCACTGTGATATATAGCTGATATTAAAAGTCGGTTGCAATAATGGTGTTCTAGTCAAAAATGTCTTCGTTTTCCAATGTACGAGAATATTGCACTACTTGCTTTTATTTGTAAAATTATCGAAAAAAAATAATAAAAAAAATATTTCTTAGTAATATTATATTTATGTCTTGGTAATTAAAAAATCGGCCAGTTAATGTCAAGCCTCTTTTTTAACAGGCTCTATTACAAGAAGGCAGAATTTTCTTTTTGTTTTTATGATTTTAATTGATTCATCGACGATTTAAAAAATAAGTACTTATTAGTACGATATGGTGTTAGTTTTGTAAATATATAATTGTGAATAATTCTTCTTCTTGGTATGAGCTAAGTGGCCAAAATAGATAGATAATAGATAGTCTAGATACGACAGCTTTGTGCATGGTTACCCATCCAAACACAGTCCGCATCGACCTCTGCTTAGCTTCGATGATCGTGTCAGATCACCTTAGCTAACCGAGCTACTATGAACAACTAAGACTGTGTACGCAAGTTTGGTTATAGAATCTCATGTTCTGTTTACTCTGTGCTTCATTTTCATTCTAATTTGGGTTACATGATTATAGGTTACAGGGTTTGAGAGAGTGCATGTCAAGATAGAAATGATAGCTTATCAAGTGGTAGCCCTTTAAAATCAACAGTAACTACTGTAGCTTAAAAAAAAACTGATTTGACGAGTTACATTTCATGTATCTATCGAAGTATTAAACCTCTTAGAAAACACGTATTTTGTTATAAACATAATCAAAAATAGAAAAAGTAATAAAATAAATATATTAATAGCTGATTTGGTGATAATAATGCTACACAATTTTAGTGTTCTTCTTCGTATGAGCTAAGTGGCCAAGCCTTGGTGTCGAGAGTTTTCAAAGTCCTCGGAATTGGTTTAATGACTATTAGTACTGAAACTAGCAGCCGGGATCTACAATTTAACATGTTATCCGACCCACAGTACCAGATTAAAATTGACAGTTCTTGGTCACCCATCAAAAAGACTGCATCGACCTTTTTTTTTTTACTCTGAATAGGTAAGCGCTTGACCACAAATCACCTGATGGTAAGTGATATTGAGGTCTACGCTGGATCGCGCTTACCTAGAAGGAACCGGTTCACTCTCGCCTTGAAAATCGCTAGATTGTTATTTTGCGAACAGTTGTTGTTGTCAATTGTCACTTTCATTTTTCATTCATCTTAGCTTTACTTCGATAATCGCGTCAGATTACCTTATTTAGTCGAGCTACATGCGCTACACACATTTTGTGTTAATATTTCACATAATTTCTGTCTATTACCAGAGCTAAATACAGTCAAATTATAAAGGTTTTAAAGCAGATTAAAGCGAATAAACTTACTCACACTAAAGTTATTTGTCTTTGACATTCAAGTCCTTGTTTAGTACTCAAATAACGTACATAAGTAGTAATTAATTCAGTACAACAAAAGCAAATCGTAATAAGCCATAGTCTTTATCTTTTAAGTCATTGCATTGTAATTAAGACGGGTCACGAATAATTTTGAAGGTCCAAGTGTTTTATTGCATTCTTTTCTAAGAGTATTGTTACAGCACCTAATTTGCATTGGGTGCTAGCGTAAGAACAAATATTCAACAATGGCGGTCGCATTGCAGTCGCTTTTTTTTTAGAAAATAATAAAATTCTAACTAGCAGAAGCTCATTAGCACGGATCGAATCCACGAACTTCGGGACGAGTTCCAGCCGCAATCCCGACAGAGCTAACTCTTCAAAAAAAATGTTACTAAAACATAAAGTAAATTATTAAAAACTTTTTTGGATAATTTTGTTCTAATATGCAGTTTCTTTGTCAAATCTTAGTCAAAAAAGTTTTTTTTTTATATATTAGGACACATGTCACACAACCCTATACTGAACCATTTCTAGTTCGTATTATGGTAGCTAACACAACTGATAATATACTACATATACATACATACATATTTTATATAGATACATATTTAACACCCAGACCCGCAGCCAACAAATTTAGTTAAGCACAAAGATGTTGGCCGGGCCAAGAATCAAACCTGGAACCTTCTGATTGGCAGTCCGGCATGGTAACCTTTACGCCAACGAGTCGATTGTATAATCGAGTATTCGCATATTATAATAACTCAGTCATATGGATTAAGAAAAGCTGATATGTACTCAGGATGAACGGAAAAACGTAAACTACATCTAAAAAAAAGAAAAAAATGTTAAAACACATTAAGTAAACAAAGTCATAAAACACTTTCTAACTAAATGCATAAAATAAAATGCTCATAAAACAAAAGTCGAATAATCATAATTCATAATTCAAATATTTTTCGTCTCGCAAGTCATGCGTTGTAAGGATTTTACTTTCGGTCTCATTTGTTTGGCCTCTTTACTTTAGTTTGTTGACACGACCACACTATGTGAAGTTTTTAAATTAGGCACTATCATAATAAGCTATGCTTAGGCAAAAACGAGTTAGGAAAGATCAGTAAAAATTCAAGTAAAATGTACGCCTAAAAAAAACTCACTTTAGCGTATCTTGTAAACATCGCTATCAATCGTCATACCGCTTTGTATTTCACCCGTTTTCGCCTCATATCGTATCATTTTACGCTATCTTTCCATACTTTCTTAGGCCGCTTCTTTTTTTTCGTCCCTTTAGGTTCATACCACGATAAATATTTGGAAAATAGCGGGTTCGTGCAGATACAGTGGGAAAACGTCAGCTTTTCAATCTGATGGCCCTTGGTTCGATCGCTACACCAATGACTTGTTTTTCAAGTTATGGGTGGACTAGCACCCACTTTACGGTAAAGGAAGATATCGTGAGGAAACTGACACGTTTGAGGATCATAATATCGGAAGACTTGTGTCATCCACCAATCCGCACTTGGCCAACGTGGTCCCTCTCCTCACGAGAGAAGGCTGTCCAGCAGTGGGAACGTTAAGTGGGCTGCTTATGTTATGCTTACAGTGAAGGAAAATATCGTGAGGAAACTGTCAAGTTTGGGGATTTTAATATCCGAAGATGTGTGCCATCCGCCAACCCGTACTTGGCCAACGTGGTGGATGGCCTATATCTCTCTACTCGTGAGAGAAGGCCCCGAGTCCTAGCAGTAAAAACTTAAAGTGGGCTGCTTACGCTAAACGTTTGCTTGTAAGTTTACCTGCTTTTCTTTTGGTGTTACAGAAAGAAAGATTCTAATTAACATTTAAAAATTCCTACTTAAAAGTATGTTTGAGATCAAGTTCCAAACTTTCATGCCCATAAAAAGTCCTTCAAGCATGACTTGCTTTTCAATGTCGTGTCATTGGGTCACTTGGTATTAACTACCGCCTACTAACTTGATGGGTTGGATATAGGTATAACGTTATTTGTGAAGGGGCCTTTTTAAACTTGATAACTTTGATAGATAGATAAAATCTTTATTTCACACCCTTATTATTATATATAATCATTAAGAAATTTAAAACTAGTGCCGAAAATGGCGGTCTTATCGCTAAAAGCGATCTCTTCCAGGCAACCAAAGCGTAAAGTTAACTGCCTTTGGAAAACACAGGTTTCTTTAGAGTATCTAGATTCGAGTAAATGTTACAATCTGCTATAATATTCTGATATTGTAAATCTAAGTACTCGTACATAGCATATACTAAAGCTATATACATAGAACAGGAAAAATTTTTTGTCGAACAATCCACGAGTAAAATTCATTACTGTACAGTAGAAGTATAATTTTCTATTTCATTTATTAGTTATTTAGTTCATAGTTCATATACAAAATAAAGCAACGACATTCAAAACATAAGGATACAAGCTGTAGTCAAAGTACCTTAATAATATACAAGTAGGTACTCCGTACCAGTCCGCCCACAATACCTTTGTATAAGGCATCTTGCTATAATCGTATTAAACTTGACTCCGGAATACTATAAACGAGAAAGTTTGTACGTTTGTTTGTATTTGTTTTGTAAGAAAGAATCAGAACACTGATAAGAAAATCTTATACCGCAAGTAAAAACCTTTTTTTCTTTCAAAATATTGGGTAAAATTGGTATGATATTATTGTCTATTTTTTAAGAAATGTTATATTTAAAAGAATATTATTTATTCTTGCACAGACGTACTTTTAAATCAACTTTTTAATAATCATATTCATCAGTGTATATGTAATTTTCTTTACCCTTTTTCGAGCTTCCAATGTTTTTTGTAATTCTTAAGTCTTCTTGTTCGTATGTGATAAGTGGCCAAGCCTGGTTTCGTGAGTTTTCGAGCCGACTTAAGAACTCTAACTTGGCTTAACAACTTCTTGTATTAAGTCTAACAGCTGGGGCGAACAATTTAACGGAAAATTCGACTTACGGTAGTGCGCCCGGATGAAAATGACTCTTTTAAAAAGATGGTGTGCATGGTTCCCCATCCTAAGACTGTCAGCATCGATCATTGCTGAACCTCGATGATTGCATCAGATCACCTAATTAGCCGAGCTACAGGCACTACCACGTCTTAAGTGAACTCGCGATAAAAGACTAGTTTTTTCCATAATTGTATAAAGCTGATTCTAGAATTGTCTGGCTACTATCCGGTAGTAAGCATTAGCGATCACGGACTTTATAAGTACTTATCAAGTTGTACTTGTTCGGTGACGCCTAATTTTGTACCACTATTATACATTTGTATATTCACATTATTTTTGTCATATAATTATACAATTGCGTGCTAAGTGACCAAGCCCTGGCGTCGGGGGTTTTCAAGCTGCATACTGCTGACTTGACGACGACTGCATATATTATGTACTTCCTAACAAACGGACCTAAAATTTAAGAGGTATGGCCCAGATATTTTTTTTATTCTTTTATTTTTGCATAGATACCCATATACGAGTACAGACATAATCTATAGCAAATAACCTATAGGTTTAGGTCTAGGAATTATATCTGGATAATTTTATATCTCGAGTAAAGACATCGGGAAGCGGTTGGTCCTCGCTTCTGGAGATCCAAGGTAGGGCATTTTCTAATGCTCTCCTGGCTAGCAACCACCCTCAGGCTAAAAAAACTAACAATGTGTTCCGACAGCTTCCTTGAAAGCCGTTATCCCAGACAATGCATGCTCCATCCATCCAGGTCAGAGTGTCGCTAACTCGTGCAGCTACGCACCCTTCTGGTCGAATGCCTAGCTGTAAGGAGTAAAAATCAGGAAAAGCTTTTGTAACTGTTTGAAATCTCTTGACACTAGATCTTAGCAACTTAGCACACACAAAGAAGAAGGTAGTCTATCGCTTGAGGGCTTTTAACATACTCATAAAGCTTAGCACGCTGGTCCATCTAGCAATGAACTTGAGACTACACCGATCCATTAGAGCGATTAGATCTCGTCACCTTTCTATTTGCAATCGGATTCGACATCCCGAGTGCCAATACTGAGTGTCCAATCACAAGGTCGCGATCATCACGCGTTGTCATTTGAGAGGGTACTTACTAGACTGACCGGCTTAGCATGGCACCGGTTTAGATAAGTTTATCGCCACGTGAAAATGAGACAGCGCTCCAATACGATACTAAATCACATTAATTTAGAGCATAAAAAAAAATTTTCAGGCCTACAATGGATATGTACTACTTACAAAGTATTTCCGAAAAGTAACTTGAGTCAATAGGTTACATTCACGGATCAGAAAGAAACTGGTGACATCTTTAAGGCAGCTTGAAAATTTTTGTTATATTTAGTATAGCTATTACGCTCTTAAATTTATTCAGATAATTAAATACAGACAAGAGAGCAACAAAAGAAATATTAGATTATTAGAATGTATAATTAGTAAGTCTCTCATTAAATCGTAACGTAACTTCAAATTTCAGTTTATAAATTGCGGAGTTAAAAGGCAACAAATACAGAAAGAAAACAGTCAGGCAAATTGAAAACCTTTTAATTGGGTTTAAAAGTATTTTGTGGAAAGCGGTGATAAAAACAAATTTAAACATGACTAATATTTACAAAGCATAGTAAAAACGAAAATTCTGTGAACTTAAATAAAATATTTAAATTGGATTGAAAAATTGACATTGTTTTCTTTTTTAACGCAAGTATCAATCAAAGCTTTCTAGTTTCGAAATTGAATGGAATTAAGAATCAGCCTGTAGCTCCTTCGAGCTGCCGTACCAGTTTTAATCAGGTCCAGTATGGTCAGTGGATTAGAACAATAGAAACTCTTTCTCAAGATGTTTGACAGCTTTGATCATGATTTGATGACAATGAATTGATGATGTGTGGGCACTGAGTTGATTGTGCTATTTCGTCATTAGTTGACACATCTAATCTGATTTGCAGTTCATTGCCTATTAAAATTAATATGACAATAATACATTTTACACACGGCTGGTTACGGTCATATTTAGTTTGTAGGGTTGCAAACACAATAGATATACTACATATACATATAGTAATACTTTATATCGATATATATACATATATTTATCACCCAGACCGACAGCTAACCAATTATTATTTAGTTCAGCACAAAGATGTTAGCCGTGCCGGGAATCGAACTCTCTGGTTGGAAGTCCAGCATAGTATACGATATCGAGTTCGTCATAATTATATGTAGATTGGATTATTAGATCAAGCGCCTAATTAGTTCGTTTTAACCATAGGACAGATAAGACGAGCCAGCGATTACTCTGATTGAAAGCGTCACGATTGACTCATATCAGATAAAAAAACAAGAAATAAAATGTTTCAATCAAATAAATGTATAGTTATGTTTGCGATAAAATATTTATTTTTTCAATGATACCTCAGATAGGTGCGAAATATCTTCAAACTGCGCTTGCCGCAATAACATAAGGTCTTCAATAGCATTAATTACAATAAGTACAATTTGGGGGTCTTCAAATCTAGAGTAAATTCCTAGAGGTTCTCTCTAGGCAAACGTGATACATCTTAGACCACAGTCAAGCTTAACATCGGGCTAGCTGCGGTCAAACGTTAGCCTAATACATCATTAAAATTGATACTGCTCGACAGAATATCTGGCAAATATGCGCTGGTTTTTCAAGAGGGCTGTCTTGGAAAACCACCACTCTTTAATATCTAACACAACAAAAAGTAGTAGTAAATACTTTGGTGGTAGCATTAAAATGATGTGTCAATATATTAATTCCAAGCTAAGTTAAAATTAGGACAAAAAAGTTTTACGAAAATAATATTATGCACAAAATTGTGCTCCCATAAGTTACTAACTAACCAACTACCTCATAAAGCGTGAACATCGGACAATTAATGACATCACAAACGATGATTCGATATTTAAAATAATAACTTCCTTAAACTCGTCGTGATTAGTCACGCGTAATTTTTTTAGAAGATCGGTTTTTTTCACAGGTTAAGGTCTTTGACCTTCATGGTTAGTTTTTCAGTCAAAATATGAATTAGATGATTTGATAAAGTTTCATGGTACATTATATTTTGAATTGATGTCGTGATATTATGGTGGATGTTTAGGGAAGTAATATTGCGGTAAGTGATTCAATTATTGTTTTTTTCATCACTTATTAATATGAGCTACACCCTGTGGTTTAAACCGCGTTAACCTGGGACAAAAGAAGTGAATCTAGGATAAAAAGTAGCTTATGTATTAATCCAAGGTCTAACCTATCTTCTCATCAAAATTGGACAAGCCGTTGGAGCGTGAAGAAGAAACAAACATACACACACACTTTCGCATTTATTATATTGGTAGGATACTATAATATAATAAATAACCTTATAGTACCCTGTAATAGGTTTTAACGCTTAATAACAATCTATGTAAGTTTTCTCTCAGTTGTTAGTAGTTGATCCAAAACAGTCACCACTTTTAAATCTTTCGCTACTTAGTGTCAAAGAAAGGACTATTACACTTCCTTTAAATAATACCTAATAGATTAAGTCCCTTGTTTAAGTGATAGAGACAACAAACATAATAATTTGCAAACTTAATTGAAAAAACAAATCGAAAAAGATTGTTAATAAATTCTTAATAATTCTATACAATTCACTTTTTACGTCTTGTCTACCACATTATGTAGATTCTACAATTAACGCACGATTACACAATCAAATAGAAGGAAATATTTTACAATTAAAATCTACGAAAATGTAATTATTTTCAACAAAAAAACCCTTCGAGTTTTTGTTCAAATATTTACGGTAGTGATGTACATGTTTTTGCCGCTACGCGTGATGATTTTTTCTAATTAATTACACCAATTTGGTTATGTACACTACCGGATTGTGAGGTGATGTCACAGATTAAATGTCAGTATCTTATGGAAAAAATAGCAATAGTTAAATATGCAATTCAAAACCTACCAAAGGTAAAAGCTAAAAAATAACCTTGTAGGTTGATGCATACACATTTAAAAAAAGAAATAAGAAAATACCATTTAAATAACTATTTTGTAACATTTTGTCAACATTGTATTTTAAATCAAACAGAAATCCTTATATTATGAAATGTGAAAAACCAGAGTTCATGAAATACATTCGACAATTGCGAATAATAATATAATTGTAATGTTATATGTATTAGAAATATATAATATATTTCTAAAATATTTAATTCTATTTGATTGGAATTATAAAATCCAGTTGGTGTATACAACGTAAACAATTTTAGTGTATTTCATTTTCACTTCGCGATGATTTATGTTACATACTACTTATATATTAGTGAGAAGTGAAAAAAATATAACTCATTTCGTAACATGTATTAATTCTAACATATAACATTTCAATTTTAAAAAGATCAATAAACAGACGACTACTACTACTAAATATAACCTAAATTAGCAATACAGTGGTAAGTTTGGTATTTTTGTATTGAAACAAAATTTTATAATTCTTCGTTTATTCCCTTGCAGGCTCGTAGATTTGATTCCGAAATTCGATTTGTTCCGTCGATAAAATCTACACCATGGAATCTTTAATCTCAGATTTATTGAACTACAATAGATACATCTAACGAACTTTGTGTTTCGTGCTCAATAAAATGAAATGTTATTTGTTTCGGTTGTGTTTTTGGTTCATAACCTATAATTTTGGCAAAAATTTACTAAATTAAAAATATCTAAAAGTATTTAAATATTTTAAAGTAGATTATTTTGTTAAGATTGGTTCTAAATTACAACCTCTACTTAAAATTTTGGATTTGAATTTGAATTGAAATTGGAATTGGAAGAATGGAAAGGATTACTTGGAAAGAAAATAAAACAAATGAAGAAGTACTTTGCCTAGTACAAGAACCAAGAACCATATTGAATACAATAGACAACAGAAGAGAAACTATGGTTGGCCACCTTATACGACATGACAATTTCATAAGAAATACATAGAAGGAAAGATAGAAGCCAGAAGAGGAAGAGGGAGACCTAGAAAAACATTTTTGGGCCAAATTAAGGAGAAGACAAAAGTCAATTCGTATAGGGAGGTAAGGGATTTGGCCGAAGATAGAACTACCTGGAAAAAACTCCACAGACAAGAGTCCAGCTCTTAAATATTGAATGAATAAGTGAACTTAAAACCAAACTTACTTACTTCCCAAAAAAATACAGATGAAATAAAATATAACCAAGTTATTAAGAAACATGTCAATCGCTATACTCACTCGGCCAATGATGGCGCTGGGCCCAAGGTCTTCAAAGGCATCAACTAAAAGTAAATAAACTAATAATGAAACTGAAAACTAACAAAGCTTCATTCACATAACCAAGGTTACGTCATTGAATAGAAAACTAACCTAAAGTTAATCTTTTAACGCATTAGCGATCTTCCTAGGTCAGCGAAGCGATTGTCGGAATATCGCTTCGAAATAACGCTGTTTGTATTAATGTTTTGGTAAAATAAAACACAAAGAATACAAACGCTTTATCACGCTCATAGTTTCCATTATGTATTTTTATTCTGTAAAGCGTTGTAATAAACACACTCACCTCACCCAAACTAAAGATTGACATCTGAATCCACGGTTCAAAAATGTCTCTGGCGGGATTTGAACCCGAGATCGTAGACCACTAGGCCAACGAACAACATCAAAACATCATTATCATTGGCCCTTTTATCTCCAAGAGATAAAAAAAAAAAAAAAAATATTAGGACACTTTCACACACGGCTGGTTAGCCCCATACTGAACCATTTCTAGCTCGTATTATGGTTGCTAACACAACTGATATACTACATATACATACATACATATTATATATAAATACATATTTAACACCCAGACCCACAGCCAACAAATTTAGTTAAGCACAAAGATGTTGACCGGGCCGGGAATCGAACCCGGAACCTTCTGATTAGCAGACCGGCATGGTAACCTTTACGCCAACGAGGTCGTCAAATCTCCAAGAGATGTTTGTATAAAATTGATTTGTAATATGAACCAAAATGTAATGTCTAGAGGATGTAATAAATTTTATACATGGTTGCTGAAAATATATCGCTTTTATTTAAAATATAGTTTCGAAGTCTGAGAAACAGCCTTTAGCATTAAAAATAAAGTGATGATGAGGTAAATAGCTACCGATTTAGCCTTACTCTTTGTTATATACTAATGATGGTTTGTGAGTATAATGATGCTAGTATTTTCGGCTTTTGTTCAATTTATTCATAGCGCAACTGATGTTGTAGTGTCTACTTATTTATGTGCTTCCGCTTTTTATGTTATAGATTCGCGCTTGACTACGGCTTGCGGTGCCCATGCACAATACTGTCGTTTTTCAAATGGTAATTTATCTAGGCGCTACCGTGGGTCGGAGGGCACGTTAAATAAAGTAGACCCCGGCTGTTGGTCTTAGTACAAGCAATCGTTAAGCCAAATCAGAGGCCTTCGGGTGACTTAAAACTCTCGACACTTGCTATCGAGCTTGGCCACTTAGCTCATTCGACGAAGAAGAAGATACGCCAATAACTACCTTTATAACTGGAATAAATAAACAAACCATTTAAAGTCGTTCCCTCTTGCTCCCACTTATATACTAATGCAAGCGAGAGGACTTTAAAACGATTTATGGGCGTAAATCATAAGTAAAGTACAGTGAACATTATGTGGACTGTTAAAAAATAAATTTCAACTCAGTGTGCTATAGTAAAAGTGCTCGCCTAGAAAAAAAATAATTAGCTACGTATCTACGTTATTGTGCCTCGTCATATGTAATACAAGTTGAACCCAGAGTGACAGTCACAGATCGATGTCACTTTCTACAACCCAGTTCATGGTAGAATGGTCACAATAGCAGTTGTCGCAATGACCTTTTAGTTGGACAACGGATGAGGGCAGTAGGTTCGGTTTCCGTATCGCGAATTTTTGAAATAAATAGACCGTGAATTTGGACTTCCTCTAACTCCCTTTATGTGTGGCTTTTGTAATTTAAATTCATTTATCACTTGACAACAGACTAATAGTATTAAGCAAATTTTTATCAGTGTGTATGCTTGTGAATTCCTTGCATTCAAAAGGCTAAACCAAATTGCATGAAGAACAGTTTGGAGTTTAGACAAATAACCAGCAAAGTGTTACTTGCACTCGTGCATGAGGGTTTCGTACGTACGTAATTTTATTCCATTTCGTAAATAATAAATATTATTTACGAAATGGACTTACTTAATATTATGTTTTTAGAATTTATTGTTAGAATCGTAGCTGTAACAGAAAAACATCAACTTTCTAAAGTACTTAGCCTAAAGTTATCATAGTTTATGAGATACAGGCTGGTGACTGACAGACGGATAGCGAAGTCTTAGTAATCAAAGTCAAAGTCAAACCATTTATTGCAATTTTATGTCACTTTACAGTTACATAATTACCCATAAGGCATTGCAATTATTTACTGGAGATGAGCAACCCTGTTAATTCATTCGATTTTTTAAGTGTTCCGTCAGTTAAAAAGTCTTCTATAATAACTTTTTGTTATGAGTGATTTTTTAAGTTTGTTAGGAAAGTTTTAATATTATCGATACGTTTTAGGTCGTCTGGTAATTTGTTAAATATTTTTATAGCCATAGAATGTGGGCCCGAGCTCTGCATTTGTAATCTACACCTTGGTACTTGCAAATTGTATTTATGTCTTAATACGTGTTTGTAATAGAGCACCGTTACGGTACGGAACTCCAAAAAGTCACTCTTCATATCCAATTACCATAGGTAGCGTTCCGGGTCATATACATAGACTAACTTACAAGAATTATTGTAATTTCGTTTAAAAAATTCCTGCAAGCTTAAAACAAAAACAAAAGTTTACCACACACTTATTTTTTGCAAACTTTACGGTCCTTGATTTCTTCATAGAAGTTGATGATCATTAATTTAAAATCACGTTATCCAATAAGTTATCAATTAACAATTCGAAAATAATTAATCGTAATTAAATTTTGAAAAAACCAAACAACAAATCCATAATATGTAGGCGTAACAAAACCTCATTACCAAGGCTACAAACAGACAGACAAATTGATTGATGTATCGAAATATACAATGATGAATGATATAGAAAATGATCTCATTTGGCCTCTTCTGATGATAAAAATAATTTGAAGATCGTATCAATAATACGTAAATTGTGAATTACTGACGTTTAATCATTGAGTACTTAGTTGATTATTGAAAAAAACAAATGAATGTTGCTATTCACAAGATATAGGAACTGCTCACTAATAGTTGTTTTTATACCACTTAAGGAAGATTTGTCAGGACTAATTTATTTCTTCTTCTTCTTAGTTATATTCGTCACTACAGAAAGGTTACCTTCATGTAAAATGATTCTAAACAAGTCATTGTAGGGCCGGTATCGAACCAGGGACTGTCAGAAAAGCAGAAGATTTCCCATCGAAATGCAGTGTCTTTTATGCTTGTTAAATCGTAAATGCAAATATAAATATTGTAGGAAAATTGTAATTATTGGAATGCCTATATTTTATACTTAATTTCTGTAATATTTGACTCTGAGATTAATTCAATAACTTGTAGTAACATGAATAAATATTATTAAGCAAACAATCGAAAGTTAATAAAGTCAGTAATAAAGTAAGCTTTATCGAAGAGAAGTTTTGTTCCGTTTAAGATTCCAATATCAGATAGTTTTATTTTTTGTTACGATAATCTCCAAGATTTATAGCCGGTTACAAAAGGTCAAGACGTGTATGGCGTTTGAAGTCCTATTGTGATGAAATGGAGGCCGATAGGGCATCTAGATTTAGGGCTTAAAATACAAATACAAATTTACAAATACAAAAATATTTATTGACGTAAAGGCACACAATAAATATAACGAAGCTCCTGGTCTCGTGCTAGTCGTTGGACTGTGTTACGAGACCAAATTCATCTCCCAAAGTTTAAGTTTACATATTTGTTACGTCTAGATTTACGAGTAATATGTAGATACATATATCTAAATAAATATAAAAAATATTTTTGCTTATGTATGAATTAATGATAACTGATCTTAGGATGCACAGTGTGATTCGACACGTGCATTCATTAAACATGAAGTATTATTCAATACGTACATAAGGTTGTGCTTGTGATTTTTTCTACTGAGCTAAAAAAGAAATTACCAAGCTTCTTCGTGAAATTTCACCAATTTTTAAGTTGGCTCAGTTACAAATTTGTTTTGTCGATGAGTACCTACTTTGAGCCCCTTTCCGCTTAGTGCAGATGTTTGCAAACACAATAGAAAAAAGGCTATATGGTGCTTAGTTATGCTAAAATAAGCTGGTATATTATATACAAGCTTATACCAGCTGGTAATAAGTTAAAGTTACGCTAATTTTCACTTTTAGTTACGAAAGTTTTGTCAGTACGTAAAACTTCTCAAACGACATCTAGTTTTTTAAATTCAAACTAGTTTTGAACATTCAAATTAGTTATTTTAATAAAAGACTGGTATGCAAATTTTGACTTTATGAAATCGTACGGTAATATAAGGACTTTTCTGAGCGCAAAATACATATATAGCAGATACGATTAGCTTCACTTCAAAACAGTGAGTACCATCCGGTCGCTAAAAACCTTTACATGTTCGCATTAACCCAACATAATATAAAACTACAGACTCTGATTACATCATTATCATTTGATATTATTATGTGCTTTATTTGTTTTATGTAAATTTACACATTATCGCACATACAAGGATCGAACGTCGGTAGGGAAACTATATACATATATACATACCAATATACATACCATCTATCACGGCAACTATTAGTCCGATTTTGATGCGGTTTTTAGTGATGGGTTTGAATTTGATTGGTACATGTTCAAGGTGTTACGGATACAACTTCCTAAAGGTCTCTCTTTTTACTATTGGTGCTATAAAATGTACAAAGATAATTTTCTTCTTAGCTTAGCTAGCATAGAATGCAAATAACTTAACTTGAAAGAAGTGTTCCAAAACGGACGCAATTCATTTAAGTGTCGTAACATAATAGTTCATTTATCTGTGACTGAGTGAAAGTGTACAGTCTTTTGTGTTTTCCGGTTCTTGTTTTGCTTTTCTTTGCTAATGGTAGTGCTTTGAGAGTGACATTTTGTTAGCTTTTTTACCATTAAGTTTAATGTCATAATATACATAACTTCTTTTCTGGATGAATGCCTAGTTGAACTTAGGAAATAACCACAGAGTACGTTTGTTGGAATCATAAAACCATTTTTTATGGATTATTCTATATATTAATTACACTGTTAAGCTAGGCATTTGACTAGTTTCCAAATTTCTTTATTATGAATTATGATAACATTTAATATAATTATGTTAGTGAAGACAAACATACATAGAATATTATTAACCTAGCAAATTAAACATTGACATTCCGATGATACACTTTAAGTCAATTCAATTTTTCAATTTCAAAATTGAATTGAAAAATTGACACTTTAAGTGGTTTCTGATAAGTTAACCCTTTTATAAAGTATTTAATTTGTAGATGTTAGTATTAAAATTCATTAGTATTTAAAGGTGAGTAATTTACTGGTCGACTACATCAACTTAAGCACGCTTTAGTTATAGCAATGCATTTACTGACATGAGATTTATATAATTACTAGGCAAACGTTGTTTTGCCTTAAAAATAGATATGCAGTAGCCGATTCTCAGAGCTACTGAATACGCATATAAAATTTGGTAAAAATCGGTCAAGCGGTTTCGGAGGAGTACGGTAACAAACACACACAGTGACACGGAAATTTTATATATAAGATATAGGCATTTGACTAGCAGGACGCGTAACCATAGAAGTCAGCGGCTTTCTGACTTATGGTGGAGCATGCCTAATTTGAAATATCTGGCTTTCAACGAGATTGCTGAAACATACTGTTATGTACTTGGCAATATATATTTCAACTTGAGGGTGCTTGCTAGCCAGGCGAGCATTAGAAAATAGAAATAGTTTAGTATGGGGCAAACCAGCCGTGTCTAAAAAATGCTCTAACATGAGGCTGTGTAGTAATTACGTAGAAATAACATACACCTTAGTATGTAAGCCTTATCGCCTTACAGATAAACCTAGATTATGTCATACATAAGTACCTACAGTACCAGTATGTAGGTCATTTACGTAAGTATGAAGTTTATCTACGTGACTTCAAATATAAATTAATCTAAAGTACCCATAACGGAAAACGTTATAAGAAATCTAGTTGGCATTATTCCTGATTTCCCAGTTTATGCAACTAGTAGGATTTGTAGAGCAAAAATAAATGAATAGCAACATAACGCGTATTTGCGCATACCTAAGCTTATAATAATAATAACCAGTTCACTATACGTTCCCACCAGGTAGCGATTCAGCGGCACACACGACTAAACTAAATTAAAAGAAGCCCCGTCTCTTTTCGTCTTAGATTGCCAGAAAGAGCCGGCACGTTCTGCTCCATAGTCAAAACAACTTAAATCACGTCAAATGTAGAAAACATAGGCGGCTTTAGAACGCACTCACTTGTATCACCTCTCAAACTGCCTGCACATTCCATATTTGACGTGATTTTAGTTGTTTTGTTTGTGGTTCAGAACTTGCAGTCTCTTTCTGGCCACCTAAGATGAAAAGAGACGGGGCTTCTTTAAATTTAGTTTAGTCGTGTGTGCCGCTGAATCGCCACCAATGTGGACTCAAAGTCTACTTTTCCAAGGAGAGAGATATAGGCCAAAATTCACCACGCTCGCCAAGTGACTGTTGTCGGATCTTGTGGTTCTTGGCGGTGGTGTGACGTCAGTTTCCTCACGATGTTTTTATTTGCCGTATGAGCGATTCAAATTTCACATAATTATGAACTTGATAAATAAGTCAGTGTTGTGGAGCTGGATTCGAACCGAAGTGTTGCGGACTGCAATCCAACGTTCTAGCGACACTAACACTCGTATTTTCAGCCAGGTTTAAAAAACTCCTACATTCAAAACAAAGCCGCAGGCTTAGTTACGAACAATCTTTTAAAAGGCAGGTCGTACAGAAATATTCATACAAATATCCACATATCCCAAGTATTTCTACGTAACTATTTTTTCACTTGATCTTCAATAAAATTGCCTACATCCTGTATGCAGCACCATTACTTATCAAGTCACATTGTAACTTAAGTCATGTGACTTTAATAGCGCTGAAAATTGCTCTTAGACTTTAAGTGATTTTCAATGGTGTAAATGGCGCCAAGGGTAAGATACTCGTATATGCTGAAGCAATGATAGCTCAGTCAGGCGTGTGGCTGCCTTAGCCGCCGAAGGTCGAAGTTCGATGCTTGTCATACAGTTCGAGCTTTATGTGAGGAAACCATGGCATGGTAATAGGGAATTTCTAGTGCTCGCAATTTTTTGTGCTCGGCTAGCGACCACAAAAATAGCTTTAATCAAACAAGGATATTACAATTAAATAATAAGTAGGAACTACTGTGCAAAATCCATCTTACATAAACAAACAAACAAAATTCTTTATTTGTGACACAAGTAAACATCACTCGATTTAACGACAAACTCTCTAAAGCGTCGAAATAAATTGGCTTTAGTCTGTTTAGCTTGTATTCCATACAATGATAGATTCTCTCCATTAAACGACCACTCTCTATAACGCCATAACATGCACAGTCCCTTCAGTGTCGTTATATAGAGTTTACACTGTAATTACGAAGTGATTAACCATGATATACAAAATATCGCTGCTTGTTTGATTTTCTACCAAACATGAACTAAGCAATGGTTGCGCGTATGTTGTTGTACCTACTAGTAATAAAATTGCGAAGCTATCAGCAATCATTTATAAAATATAGATCGCGGTCAAGTGTTTTACTTTCACACATCAAGTTATATTGATAAGCTATCAATCCGGAATCAGGTTATCATAGTGACACAATTTTTTTCTAATAATATTTCGCGTACATTTTATATCGGGTTTTAAAGATATTGAACGGATTTGATATGAAGTAGCGCCTCAAACTTACCTACTGTTGATCGATCTTAACAGTGTATTCTTTCGTAGCAAAATAAAGAGATACATATGACAAACACATATAATTATATAAAAATTAAAGAAATGTCGTCCCAATTTTTTTGGACGCGGCCATTTTAGCCCGTATTTTTTCATCGAACGTAGCTAAGAACACTCCCTATATCACACCTTTAAAACAAAATAAACTAAATTCGAATCGGTTACGATTGATATTGATACGAGCAGCTACAATAACACACACTCACACACACACACACACACACATACAGATACGTCGGATCTCCTAGAAGCAATATTGAATTCAATTTTCTAGGTTTCCATGCATTTGAAGTAATATGATAGTCTCGCTAAAAACGATGACTAACCAATAAAGAAATAAAGATCACCGTTCGTTAAATATTAAAGTGACGAACAGTTTGGCATGCAGATCTTGGCCTAGTTACACGAAGCTTAGTGGAAGATTTTAGAGAAAATTCGTAAAAAACTAAGAGGATGACATTGATGAGGAAACTTGACAAAGGTCGCGTTAGTAATATTTTCAATTCTTTTTATTTCACCGGTATTAGACACATAATGTGCTATGTGATTCAAGCTTTACTCGGAAACTATCGAAATATGTTTGGTGCAAAAAATTAAGATTCTAGATACAAATTTTGATAGGTCATTTTAATATTTGACGAATATAGACTAACTTGTGTAGATTTCACATACATCGCTCTTAATACGCAAAAATACATGTGTACTAAATTGTAGAAGAATTAAGAAATCTCATTTTTATTTTATAATATTAAACAACGTTATTTATCCGAAATTATTTTATCATATTTATTAAATTATTTCCAATGTACAATCGATGTTCTCATATAGATGTTTCAATATACATAACTCATTTAACGTAGACAATTTTTTTGGGGCAGATGATAAGTTTAATTTCAAACGTTTCTGAGTGCGAAGAAAAACCATACAATATCGCAAATATATGCCAATTTATGGTATCCATTGCGAGTAAGCTATGCATGCCAGTTTTAAGATACGTATAGTTCCGGTCTCTGTGGCATTTAGAATAATAAAACTATTAATAGAAATGAAGATGCATTATAATTTGCAAAAGAAACGCAAAATTCTCATAAAAAGTCGGAGGAAACTGCTTTATATTATTAAAAGTTTGTTTGTCCGACTTTGTGATTAATTTCTTAGTCCATTGATTTTCACACCAATACATAAATATCTGGCAAAAATTCTAATAATATTTCAGTCTACCAACTTCATCGTTTTACTTGTGTGTTCATTACGGATCATAATTATTTTGAATTTTAAAAAATCAAGACAAAAAAATAACAGTGTTTTGATAAAGCTATTTATTAAATTTCAAAAATAGGTTCAGCTAAAGCAAAAAAATAGATAGGAGTACAAACATTTCACGCGTCAAGCCCAAAAATAAATAACTTTCATTCAAGTGGTGTGTTATTTGTAAAAATATCCATAACAGAAGCCGAGGACTGAACAAAGAACGAAGTGTCATCTTATCTCACTACTTTCGCTTTCCTAAATATCCACAGTATTTGAAATTATCAGTGAAAGCCGAATCATTAGAGCTACATAACAAACCTCGATAGTCGATGGCGCGAGATACGGTGAAAGTTATTTGTTTTAACTTTTGCTGTGACTAGGGGATTTAGTCCTTTAAGACTGTATGGGAGCAAACTAGAATATTTTTAAAGTCCTATAAATTCCTGGGTAAATGATAGGTCTTATAATTTTTATTTGTTTTAATTCAGTGTTAAGAATTATTAGACTTCCTAAACACTATTACGTAAAATATGTTTCATAGTTTAATCTAAAAAAAATAATTAAATAGTCTATTGAAAATGTTGTGTTTCTGGACGAAACAATTTAAATCAGAACAATGAGCCTTCCTTTTTTTTGTTGGTGTTAATTCGATATTGTTAATTCCTGATTTCATACGTATTTATTTCGTGAAAAATCTTTCGCTCAAATATGTATGGTGCGGCCAAATTGGTATAAATTACCTATTATTCTTTATGATAAATTAGCTGCGCCTGGGTGTTACCCACATTAATCCCGGCCAAAAACCCTATCTTCATAGTAAATTTCATCAAAATCGGTCCAGCGTGAAAGAGTAACAAACAAACACACTCACACCCAAACTTTCGCATTTATAATATTAATAGAATTGTTTAATTGCAACTTGAATATCTCATAGAACAAATATAAAGTATTTGAAATAGACAGTACTTTTGATTCAAAGTTCAAAATGACCCAAGAAAAAAAAGACAGTAATTAATTTTTTTCTTGCGTTTATCAACGATGAGTTCATCTTAACAGTAGATTAATTTATTCACAGTCACGATATCTACACATCCGATTAGTATTCCCAGATTATTTATCTACAACGCAATGCGTTGATTTTCAGTGACTAATATTTCTCAATCACGATTCTACCTAGAATTTTGAGGTCAAGAATACCAAGATTATTTTTCCTATTTTTAAACTTACGTCATTTGTTCTCGAAGAAGTTATGAGTCAAAGGGATTCACTGGGTAGATAAAGAGAAATTGGCTAATCTTAGCTAAGGACGTCTCCCTTTATTAAACCTCCTCGCATTAGACTGTTTGTATAATTTATTATTTAGAATGAACTGCTATGTAGCTTTTTCATCGCCAAATAAAGTGATTCGTAGATGGATAACAAATTATTCTGTTTGTCAATGAATTTGCTATCAATAGAATAAACAGTATTTGTTTGTATATCTGACCATGGGTAAATCGGCCGTAAAAAAAACAAAACACACACTAGCTTAGTTTTTAAGATCTGTCAAAAATAATATAATTAATAAATTGCATCACTTAGGGGTATGAAAAATAGATAGTGTAGCTTATTATGACACGTTCGTAGATTTACCATAGCAGCGCCATCTATTGATTACTTACTCAACCCAGTCGAAAGGTATCGACATCTGTTAGAATCATTTGGAGTTAACAGATAATTGTGACTGTCAAATAATAACAGACAATAATTAGCAATAAATTAGAATTGTGACTATAATTTGAGATTTAAACTATCCTATCTCTCAAGTTGGATCGAACTGCACATGGTGAGCGATTTTATTATAATCGGTTAAGTGGTTTAGGAGTCCATTGAGGACAAACATTTTGACACGAGATTTATATATATTAAGATTTACTTACAAACCATGTGAGATGAGATTTTAATTTCAAGTTTCAGTAAATCCATGACGTGTTTAAACCGCTACGTTATGAATTAGCACAAGCGAACGGTACTCCAACAATTAAAACCAAGCTAGGAAGTGAGTCGAGACAAATCGGCCAAGGTTTCATGCATTCATACATTTACGTATGAAATACTACGCTTTGGTCTGCGAGTTTGCTTGCGGTTACTGTGTTGAGATTTCAATAATGGAAAATATAAGCTACTGTTTATCAAGGTCAGAATTTTAGTGAAATTACTAAAGTACTTACTATAGATGTTGAAAATAATGTCACGATTTCTAAAGCAATGAGAGTTCGAGTTAATCTGGAGGCAGTGACATATGAAGAGAACAATATCAAAATTTAAACTAAGGATGAACAGATTTTAGATAAAAAGTTTTCTAATTGTATAAAGGTCAGGATTTCAGTAAAATTATTGAAACAAAAGATTTCGAAAATTTATATGGCAGTGGTGACAGTGACATATGAAGAGAAAAATATCAAAATTTTAAATAAGGAAACACAGATATTTAGAGAAAACGATTTCTATTTTTATCAAGGTCATGATTTTAGTAAAATTGCTTAAGTATGTAAAAAATTCATATCACGGTTTCTAAAGCAATGAGTACGCTATTCTTTTGGGTATAAGTAAGTATGGTTGCGGTGAAGTATTAAGAGGAAAACAAGGAAATAAATTAAGGAAAAAGAGATTTTTAGAGAAAAAAAATATACTAAGGTGACGATTTTAGTAAAATTACTAAAGTACGTACGTAGAAGTTGAAAATTGGTGTCACGGTTTCTAAAGTAATGCGTGTATGAGTGTTCCAGTGACAGTGAGAATATGAAAAGGAAAATAACAAATTAAAATAAGGAAAAAGAAATGTGTGCACACAATTTTAAAGTTTTAAGATACAATCTTAACCCGGCTATTGACACAACTCTGCATTTGATTAGTAATAACTAAGTCTACACTCATTTGTTAATACTGTAAAGGATTTCAAACACAAAATATACATAATTGCTAATGCTCTGTCCATAAATGATTATTTCGAGTTGACTTACCATTGTTTTAAGGTAACTGTAGTCGAACATTTGTATGACAATGAACTGTTTTGCCAACTATGTGTGAATTCTGAAGGCAATTTACATAAAGGGTGTGAAAAAATTAGCGTCGTGGTAAATATTGAATATACTTACTTGCAAGGTATTTACAATTTAGGTACCGTTATCACACATGTAATGTAAACTTGAATCATTTTGTTCTGTGTTCGTTCTGTACCTAAAAGGTAAAAACGGGACCCTGTTACTAAGCCTCCGCTGTATGTCTGTCTTCAGGCTGTATCTCAGAAACCATAATAGCTAGAAAGCTGAAACATTCAAAAGATATGTATTTCCCGTACCACTATAACCACAAATACTAAAAATGAGAAATGCTAAGGGGGGTTCCCATACATTAAACGTGTTTTTATTGGAATATATCAATAACAGTAGCTGCTAGATACTTAAAATTTTCACAAAATATATACATAAATGTATATTAGCTGTCAAATTAAATAATAACATTTAAGTAAAAATTCATATTAAGGGGGGCTCCCACACAACAATGGTACGGAACCCTTCATGCGCGAGTCTAACTCGCACTTGACCAATTTTTATTTTATTGAAAGATTTAGGAAGCCCCAAGCTCTGAATCATGAAAAAATAGAACGATATACCTCAAACAGCGAAAACATAAAATTGTTTTAAAAAACAAACAACCGACTTCAAAAACACAACTAAAAAGGGAAAAATAATTTTAAGCCTAAATCAAATCAAGAATATATAAATAGAATAGGAGAGTTTATTTCATGTACTTATAAAAAACTATTTGCAATTTTTACTAATCCTGTATTCTTGGAGTCGGTGCCAGCAAAGAAAGACAATTGAAAATAGTTTTAATTTGTTCTTATTAGATGGCACCGACTTCAAGAATACAGGATTACTAAAAATTGCAAATAGTTTTTTATAAGTACATGAAATAAACTCTCCTATTCTATTTATATATTCTTGATTTGATTTAGGCTTAAAATTATTTTTCCCTTTTTAGTTGTGTTTTTGAAGTCGGTTGTTTGTTTTTTAAAACAATTTTATTTTTACATTTTTAGTGGTTGGTAATGATATTTTGTTTAAGTTTTAGCTATGGAGAGCCAAATAAACTTCACGATGAAAAAATTTGGCGTGTGCCAGGCAGGCAACCAATTGGGAGCAAATCGAGCTGGATGCGAGCGAAGCGAGCGCGAAAATTTTCACCGTATTTGTTCCAACCGTTTGAGCATAAAGAAGTCCAAAGCAGCACCAATTACATAATGTTTGTTGTGTCAAAGCTTACTAGAACCAAGTGCGAGCGAAAAGAGGTGGATGCGAGCGAAGCGAGCTGTGCGCGAGCGAAGCGAGCGCGAAAATTTTCACCGTATTTGTTCGAACCGTTTGAACATAAAGAAGTCCAAAGCAGCACAAATTACATAATGTTTGTTGTGTTAAAACTTACTAGAACCAAGTGCGAGCGAAAAGAGGCGGATGCGAGCGAAGCGAGCTACGCGCGAGCGAAGCGAGCGCGAAAATTTTTACCGTATTTGTTCCAACCGTTTGAGCATAAAGAAGTCCAAAGCAGCACAAATTACATAATGTTTGTTGTGTCAAAACGTACAAGAACCAATTGCGAGCGAAGCGAGCTGGATGCGAGCGAAGCGAGCTATGCGCGAGCGAAGCGAGCGCGAAAATTTTCACCGTATTTGTTCCAACCGTTTGAGCATAAAGAAGTCCAAAGCAGCACAAATTACATAATGTTTGTTGTGTCAAAACGTACAAGAACCAATTGCGAGCGAAGCGATCGCGAAAATTTTCACCGTATTTGTTCGAACCGTTGGAGCATAAAGAAGTCCAAAGCAGCACAAATTACATAATGTTTGTTATGTCAAAACGTACAAGAACCAATTGCGAGCGAAGCGAGCGCGAAAATTTTCACCGTATTTGTTCGAACCGTTTGAGCATAAAGAAGTCCAAAGCAGCACAAATTATATAATGTTTGTTGTGTCAAAACGTACAAGAACCAATTGCGAGCGAAGCGAGCGCGAAAATTTTCACCGTATTTGTTCGAACCGTTTGAGCATAAAGAAGTCCAAAGCAGCACAAATTATATAATATTTGGAGTGTCATAAGCCCAGAACATCCTGGGGGAAATTCGAACGAAGCGGGATAACTCCTAGCGAAGCGAGCGCGTAAATATTTTCCTTATCCGTTCGAGGGTCTTGTCTATTAATATATCAAATTTTACAGTTCCTTCTTCCACTAAGTATGACCCAAGTGGCCAAGCTCTGGCGTCGAGAGTTTTTCAAGCCCCTGATTTAGTTTGACCCCTGCTTGTACTAAGAGTAGTGGTCCAGGCCCAACAAATTAACGTGTTATCCGAAGCACAGTAACGCCCAGATGAAAATATCACAATTTTTTATGGAAGTCTTGTGCATGGTTACCCATCCAAAGACTGGCCGCATGGGCCGTTGCTTAGCCTCGATGTTCGCGTCAGATTACTTTTGTTAGCCAGGCTGCTAATTTTATGAGCGAAATCTGTATTGCCGTATGAGCGCGAAGAAGTAAAATAGATTATCCAGTTATTTGGGCTTCCCACGGGAATAGCAATGACTTTTAAGATAAAAAGTAACCTTCGTGTTATACAAGGTCTAGTCTACACCCTATATCAAATTTTAGCGAAATCAGTGTGTCATGTGTTATTTGGTGCATCCCACGGGAACAATAATTATTTTCGGGATAAAAAGTAGCCTATGTGTAAACACATAGTCTAACCTATCTTCATTCCAAATTTCATCAATGTCAGTACAACCGTTCGAGCGTGAAGAAGTTAAAAAGATTTATATGTTATTTGGTGCATCCCACGGGAATAGTATTTATTTTCGGGATAAAAAGTAGCGTATGTGTTAACACATAGTCTTACCTATTTTCTTCTCAAATTTCATGAATATCAGTACAGCCAAACGAGCTAGAATCTCACTTCATGCGTAAAAATCTCCTAACTTTTTAGGTTTTTCTTCGATTTCCCTAGGAGTCCATCATCAGAACCAGTTTTGGTGACAATGGGACCAATTCAGAACCATACTCTTTCAATTAAAAAAATAATTTTGAGAATCAATCCACAAATGGCTGAGAAATCGGTGAACATACATAAAAAAAAAAAAAAAAAAACACGTCGAATATATAACCTCCTCCTTTTTGAAGTCGGTTAAAAATAATCTACAATTGAAAAGAAGTAAATTTTATGACTTTTTCAAGACAACGTGTGATCAAACAGTAAACGCATGTAAACGGTGTGCCAAAACCTTGTAGGAACTGTAGATCCTTTCCCGTTATCTTTGCATAATTCTGGGTGGCACTGTAACACAATAACAGTTTTACAGTTACACATTTTACATAACCTAAAAGAAAAGCGTGGAATTTGCGAATGTAAAAATCAAAGTCGGTACGTTACGGTTTAGAATGTAAATTCGCTACATTGAGAAGTAAGTTTGCGTGTCCGCAAAGTGAACAGACGTCATATCGTCAAGAAAAGATTTACTTTATTCAATCATACACAGATGTTTAATTTGCGAAATTTAACTTCTATAATATTATTATATTTATTTAAGGTTTTCGCGTAAGAGGAACATACTAAATTTTTAATTTTTTTTATTGCTGCCTTATAGAATATTGTTTTATAGTTTTGATGAATATAATCTTCTCGTCAAATTTCTTTTCATGATCCAAATCTTTGTAAGCTAATGATATTATTATTTATCTAAAATAATTATATTAAATTGATAAATTGAGTACCCTAAAATTTATCTAAAGGCTTAATTTTATCCAAAGCTCTATTTATTATTACTTCGCTATATACGTTTCTACGTGTGTATAATGAGTATGTTATAATGCAAGTTTAAAAATTAAAGCAAGTGGCTAACATATTTTTATCAAACAGATAAGATCACTCGCGGCTCACACAATTTTAAAACAGACAAAAAAACAAAATTAGATCATCCGTTTTTGGTTTGGTGGTTGGTAGGTACCTACTATAGGGTGTATAGGGTCTACCATAGACAGACATACACATACACAGACACGTCAAACTAATAAATAGCACAAAGACGGGATATCAAAGTTTTAAAAAAAAAGTACGAGTAGCATTAATAAAACATGTTATAATTAATGAATGTTTAGTAAATATAAGATTAATTTAGATTAAACTAAATTTTACTCTAAAATCGACGTGCCAGTTTATTTTCAGACCAATAAATAGCGCTAAGATTCGGTACCGTGCATTCGCTTTTGACACAGAATTTTTCTAAATAGAAATTCTATTAGATACATTTTTGTGTTGTATTTACAAAGCTTGTTTATAACCGTTAGTTTCGTTGTAATTGTTTGGGTTTCATGTTGAAATATTTACTTAATTTTGTACCAAAATTATTATGAACAGGGTTTTCTTAGGAAACTGCAAACGTACAAACTAGATTTCAGCCGGATCTTCTGCGTTTTGTTTTTGTGTTTAATAATACGTAACATCGAACATCACAACAAAATATGGGTGTGGCCTATCACTTTTGTGAGTTATTTTTGGCCACGCCAATATTCAGTCACATAGGTACATATTTGATGTTTAAAAACGGAGCCGCCTTTAGAAGCAATCGACGACAGCGGATTATGATAAAGTAAGTTGCAATATTAATTACTAATGTCCTAGGCAAGCAGCGAACTAGAATAAATAGAAAAGTAACTTGGCCGATATAACGGTTCCACCGTCCACGCGTAAAATACCGCGGTGGGCGGGGCAAAACAGTAACCCGCGCGGCTAGTATCGGTGGCGTGACCTTGATGCGACCAATCGCGTGTGAGCTTTGTGTGTGTGTGTTTCGTTGGGATAGCAGTATAATTGTGTGCGTAGATGGATTCAAATTCAAAGCGGCAATTGTATGGAGTTACTCTTCCGTTTCTTCTAGTTCGCTGTAGGCAAGCTTAGTTTTTTTATACTTTCCGCTACGCACGTATTCCTAACAAATAAGGCAAAAACATGTCAAAACGTCGAGAAAATCTTGACCTTATTCGCAATAGATAATCACTTAATGCGTATACAATTTATCAGCGGGTCAATGCCAATACTTTGATTACGATGATAAATCATAATTTTCTGCTTTCCATTTTAAATATTTATTTGATAAGCGTATAAATTCGTGACCAACTAATACGATAATAAGACCTACTTTTTGTTTTACTATTAGAAATTTAAATAATTGGTGTCTTATTTTATCTTCTGTATATTATGAAGAATGAAGCTAGTGTGGCTCGTAGTTAGATTATTGCACTACAATCCACGAGACCCCGGATTGAATCCAGACCTATCCACACCAATGACTTGATTTTCAAGTTAAGAGAGGAATTCGTTATCTCTCAAATGGTGAAGGAAAACATTGTGAGAAAACTCCGAGGACCGCAAAATCTGAAAGTATGGGTCACCCGGAATCCAGATCTCGGCTAGATGGTCCCCAATTCCAGTAGTTGGAATGTATAATGGGTTGCTTTATGCTATTATGAATAATACAATATTTTTACGGCAAAAGGAGTGAGCAAAAGGCAGAGAAAAGTAACGTCCAAAGTTACCATATAGATACAATAATATATGTATAATGTTGGCAAGACAACAGAAAAGTCGATCTGCATTGCAATAAATAAGTATTTATTTTGCAGAAAAATATTATTTTTGTAAAGACCGTGAGAAAAAGATAAATATTCGCGGAGAACTAAAATGATTTAGTTATTGTGGTTTTATTGCGAATGTACTTTCTTTCATAAAGTAACTGATAATAACTTGAGTACTGTACTCCTCTTATAACGTCTATATAAGCATATAGTTCAAAGCTCATCTATGAGTACATCTTATTATTATATATTTATCATTAAAATGTATAGTAGTGCAATGGCCGTATTTGCGTGTGTGTAACCGCAATGAGATCGTGGTAATTTATACCGGACTACTTTATATTTATTAGACAGTTGAGTAGCAGCTGTAATATATCTCTTCGATTTGTAAATAAATATGTAATTTATTTATTATCTTGCAAACATATTACTGGCCTAGATACAATGGTAAGGACTCCGCCGTGTTAAACCTCGAGGAACTACAGATTGCAGCTGTTGTAGGCTGCCAAATCAGCTGTTGTCCTTGTTATTGCAGAAGGCTAGGGACAGAAAAGATTTTTAACATTTCCTTGAGTCGGAAACCAAGATACACTTTGGGTCGCTGCGCCACAGAAAGTATCTGATTTTAAAAGGTGGATTGACATCTGGGTGGTACCGTGGGTCGGACGACACGTTAAATTGTAGGCCCCGGCTGTTAGTAATAGTAGAACAAGTTGTAAAGCTAAGTGAGAGGCCTTCGGGCGGCTTGAAAACTCTCGTCACCAGAGCTTGGCCAGTTAGCATAAAATTGATAATTATCATTTAATTTTAATTATCGACTAAAATTTTAAATAAATAAAATATGTGATGAAATAAATTGATTAATCATCATGGTAATCTACATCACCAAGCTTTTAATAAAATTTCCATACTTAATCAATCAGTGTAATCAATAACAGGAGGTAGCTAGACAGCACAATAGAGAGAAAGTTGTTCGTTTGTTAGCACAGATTAGTACAGAGACACAACTCCATAAAATGGAATCTGTGAGAGGAAAAACGTACCTAATATACAAATAACAATATATGTATAATATAAACGTTCATTTATTCAATATTTAAGAGCTGGGGTCTTGTCTGTGGAGTTTTTTTAACATAACTCCAAAATTAGGAAAAATAGTGCGATGGTTTCCCACTTACAATATAAACGTGTATTAATAATAATTCTATAATATAAATAATAATGTCATGCTGTATATTAATAACAATATTTGTATTGTGCAGAAGATAGGATAGTGCTAGCTTCATTTACATCTTGTTTCGGCTTGTGAAGTGATAAGATGGCGCTCGCACCATTTTGATTGTGCTCGCATATTACTTAAGCTTGTGATGCTAAAACATAAGTGTTTGCTTTTCTTGATTATTACTTTATATATAAAATTTCCGTGTCACAGTGTTTGTTACCGTACTCCTCCGAAACGGCTTGAACGATTTTTTCCAAATTTTATATGCGTATTCAGTAGGTCTGAGAATCGGCTACTGTATATTTAGAAATAATTATTAAGGCAATACAACGTTTGCCGAGTCAGCTAGTTACTTTATATTGTGAAGAGGAAAGTCTACAAGCAGTTGCAGTGCCACCGTTAGACTGGTGGACCGCTGAATTTATTATTCCGACGTTAGAAGATGGAACAGAGATGGCTAAAGTAAACCATCTGTGACCTTTATAATCTGCGTACTACTACGCCCACTGATGAACTATTTAGAAGCTTAAGCGTATGTTATATTTTCGATTGTTATCCAGGTTCATGTTTAGTCATAACCGTGTCAAGAAAAAAGTAACTTCAATCAAGTTTTTGTGCTTCGACTTTCATTTCTGGACTTGTTACTATAAGAAATGTTTTTAATAGATTTAGAAAAACTTTTATCATGGATTGCAGCTTCTTCCAAATAAACGAGTTTAATTAAATTCCATTAGTACGGCCTACAGATTTTTGAACTAAAGAATAATTTAAAGTAATTGACACATATTTTTAAAAGCCAGTTAAAAAGGTGTAAGACATTTGGGTTCAATGTTATCAGGTTTTCAAACACCTGCAAACATGTCTAAGATTTGAAATTGAAATTGACTGGCGTGATAAAAACAGGAGTGTTGCAATGCACTTCACCTATGCCTGAGTTACGAGTACATACGTACTTTTATACTTTTAGGTATGTGTATACATATTTTTATTAGGTACTCGATGAGTTGTGAAATGAGAGCGGAGTGTAGTCTGACTTAAGATTATAAAAAGTGATAGTTAGAACCCACAGTGTTTCTAGTGTTTAACCGAGTGACTAGTAGACTAGTTTCAATTGGAGGTCCAAGTGGATTCCTTAAAAAAAAATCTGCAAAATGGGTTTCTATCAACTTTGAGAAAAACTTTTAAAGAACTAATATTATACATATTTGTTTCATTTTACGAGTCAAATGTGATTCTAACGGGAAAAAATACTTTATTTAGTAAATATATAAATATTTATGTAAAAGCGAGTGTGGCTTGGTGGTAAAAACGTATTTTTCAATCAGACGTCCCCTGGTTCGATCCCGGCCCTATGTCTATGACATATTTTTCAAGTTATGTGTGAATTTGCACACGCTTTACGGTGAAGGAAAACATCGCGAGGAAACCAACACGTTTGAGGACTGCAATATCTGAAGACGTGTGTCATCCACGAACCCGCACTTGGTCAGCGTGGTGTGTTATGGCCTGTATCACTCTCCTCATGAGAAAAAGCCTCGAGTCCCAGCAGTGGGAACGTACATATAGTGGGCTGCTTATGCTATATCGTCGCCGTAGTTGGAAAATTAAATAACTAACCAATTTCGTGAAATCGACTTTTTTGCATTATCATAAAGTCCAATTCAAGCGGCATCTTTCTGTCTCACTAAAATTGTAATATCTTAATTAATCACAAAATAAACTACACATAAACATTACAACACACTATAGTTGGAAAAATAAATATCGAATATAAGAGAATAATTTAGCGAAGGAAAACAAGCTAACTCTGCAATAAGTAGCTAACTACACCCATACGTCAATTCAAGAGCGAATAAAGTGCATAAAGTCTTTTGTTTAATTTTCCCTCGACACATTTGTTCTCTATTGGACCAATACGGTCTCGAAAAAAAATAATTAAAGGCAGTTATGTAATATTTCTTGTGTCATGAAATGTGATGGTTATACAATTATGTAATTGTTGTGTGATCTACGGTAGCACACAGATGAAAGTACGTTTTAAATGACAGTATTGTGCAGTATTGTCACCCATTCAAAGACTGGCCGCATGGACCGTTGCTTAGCCTCGATGTTCGCGTCAGATTACCTTTGTTAGCCGGACTAAGGGCTGCTAGGAGGAGCTAGCGGGAAGAAGTAGAATAGGTTTTTGAGTTATTTGGGCATTCCACTGGAACATCAATTACTTTTAAGATAAAAAGTAACCTTCAAGATCTAGTCTACCTCCATATTAAATTTTAGGAAAATCAGTACAGCTAGAAGAAGTAAAAGAGATGTGTTATCCGGTGCATCCCACGGGAACAGTAATTATTTTCGGAATATAAAGTAGCCTATGTAGCACATAGTCGAATATCTTCATCCCAAATTTCATCAATTGGGATTAATAACATTACTCATGGTTTTCCATAACGTAGTTAATGTTGTATGTAATAAAAATTTAAAAAACTTTAATACAGTTTTAGGTCTCTCATTCCTAGGCTAAAAATCCTATCTCGCATGTCTTTTTCCATCTCGGTTCGTCCATTTTTGAGCAGGGCTTGCGGGATAGCTAGAAAAAACATATTCTGACCTCACGGGCTGATCAGTTCCAACACCTGCCGGCACACGTCTCTATGGTTCTCATGCGGGCCTGCTTCGGGATACCCAACTTGACTTATGTCATGCGTACGGCGCCAACATGGAAGCTCCCGAAGGAGGTCCTTCAATTTGATGGCAGTTTGAAACGTGTGATCGAGGATCGGCTCAATATCAGTCTTAGTGAGGAGCAATGGTGCCTGGCTAATCTGCCTATCTAATTCAGAGGTGAATAGGTGATTACAGGAGTGTGGTACCATTGCTTTCCTGGCATCAGTTTATGGCGTCTCCGGGTTGGTTGGGCATATTCTGCCTGAATGTAGGGACCCGTTCACCATCCTTTTTGCATCAGAGACGCACGATGTCTGGGTAGTGCATCCTGATGCAGCTATGCCAACGAATCCCATCTCACAAAGGTGTTGAGATGATTTATCAAGCTCCTACATCCTGTCTCGCATGCGCGTGAGGGTCTCAGGAACCGAGTTGGCTCGCCTCAATGCCGCTACTAAGCCGGAGTCCGCAGCCTGGCTGCATGCCCTACCTTCACCTTATCTGGACACAATGCTGGACGACGACTCTTTTAGGGTTGGCTGCAGGAAACCGACTCGGTTGTGTGGTTTGTGAGCCCCACGTTTGCATCTGTGGCGTGAGAGTAGAGGCGAATGGCTTACATGCTCTTAGTTGTTCCCGGTGTGCAGGACGCAGACCTAGGTATCATGCCATTAATGAAATTTTAAGGAGGGCTCTGGTGCTAGCCGAAGTTCTGTGCGTGTTGGAACCTCCCGGCCTATCGCGCTGCGACGGTAAACGGGCGGATAGACTTAAGTTGATTCCTTGCCAGAAAGAATGCTGTCTTATCTGGGCATGCTAGGTAATCAAGGTACTCACGAAAGTAGCATTTGCGTGAGTACCTTTGCATCTTGCCATCTTCCAGCTACTCAAAGAGTGGCTGGTGAAGGTGAGGAGGCGGCTGCGCTCAGTAATCACTAGAAGTATTCTGCCCTGGAATCAGCGTATGAGTTTCTAAAAAATCTGTCGTAGACATTGGGCGTCGTTTGCGTGAGAAAGGGCGAGACCCGCGGGCTGGGCAGTACCTAAGACAGCAAAGTTCCCTTGCCATACAGCGGGGAAATGCTGCGAGTCTGATGGGCACGTTTGGGCGAAGGACTTGGATGATCTTGTGTTTGAATATTTTCTTTTTTATGTTGACGTTATATGTAAGATATTATTAGTAATAAAAAATATAAAGAATTTGTTAAAACTTAATTAGTAATCAAAAATCAATACTTACAATTGGGTTGGATAGCCTTAGAAATAAATAAATAATAGATCAATTATAAACTTTCCCGTTGGAGGAAAATTAAATAAGTGCTTTTACTATGGGCTTTTTATATATAAATGAAAGATATTGGCGAAGGAGAACTAAATAACTAACATGCAAAACTAAATAATTACATAAAATATCAAAATTTTGGGCGAGGGAGAAATACATAGTGGCTATTTTTTGCTTTTCTCGCAAACGAATCAATTAAAATAAAATTTCTTTGAATGAATAACTAGATGCTTTATCAATCTTTAACATATTAAAATTTGGACAGCAAAATTGTTTTTCAAAAAAAAGTTATCATCATTTTTGTTGCAAAAAAACAGTAAATCGCGTTTTTCTCGCAATTTTGATTTTGTTAGTTATTTAATTTTCCAACTACGGCGACGATATGTACTCGTACTTATGTGTAACATATTATTTCTTCTAATCCCAAACATTCAATTTGAAATTTAACAAGATCCAAAAAACCTTTCTTATAAAGGATACTAACACTTGATTTTCCGGGCGAGAAAAACTCAGACACACATTATAGCCTTATTAATAAAACCCATAATTTATACCAACGACAATAAGATCTTCAAAGTAGTTACCTATAATGGACAAAAACTTTCATAAGAAGCGTTTATATATTTCTTAGTTCAGGAGGGCTGTATCTATAACATTATGATGACCTTTTACAAATTATGCATTCTTTTTTGTTTGCTAAAACTGGACTCCATGCAGCTGTTGCTAAGCCAATTAATTCAGCGAACTTGTTAAAATCCAATTCCAAAAGTTTAGTTCGGGACTAAGATTGGTGAAAATTTAAAAATTCATATTTTGTAGTTTATATCCAGCATAAGCAAATTTAAGTGCAAATTTGTAGCACTTCCACTGGTAGAGATATCACTCTGGCCACGTGGGTGTTGGCGTATGACACACGTCACTGGATTTTGCGGTCCTTGAAGCATGTGCATTTAGTCACATTGTTATCCTTCCCCATATATCTATACGGGGAAAAATAGCAAATTTTAGAATCGCTTAATAAATATTACAAAGAAGTTAGGTATTAGCTCAGGGCTGGATTTGAAACGGGTGGCTTGTATGCTAGACCATAACCACAGATTACTAAATAGTTACTGCGTAACCGAAAGTCTTATCCCTACCTTATGAATAAAAATCATTCAACTGCTCCAGTTTACACAAGGTAGCCAAATTGCTAATATTTTAATTGTTATTTACGAGTATGTGTTAAACGGTATAATAGATATAAAATAATAATGGACTTCTAAATTTTTTAATATCATCGACTTCTGATTTTATACCTTCCTACTATTTCACTTAAAAATAAAAAAATAGTATTTATTTTAGTACCTATTTATTTTAATTAAAAGCTTGTCTAGTCTCTTAATAATTTCACATTAATTATCACATTATTTTATATAATAAAGTCTTATAGTATAGATATAGGAATAAATAATTATAATTAAAAATGCACTGTACTAAATTTATTGTTTATTTAAACCTTATAAAGAGGTTAACTATATGTAAAGGTCTAAATAATACAGCACACAATATAAGGCCAAGTCAAGCTCTTTGCAAAATAACAAGTGTATGTATTTTCGAAGAGTTGTCATACAAAACGTCAAACAAGAATTACACTTACGCCCCAAGGCTGTTCAACTAGCGAAAATAGACGTATCACGTTACCTCACGACCATTGCAACTATTGCACTTATTATTCAACTCAAACCAAGTTGACATTCAGAAAACAACAAGTAACACTCACCGACCCAACGCCAAACAATCTCCTTCGGCGAAAAAGTTCAAAAAACTCACAAAAGCACAATATTCACCAATGATACACATAGGAACACAATCCCGTCAACTTACAACTTTCTATCAAAGCTTGCACGTCAAAAAACGGGTCGAAATTACACTATTTGTTACATAAGCCGTCCGTGAAACAACACAAAAAGTATTTCTTTACATTATAACCCGTAAAAAAGAACTTGTGTTTAATGTTTAGTGACGTAAAAGTTTTTTGTTTGAGTTGGCAAGCGACGTGCGGGCGACGCGGTGGTGCGAGAGCATCTGACTGCGACTCCGCTGGGATATTCTGACCTTCGTAATGAAATGCGATGGAGTGAAGTTGGTTGCCGATTGCCGACCGGTTGCTTTGGGCAAAAGTTGTTGTTTTTTTTCTTCGAGTTGCAGTGACTTGGCTGTATGCTGTACTTGGCTCAACTTCACCGCATTTGTGGTCGAGTGAGCTTTGAGATGAATCTTTTGTTGGAGGTGAGTGTAAATGCGACTGGGTGCTAATGAGGTGCATTGTCACGCGCCTTGGGAATTGAATTAAAGAGATGCCTATTTAGAATTGGACTTGTTTATTATACTTTTGTGTTTATTTTGCTTTTCTGGGTTCTTCTGTATATTACAATCAAGATTGTCTTTATTATATGTCAGAAAGTTAAACTAGTCTTTAGCAAAATATAACATCAAACCCACAGATAGAGTTTATTTACAAAGTTATTTACATATTACGTACACACTCTAAGATAAAAATGAATACAACTTAAATATGGAATACATTTATTATTTTTCAAATTTTTAACTTGACTTTGTCATTTCTTATTTTGCTATATAAGTAACTGATAAAATGCAATAGTTTGTGTGCATCTTTGCAACTTCTTCAAGCTCAAACGGCTGGACCGTTTTGATAAAATTTCGTACGAAGATAGAGCTTTGACCTTGATTAATATGTAGGATATAATTATATTTATGCTATACATATCAAAACGGCTACCACAGCTAATACTAATATTTGCTTGACTTTTTTGAATATACTTGTGTTTTAATATGGAATAAAATATAATCATCAATGGTCGGTTAATTACAAAATATTTCAATGATTTTTTGCTTTGCTTGATGCGCTGGGAAACATTATACTTCTTCCACGGTTAACAAAAATCAATCTCACATTTTTATTTAAACGCGTCTAGTTCCGCAGATTGTGTGATAATTGATGCAATCATAGGAATTTGACAAAAAACTCAAGTCGTGAATTGTGTAATCCTTCAGTTACGTCAGCGCCAGAAATGCCTGATTGTAGATTTTTTTATCTATATCTGTGAATAATTCCAATCTGGACTCGTGAGCAATTTTATCAGTATTTTGAATTCTTTTATAAATAATAATCGCTACCCGGATAGGTTTAGTTAGCTATTAAAAGGAGTTTTTTCTGAACAATTTTAATACGTGCCTGTTTAGATCTATAGGTCCCTATATAGATCTAAAATGGCACGTATTCGAGAGTAATAGTTTGAACAATAATTTATTGATTTCGTAAATGACACAATAAAATAGTAAAGTAAGAAAACGAACTACAATACTTTTGAGTTTTTGAATTTTATTACTGAACCTGCTCGAATGCTTTTACTACGGTGGTAGATGAACAACTTCAGGCGTTATGAGCCCAGACATATCATTATTATCATCAGTCCGCAGCTGGACTGGTTAATAAAGTAAAATACTAAAACCTTTTTTTGTATTAAAAGTTTCAAACAAAGTATTATTAAAAAGATCGGTTGTCCTACTAAGAAAGCGTCGCGATTAGTCATTAAGTTTTCGAGGAAAAATTATAAAAGAAACATTGTTGTCTGATTCTTGAAAGACATTCCGGAGGAGAGTCGGTTTCTCTTCGTAAAAGATGGAATTTGAGAGAAACATGACTATACATACCTAGAACTAAAATGTCCTTTTAGTTATATCCGCAAAACTTTAGCTTAGGTAGGTAATACAATTTGTCGTGTAAATGACTTAAGTTTTTATTATCACATCATGAAATAAATGCGGCTAGCGTTCCATTACCCGCATAAGAAAATTTCAAAGTTACGAGAATGTTCTATTATTCACGACTTATTTAGGACTACGTATGTATTATATCTAGCGCCAGTGGCTAAGCTAACTAAGGTGATGTGACGCAATCATTAAGGTTAAGCAAGGGTCGATGCGGACATTCTTTGGATGGGTAACCACGCACAAACTCTCATATCAAAAGTGGCATTTTGATCTGGCCGCTACCAAGGGTCGGATGACACGATCATTTGTAGGTCTGGGTGTTGGTCTCCACGCAAGCAGTCGTTAAGCCAGGGGCCTTTGGGAGACTTCAAAACTCTTGATCACAGAGCTTTCTTTGGCCCATTGCTCATACGAAGAAGAAGAAGAATTACGGACTAAAAATTTTCTTGTGATCATTAATTAACCAACGAGTATAAGAAAAGATAAAAAATAAGTCAGGAGTGTAATTTTATTTTCTTTTCTTTACTCAGGAAATGCCACAGCTTCAAGTTTAAACCTTTTTATTTGAAAAAGGTTGCGTTTGAACACGTAATGCATGTTTTGGTATGTTTTATTTTTGTTAATACGGTTTGTGTAATTAATATTACGTTTGTTTGTTGATTTATTTGAAATTAAACGTTTGGTAGTAGTGATTTAGGCCCGACGGGAGCAGAATTAGAGGTTATTAATCAAGTTTTATTTTTCCTTTTAGTAAGATGCGGAATGAGAAATTCTTTGTGTGGACTGTGTTTTAACGTAATTGCACATGCAACTGCTTTTCTGCTTTTAAAGATTTACATTTTGGAGTAACCAAAGCAGCATAATTTGTGAATTTTTTGTTTATAGTTAAATTTTTATTTGAATTAAAACAATATAACATAATCAATGTATCATATCATAAATTAATTAATGTAAAACTATAACTAATCTAAAATTAACTAATGTAACTGAGAAAATTAATTTTAAGGGAGACTTGTTTTAACTTAGCGTTAGCGAGTTAGATAGCTACCAAACGTTGAGACTATAACTATAAAACTAAGCAGTTTATACATATATTACTTTTACTATTTACATTTGATATTCATTTTGTAAAAGTGAAAATTAGGATGTTATTTCTTTAACTTTTAAAAACAAGGCATTAGGCCAGAAGGGCGCGTAACCACACGAGTTAGGGAAACTGGAGAATGCCTAGTCTGGAACTCTAAGACTGACTCTCAATGAGGCTGTTGGAACATAAAGCTAGGTACTTGGCAGTTTTTTTTATTGATACGTGTTTCTATGTAATATTGTGTTAAGTACCGCCATCTATTATTATTGTGCCATTTTTGGCTTCCAATATACAGTTCTTACAACTAGTTTGGAAGCCTTTGGATTCCATAAAATTTTGTTGATTTATATTTACTTACCATGTCAAATAAAGTTTTTTTTTTGTATTTACCATACAGTGGTAAATGGCACAATAGTAAAAAAGTGGGGTTACAGGCCTCACTTTTTTTCTGTGGTTTTGTTCTATTATTACTTGACATACTAATTCTATATTCCCAATGCCTAAAAGGAATAAAGAATCTTTCTTATTCATAATCGTTTTAGTTATAAATAACCCGAATTAATTAGCCCTTACAGCAGACATGGGCGTTGAGATTCATTCCAAAAAAGAAAGATTTATGCTTTGGAGAAAGATTTTTAATTAAATTATGGCATATCGAATTTCAAAGTTGTTCGTTTGTTTTAACTGTCAGTTGTTTCGTTCCTTACTCAATCAGAATGTAATTTACAATAATGATTGAATTTGCTATATTTTTTTTATATTTTTAATATTTGCCTACCATATTTTCCTTAATATTTTTAACTAGTTGCACCCCGTGATGTTACCTACGTTAATCCCGGACAAATAGAAGTTAGTCTGGGTTTTTTTTTTATAACTTATAGGTTTGCGTTTGACCACAGCTTGCCTGATGTTAAACAATACTATGGCCTACGATGTTACACGCTTACCTAGAAAATACCTATTAACTCTAGATTTTAAGACCCCCAGGTGGTACTTCTCAGGAAACAGAGACTCAGGAAGAGAATTCCAAAGTTTTGCAGTCCTCACAAGAAAGGAAGAAATCTAAAAGAAGTCTATGTATTTTTCCAAACATATACACACAAACTTACGCATACTTATTATATTAGTAGGATGTTTGCCATAATTTACCATTCGATAACAGTTTCTTAGTTACAATTATTAGTTTATGTAATGTTATGTTTATGTAACTTTAAAAATGGAAGATATGAAATATGGATTATAAAAATAAAAGCACTGACCTTTATTTAAATGTCTCAACATACAAGTACTTATGTATGAAGTAGATGCAAGTAAATTGTCATATAATGCCTATTAGTTTTAGATATCATAATCACAAATACATGACTTTATCATGTATTTTATGAAAAAATAATGAGATTTTAACGACAAATAGCTAAAGTTTATTATCTTTAATGACTTTTAAATTGTATGATAAAAAATAATCATCATTTAAAACACTATCACGTCGCAGGCATTGTTTAAATATCTAGACGCACCTGACTAAATCTTTATATCCCTTTCACTCTTACAGTTCTCTATCTGTTCATTTCTTTCTCTCATTGTGTCGTGAAAAGGATGCAGGCGCATGTCGTTTTTTTCTTCAAATTTGAATAAATTTACACTTTAAAGGTTTCGTACGAAAGGTTTTTGAACTCAAGCGATGCTAGATCATTGAATCGATTATGGTGGTTTCTATAGACTTGGGTTGGTTAAGGTATTGACTATTTTTAAAAGATCATCACACATAATGTTGTAATATCTAAAAACTTTATTAATAAGTATCATTAATCATATTAAGCAATTATGACAAACATAAATTTGTATTATTAAAAAGTTAATTAAATAATCCGCCTTTGCTCGCCCCTGGTGGAAAGGTACCTATCACGCTCGCTGCATTACCGCGCTGAATAGCTTAAGCCAACCTCTGCACTAAGAACGACCCGGAGCGGGAGTCATTGGTGAAATCCTTTAGCCTCAAACCATTGCCACGCCATGCCACTCCGTTTCTATATTTATAAGGAAGCGATATTATTATTAAAGTAATTTTCCATAGTACATCATCTTAGATTTTAAGTCGATTTAAAAGTAGTCATGCATAATATACAGATGTCATTGCAATTCCAATTTCTAACTATCAAGTTATTACTTATTTCTAATATGGATAACATTCTTACCGCACCTATTCAGTGTATGGTTCTTTTGAACGAACTAGAAGGTCTAATTGGCAAAGTAAGTAACCTCACTCCTTGGTCAGTAAAGTCTTTTTCTTTTTTGGGGAAACCAGCTAAGCATTGTGTTGTGCGACAGGAAAATACATTATTTATTTAAACTTATAAACAATGCTAATTTTTCGTTAATTTTATCTAAATGATTATACTTATTATATCCAGGTGCCAGCATTTTTCAACGCAGAGAAATATGTGCATAGCATAAGCAGCCCACAATACGTTCCCACTGCTAGGACTCGGGGCCTTCTCTCACAAGGAGAGAGATGCATGAACCACCATGCTGGCCAAGTGCGGGTTGACGGATGACAAAGGTTTTCGCATATTGTGGTCTTCAAACGTGTCGTTTCCTCACGATGTTTTCCTTCATCGTAAAGCGAGTGCAAATCCCCACTTTACTTGAAAAACAAGTCATTGGTGTAAGGCTGGGATTGAACCAGGGGCTGTGTGATTGAAAAGCAAACGTTTTTACCATCGAGCCACACTCGCTTTTTATTCTTTTGAGAGAAATATGTGAATTAAATATAATTGTGTTGAGACTGTTTACAAATGAGACATCTTTATAGGGTTCCGTACCTAAGAGGTAAAAACAGGACCCTATTACTAAGCCTCCGCTGTCTCTCTGCCTGTCACCAGATTGTATCTCAAAAACCATGATAGCTAGAAAGTTGAAATTTTCACAGATTATGTAATTCCCGTGCCGCTATTAAAACTAAAAATGAAATCAAAATGTTTATATTAAGTGGGGCATATATATGGGGCAATACAATAAGCGTGTTTATTTTTTGCTATATATCTGCTATTAATAACCGTAACAGGTAAATGCTTAAACCGTTTTACAGAAATATCACTTCAGATAACGTCTATCTATTTAAAAAAAACGACTTTGCTTAGTTTTTCGTAGTATTTTCAGATATACGTGCATTTCAAGACATGAGTATTTCTTTTTCATATTTTCCTTGTCACGTTAAAAATATCGAAACTGCCTGTCTGTCATATAGTCACATGCTTTCTTATCTCTAGCCTTGAACTTGAATAATATAAGGCTTCCTAAAACTGGATTACCAAAGTTAAATACAATTGGAGTATACACGAAATTAATTGGATAGATAAATTCCGTTTGTACTTCTATCTTTAAAATAAAGAGACAGTCGCTAAGCGTTTTTGTAAATGATTGAGCAAGCGAAGTGTCTTTGAACTCCGCATTAACTGGGCAAATTTGTTTTGTTCTGTCTGTATGTATGTATACTTTGGGAGAGGAATCTGGTCTCGTAACACAGTCTAACGACTAGCACGAGACCAAAAGCTTCGTTATTATTATTGTGTATCTGTACCTTTACGTTAATTAATATTTTTTGTATTTGTATTTTGTAGTTGTATTTTGTATTTGTATTTGAATTCGTATTCGTATTCGTCTTCGTATTCGTATTCGTATTCGTATTCGTATTCGTGTTCGTGTTCGTATTCGTATTCGTATTCGTATTCGTATTCGTATTCGTATTCGTATTCGTATTCGTATTCGTATTCGTATTCGTATTCGTATTCGTATTCGTATTCGTATTCGTATTCGTATTCGTATTCGTATTCGTATTTGTATTTGTATTTTGTACTTGGATATGGTTACTGACGTAGAAACCGTGATTTTTACGTTACTAAATATGTAGATTCTATCATTCAATTTCGTTGGTTATTTTAAATTTAAATAATTAATCATAACGTTGGAGTATAACCGCCGAAATTGAATGATAGAATCTGGTTATATACCTGGTAATAATAATAATATATTTCGTTGGTTATTTTAAATTTAAATAATTAATCTTAACGTTTGTTATACTCATTGCAGCTAGGCATTATCTACAGCGCATAATGATGCGAGCTAGAGACCCTCTGGTCTAAGCTGCAGTATGCCTAGTTTGAAAAAAAAAACCATAAAAAAGGAAATTAACAAAATTACAATGTTCGCTTGTTGCTTCTATTCGATTGTTTATGTAAGCAATATTAATTCTGAGCAATAAAATGCCCAAAACTATTTTTTTAATTCGAGTATAAGTTACGTAGCAGCAGCGAGCTAGAATAAATAGAATAGTAACTTGGCCGAAAAATGGTTCCATCGCGTAAAATACCACGGTGGGCGGGGCAAAACAGCTTCTCGCGCGGCTAGTATTGGTGGCGTGACCTTGATGCGACCAATCACGTGCGAGCTTTGTGTGTGTGTGTTTCGTTGGGATAGCATTATAATTGTGTGCGTAGATGTGGTGATTTCTGCCAGCTGGGTGAGGGCAAAAAGCCAACAAAATCCAGCAATTATATTTAAGTTGGTTGATTATTTCTTTCATATAAGATAAAGTGAGGGCGGTGCGTTGTCCTAGGTTTCGGCCGGACTAGCGTATCGTCCGGGCTTTGCATTTACTAATATTGTACTAATTAGGTAATTACGACTTGGGACTCCCTCAACCTTGTTGGTGAAACTTCTCGTCTCAAGATGACCCGTGGTAACCAGAGAGATTTGGCTCGCGCCAAAAACCAGAAGAAAGTGCAAGAACAGCAGAAAAAGAAAAATGCCAGTGAAAAGACTGGTTTGTCTCTCTCTGAGCGTAAACATAGGGATGCTGAATTGATGCGTGAAAAACAACGAAAAAAAGAAGAGCAGAATCAAGTTCAAAAAGTTTCCAACTAACAAAATACTACAGATTATCTGGGCACTCCATATAAAACTGTATGAACAATGAATTTCACACTAACTTTTGGGCTTGTTATGAAAAGCTGAAATTGTTCAAGTGATAAGCAATTGTATGAATATTAGTATAACATTTAAATTCTTAAGTTGATAAAGCCTTATTAACAACATGATGGATTCAAATTGTAAGCGGCAATTGTATGGAGTTACTCTTCCGTTTACTATAGTTCGCTGCGTAGCAGTTATTGAGATACGAGTATGAGGTGCTAAAGTTACCGTACTACGATTAAAACAATGTTTACTCCATTAAACGTGATTTCAGCAATCTAAACTTCAGTTTGTGACGTCATCGCGTCACGGGGCGAGGCAGGGTGCGACTTTCGTGATGTCAACACATTACCACTGACCTTCACTTGTTTGATGTTTGGTACGTTAACGGCTAAATGGGTGTGCAGTGCGTTGTCATTTTATGAAGGTACTTTCTACGCCCTACGGTTTTCCCTATGTTGAACTAGGTTATAGTATACAAATACATACATGGAGTGTGATTACATGAATCAGACGCGTATTGTATAAGCGATAAAAAGAAACAGACGCAGTATGAGAGAGTTCAAATTTCACACATAACTTGAAAAACAAGTCACTGGTGGCGAGCATTTTCAAGTGCTCGCCTGGCTAGCAGCTACCACCAAAATCTTTCACCAAGCACCTAGCAGTGTGTTTCAGCTGCTCCTCGAGAGCTAGTTATTCCAGAAATGACATGCTACACTTTTTTTTTTTTAATTTCCATCTATGCGTTTAATCAGTAGGGCGCGTAAGCACACAAGTTAGCTTAAGCTTTGGCCTAAAGTTAAAACCTAAAAAAATAGTGCAGGGCAAGATTCAATCGAATATCATACATTTAAAGAAGTATCATAAAGTACAATACTTCCGACGAGCCACACTCGTCTATCTCTGTTCTCTACAAATTTCGAATAATTTAGTTCAAGGAACTCAAACCAAGCTCAAGTATGAGGAGACTCACGTCTACTCACCAATTTAGATGCGATAGTTCCTAAATCAATTCTCGTTTATTCGATTCGTGTCTATTTGTAATACACGTATTCCTTCTACCAAGGTTTAGGCAAGGACGGGAATTCGCGTTCCATTTTCAACCTTATTGCATTACACTCAAATGTTGATCACTATTTTCAGGAAATCAACTTTTTGCTCTCAGGATTTGGGATGATAGTAATAAAAAGTAATACATTTGAAAAACAGACAATTGTTTTAGTATTTTTTTGGGTTCTATCAAACTAAACCAATCATCTTAGGAGCTGCGCGGGTTAAAAGTAATAGTGACTGAATCAAAGTCGTCTTTCTTTTTGCGAGTCAATAGAGTTCAGTTTTCAAGATTCCTTGAGTCATATAAAATTTTCATGAATGGCTAAGGTGTTCCAGATATTAAGTGGCAAATTTATGAGGATATACTTTTGAGGATATTTGGTTCGGTGGGTTGTCTGATCAATATCGTCTATTTTGGGCTATTCATTCATGGATTGATGGTATGTCTGCCATTCTTTGTGGCTTTTATTTCTGTGCTACAAAAAGTCTTAGGTTTTCTATTTCCATAAGATTTTCTGTACAAAGGTCATAAATAAGGTGGTATTTGATATGATTTTGGATTTGAATTTCTTATGAAAATATTAATAATAATAATAATTTAAAAAGATATTATTACATTTTCATTGAGTTGAAAATAACTGTGACAATTTTGATGTGAAAAAGTTTCCAATTTTAGTAACTTGTTCTCTGATCGCCTAAAAGATCTCTCCGTTTTTCACCCAGCAAAATTATTCCAAATATAGTTCAAACAAACTCTTCGTTAGAGAACATTAAACGTAGCAAACACCACTAATAGCGCCAGGACACGACATCAGCTAATTACTATTCAAAATAGTCCTGAAACTTCAGTTTATGAAAGCTTAACTTTTAAAATGAGCGTATAAGTTTGGAGCATGACTTTTTGGTAATTCTAGTAATATTATGAATACAGAAGTATGTATGTATGTTATTCTTTCACGCTAAAAATATAAGTTATACGCTTTTAATAATAATAATAATCGTTTATTCAGGCGAAATATAAGTACACATATAAAATATGCTTGTTTGCTGTTTAAAGACATTATTTAAATATTAAACAATTGATAGTATATTATTATTATATATTATAACTATTTTCAAATATTTTTCCTACCTAATTAAGAGAAACATACAAATAATCTAATTATTATTATTTATTTTTATTTATTTATTTTATTTTATTTTTATAATCTAATTGGTAATGGTAAAAAAATATTCTTAGTTTGAAGGCAATGTTTTCATATCTACTTTCATATTTAGCCATCCACTACAAATTGTCATTACATAATACCAGTACTAGATATAATATATCGCACCAGTATATGTATATGGTAAAATATGTATGTGACACTTTTGTCACATTTTTATTGAATTACCATTGCCTATAAGGGTGTCGTAAAATGTCCAATGGCTCCCGTTTCTAAGAACACACTTAAGGACATCGATATAATACCCTTTATGTTGAATAAAGAGTATCTCTTGAAGAAATACTTGGCCAAATCAAGCAGATAACTATTTATGGATGCCAAAATCTTTTCGCAACAGGTTTGAATAATTTGATTCGACCTTAATACAGAAAAAATATTTTTTAGTCAAGAAATTCTGTCATTCTTTGTGATTCTTCATAGTGCAAATTGACACATAAATAACAAGTCATTGGTGTAGGGCCAGGATTGAACCAGGGGCCGTCAGATTGAAAAGCGAACGTTTTCCTGCCGAGTCACACCCGCTTTTTAATTATTCTAAAATTCTTTATAATTATAATTTTTATTTTAATATCTAAAATGTTATTTTTATCCTAGAACGTTATGTTCATTTTCACGTAACTTAGTAAAAGCACGCTTAGTAATCGAGCTTATTATTTTTGCCGTGACATTGGCCATACCATCTGCCACCCCTTGTTTCGTCACGCGATCATTTTGCGGTGGAAAATTATTGCACAGCATATTGATGTTCAAAAGTGTAAGGTGTTTTAGTGAGGTGCTCATCGAAAGGCAAAGAAAAGTAAACGTGTTAATTTTGCCTTTTTTTTGACGCGTATGCTTTTATTTATCTTTGATCAGTAGTTTTATAGCCAATTATTACGCATTGATTTAAGAATATATGTCTATGTTGTCATACACAAAACACATGTACAGACAAATAAAAACAAATAATCGGCCAAGAGCGAGTCAGGCTTGCGCGCGTAGGGTTTCGTGGCATTAAGTACAAAAATGTGAGTGAGCTTACCTTACATATAATATATCATATTTAAATTTTGATTTTTAGTTTTAACGTTAACATATAACTTTATATCCTGTGAATATTATAGGCGCCTCTAAGCTGTCGTTATTAAGGTTATCGACATTAAAAGAAAGAAAGTTTAAAAAAACGTTATTTATATGTGATTTTTTGTTTAGGAGTTATTTTATATTTCCAGTTTTTACTTGTTATGAAATGATTACTCATTTCAATGCAGCAAAATTACGTTCGTTGTATGGAAGATACTTAATTATTTTTATTATTATTTAAATTTGTATCCATATATCGTCAACTTTAAAACTGGAGACGCTCAGCCAAATTGTTGAACCTCAAGCGTAACAAATTACGGCGCATAGTTGGCATCATCACGGGTCACTGCCTTTTTAATAAACACTGTTGCAACCTACCGATAACAGATAGTCCTCTGTGCAGGAGATGCATGGAGGCAGAAGAAACAGTCACGCATGTGCTTCTAGAATGTGCAAGCGTGAGTGAACAGCGACATCGGTTCCTCGGATCACCGAGGACGCTGCGGGAGGTCTGCGCCGGCGCGAGCGAGCTGCTGGCCTTCCTCGGCGAGATCGGCTGCTTGGACTAACATCACCAGCTAGTTGGCATGCAGAATAGGAGCTCTGGAGAAGACTTCACTCCCGAAACCAGCCCGATCTCTAAGTTACCAAGTAAGTATGGTAAACTTTCAAAATCTAACAGACAACTCTTTGCCTATTGGCGTTAAACTTTGGTGTCTCCTCGTTAAACGTAATTACGTAGATGTACGGTTTATTCCGCTGTATTATTTTGGTATTCATTAGAAGTCAACTCTGGCATTTTAAAATTTACTAATTTTCTGTTAAAATTACTGTAAAATGGCTTTTGTGTGAAAACTTTGAACATCTAGAATACTGCGAACTGTGGCTCTAATTGGTACTAAATATATTTAGGACTCAAATATACAGGGGTTGTATTACTAACGCAAAGCACATAATGACTAACAATTTTGTTCTTTGACTTTAACACATTCAAAATATATCGCCTCTTAGCAAAGTTTTCATACAGAACATCTAGTTATCTCGGTGCATGCGACGAATGACAAAGTTGTTGAAAAAAAGTTAAGCATAAAGTACTGGTATATTATGTCTTTTCGTAATTGGAAACTCATCAAAAAATAAATATGTACATGTGTTTTTTTATACATTACAGCTAGGCATTTATCCAACCAGCAGGGTGCGAAGCTTAACGAGTTTGCGTCACTGGCGTAGCCTGGAATATCTGGTTCTCTAAATCACACATAAGTGTTTTGGTTTAACTATTTATTAAACTATAATATCTAAATCATTTATCATTTGCATGGTTTTTGAACGATTACATCGTTTTATCAATGTACAGATAACCATATCATAAACTATTTGTATTTTTTTTATACGTGTTCTCATTCAATTAAAATTGGTTTCCCAAATCAGAAATTTTATCATATTATATTAAAATACTTTGGTAAAATGTATTTACCCTAACCTTTTGCTTAAACTTAAACCATATCTTAATTATGTATACTTTTAAGGACCCACATAAATATTATACCTGTAATCTTTTGTGTTGTACAAGGTTAACCTACCTGACAATGAATAGGGTTGCCAAAAAGAATAAAATAAGCTGAAGCTAGGATACCTTTGTGGTAAAAGAATTTAGGTATTCGACCGAAGTTTGCGCTGAATTTAATTTAGAAAGACTGGAATTCGTTTTTGGAAGAGCAAAATAGTTTAGATTCTTTATTTTGTGGTTGGTTTTGCTAGCCAAATAAAATAAGACTCAAAATTAATTTCAGAACAAAACATTTCGAAACCACAATATTTGACTTTATAAAGTTTTTGGGTTACCGAGAAAAGCTTTCGTAAAATGTAAACTACAATAATAATATATTTCTTTAAAATATTTATTATTTACTAGTATTTTATCTACAGTTCAGTTTATACATCTTAGATCGACTATAAGCTGGCTTGTTCAGAACACGTTCTACTCTATTGACGATTTTTTTATTAGCCAAATGAAAAGTTTTCGTTTCGTAAAAGAGTAATATTTACATAAATGTACCTATGTTAATATAAGTTTATAATACAATTTTTATAATTATAATAATGCAACAATGACATGAAATAACTGACTTGTAATTTTGTACATTTTACCAATAAAATTGTTTATTTGTTATTGTTTTTGATGGTTTTTAAAATTTAATCAATAAAAAATTAATTCATTAAAATTAAAATTTGGAAAAGGGAATTCCACTAGATATTAAGTAGAAAAACTTCTAAAATTTAGTTTCCACGTTATTCGAGAAGTTTTTTTGGGACCGGAAGTGGCCCCGTTATACTTTTATCTTTGTTTGTTCAAAGTTGTTCCACTTTGTACCTAAAGGGCGATTTTTCCAACTGACATACTTTACTCGCTGTAACCGCAATTGTGAAAAAGTTTTTAATTTTATAATTACTTATGTTAGAAGAATAAAAATAAAATATTTTGGGTTGATATAGCAATTTACCTTGACGACCTCGTTGGCTTAATGGTCTCAATGCTAGGATGCCAACTACATGGTCCCGGATTCGATTCCCGGCACGGCCAACATCTTTATGATGAGCTAAATTTGTTAGCTGTCAGATGGATGTATATGGATGTTGTATTAGTTGTGTTAAATCCAGCCATAATACAAACTATAAAAGATTTAGTATGGGGCTAACCAGCCGTGACGTGGACTAACCAACCAACCACATTTCACACACGGCTGGTTAACCCCATACTGAACCATTTCTAGTTCGTATTACGGTTGCTAGCACAACTGATATACTACATAATTATACATATTTTATATAGATACATATTTAACACCCAAACTGACAGTCAACAAATTTAGTTCAGCACAAATATATTGGCCGTGTCAGGAATCGAACCCAGAACCTTCTGATTGCCAGTCCGGCATGGCAACCACTACGCCAACGAGGTCGTCGAATATTAATGCTAAACCATTTAACTGAATAAAAAACTGACCGGAATAACAACAAGAAACTAGTCAGGTAGACTCCAAAGCTTAGTTTCACACAATGAAACATGGCATTCCTGTAATTTTATTTCACAGTTACAAATACAGTTATGATCTATCTAACCAGGATTGATATGCCTGCATTCAGTCCAGTTATCCCTTTACAAACCTATTTGGTTCTACGATATTGGTTCATAACCATAACTCACTTCCCATTGCTAAGAGTTGCCATATTTGTTTTGTTGGATTTACCCGACTATAACGGTAAGGCGAACAGGAATTGATAGAAAATTTATATAATTATATTATATTTTTGAAGCTTTCTAAATAATTATAATCCTATTAATATAATAAATACGAAAGTTTGTGTGAGTTTGTTTATGTTTGTTACTTCTTCACGCTCAAACGGCTGAACCGATTTCTATGAAATTTGGTGTAAGGATAGATTAGGCCTTGGATTAACACATAGGCTACTTTTTCTCGTGGGATACGCAAATAACTTAATCTATGTTACTCTTTGACTCTCCAATAGCTGGATGGACCGATTTTGATGCGATTTACTATGAAGATAGGTTGGACCTTGGATTAACACTCACCATAACACTCACATCCAGATTAGGCATTCACCTTTTTGGACATAGTACAGTGAGGCTGACTTGGGTACGCACCCTGCAGGATAAATGCATAGCTGTAGGATGTAGCAGCCCACTATACGTTCCCACTGCTGGGACTCGGTACCTTCTTTCACAAGGAGAGAGATATATAGGCCCTAATCCACCACGCTTGCCAAGTGTGGGTTGACAGATGACTCACATCCTCGGATATTGTGGTCCTCAAACGGCGTAAACAACAACTTTCCTGACGATGTTTTCCTTCGCCGTAAAGCGAGTGCAAATCCAAACATAACTTGAAAAATATGAGTATGTCATTAGTGTAGGGCCGGGATAGCTTACGTTTTTGCCACCGAGCCTTTTAAATGTTCATTTTTTTTTCGTTTACCCGTCCATCTTAGCCTACAGGTAAAACAACATCGGAAGGCAGCTAGTAATTAAATAAAATAAACGACTAGTAAATTATACACAAGATATAAGTATCGACAAATAGCATATTTTAAAATCTGGCAACTCTAGGTCGATAATGATACCAATTTGTGGTATACGTTTGTACAATAGTTACACCTCATATTACAGTACCCAGTAATAAGTACGAAAGATGATGCATTTGCAAAAGCACGTGAGAAAACTGAAGGTAAGTAATATAATAAGACTTCAAATTATAAATACTCTTCTGCACTGTTTTTATATTATTTTTGCTAAGTAGTAAAGTATTATCCTACTCCCGATGATGGTTGAGATTCCAAATTCGTTTTCAAAGTTTAAAACCAATCTCGTATATTCGCCGAAAAAAACAAAAAGTTCAGTTTACGGAGTTTAAACCAAAAACACTGTATTAAAACTTTCGTAAGGCATATTTGAATAATGTTTGTATAACCGTGCTCCTGCCCTTGAGAATGGCACACTGATTGTGCTGAAATATGTCGGGCTAACACCGACAAAATAAACGTAAGTGATAGCCGGTTATACAAACATTATTTAAAACCAAATAGGTTGATTAATTATACATACTCGATTCTTATATGACACATCACCAATTAGAATATAGTTTTAACAAAAGCCCTTGGGAAAATGGATATGATTATTTATTTAATTCATCTTTTCATTAATGTAAGTGTAAGTGTATATATAATACACACTTAAATTTAACATATGAGTATGATAGAATATCACAACAAACATAAAGAGACAAGACCTAAATGCTACAACAATGTATTTTAGTCAACTTTCTTTTGTCTTCTTTAGGTGGAGGGTGCCTAGTCTGCAATACTAGCTGGCTCTCATTGAGGCTACTGGATTACACCGTTAAATGCTTATCAACAGATTTTTCAACTTAACGATCGTAAGCACTATATATACACTCTAAAGTGTCTGTCACTGTTAAAATGTAGTTGTTAAATCATCTATATAGATAGATAGATAAATTCTTTATTTCACCCACTTATTATATCATTAAATTATTCACAAAAAAAAACTTAAAACTAATGCCGAAAATGGCGGCCTTGTCGCTAAAAGCGATCTATATAATATTCAAAATTAATTTTATATTTTTTAACGTACAATATAATTAGAGTAAATCCTAAAGTTCTTCATTTTGCAGTTTGTACCGTGTGATAACAGCTAATTTATAAAATCTCGATGTAGTATTTAATTCATGAGATCTGAACGTCAGGTAGCAACTGAACGGTAAATATTTAAAGTAGCTTTTTATGCATGTGGGTATCGTAGTAGCTTATAGGAAGATACAGTGAGACCTGGAAAGATAGAAACTTACATGACAGTCATATGTATAACAGTCATAATGGTAAATGTAGGAAAAGTAAAGTGTAAAATGTTAAAACAATATAGAGCTAAAATATTAAAGGAAGGCTTGATAGTATTTTTAAATATTTCATGAACATTTATTGTGTATTGCATAATCTAACTATTCATTTGCCGAATTTACAGCAGCATAAATCTGATGTTGAATTGCAATAGATATTTTGTCAAATGTTTAGAAAAAAATAAGAAATAATGATAAACCTGAAAATTTTTATCAAATGAATTAGGTTTTAGTCTATTTTTCACTTTCAAATTATGTAGTTGCCAACTTTTTTAATAAATTAAATATTTTTTCCTTTAAACAAAGCTTTTAATTACAACTATCGCCGTAGCGCTTTTAGCTCGGCTATCTAAGGTGATCTGACAAAATCTTCGATGTTAAGCAGCGAACGATGCTGGACAGTCTTGGAATCGGTAACCATGCAAAAAATTCTTTTAAAAATGCCATTTTAATGTGGGCGAACTCTCTGACTGAAAGTTTGAAAGTGGTTAAACTGTATTAGCAGTGGTCGGGGGTCGTGTGCAGGATAACGACGGCCAGTATGGTTACAGTAATGAGCGTTCTCTTGCCTTATGGGGAATATATTGGGCGGACAGAGTTGCGGTGGAATAGTAATTTCAAACAATATTATAACTAGCTTCTTCCCGTGGTGCTACTCGCTTTAATCCGGAATAAAAGTAACCACCCAGGGGTAACGGATAGTATTGCAGTAGAATGTTGCTTTCAAACATTATAATTGACTAGTTTCGTTCTGTGGTGTTATTCGCTTTAATCTGGGATAAAAGTAACTCCCCAATAGAAGTATAATCCAAATTTTAGTATTAAGACCAATAACACGACGGAGCCCTCGATAAAAGGTTTTATTACTCCTTATTTAAATTAAACTCAAATTATTATATAATCAATTTTTATACTAAAATATTTAGAGGAAAACAATGTAATATTAGATAATAATATATATTCAAGAGAAGTCCCAGAATAAAAACTATAAACCCCACAATAATGTTTAACATGTTGAGTATAAGAATACAAATATAAACTATAACAGGCTCTAAAAAAAGAAATTAATTTAAATGTAGTAAAATAATATAAACTCACTAAAGTTCTAATCAATATAATTTCAGCTATAAAATTTAAATACTATTAAAAGGCACTATTATAACTTATAGAGTAACCGCAGAGTAGTCAGTGACATAAAGTGTATATCTGTGTTTTAGTTGCAGTGGAATAGTGTTTCCAGTCATTACTTTTGACTAGCTGAATCACGTAGTGCTACTCGGTTTAATCCGGGATAAAAAGAAAGAATAAGAATATATTTTTTGCGTCACTGCGTACAAAGACGAGATCTTAAAATAGTTATTAAGCTACAATAGTCTTATTCGTAAAAAACATACAATATTAACTAAAGAGAACAACTGTCTATTAACTAAATTATTATAAACATTTTTACTAACTAAACGTTCAAAAATACGATACATTTTTATTAATTTACGCTACTCCAAAATATTAATTCATATTATAATACTCTTTGTCTATCAACCATTTTCTTAAGAAGTCTTTTAAATTTATTTATATTGAGCGATATATATTTTAATCTACAGTGTAAGCAACCTCAAATAACTTTCACCCCAAATCATGTTAGCGGTTTGAGCATGAGTGTTAAAAACAAGCACACATAAACTTTGGCCCCTCATTTTATAAACATGATAGGATAAATAACAAACGAATTGATTTTCAGTGATTAGTGGTTTGGTTTGTATTATCAATGACAATATCCGAAAAATATATAAAAATTCTGACTAAAAAATGATAAGATACAAAAAAAAATTTTTTTTCATCAAAATATTACGGAAAATATAAACTATAAAACAAAAATATAAAATTTTAAAAATAAAAACAAATACTCAATTTTAAAATTTGTCATCAACACGGACGTTAAAAACTTATGCATTTATCTGTTAATATTAAATACGCAAAATCATGTGAAAATGTACCTTAATAGGTAAATAAAAGTAGGCATAATATTTGTAATCTTTCTACAAAGTTGTTTAGTTTCTTAACAGGCAGATTTTATCCTGACTAAACATCTCTACAGTCTTTCCTATGCAGTTGACAGAGGGCGAGGTCATTGACCCCAGATATCGAACGAATGCAGCCCTAACTGTTAAGCCTTCATCCTTCTATGAGTAATCTTGCATCCCGATACGTACCTTGTCCTATTTATACTATAAAGGCACTTAGTACAGAAAGTAGCGCCTGTAGCTCGGCTAGCTAAGGTGATCTGACGCGGTAATCGAAGCTAAGCAACAGTCGATGCGGGAATTTCGTCAATAATGTTATGTCGTCAATAATGTTCAGCTAAAGCAAACATATTGCAAACTATTATTGCATTATATTAGCATTTTTCTTTAATAAGCATGTAGTTAATCCTTACCTAATTTCATTCATGTAAGTTTTATATAAGTCTTGTGTATTTTATTCTTTGACGATTTTTATCTAAAGGTCCTGGTTCCATCAGAAAACATATGCGAAAATTCCTTACTGTTTCTAATTATTTATTATTAATTAGTCATACCTACTACTACTACTGATTTAAAATAATAAATAATAATTATGTTACTTTATGGCAATAAATTCTATTATTAATTAATTGAACATGATAAAATTCATGTTATCTATTTTTTTTGGTTAGTTAACACCTACAAAAATTAAGCTGTAAAGAAACTCCATCTATCGCACATCTTATGAACTAAGAAGCAGGCTTTCAAGTCAAAGGTTGTCAGAGTGAAACGCTCTAATTCACGTGCCTTGTTCACTGTAGTCACGGCACTTTAGGCTTTGCACGTAGTTCATACGTAACGCCACAGATGGCGCTATACGTATGAAAAGTAATAATTTAATAATTCAACAACGACCCCTATAACCTCCAGACTTTAATCATTTTATAGAGGCTGAAAGATTTGTTGGATAGCCCTCGCAGAGTTATAAAATCAGTATTTGGGAGCTTTTAGTTAAAGTGAAAATATAAAATCAGCCATGTGAGAGTCGAAGACAAAGAGTTCTGTACCATTTATAAATCATAAATGGCGGTTAGGTATACGGAAGCTGTATAACCGTTAAATATAAATTTTATTTTAATTTAATTATACACATTATCTTTTTAAAGATAATATTGTGTATAAAACTTACTGCATCTACTATTTGTTGTTATAGTGGCAACAGAAATACATAAGCTGTGAAATATTGATAGAATGCGATACAGTATGATGATATACGGTCAGACGTAGAACTAAATCTCAGTTATGTTATAAAGTACGAAAACCTAAATATAAACCACGAATTATTGTAAATTATCATAATAGCTCTAGCGTTTCGTGAAACTGAATAAATAATCATATAATTATCGAATCATATTAAAATCGTAGTTATATCTAGAGATGCAGCAGGAATATGGGATTTATCAAAATATGCTATCTTGTTGTATAAACCGCCTTACTAACGTGTCTATAGATTTGAAGATTTTACTATCTAGTTTATTTATTAACTCACCCACTAACCTATTTCTTAAGTTTAACTACCTTTTACTTGTAGACTCTTAAAGAAGAGTAATAACTAAATTACATCAACTAAAAATACGTAAAAGCACGGACAGAGTAATACCATGATAATAAAACTCCATGTAATTCAAGTAATACTCTCTTTATTAGCTGAAACGAAGAAGGACGTACTCAAGCCGAGATTTTTTGATGTTTTACAAACTTTTTTTAATAATTTGCTTTGTATGTGTGTTATCATTCTCTCCTATTAGATGGATGGGAGATTTGACGACCTCGCCATGCCGGACTGCCAATCGGAAGGTTCCGGGTTCGATTCCCGGCCCAGCCAACATCTTTGTGCTTAACTAAATTTGTTGGCTGTGGGTCTGGGTGTTAAATATGTATCTATATAAAATACATGTATGTATGTAATGTATATGTAGTGTATCAGTGGTGTTAGCAACCATAATACGAACTAGATATGGTTGAAGTATGGGGTTAACTAGCCGTGAGTGAAATGTGTCCAAAAAAAAATGTGGTCACTGACTGTGGATATGAATGACGTTGCAGTGTCTTTTGTGATGGGGCTTTCCGAACACAAATAGTTCAAAGTCGCAAAATCCCCATTGGTGGGGTAAATGAATGGGGATTAATAGCATAACCCAAATATTTGTGTGTAAGTGTATTATACGTTTGTTACTCTGCTGATGTGGTTTTCTTGAAAAATAAATGGTGATTAGTATTAGCCTAAAGCATGAGTGAAGCTGTTTTTTTCTGGGTAAGCGCGCTCCACCTTAGTTTATTTTATCGCTTACCACAATGAATTGTGATCAAGCGAAGCCAATTTATAAAAAAAAAACTTTAAAATATCTAATAACCTCTACAGAGAGTTTACGCCCCTCAGTCCAGCCCTGATTACTCTCATAATAAACAAGAATAGGCACCTGCCAAAGTACAATTTACCGACAGTCTGGCATAACGACACTTAGAGCTGTTATTCGCGAAAATGTATCAATAAAACATCGATAAAATGCCATTTTATATCGCTAAATAGATTGTTTGCAGTCTTGTTACGAATGGTTGTAAAATTTCGCAATTGTTGTTAATTAATTTGGTTGAGATTTTATAGAGTTCTTTAGTCTTGAAACGGGACTGCTCTTATTAATTTTAACGCCATGTTTTTTTACTTCTTTGTTTGTTCCGCCAGTTTTCCTTCTACGTTAAGTCAAGGCTGTTGTTTTTGTTGAACAAATTAGGCTTTTTTTTAGGGACATGCGATTATTATTAAACTTTTTCGTATATTTGTGGGTATATATATGTAACAACAAGTAAGAGAGTCGGCATAATGTTATGGTTCACTTATTAGCTACTCAAATACAAATAATACTATTCAATTAAAAAAAAAAAACATTACGCATTGGTTCTTAGTAATAACAATAGATTTATTTGCCAGAGTGTTTATTAAAGATTTGTATTAAATTTCAATTCTAAAAATTAAAATTTAATTTTCAAAAACTTAAAATGAAATCTTATCTACTTCAATGACCCATCCCGGACCGTCCCTGGTACAAAGATGGTCATAAAACTAGTAGCTTAGCATTGCCACGCTGTATTGCATTAGCCAATCTTTGCATTACGAACGAGCTGGCGCAGGAGTATTCTTTATGGTTGTTTTTTTGCTGCATCCCAGTTGTGCCGGAATACAGCCCTTTGGGCCATGAGTCGGGAGAAAGAATATTCCCTTATGACTGGAAAGCGCTTGTTGCAAATACGTCGAAAAAAATGACTTCCACGGGCCGATCGCTCTAAAAACCCATTTTAGTTTTAAACTTCATAAAAATTTCAGCCATAAGCCTAACCGTAACTCTAACCCCTAAACCCATGGCTACATTCTCAACAACACCACTCGTATGCATATAAAAATCAACGACAGTGAGTCTGCGCTTAACTGCCACGATCTGCCTTGTGTTTTACGAGCATTGTCTGTACTGGCCCTTATTCGCTGGTGCAAGGTAAAAGACAGCTTTTTACCTACAACTGAGAGCAATTCTAAATCCTCGTTTACGTGTCGGTAAACTTTGGAATATCTTGCCAGTTTCTGTTTCCCGATAACTACAATCTAGCGGTTTCCAAGGATTAGTGCGCTTCGCCGGTGAGCTACTAGATATCGCTTTACATAAAGAGGTTAGACGTAAACCTTTATGAAAAAAGTGAACAATATTATTGAAAGAGCATTTCTAGAGCTCGCCTTGAGGGTGGTGCCACCCTCAAGTTGAGAAATCTGACGCCAAGACTTATAGTAAATAGTGTGTAACAGCAACTTTCATGTGATCCAGATATTCTAAACTAGGCATGCTCTACCTTAAGCCAAAGTGTCGTTGACTCGTGTGGTTACGCGCCGTGTTGGTGAAATGCCTAGTTGTAATGTGTAAATAAAAATTCTTATGTTTTTTATATTCTATCTTTATTATTCTTCCTTTCTTTTCTTATTTTAACTTTACCGTGGAATTCCCTGCCGGAGTCCCTGTTCCCACTGAACTACGACCTTACTGCTTTTAAAGCGAGAGTGAATTAATTTCTTCTGGGCAAGCTGAGTTGCGATCAGGCTATTTTTATTACCAATGATATGCAAGCCATAATAAAAAATAGCCTTTCCGACTTAGTAAAGTTTAGCAACCGGCCCAAATCAGCTTAACACTTTTAGTATGATTTTCTATGATGAAATCGAAAATGAATCTACATCCAATTATGTATAAAGAAATAATCTACATATAATTGTTAAGAAAATCATCTCTAATTACAACAATATACGCTTGTAACTTGGGCTCGCAGCACTCACAGGACACAGATGACCTTCTCTTCTAACACAAACCAATAAAAAGGGGTTTAATACCAAAACTTGTAGTGGCTTTCTTTTTCTTAGATATATCGGGGATAGCCTTTCGAGTTTTAGTGGCGAGACCGCGGAACATTGTATTTAGGTGGTCCAAGAAACAAAATATACAAAACTTTTTCTTATTTTATCTAACTAAAAAGTGTAGGTATGTTTTTTTTATAATGGATAGGCTTGCGCTTGATCCAACTCACCTGATGCTAAAATCGATTACATTTTTCATATTTGAAGTGATTTTAGTTGTTTTGTGTGTGGTTCAGAACGTGCCGTCTACATACATAAGTTGAAATATGAACATCTTTGTACTTACATGCAAAAACTACGAATAGTGATTTTGATTTGTGTGACATAATTTTGACATATATCTTTTTTTGTGAGAATTTACTAATTGAGTGAGAAGTTACTTTCTTGTAGCTTGTCTTTGGAATGGGATTCGCCTCGGGGGTTTCATAGTTGTCCATGAAACATAACTTACGAGTCAACCAATACAATTATGTCAGTGGATCTTTACATTGCTATTTTTACAAATCAGTATGCCTCAATGTAGACTTAAGAACCAAATTTATGTATTTTTTAGTTCCCTTAAATCAAATAAATGAGTAATGGCTTTAATATCGGTCAGAAACTAAGCACCTTTTCCTCTACCCTTGGTCTTTTTTTTGGTTTAGTTTATGAATAAGAATTCATGAACTGTGATTTGTAGAAAAAAATATATATATTATCTATTATCACTACAACTTATAGTAAAATGTATATACATATTATATCTAACACCAATTTATTAACTACGTTTTATTAAAGCTAGTATTTTATTTTGCTAAGGAAAACCTACACTTACACGGAACCCTCAGAAATAAAAAATAAAGTAAACTTTGACGGTGTTTTTATTTAATCTTCGAGCAATTCTCCTAAAACTTTGTAATCGAATTTTGAGTATCATAGGGATGAGGCAGGGTTTTATTACTCGGAATAATCCGGTTGAAACTCTATTCGTGTAAGATACCTGGTAAGCAGCCTATAACATGATTTTTATAGCGTTTTTATGTAAGAAAATAGCTTTTTATACAAATTTAGGAATTTTTAAATGTTTCCAAGACTAGATACAAGTAAGTATGATTCTAATGACTTAGTATTTATATTACCTATTTAATGTACATATTTAAATACATAGATTTAGCATATCTGGAAACAACATGAGTTATAGTTATGATGTATATTTTTTAACTGCAATACAACAACCGAAATTATATATACATAATATATATTATAATTATTTGATCCGAAGAGTAGGTATGTCAGTTTACAAAACTTCACACAAATTTATGTCAGTATGCCTAACTTCACACATATAAGTCAATATACAAAACTACTATGTTAGTATGCAAAACTACTCACATATTATATGTTAGTAAGCAAATTCACATACATTTTTCAGTATACAAAACATCACATACACACATAGTTTTTACCATAAGAACTAGCTCGTAAATATATATTTTTTCATATTTTTACGATTCACTTAGCCCTTTTCAGAGAACAAAACATAGGTTGTAAGATTGACGTACGAACAGTAGAAAATCCCTGGTAGAATCCAAAAAACACTCTTTACGCCATTTGCGACGTCAACAGGCGCTATAATTATTAAAAAAAAAATGGTTGCCTGTAAAGTCGGTTTTACGGGCGAAGATTTTACGTGACAACGTCTGCCGCGTGCTGCGCGCGCGGCAGACCGATCATAGTTGAGTGGGAGAGAGACGCAAGGCATTCGGCGGGCCTCTCTCTCTCGTTCGGTGACTCATCGTAACGTTACCGGGCGTTACACTTTTTCATAAGTGACTCCCAGCCGCAACCTAATTTAAGACGTTGTCACGTCAAAAAACATTTGGGTACCATAATTATGTACAAAAACTCCGAAACTCATCTCTACTCCAACTTATGTATATTTCACAATTTGTTTACTCCTGGCCTCCGCTAGCTAACTTAAAATGAAAATGTTGTCAAATTTTTACGTTTCAAAGTGCTCATTATCTCTTTGCGTAAAAAAAAGTATAATTTAAAACGACGTCACGTGATATTGTGTTAATTTTTTTATTGGTAGGAGTAGTTAAAATAAGTCCGATGCGTAAATGTACATATAAAATATAAATATTTTAATGATATTATATGTGTACGTATATATTATATAATATGTATGTTGCTTTAACAAGAATAAGTAAAGAAAACTTTTTAAAGTTAATGTCCTTGCACTTGAATAATCAAATGAGTGTTAGCAAGAGCGAGTGAAGTTTTAAATGTGTTCTTTTTTGACGCGAGTTATTATAACGACACTAGTGAGGTCAAGGCCTAAGTAGCTAACAATTTGAATCTGATTGAACCAAACATAGAATTTTGTTTAGCATAGTTAATCATATATTTTGGACAGAAATTGGCAGCGTTGAGAAATTATTTCGCTTAGCAAAGGATAAAACGAACTTCAGTAGGCTGACGACCAACCTCCAGTAGTGGAGAGGCACTTGAAGAAGAAGAATCAATTATATGTATATTCTTATGAAATTTAGAGTGGTTATATATTCCTATGTAAATACATAAGTGAGTTGAATTGAATGATTATTCTATGCAGTAGTAATAAAACCTTAACGAATGGTGGGTGCATTTAACAAGATTATACATTTAACAAGATTATACATCAACCGGGTGGCACTCAAGTTTTCCATATATTTCTACGGGGCTTAACTTTTTTTGTAAACGTCTTTGTTGCCAATCGTACCTACGTAGATGTTACATCGACATTATGTTATGCACTCTGAAAAGTCTTTAATTACGAAACATTTGAATTGCAATCATAGCATTAATATTTTAAACGAGCTAGTTCTTATGTTCAAAACTAGATGTCGTGTGAGTAGACACAAATGCTGACAGATTTATTCCTGAGAAAAAAGTCGAAATTTACGTTACACAGCATCATGATAATTTGATAACATATTGACTATTTAATTTTGCCTTCTATTTATGATAATTTGATTTAAAATTATGCAGATCTTATAAAACAATTGTATGTTATGTTTTTTCCTGATGTACGATATCCCCTTTATTCTGTTATCCGAGTTATATACTGAGAAACACAGGATGCAGTTCACAAAGGATGGAATTCAAATTGAAGCGGGTTGACTTGATTGGATCTTTGGCATGTGGACTGATGCGAGTATGTGAGGTTAGCTTTATAAGCTTTGTAATGAAGAATGGAAGTTTAATTAGGCATATTTGCATGTAGCACAAAATTCTACTTACCTAAATTTACTACCCTTATCAACTCAAATTGAAATTAGGCTTTGTAATCGTTAGTTTTACTTATTTTAGTACTTCATTTATTTGATTTTATTTTTATATTTTATGGTAAACTTATAAATTATTATGGCTTAAACTAGTTATTTGCTTACGTTTTTAATTTTCATCTGGGCACTACCGTGAGTCGGATGATATGTTAATTTGTAGGTCCCGGCTGTTAGTCTCAGTACAAGCAGCCGTTCAGGTCAGAGGCCTACGGGTGGCTTGAAAACTCTCGACGCCAGAGCTTGGCCACTTAGCTCATACAAAGAAGAAGAAGAAGACTGCGGAGTGTAGCTATTACAAATGGGTCTATAAAAGCTGATGATGATGATTCATACATGTTTTAAGTAATCAATAGAATGTTACTAAGAGATAACAAAAGCACAAACAGACGTTTAAGTTTCATTAAGAAGTAGACTAGTAGCGTACAGTACGTTTTATCTTCAAGATAAACCGTACCTCGCCGTTTATGTGCTATGAAACTACTCTACACACATGCACGTGGGTTTAAGATACGACAGTAACTTGAAAAATTTAAATATTGTAGTTTTTTTGGTAACATTTACTTATTAAAGTTGTTCAGTTTGCCTCATTCTCGCAGAAAATATGCTAAAACACCCCTAAGCGACGAGCTAATAACTTATCTTCACGCTTTATCCGAATTCCAAGATATCGATATTCTGTAGTGCTATCAATAACATTGTGTGCGCATTCATGCTTTTAGTTTTAATATCTAAATTAGTTAGCTTACTAACATCTGTTTTGTGTAATAACTTTTTGACTATTTTATTGAAAAAAATAATTATTATGAATTATGAATGCTTTAGTTCTATAATTTTATTTGTACGTTTTTACATACATATTACAGCTAGGCAGTTGGCCAGTAGAGCGCGTAGCTACACAAATCAACGACAGCCTGGCCTTAGCTGAGGTGTACCTAGTCTGGAATATCTTGCTCTCAAGGAAGTTGCCGGAATGCTAGAGAGTGTGGTTGCTAGCCAGGCGAGCACTAGAAATATACGTCATAATTTTGTCGCAAAATGGTAGTTATTAAAATTTTGCTTATCCATTAATCATCAAAACTAGACCGTAACTGATGTTATATGCAACCTTCCTTATATTTTAACAAGAGTAAGAGATAGACAAAAAATTTTAAACTTCGATTTAAAAAAAAATATATTAAATATTAATTTTTCATAAATATATTAATTTTCGATAGACTTGCGCTTGACATCGATCTATGTACCTGGTCTGAAGTGTTCTAAAAGTAGATTAAAAATGTCAAATGGAAAATTTATACGAAGAACAGACGTTTCTGCACACTTTTACTTGAATATTTGACCATAAATCACTCACTGGTTCGTTCCAAATACACTAAAAGCAGCTTATCTCGGGCCTACTTTGTGTAAAATCACTTTGTTCAGACTTTTAGATCGAGCTTAGATTACTAAGTCAGGTTTACGTTCCGTGAAATGGGTAGTCTTGATGAATAAGAGGAAATACAAGTTTTATTTCACTCGTGCTTAAGTAGTTAAGTAGACTGTAGTTTAGGAGTTAAGACTAATGAGTTTTTGTCAAGTTTATAAGATTGTTATTACTTATCAGTGTTAAACTGATTTTTGTGAACATTTTAGAATTAAGACTAGGAAGAGTAAAGATGGCTGAAAGTATTTTTTTATTTATTATTTGTTAATCTCATATTAACCTCATATCAGTTGAGTTAGCTACCATAACACAAACTAGAAATGGTTCAGTATGGGGTTAAACAGTCGCGTGTGAAATGTGTCCTAGTATCTATTATTTTATTATTATGGTCATATAATAAAATAATCATAATATTACATCCTACTTATACTAACTACGCCACTATGATCACAAATTATAAAGCTAAATACAATGTAAGCTAATGGTACTCTGCGTTCATCTGTATCGAAAACTCAAAAACTGTTGACCGGATTTTCTCATACGTATTTCACGCGATACTTGCGTTGATGAACAAAAGAGTTATACTTTACAAACATAAGGCACGATCGAAACGAGCTCATGAATAAGATGTAAATGTTCCAGTGCTTTCCCTTCCCAACTAAAGCAAAATGCGAACATCAAAAACACTACTTTAGGCGTTGTTGAACCCAGATTAGCCGCGACTTACATATGAACGAAACGCCTGAACCGCAGTAGTAGGTATTTAACGAAAATAATTCATAAAAAAAATATTAATATTTCGCTTCTAAGCTTAACCGACTTAAAGCATTTTTTTGTAGATTTCCTTTAATTTACTTTTAACTTTCAGAATCATTTCATATATGCGAGAATTTAATGTATTTTTTTTTAATTTAGCTTTTTTGCTTTCAATACTGCCTCAAAAAAGTTATACAGCACGAAGCCGGGGCACGCACCCTATTTTCACCGTAATTTGCAAAAAAAGCCTTTAGCGAAAATCGAGGACACAAAATTTATTAAAACCTAAGCTGATGATTTTGTAACAAGTTTCTAAAAGTGTATTTAAATTATCATTTTTTTTTAGAAAAATGCAGCAGCCTGTTGTTCTAGAACCTCAATCTTTCAAAACTTTAGTAATACATCGTCGTTAAACTGCAAAATATAGTACTTTGAAAAAGTTTGAGCACCAACGCTTGAAATCTTTACAATAGCAAAATGAACAAAACGCTCGGTACACTGCACCGACAAAACGAAATAAACTTGTATTGGAACTATAAATTCTAAACGCTAAATAGACTTCATTGTTTAGTGGGACAGAGGATAGGTACTAAAACAGAGACATGCCAACGAGATAAGTTTTCTATCAAGGAAGAAACGTATATCTACTTTCCTGCAAAAGCGCTCAACACAAAGAGGAGTGTTTATTTTCCGTACTCCGTAACTCAAGAAAAGATTTGCAGAAAACCTTTTTTAACAATGTTTCTATATTGCTAGGAATCATTACTCACACTTAGCATTTCTACTAAGGAAGGAAGGAAGGGTCGATCTAATATAAATTAAGCACGTTCTACTAAATTGTCAGTTAATACACAAACTTTTTAAGTTACAGGTTTATTTTTCTTTAAACTAAAGTGCAAGAAATAAATTTCTGTTGAAAACGGTTCAAATATCAAAGAAAGTTACTAAAATAACTAAACATTGCACTGAATAGAATATAAATATTTTCGGAATGTCATTAAAAACTCTGGGCTATTCTAGGTTATTTAATTTTTAATTCCTTGGTATTCTTTTGTAGAGCCAAGGGATCACATTTGTCACTATTTCTACAGTCAGCAAACGTAGAGAAATGCTGCAACAATGGCTTCCAACCAACTTTGATTTTCTCTAGGAATGCAGAAGTTTATGATGGTCACATTACAAGTTATAATAAACATATAAAAAAAAAAAAAAAAAATATGTCAACTAAAATAAAAAATGCAAAATACTTACTTTTTTCTACATAGGGACAAATACACCAAACATTAAAAAACGAGTTATCTGTGTATTATTTTTATTAGCTCGTAAATTTTTTGACCGTTGGTTAGGTACTTTTGGTCCTCTACGAATATTATGCCTTTTTATTTTTTTTTCTGTTTGAATTACCTATAAAATTTTATGTTTTGATTACTTTAAAACGTAATATATACAATAGTAAAATATATAAAATAGATACATAGATAAATAATATCTACCACAAAAGGTACCAAACCAAAAATCTTGAAACTTTTCCAAGAGTCTTAGTAGCTTTGAAAATCCCAGGTATTATACTGTTACTGGAGACTTTACAACATTAGACTGCAAACCTTGCAATCTTAACCGTTTTAACTAAGTTGTAACTCGTTTTTACAACCCGCTGTAAATTGAAACCCTGTGTAATCTAGATGGAAACTTAACCCAGATACGCTTAGATAACGGAAACTGGGGTGCTTACGTGTGCTTAGAAAAGTAATTAGCAAAATCTGTGAAAAATCATGTTCAAATGTAATGCAGTAAGCAGTGCCACTTGTGAGAGGCTACTGAGGTATTGTTTGTGTATGTGTGTGACTTTAATATTTAAATTCCTATACGTGACTTTTATTAGTTGATTTTGTTGTGTGAACTTTAGTTAAATCGAAAAATGTAAAATACAACAAAACATTTAGAATATTTATTAAAAAAAAATTGTTCCATTTTATAATAAAAAAATAATATTACATAATTTACTATTGGGAATTACATATACAAATATATAAATTTTTATACATATGCAAATATTTTTGCATGATTCTGGAAAAAATAATTAAATTCAATTATTAGACAAACTATAATAAAACCAACAAATTATGAAATTTATATATAGCAGCTATGTTTATATATTATTATAAATATAAAAAATATCACGTTGAAACTGTATATATTACGCAGCAGTACTTCCAGGTACATCGTAATTATTCTGCGCTTTACTTTCGAAATTTAGTTCCAGTAAAACCAGTTTTAATTCGTCAATTTCCCATGAGCATTAAAAATTAGCTGCTGAAAATTCCCAGTTAAATGAACTTGGCAACTTTAATCCATTAGCACGAAAATTTTCAGGAGAAAATTATTGTAAAACACAACTTTTGCCCAGCTTTATTTCGTGGAATCCTTTAAGATAAACGCTGGGATCACTTAAAGGATATTTTGTAGGGGATACGTGAGTGCTTAAATTCATGGGACATAGGTATTTATATGTATATTTATTGTGAGGGTAAAAATGGTAATAGTAATATGACTTAGATATATATATATTTACACGAAACAAACGGTCACACTTACTTAAAAACGTTGGATATACGTCCAACGGGTTTCAACGCATTAAGAGCGTCATCATCGGGGACGAGCTGCACACGGACTGTCACCGACGAGATCCGCGCATATATATATATCGTAATCCACGAAAATTTACTTCTTTTTCATAAAACGTTGGTATAGTAAGTTGTTGGTGCTGCGAAGAAACTTTATCAAAACATAAATGGTATCTCACTAAAAGACCCTACGAATAGCATACAACTAAAAAAAAAACAAAAAAAAATCATCAAACCCAATAGTCACGATTTCGCCTTCCAGGTTTAATTTATGTTATCAAATTAAATTAAACAGTGAATATTAGAAAATAACATATTTTGACGACCTCGTTGGCGTAATAGTTACCATGCCAGATTGCCAATAAGAGGGTTCGATTCCTGGCAAGGCCAACATATTTGTGATTAACGAAATTTGTTGGCTGTCGGTTTGGGTGTTCAATATGTATTGATATAAAGTATTGATGTATGTATATGTAGTATATCAGTTGTGTTAGCAACCATAATACGAACTAGAAATAGTTTAGTATGGGGCTTACCAGCTGGTATGAAATATGCTATAATCTTACTAATATTATAATTGCGAAAGTTTGTGTGTAAGTGTGTATGTTTGTTGCTTTTTCACGCTAATGTGGTTAAACCAAATTCGATGAGCCAGCTTAGACCATGGATTAACATATAGGCTACTTTTTATCCCGGACTAACGCAGGTAAGACCACGGTTCGCAGCTAGTATTTATATAAAAACTAGCTGAAAAATGTTGTTTTGCCTTAAAAAATAGATAGTAGCCGATTCTCAGACCTACTGAATACTCATATAAAATTTGGTAAAAATTGGGTAAGCCGTTTCGGAGGAGTACGGTAACTAACATTGTGACATGGAAATACGTGTTGAGTTAAGAATTTTCGGATTGTGATAGGCAACGTTAATTTTAATTAATATTAGTTAATTTATCTTAGTTAATTGATTTTAGTTAAGTTTTCCTTTACTTGTCTTAATTTGGGTTTCGGATCACAGCGGAAGTACACTAAATATTTAATTTTGTCTTCTATTGACATGGAAATTTTATATATTTGAAGAAGATACTATTTATTTATTTTATATTTTCTCTTAAACATGGTAAACTTATGTTGAACAATTTTTCACAGCTTATCATGGAGGTACGTTGTAGCGAGTTGAACATTTCAGTACAACTTGGGCGGGTTGACGGCTAGGGCGTGGGCAGGGCGGGTAAGGAACCTGTCACATCTGTCAGCCTTACTGAATAACCGACGATTTCCGGGTTTAGGAGAAGTTGACTGATAAATTCGAGGAAAGAAACATTTCAAGAAGATTAGGTAAGATATAAAGTTCGAGATATGTGTAGAAGCTGTTGAATTATCTGTCTTTTGTTTTAAGCTCACCATTTTCATCTTGAATCCGTTATTGCTCACTGCTAGACATAAGCCTCACTGCGTGTACGATATTTACCCTGTTTATAGTGCTGTCCTTATATAGATATATGGATAGATAAACACTTTATTAAAACACTCTCAAAAAATAAATTGCGGAAAATACTTAAAGAACCAAAAAGTAAAAGCAAGTGATCGCTTTTACTTTTTGGTTCTTTAAGTATTTTCCGAAAACGATAATAACGAGGCGACCAGGCAGGACTTTAAAATTGAGGTGTAATATTGTAAGTGCATAAGTGAATACGAATAAATACATAATATATTTCAACAAAATAAAATACCATGTCATCATTAAATTAATGATTTTTGTGACGTAGTCTTAACTGCTAACTAGACCATTTCATTTAAAAATCCATTAAAATTGTAATGTTCTTTTCGTATGAACAAGAGCTTGACCACTCAAATCAAGCTCTTGTGTAGAGAGTTTTGGCTTAACGGCTGCTTGTAATACGACTAACAGCCGGGACCTACAAATTAAAGTGTCGTTTGATTCACGGCAGCACCCACTAATGCTATGATAATGCCACTATTTAAACGACAGTCATATGCATGGTCACCTATGCAAAGATATCCGCATTGATCTGACGCGATCATGGAGATTAAGCAACATCTCCATGATCGCGTCAGATTATCTTAGTTAGCAAAGTTAGTTATTTACTACAGGCGCTACACCAATTTATCATAAAAAATATTGTTACAAATATACCATAACAACTTTTTCATATTTTTTCTCTACGTAATATGAAACAAACTTTTCTTTCTTTCTACATTTTGCAAGCGTACTTATCACTTAAACCTCAACACTGTATCACCTAACTTGCAAGACACCGCAAACTACACTACTGAACATTTTACCCGGAGTTTAAAGCACCAAACTTTAACTCACTCCAATCTTGGTAAAAATAAGTTGCCAGTTTTGAACTTCCATTGGATTTTTTCTTAACTTTTTTTATACCGAAGCAACTTCAAGACGTGAACTCGTGAACGGATGGTAAGAGAGTAACCAATTTTACGCTTCTTGAAAAAGTAGAGGTGTGAAAATTTTGTTTAGCCGGTTGGGTTTCGTATGTTTGAAACTGGCACATCTAGTTTCAAGTTAGAAATATGTTTAAAGTAGATTTACTTGTACCGCTGGTCGAATAATACCTTAAGTTTTATGTAGGTTTTATACAAGTAGGAGTTACGAGTAAATCGTAGAATAACTTAGATAAGACCGCGGGCCGCAGCAGTTCTTCATAATTTTAATATCTTATTGTTTACTGGTTATTTCGTGGAGATTTTGGTGTTAATTAATCAAATTAAATTCTCTTCTTTGTTTTTTCACACACGTCTGTTTAGCCCTATACTATACCATTTATTTGTAGTTTCTATTACGGTTGCTGACACAACTGATATATTACATATACATACATAAATACTTTGTGTTCATACAATTATTTCGCGGATTCAGTTGGGTTATAATCCGCGTGGTCGTCGTCGTTGTCTGCCATTATGGATTTTAATACTTGTCAGTGCGCACAAGTGGTGCAGGCGCTGTCTCGTGGCAGACTGAAGTGAATTCAAGTCAAACCTCGAGTGAACGCACTACTTACCAATAAGAAACTACTTCATTCGTTCAATCACTCAATCACTCCTTAAAATCAGCAATCTTTTACGTTTATAGTGCTGCTATTCGCATTGATCGAATTACTACTCAGATAAATTAAAATAAACATTCCCTTAACATAATATATAACACCCAATAGACAGCTAACAAATTAAGTTCACCACAAAGATTTTGCACGTGCCGGGAATCGACCGTGACTCTATGGTTGGCATCCTGTCCGACATGGTAACCATTAGGTACGCCTACGAGGTTAATTCATCTTTAGTCATTTAGTAGTTATTATTTATATTTGTATATCTTTCAAATTTATAATTTTAAATGACACCACAGGTATTTCATTTTATATTCATGGAACTCTAAAAGCATAAAACCGTATTACCTTTTTAACCGTCGTCTGCTATCGGCTGCTCTGGGCCAATTTAAATATTTCACGGTTCAACACTGTGCAAACCCAGGTTTCAAAAGAAAATGCACAATTAGTATGGAAGAAGACTTTTTTGCTTCAATTTTTGTTACATATATATTGTTGAAGTTGGTCCGATTCACCTGAGGAGGAGACCTTATATACAATTTTGAACAAGAATGTGTACTTATTTTAAGACATTTTTGTAATAAATTTTATAAGTATGACAATACTTATAACATACATATTCCAAAGTATTCACGGATTAGCGCAAACAATGAGTTTGTTGCGTTGTCCTTGGAGACTTTAGGCCCGTAGTCGTACGACAATTATTATTAGAGTAAACATTTTTGTAAGAACATTGGGAAGCGGTTGGTCTTCGCTTCTGAATCCAAGAACTGGCAGCAATTTCTTACAAAGACTAAGTTTAGCTATCCATCGGGGCAATGCTGCCAGCATCTTGGGAACCCTGCCACGCAGTGACATCCTGGATGGTGAACTTACTTTAATTTAAATTATAGTGTTTTGATTTTTCTTGTTCTTTTCTTTTTTCTTTTTATCTTTGAGTTTTTAACCGACTTCAAAAAGGAGGAGGTTATATATTCGACGTGTATGTATTTTTTTTTTTTTTTATGTATGTTCACCGATTTCTCAGCCATTTGTGGATCGATTCTCAAAATTCTTTTTTTAATTGAAAGAGTATGGTTCTGAATTGGTCCCATTGTCACCAAAACTGGTTCTGATGATGGACTCCTAGGGAAATCGAAGAAAAACCTAAAAAGTTAGGTTATTTTTACGCATGAAGAGAGATTCACGCTCGTTTGGCTGTACTGATATTCATGAAATTTGAGAAGAAAATAGGTAAGACTATGTGTTAACACATACGCTACTTTTTATCCCGAAAATAAATACTATTCCCGTGGGATGCACCAAATAACATATAAATCTTTTTAACTTCTTCACGCTCGAACGGCTGTACTGACATTGATGAAATTTGTAATGAAGGTAGGATAAACTATGTGTTTACACATAGGCTACTTTTTATCCCGAAAATAATTACTGTTCCCGTGGGATGCACCAAATAACACATGACACACTGATTTCGCAAAAATTTGATATAGGGGGTAGACTAGACCTTGTTTAACACGAAGGTTACTTTTTATTTTAAAAGTCATTGCTATTCCCGTGGGAAGCCCAAATAACTCGATAACCTATTTTACTTCTTCGCGCTCATACGGCAATACAGATTTCACTCATAAAATTAGCAGCCTGGCTAACAAAAGTAATCTGACGCGAACATCGACGCTAAGCAACGGCCCATGCGGCCAGTCTTTGGATGGGTAACCATGCACAAGACTTCCATAAAAACATGTGATATTTTCCTCTGGGCGTTACTGTGCTTCGGATAACACGTTAATTTGTTGGGCCTGGACCACTACTCTTAGTACAAGCAGTGGTCAAACTAAATCAGGGGCTTGAAAAACTCTCGACGCCAGTGCTTGGCCACTTGGGTCATACTTAGTGGAAGAAGGAACTGTAAAATTTGATATATTAATAGACAAGACCCTCGAACGGATAAGGAAAATATTTACGCGCTCGCTTCGCTAGGAGTTATCCCGCTTCGTTGGAATTTCCCCCAGGATGTCCTGGGCTTATGACACTCCAAATATTATATAATTTGTGCTGCTTTGGACTTCAAACGGTTCGAACAAATACGGTGAAAATTTTCGCGCTCGCTTCGCTCGCGCATAGCTCGCTTCGCTCGCATCCAGCTCGCTTTGCTCGCGATTGGTTCTAGTACGTTTTGACACAACAAACATTATGTAATTTGTGCTGCTTTGGACTTCTTTATGCTCAAACGGTTCGAACAAATACGGTGAAAATTTTCGCGCTCGCTTCGCTCGCGCATAGCTCGCTTCGCTCGCATCCAGCTCGCTTCGCTCGCGATTGGTTCTAGTACGTTTTGACACAACAAACATTATGTAATTTGTGCTGCTTTGGACTTCTTTATGCTCAAACGGTTGGAACAAATACGGTGAAAATTTTCGCGCTCGCTTCGCTCGCGCATAGCTCGCTTCGCTCGCATCCAGCTCGCTTCGCTCGCCATTGGTTCTAGTACGTTTTGACACAACAAACATTATGTAATTTGTGCTGCTTTGGACTTCTTTATGCTCAAACGGTTGGAACAAATACGGTGAAAATTTTCGCGCTCGCTTCACTCGCGCATAGCTCGCTTCGCTCGCATCCACCTCTTTTCGCTCGCACTTGGATCTAGTAAGTTTTGACACAACAAACATTATGTAATTTGTGCTGCTTTGGACTTCTTTATGCTCAAACGGTTGGAACAAATACGGTGAAAATTTTCGCGCTCGCTTCGCTCGCGCATAGCTCGCTCCGCTCGCATCCAGCTCGCTTTGCTCGCGATTGGTTCTAGTACGTTTTGACACAACAAACATTATGTAATTTGTGCTGCTTTGGACTTCTTTATGCTCAAACGGTTCGAACAAATACGGTGAAAATTTTCGCGCTCGCTTCGCTCGCGCATAGCTCGCTTCGCTCGCATCCAGCTCGCTTCACTCGCGATTGGTTCTAGTACGTTTTAACACAACAAACATTATGTAATTTGTGCTGCTTTGGACTTCTTTATGCTCAAACGGTTGGAACAAATACGGTGAAAATTTTCGCGCTCGCTTCGCTCGCGCATAGCTCGCTTCGCTCGCATCCAGCTCGCTTCGCTCGCGATTGGTTCTAGTACGTTTTGACACAACAAACATTATGTAATTTGTGCTGCTTTGGACTTCTTTATGCTCAAACGGTTGGAACTAATACGGTGAAAATTTTCGCGCTCGCTTCACTCGCGCATAGCTCGCTTCGCTCGCATCCACCTCTTTTCGCTCGCACTTGGATCTAGTAAGTTTTGACACAACAAACATTATGTAATTTGTGCTGCTTTGGACTTCTTTATGCTCAAACGGTTCGAACAAATACGGTGAAAATTTTCGCGCTCGCTTCGCTCGCGCATAGCTCGCTTCGCTCGCATCCAGCTCGCTTCGCTCGCGATTGGTTCTAGTACGTTTTGACACAACAAACATTATGTAATTTGTGCTGCTTTGGACTTCTTTATGCTCAAACGGTTGGAACAAATACGGTGAACATTTTCGCGCTCGCTTCGCTCGCGTGTAGCTCGCTTCACTCGCATCCAGCTCAATTTGCTCCCAATTGGTTGCCTGCCTGGCACACGCCAAATTTTTTCATCGTGAAGTTTATTTGGCTCTCCATAGCTAAAACTTAAACAAAATATCATTACCAACCACTTAAAATGTAAAAATAAAATTGTTTTAAAAAACAAACAACCGACTTCAAAAACACAACTAAAAAGGGAAAAATAATTTTAAGCCTAAATCAAATCAAGAATATATAAATAGAATAGGAGAGTTTATTTCATGTACTTATAAAAAACTATTTGCAATTTTTAGTAATCCTGTATTCTTGAAGTCGGTGCCATCAAATATAAGAACAAATTAATGTTTGTTAAAAAAAACCTGTTTTCAATTGTCTTTCTTTGCTGGCACCGACTCCAAGAATACAGGATTAGTAAAAATTGCAAATAGTTTTTTATAAGTACATGAAATAAACTCTCCTATTCTATTTATATATTCTTGATTTGATTTAGGCTTAAAATTATTTTTCCCTTTTTAGTTGTGTTTTTGAAGTCGGTTGTTTGTTTTTTAAAACAATTTTATTACATAGTATTTTTATATTTTTTCTGTAATTTAATTATTTATATTGTGTCTTCTGTGTCCGAAATAAGTGTTGGCTTTCTCAGATAATATTATTTTTTTTCATACTTCTGATGTCCTCTACAAGACAGATTATTAAGTAAAAAAGTCGATAGCTGCAATTTTTATACAAGAAATAAAGAAAAAAATCATTAAAACTGTCAATTGTCCTTCTCCACACTTATTGAACTGATGGTAAATTCTTCCTGATCACCGGTAGTGGAAATGTGGCTTGTTATATCGCACCTGATAGCGTTAATTACTGAAATTACTTTTTGTTACATAGTGGTGTTTAATTTATATTTTTAATTGATCAAACGAACGAGGCGAGCGTTGTAGCTAGCCAATTTTGTTTTCATTTGTCTGTATGTTTATTTGTTAGGCAAAGTTGCAGAGCCTGGAGCACCGCCGCATTGTTGCCAGTTTGTCGGTATTCTATCGGTTGCAATTCGGCGAGTGTGCGAATGAATCACAAGAAGTAGTTCCCCCCGCCCCCTTTCACTATCGGAGCAGGGAAACACCAAAGCGGCATCGGTTTACAGTTGAGGTGCCTAAGGCGCGCACTAAGCGTTTTGCCTCCACCTTTGTTATCCGAACCGCCAAAATTTGGAATTCCTTGCCGAATTCCCTGTTCCCCAATGACTATAATCTAGCGTTTTTTTAAGGCGAGAGTGATCCGGTTCCTTCTAGATAAGTGCGCTGTACCGTAGACCTTAATGTCACTTGCCATTAGGTGAATTGTGGTCAAGCGCTGACCTATTAAGTATAAACAAGTGAGAAAACGAGCAAACCTATGTCATTTGTAGTGCCGCGTTTTTCGTAGTCCTACAAGTAACCCTAAAATGACAACGACTACATGAAAATTACGTTCTTTTTGTTAAATTAACTTCTTACATAATAAGTACAAATTCTTTCATTTTGGTGCAATAACTGTGCCATAAATATGTACCTAAACACACAGCCATAGCATATATGAAAATGTAGCTTCACTGTGCTCGGTATATTTTATGAATTGGCTTTTAGTTTTTTGTCACTCAGACTTCTTATCAAAGTTCAAAGTGAAATTCGAGCTTCTTTTCAGTTATTTCACTTAGAGTTCTTATTAAATAAACATTGAAAGCCTCACGAGATGCCTCCAGAGCACGTCCGCGAGTACTTTACTGTAAACCAAGTGCATTTGACGTTTCTACTCATATTTCTAAAACAGTAGACATCGAAAAATAAGGATCAGTTTTTTCCCCACGTCGCTTATATTTGGTGTAAATTATTCTTATTATCATGGATATACTTTCAATCTTTGATATTGTTAGAGGCTAGATAAAAAACAAACAGTTTTTATTAATATCTTGTAATTTAGAGTGAGTGGTGAGAGATATGTTGAAGTACAATGTAGATAGTACAATGCTCAAACTGTAGATAATATTTTCATATTTATAAATTCTTTATTTCATATTATCATATTTATTTCATATTTACTAGCTTTTTTATATACCTCATAAGCCATTTTTTTTGCTTTTTTTGTATTTCCACTTAAGGGCCAGTTGATGATGGCTTCGGTCCTATAAAAAAACCGGTTTGCGTCCCAATAGTAATTACCTAAAATAGACTTTAATTAACAGGCTGATACAAAAACTACTCATCTATAATAACTACAAATAATAACAATCTAAAGCTGCACCTAAGCTAAGACTGCAAGATGCTCTATAGTTTGCATTTACAAAGAAAATCATCTCGTTGCAGAACACACTTTGTTGCTCAAACTACATTTCCTATCTTGCATATTCTGAGATCTTCCAAGATTTTGATACCTACAAATACTATGTACTTAGCCATGTACCTGCTTAGTTATTATATTTTTCATGCACTCCAGGTATTCCCCGGTCATGATATTTGCGGTTCACTCAAAAATCTTCCTCGGGCTCTATTTGCTTACTTTGATAATGCACCTACAAAGTTTCCACTGACTTAAAGTTTGTCGGAACGAGATTTCAAATATTATTCTTTTACGTTAGTGTATAGGTTAGGAACGTATGTACCATGTTAAGTATAAAACTTATAACACATTTTTTTTTAAGCTGAACAGTCTCACGTTTGACCGCAGATTGCCTGATGTTAAGCTTTACTCTGGACTAAGATGTATCACACTTGTCTTTTTTTTTTACGTGAGGAAATACATTTTACGCATGCCCACAACACCCGGGGAGGTGGGTGGGGTATGTCGGGCTCGATGCCAAAAGGACATCACTACCGACTCAAACCTCACGATGACCTCCTCACCGGAAAGGGCGGGATGAGGTTCCGCTTCTCGCATTAACCCACCACCCCGCCCACCTCGGCTAGCCTGCGAGGCTCGTTCTCAGGGGATGAGTTCCCTTGCAGTGCACATGGTGCACCGCAACCACCTCGGGGAGCATAAGTGCAAAGGACGACGGACAACCCCGTTCTGACATCCCAGGTCCCCCGTATCTCAAGATTGGTTTAAACTTACGAACTCTACGTTACCACCATACTCGTTCTTACCACAAATACGGACTGCTGAAATAAAATTTAACCAAATGACAAGATAAAACAAAAGTCTTCGACTACACTAAATTATTTCTACAATTCATGAGGAACACAAGTCCCTAAACCAAACCAAAATTGATACTAGTTTTTTCTACACAAAGAAAAAGATTTCAGTAAAAAATATAAGGTATAAATAAAATGACTTATTACGAAGCTAAAGACAGAAACGAACGTTGCAAATGAATTATGCACTTCACTTTTTAAGACCGTATTTTTTCTCATTTCACTTTGAACGGGAAGAAAGCATCCGGTAAAATAGGATGTAGGAGAGACAGGGACGCGAGGAAACGGGTGGTACATAATGTAAACACATTTAAAATGTAAAGCCAAGGTTTTTGTTCAAATAGTGAATTTCAAATTGAGAATTGTTTGGATTGATGGATTGGTGGTTAGATTTATTACACTTTTAGTCGGCGTATTCAAGTAGCAGTGTTTTATAAGTTAAGAGTTTCTCTGAATTTATATAAAGAGCATGTTTTATAGATTTGAGAACAAGACCACTGAACTGAATCATAAATCAAGCATGCCCAAGCTTAATTTTCGTTTTTGATTCCAGTTGCAATGACCAGTTTGGTACACAAGTAAGAGACAAAGACAATACGCAATACGGTTTGTAAGTAGCTTCGAATTGCAACACAATATTCACATTTTCAGGTAAAAAATCCTACTAATCTTATAATTACAAAAGTTTGTGTGCAAGTGTAATGTTTGTAACTTCTTCACACTCAAACGTCTGCCCCCTTACTTCGACCATCCACGGTTAAATCGCTGATAAGTCGCTGATAATTCGCTGGGATTAGAGATGTGAAATACCAATAAATATTATTTGTGTCACTTATTTTTTTTTTATTTGAATAACCTCTTTTTCCGCTTTTTTGTTTTCAGGCTATCTAGACCAAATAAAACTCAGTAATAACAAGCGCTAAATTATTTATAAAGTTTAAACTGTTTCCCATGATTAATTTTATTGTTTATTGTGCTTTTATTGTACACTGTTCCACAACTTCTGTGAAAAACAAACCAACCTCTTTCATTTATGCTACAAATGTAATTTACTAAAACACCGAACTGGAAGTGGAACATAATTAAAAAGTCTGCAGCTGCTTTCAAAGTTTCAATTCAAACACATGTCAACTGTGTTTATTATTAATTAATTAGTTGCTTTACATACGTAGTTTATAAAAAATAACAAGCAGACAATCAAAATAAAACAGAGAAGGATACAGAACAAAAAATCAATGATTCTGTTATTGTGATTTCATGTATGTACGAAGCCATCTTCGACTACCATAGCATGTGACTGGAATAATTTGTAAATAAATATAATTGTATTACATACATACTTAAGTCGAATTGAAATTATATAAATTCACGAAAATTGAGTTCAGTTATTTCGCTCCTAATTGAAACCTTTTTATTTCACCATACAACCTATTAGACAGAGCGTTTTATTGTTTCAAAAAGTAACTAGGTACCTATTAGTTATCTAAATATTGGTGAAGCAGCGGCACTAGTATAGGTAGATAGATAATGCTTTATTGGACACATACTTAAAACTAAAGATAAAATAATAACTAAGAACAAAAAAATTGTGTGCCACAATTGGGGTACTCAGTATGTAACATAAAAGAGGATTATTTATATTCAGTATTCTATTATGACGCCGCTGCCACGTAACCACCTTTTACTAGTAATTACATTGCTCATTTCACGAAGTTTTCAACGCACTTGCGATCGCTCCAAGATATGCACTCAGACTACAGGAAAAAAGGCTTTATTCCTGTAGTCTGAGGATATGCATTGTCCATCCTCGGGTACATTTGTCCCTTGCTAAGTAGAGGCAGACCGTGTTCGCTCCGTAATGGTACCAACTAGATCTTCACCTTGTAGGTGACCTTCCACTTGATCTGGTGCCTTCTATCTTTCTAGACTGCAGGAAATAGTAAATGAAATACAAAAATAGAAAATGTTTTTATTTATCACTTCCAATATATCCAATACATATTGCCAAAGACAAATTAATATTACTAACAATGGTTTTAAGCTAAGATTACAAACCTAACAGGTATATTATGATGTAACAAGCTAATAGTAGAATATATCTATATTATTTAAATGACACAATTTTTTTACAAATTATTTAATACTCAACAATATTAGGTAGGTATATGTTGTAATCCAATAAATAAATTGATATTGGTGCAATTAGAAAGAGAAAGAAAAATTATTTATTGTGCACAGACTACTGAGTTTGACATACAAAATGACTTGTGTATTGTGTATGTGTACTAAAAGAGCAGGTTCAGCATGTGCTGAAAGTACACTTGGTACTCCAGCGCTGGTTTTCAACCTCCTCCTTTACACACATTAATTAGTCACATAAATATAGGTAGTACACTATTATATAAGCACATGGTAATAACTTCAAAACTAAGAAAAATCAGTAGAGACCATCTTATAAGTTCTGAATAAAGATAAATAAAATATTTCAACATCATAATTACAATGTAAAATAAGGCAATGAGATTTAACAAAAGATTTACACATTTAAACTAGTTTTATTTATAATTTACATATTTTCTTTAGTTCTATTATATTAGTACAGAAACCACATGGTTAATCAATACAGCACTAGAAATAACTAATCAACAGTTTTAATAATAAAATGATAACAATTTTATTATTTTAGCAAATAACAGCACGGATAACAAACATTTGTCATTGCTAGGCTGCAGTGAGTGCAAGCACACAGCGTACACCCGCCATTCAATCCTTAATAGTTAAAAATTATTCTATATTAAATGTCAGGTATCTATAGACAAACATAAATTAAAAATATGTTAAATAGCTACTTTAATCGGTTAGTAATAAGTATAAAATAAAAACTAGGCTTAATTTCTTGTGTAGGATCTAGGTCCTAAACATTATAATTAAAGTGTTAATTTATAAGCACAACGAGTTAGTATGTATGTCTGAAAATTTATATTAATTAAAAACATGAAGAATATCATTGTCCCGTCTTACACGAAAAACTTTTCCACTTTCATTTTTTCTTAATAGTATTTTGCCATGTTGTGTCCATATATATTTCCATATATATTTATAATTTAGTCTTATTTTTTCCTGTTTGGCCTTATAAAAAAGTTGTTTGTTGTATTTGGTTAGCCTTTCATTAAAATAGACCCGTTAAGCAACGGGTCTATTTGCCACTGTATCGGGCGGGAGGCCCAGGTCGCCGGCGTCGAGCGGGTGCGTCCGCGCGGCTGCCAACAGCCATTCTCGCCCTTGTAAATCATTCATTAGCAGTGGTTGATCTCTTTCATTAGCCTCACATTTTAATTGATAGAGACTCGCCAGGACAGCATCACTGCACGTATTTTTTACAGATTCTTCAATTTCGCTCAATCTTTATTCTAATTCATTGGCTTGATCGTCTAAGAAATTTACATTGTAGACACAAGTTTCAAGCTCTGGTTGCATTGAATTTTGATTAGATCGAAGTTCATCAAATTCCATACGGAATTCAGCTATCTCTGCACTAAATTTTTGCATACAGGTTCGAAATGATCTCATCACATTGATAAGTTGGTGTACCGTTGAATCTGACAAAACCGAGGTGGCAGATGGTAACTAAAGTGAAGACCCACAGGAAGTGCCAGGCATTGGTTCGGGATCAATGTATGTCGGAGATTTATCATTTGTTTCAATATTTTTCGCTACGCACTTCTCGCATCTCCACAGGCTTGTTATTGTGTTCTTGACCTTGAGGCAATGTTTATGATAAACACATTCACAATCGTTGCACTTTACGAGTCCCGTTGAAGACACAAACTTGGCACAAGCACTACATTTCGCTATAGTTACTTTTTAAAATAACACTGCCGATGAAATTATATATGTATAATTATGACGTATTTGTTGTAACTTGAGCTTCAAGCGTTGAAAACCACAACAAGTCCAACTTTATTGTCGAAAAAAACACTTCCATGTAAGAATTATTGCGTTTTATACAAGTTAAGAGCAATTTCTTGGTATGAATTGCGGATTTACTTCAAATACGGAACAAAACAAACAATTTTAAGCACGATTGACATTCCATGAGTTTGGTACAGGGTTGCCAGATCACAATAATTTTTACTGTTACCAAGGTTGCTAAAATATCTTGTAATTTCAACGGATAATCTCGTAAATGCATACATTTCAAGAAACTCTAATAAAATCAATGCTATTTATTTACTGTACTAAGTAACTTGTGTAGTCATATTCTTTGCTTGGGGTTGTTCAATTGAAAGAAAACAATTAAAATTCATATTATATATAATTTTTATTAATTATATTCGATATCAGGGATGTTAGTAAAATAATCTTTATTGACGTGACAACGTCTTAAATTAGGTTGCGGCTGGGAGACTTATGAAAGAGTGTAACGCCCGGTAACGTTACGATGAGTCACCGAACGAGAGAGAGGCCCGCCGAATGCCTTGCGTCTCTCTCCCACTCAACTATGATCGGTCTGCCGCGCGCGCAGCACGCGGCAGACGTTGTCACGTAAAATCTTCGCCCGTAAAACCGACTTTACAGGCAACCATTTTTTTTAGAGTATATCATTTCAGCTGTTATTCTGACGTACATTTCTATTGATGGTTCGAAATGTACGCAATTGCCTAAGCGATTTGGGCCTATAGCGCTTTCGGAAGCTAATAATGTACCATTTACTGTATCTGTGATAAAGGTATGCGAAAGATGTCGTCATTGTTAAAATCTCATAAAAAAAGTGTAGAGATTTTTGTTAATCTTGAATCTCGTACTGACTACTAATTTTAATTTAATTTTAACTAATTTTGTAATTTCTCGTACTTCTGGCAACTCTGATTTGACACAATATATTTTTTAGAGTTGAGAAAATCATAATAAATTATTTATTATATGCAAAAAGGTTGCACACACTGAATGCTCAATAACTTATAAAATTTATTATAAATCTGGAACGTACGACTCACTCGCCTCCAATTCAACCACCAACTCGCTCCAATTTAGCTACCAAGTCGCTCCAATACGCCAACATCAAATCCCTTTGTTGTCACCATAGAATGTTGGCGCATATGGGAGCGACTTGGTCGGCGTGTTAGTTCGCTTGTTAGGTCGAAGTAAGGGGGCTGGACCGACTTTGATGGCTGTGAAGATTGGTTAGATTTTGGACTAACTTTTTTGTCCTGGATTAACGCGGGTAACTGTGGGTGCCGCTAGTTATATAATTACTCTGTAGGTATACCAAGTTTCAACAAAATTGTTTGTAATATTGAACAAATTAACATAATATCTAAATACAAATACAATACAAAATTCATTATTTGTGACACAAGTAAGAGATACAGATATAAAATAAGAGTCCAAAGGCTTTCGAACTAGATCACTAAAGATATATGAAAATAAAATAAGCCCAGTTAGTAAGAGAAGTCTTTAAAAATTAGGCTTGTAGTAATAAAGTTCAATAAAGTTAGTAAAATTGTCACGTTCTTAGTAGCATTTCAGTAAAACAATTGACGTATTGGTTAGCAAACATTGCCACAATGTGTTAAGAACCGAAAAAACAAACCAGTAAGGATCATTCAAATATATCCCTAAATAGTTATACTAGCTGGGCCCCGTGGTGTTACTCGGGTTAATCCAGGATAGAAAGAAGTTAATCTGGGATAAAAAGTAACCAATGTGTTAATCCAAAATCTAACCTACCTTCATAGTAAATTTCATCAAAATCGGTCCAGCTGAAGTCGGAGTGTGAAGAAGTAACATAGATTTTGATGTTATTTGCGTATCCCACAGCAACCACAATTATTTTCGGGATAAAAAGTAGCTCATGTATTCATCCAAAGTCTCTATCTTTCCGCCAAATATCATCAAAATTGATTCAGCTGTTTAAGCGTGAAGAAGCAACAAACATACACACTTTTACACAAACTTTCGCATTTATAATATTAGTAGGATTACTAATATGTTTCGTTTTCGTATAGTTTGGAAGCCTTTGGATTCCATAAAATTTTGTTGATTTATATTTATTTACCATGTCAAATAAAGATTTTGTTTTGTTTGTTTTCGTGAAATTATTTTCTCAGATTAAAATAGAGACAATTTTTTGTAAATTATATGAGTACAACTGGCTTTTTACATATTTTGTTTTAATGTTACACAAAGCTTTACGTTTCAAACAACTTCTCTTACTGTCGTTTCTGCATCTGTCAGTTAAACGGTCCGATATCGGATCTATCAGGAGATTGCATCCCGAAGATGTTTCTACCAGCTTTAGCTGAGCTCTGAATATAGAGTTGATAATTTTGCATAAAATCTGTTAGAATATAAAAGGATACAAGGAGTATTCAAAAAGGCTACAAAAAATGTATTCTACAACAAATTAAATTATTAAGTTCACAGATTTTGATCGGCCAATCAAATTTTTCAATTTTCAAAATATCTTTATTAATATGAAGATTACAGTACAATAAACACGTAACCGCACTATACTAGTGTACATTTGTCCTAGCAGTACAGTAAAGTAAAATAATATTATTCTTAAGTAGTTTACTTATACAGAACTTGTAGCCGGAAAGTAAGTTATAACTATTACATGGACTATTGTTCGAGAACAATTTATCGACCAATCGGCCAATGATGTTGTTTTTTTTTGTATTTTGAATTCAATAATCTTACTATTAGTCAAGTCATATTACCTTACCTTATACTTACTCTTATAATGCTAACTAACTTTAGGCTAAGAAAAGGAAAAGACCATTTTTAAATCGTTTTTTTCATTGCCCAACTTTTGCCTTTAAAAACTGAAATTAATGCTAAGCATCATACTGTTATATTTTCGTTTTCCTTGCAACTTCCTTTGCTCTTACGCAGACATAACATATTACTCAAAAAGCGGTGTAAACTAGTAAGTAAGTGCTAAAGTCTTGCCAGTCAGCAAAACTAGACAGCTCACATAACACTGGCCGCAAACGATTTACGACAGAACAGAATCGTAAAAACCTCAGAAAGGGGTGTAAAAACAACGTAAGACACCGTTTAGGGTTGCCAGGTTTAAGTGATTACCCCGAAGGTCGGGGTAGGAGCTATTACTTTGAAAACAGATCTGTTTATCCGTTTAGGGGTATTTTTGAATATTTATGGGGACGAGACCAAAATCCGAGACAGTTTTTCTGTGGTATCAGTGACAATTTAAGTTGTGTTTTTCGTGAATTTTCTTTTGTGTCGTTTTATATTATTTATTATAAGAGTAGTGGCAATTCAGCGTCACACACGACTAAACTAAATTTAAAGAAGCCCGTCTCTTTTCTCTTAGGTGGGCAGAAAGAGACGGCACGTTCTGCACCATAGTCAAAACAACTAAAATCACGACAAATGTAGAAAATATAGGCGACTTTAGACCGCACTCACTTGTATCACCTCTAAAACTGCCTGCACATTCCATATTTGACGTGTTTTTAGTTGTTTTGTCTGTGGTTCAGAACGTGCCGTCTCTTTCTGACCACCCAAGATTAAAAGAGACGGGGCTTCTTTAAATTTATTTTAGTCGCGTGTGTCGCTGAATCGCCACCATTATCACTACAGTTACTATTTGTATATAAAGTTATAGTGATAATAATCAAAGTAAATACCCATTTAATTGGAGTCAGTAACAAACAGAATGATATAAAACTTAAAAACAACAGAGGCCAATTTTCTGGAATGCAATTAACAGATTTCATCCCACAATCAGTTGTAATTAAAATCTAAATCAGAATCAAACTGCCAAATTTCCCCAGATTGGTTTTGAATAAAGCTATTAGCTGAAAATAGCAAATCAAACAGTGATTCATTGATTTGTTTTGGTTATTGGTCTAAACATTGCTTGAAATAGGATTATTTTGAGTTAAGTGCAGAATAACGAATTAATAAATTGAGAGAGTAAAAATAATGGGGTGAACGAAATGACTAACTATAATAATAATGCTTGATGAAAGTACGCAAATGACCGATGCTGTTTCGTTTTATTTATTTTGCCTCGTTTAGTCCTGTATTTATTTTTTTTAAGGAAAAGGCAAAAACCAAATAAATTAATGATGAATGAGTTAAAAATCTCATTCTTCATTAATTTATTTTCCTCAGATGGTAATTAAATACACAAAATATGTTATTTTTAACATAAGTCCTAAGTACTTTGTTCGTCATCGTATGGTGATGACAATTGAATAAAATACTTAGGACTTAAATATAGTAGAGTGCTTGGGGAGTTTGACCTCGGACTCCAATTACTGTCAATGGATTAATGTGAGACCTTCTGCATTCTGTTTTATACATAAATTACTAAAAAAAATACAAATTTTTTTTTCGTTGCTTTTTTGTTTTTCTTAATTTGACACTAATTTCAAGAAATTGTCAATTTTTCCATTTTTTTCTAACAGCTCCTCTAAAGTACTCGTATAATCCGCTCGACAGCTTTTGTTTATTAAAATTGTCTGCAAATCAGTTTTCAAAAGTAATGAGACTTTTTATTTGAGAACTGGATTATCATGGTTTGTAACTAACACACTGTTACATTGCCCAACTATAAGTAGGGTATTTAACTTCCGCATCCGCGGCGTCATCCAACACTGTTTAAACACAAGCCATAAATCCGGTGCCGACCGGAAAGTAGCCGGTTCCAGGCGGATCTAACCGGTTTTGTTTCCAGTTTTTAGCGGTTTTCGCACAGTTTATGGCTTTTCATTCGCGTAAATTGTCGAGTATTGGGTTGGTTGCAGCTTTTGGGTAGTAGTGAGGCTTGTCTGAGGTATTTTTTGGGTGAGAATGTTTGATACCAAATGTTCAGATACATAAGTAGTACGTGTCTACATAAGTAGTAATTGCCCGGGCAAGTGAAACATTTTGCATCAAGTGGCTTTGTTTTAATACACGTGTCCTATTGTTTGTGTACTCATATGTTTGGATTTTGGTGCCATAGAGCATAGAGGCTGAAGTAATCAGGTCAAAACTTGGCAATAAATATGTTTTTTTTTTTGTCATCAATGACCGATGATTGATAGAGCATGATATGTATATGTCTTTTGATTTTGTGGTAGATATTATATTACTATATGGTAAGAATATATGTAACGGTAAGAATATATGTATCTTCAAGCTCTGATTTCGAGAGTTTTCAAGTCACTCATTGTCCTCTGACTTTTCTTGACGACAATTTTTGTACTAAAACTAACAGCCAGAACTAACAATGTAGGGTAGTGGAAATGTTGCTTTTTAAATGATCGTTTTTTGCATGGTCACCTAAGCTCGTACGTCGTCTGTCCACATTGACTTTTTTGATGATAGCGTCTTAAAAATCATAGAATATAAAATAAACTTGTAGAGATAGTAATATTTTTTATTATTTCTTCAATCAAATAGAACACAAAGACCAGTAAGCCAGTAAGCAAGGAAGTCGTTGGTAAACAATTAATACCTTAACTCTGTCTCAACTTAGGACAGCTCAGATCAGCCGCGCATCCAACATTTATAACCGCATTATGCTAAACGAACGGTCTCCTTCAGAACTGAACAGAGAAAAGAGTTACAGAGAGACAACTTAAAAGATATAAAAACTATAAATGTCAAATAATTTATTACGGTCATCTATTGAACTTTTTGTAAATTCAGTAATCGAAAACACAGGTTAATGCAGCATAATCAGTTGTGGTATTGTTATTTCGTTATTTTACGGACAGAAGAGACAAACGTTTTGAAAAAACATCTGTAGATATTAAATTACAACAAGTATTAGCTATTTTAAATCTGAACGCAGTAAATTTCAGCTGTGATCTAAATCTAAAATGAAATAACCAGAGTAAAAAAAATGGTGTCTTTCTCCAGCATATATACCATGTACGTACGATTTTTATCTACAACGGATTGCGGGAAGTAATAAAGTCAATAGCCTAAAACTCTTTGTATGATTATTATTTATGTCATTACAAGAAATAAAAAGTTCTTATAAATGGCAATGCATTATATTTCCTTGTAATAAAAATGATGATATTACTTACAATGGTGACCAAGAATATAATAGTAACAGATTTAAAAGTGTAATACAAATGGTCGGTGAAAGTGTTAAAGTTGTTACTCTACGTGTATCTAATCCGTGTCTCGTTGCAAGTCCAAACTGAATTTCCAATTCTAATATCTGGCGCGATCCGATGTTCTACAACGTTTCTACAACGCTGTGTTGTCGGGTGCAACGGCAAATTTGGGTATGGCGAGTATCTACCTATGCAAATGCATTTTGGGGAGATGTATTAATTAGTTTTCAATCTGATTATCCGCCTACACAATAGGCAGTAACTGAAAGCTTTAAGTTTTTAAGTTATTCCAGACTAGGCATGCTCTTTCTCTCTAGGCATCTTCTAGCGTGAGATTGTTTTGTTTAAAAGGTGTGTTAATCTAGTTCTCTTAGCTATGTTTGAAAGTACGACGTTCTTTGGAAAACTATGTAATATTCTTTAAAATTAGCATCCAAAAGCCAGATACTTCATATTAAGCATGCTACGCTTTAGGCCAAAGTGTGAATACACGCTTTGCTGGCCAAAACCTGAAACATTTTACTACACACTAAACTACTATTTCATTATTCTTCAAAATTACGAAAAAAACAAGAAATTATTAAATAACACTGAAACACATTAAATAAATAAATAAATATTAGGACACATTTCACATACGGCTGGTTAGCCCCACACTGAACCATTTCTAGTTCGTATTATGGTTGCTAACACAACTGATATACTATACATATACATACATACATATTATATATAAATACATACATATTTAACACCCAGAGCCACAGCCGACAAATTTAGTTAAGCACAAATATGTTGACCGGGCCGGGAATCGAACCCGGAATCTTCTGATTAGCAGTCTGGCATGGTAACCTTTACGCTAACGAGGTGGAACTTTAAGGAACTTTACGCACATGGCTTTATTAATATGGCTTTTGTGAACAGTTAACAAAGTTTGAAAAAAACATGTTCAAAATTACATTTAACTACAACAAAAGCCACACGAAATTAATAGCGAACCTACAGGTGACCGCCTGCTTAAAATTCTAAACTCGTCGACAGAATGTGGTCTATTATCAGAGCGAGAATTAATTCGGAGTGTGCGATATGGGTGATATTTTGGACTGAATTATTAGAGGCCGCAAAATGGCCGCCCGGTCACTCATTCTCTTTGGAGATTTCAGAGGCGAGTTCACATTGGATAACTAAAATCAGTAACTTACAGCGTAAATAAAAACATTTTTGTTTCGATGAAGCACAAGGACAATTAAATAATAATTCGTGTAAAACATATGATTTATATACAACCTTCTGACTCAGGCGTTACTTTGTGGAAATCCATTGTAAATAAATGATTAAACAAATATTGAGTGTACTTTCGCAGTCATCTTAAACCAAATTCTGATAAGTAAAGGAAACAAATAAAAATAATATAAGTTTCCTTTGCTTACATCTCAATTTTGTTTCAGATCATAGCGGAATTACACTAAATATTATTTTTCTTGTCACATGATTTGTGTAAGTGGTTTTTCTACCAAACAAACCTTCAAAAGTATGTTGTGTCTCAATGAGTCTGTTGGAACGCACTTCTAGGAGCTAGGTTTTCAACTTGAGGGTGGTTGCTAGAAAGGCCAGTACTAGACAATGCCCCACCACCATGATATGGTTTCCTCATGATGTTTCCCTTCACCGAAAGCTTTTGAGAAAAGTATTAATGACTGTAAGACTATGATATATCGTGATTACTATACTATAAGACTATGATTATCGTGACTATGATATCTTTACTAGTAATATTAAAAAAAAAATGATGTAGTAGGAATTCAGTCATACCATAGCTATGTATCCAGGCGCTACTTTCCAAAAAATATTTTTGAGGAAAAATCTGAAATACGAGTATGTAATGTCATTTTTGGAGATACATTGAACTAGAGCTGGGTATGGAAAGATATCATTAGTTAGGTACATTATATCTATCTACTCTAGCGACACTCGATAATGATCACGACCACTCTGTCGCAAAAGATTTCAAAAAGGTATATCAAGTACCTTTTTTTCACCTAAAACCCAACACGCAACAGTGTGACCGTACCTTAGTCCTCAGAATGCTCACGTATCTCGTAAAGACGTCACGTGCTCGCCGTCTATGAGACAAACTGGTGAAAGATGATCGCTGAGAGCAGTCACTAGCAGTACGAGTACATTCTGTCTCTTCAATGACGAGTTTTCAACATAAAAGCTAGTTTTAGAGGTTAATAATGTACTTCACGTTACAGTAAACCACACGAACATTATTTCTTGTTATATCGTTTGTAACACATCAACATACTTCAGTTGTAGGGTTCCGTGCCTAAACAGGACCCTATTATTAAGACTCCACCGTCTGTCTGACTGTCTCCAGGCTGTATCTCAGAAGCCGTAATAGCTAGAAAGCTGAAACTTTCACAAGATATAATAATTAAAAAAAATAGTAAGGGGTCCACATATAGTACACGTGATTTTTTTCCTATATTTTTGCTATATATCAATAACGGTAGTTGCTAGACACTTAAAATTTTGACAAAATATATAAATGTATATTAAAGCTATCAAATCAAATTATAACATTTAATAAAAATAAATATTTAAGGCGGCTCCCATACAACAATGCTACGGAACCCTTCATGAGCGAGCCCTACTTGCATTTGACCAATGATTTTTCTTCTTCTTTGAATGTACTAAGCTGTGCCAGCTCTGGTATCAAGAGTTTTCAAGCCGCCTGAAGGCCTCTAGCAAGGCTCAACGATTGCTTGTACTAAGACCAAGACAGACTAAGCCTACTGTTATTTAATGTGTCATTCACCCACGGTAGCACACAGTTAGAAATGTAGCCTTTTTTTTACGAGGAGGAAATCTTCATAGATCCCCGACTACGTTGGGGGTGTAGCCGGGGTATGTGAGATTTTTACTTAATAAAACCTCCTCGATTGCCATCCCTTGTGCTTTTGAAAAGGGGTTCTGGGATGTCAGCCTTACCCATCCAAAGGGTGTCCGCATCGACCGTTGCTTAGTCTCGATGATCGCGTCAGATCACCTTAGTTGTTGAACTACAGGCGCTGTTCAACAACTATCCCAACGACAGAAGTATCAAGACCTATGAATAAAGGTTTTAATTTTAGTCGAAAATCATCAAAGTTCTCCCTTTTTGTAGAAACCACCCCCTGAATCAAATGTCAACATCGATAAAAAAAATGGTTGCCTGCAAAGTCGGTTTTACGGGCGAAGATTTTACGTGACAACGTCTGCCGCGTGCTGCGCGCGCGGCAGACCGATCATAGTTGAGTGGGAGAGAGACGCAAGGCATTCGGCGGGCCTCTCTCTCGTTCGGTGACTCATCGTAACGTTACCGGGCGTTACACTTTTTCATAAGTGACTCCCAGCCGCAACCTAATTTAAGACGTTGTCACGTCAAAAACGTATTAGTAGTTAAACTACATAACATGGTTCGTCAAGCTTTAAAACTCTCTCTCCCTCTCTCTCTCTCTCTCTATATGTATCTCGTATCTTTCTCGCTATTCCGTGGCTCTCAAGAGATAAATAGACATAAACAACATTTTATCTCGGATAAACGCAAGCAGCCTCTGTCCAATAAACTGCAGCATGTACGCTTCATAAAAATATCCTTCTAAAGTTTAACCTCGAATCACTAGACTGAAGAAAACTAGTTGAGGTGTAAAATTCAAGATTTCCGGACCACTGACGCCGTACTGCTTTTTGTCTCGAAAGCCACTCCGTGTTCAAACCACTGAGTTATAGTCCAATACGTTGAAAGATTCTTTGTGGCTGTCCTTCCGTAATAGAAATCAAAACGCTTTAGTTGAAAACTAAAATGTATTTTCATTTTATGCTTTCCGCTCAAAAGGTTTCGGGTCACATATATGTATGTACTCGTATGTACATAATAATATGTTTATACGACAGGGACAGATCAGAAATTATGGGTAACCATAAAAATAAATGAGAAATTAAAATATTCTATTGTGATATATATTATTAGGTACATTATATTTTTTCGCATATTGTTTTAGCATCGAGACAATGAGTTACGTATCCTTTTCTTTTTATTATCCTTGATAGGTTTGCGGTTGACTACAGCTAGCTTGATGTAGTCAAAGTTTCTAATCAATTCACTTCCACAAAGTTTGTAAATTCCAATCTTTCAATTAATATTTTATTCACCCAATAGCTATTCAAGCAATAAGTTTATTATACTTAATGGTTTTCTGTTTATCAACACTAAATATAGATTGAGAATAATTAAATGTCATTCCGTACAACTGAAAGGAAGTTAAATTATTGTCGCATAATCATAATTATATATTTTTACAATGCCACCCATTAAGCTATTAACATGTTTTCTATAGAAAGGAACAGCAAATGCGAGACAATTTTTGGGAAAAGGCCAGCGTAATAGAAAATACACTAAATCAAATAACTTTTGAACCATTGAAAAACCAATTCATTTGCTATCTATCAATAAAATAACGAATAATTGTAAGTTTATCAGAACATTGATAAACCAGGCCTTAGACGTTCCATAATTAATTCATTTCAGCAAACGCGATAATTAGGCTTCAGATTATAGTCGGAATAAATTTGAAATAATTTATTACTAAGCTGTATTTTGTATAAAACTGTCTTTCGCAGGCTTGACTGGGTATATCTAATGAGACTTACTTAATATTAATTTCTTCGGCAAAATTTATTGTATAAATACTTAAGACCTGAGAAAATTGAATTTCGTGAGTAAAATTGAAATTAATTTGCGATTGATACAATAAAAATTGTACAGAAACATATAATAAGGAAGTAAAAATCAAGTGACTCTTACATTACATTTTTTTTTAATAACTGTATGGGGCGATCAAAAAAGAGAAACATAAAGCAAAACTTAAAAGTCTTTGAAGTGTTTGTCTGTTAGGCACTATATTATAACTTCGAAACTGCTCAACGGATTTGAACCCAGGCAAAATCGGTTAAGTTTAAAAGATGTTATGGTCAGTAGAAAATTTACTTCAATCCCTGCTTCGAAATTTTTAAACAAAACAGAAATAAACGTATTTAGGAATATACAAAATTTGAAATTTTTTGTGTGTGTTTGTTACTTCTTCATGCTTAAACGGCTGATTTATAGTATATTTGGAATAAACATACAGTGTAAACTTTATGTAATGACACTGAAGGGTCTGTGAATTATATGGCGTTATAGAGAATGGTCGGTAAATGGAGTATATCATTGTATGGAATACAAGCTAAACCAAATAAAGCCAATTGTACTTTTAACCTCAGGTGGGTGATAAGGCTCTGCCATTAGTAGATAAGTAATCGTAAAATACTATTTATTACGCCACAAAATACATATGGAAGCAGAAATGACATGTTCTAGGTTAAAAAGTTATTATCAAAGCTCTCAACACAAACACAACCTAAGCACAACAAATATTTTGAAGTTAACTTCCTACATTACATCCTATTTCAGACAAAAATCACCCTTATACTTTGAATGTTAAAGTTCACAATAGTTTGAGAGTACAGAGCTAGTGCTACAGATCTGTATCGATTATCGACAGTCCCGACACTTACAAGGGATTACCCTAATTCAGAGTGCATGTGTCGTCAGAGTGACGGGTGATAGGAACGCATTTACACATAACTGCGCAAACAAATAACAACTAGAACTTTGAGGAGGCTGTTGATGCTTGGCGTCAAACTTTGAACTTTTGGGTGGTAGATAATCAAGCGAGCACTAGATTCTGTATTTATTATGGTATATTTACATACGGTATTTCTGGTAGAAGAAGAAGAAGGTACCTAATAAACAAACATTTACGTCAAGCAACCTTTTTCTGTCTTTTTCCCATGGAAGAAATTGTTTAAACGTAAAGTAAAAATTATTTGGCGTAGTGTGAATCCGTTTTATGTAAATTATATGAAACTTACCGATGTGATGTTAGTTATAAAGAACTTTAAGAGGAATACGAGGTTTCGACGGTATATAATGTACTTAAATAATTTGAATCACCTATTTCCAAAATCTTTATGTATTTGTTTGTATTGGACAATATTTTTGCCTTATACTGATAACAAACAATGGCAAATATGAAAAACGACGTGTATGTATTGGCATTACTTCATGTTACGCTACGGTGTAACAGGAGGCGCCGTTAAGCCCTATATTGACGCTCGCTTCAGTCCGCCACACTGTGCATGTAGTCACCATCAATTGGTGTTGTTCTGTCAAGCTGTCCGCTGCCTCTAGATACCATTAGTACTAGTGATATGCCACCGGGAACTAATATAGAGGGTAACTGTGAACTAATTTTGTATTTGCTGTCGCACCGTACTGGGCAAGTAAATTAACAATTATTTATAACTAAAATTTAATTTATATACACATACATTCATGACAAATAGATAACTTAAAATATGACATAATATTTATAAGATACACACATATGATAATAATAATTATAAGGCTATTTTATCATCCATTGGAATCGTTCAAAATTAAAATATGAGATTTTACTGCGACAGGGAAGATTCTGTTATTGTTTGCGACATAAATTCAATAAGTGAGTAAAAAAGGTGCGTCTCAAAAAGTGTTTAATTTTGCGCAATGAGTAAATGTGAGTGTGAAATCTACATAATTATGTATAAAAAATAATTATGAAAACGATATCAATTTTTGCGTTTCTGCAAAGTATATATAATGGTGTTTGTTTCGATGTAACATTCTGAATAGCTCTGAAAAATAAAACACTTTTTTAGATCATAGTGTACTTAATTTCAGGTTTAATAAATTGGTATAATTAAACATCTCAAATTTCCAGCTTAGAATCACAAACTCTCTAGTTCATCGAAAAAACAATAGACAAATTCAGAGAAAATGTAAAAATTCAGCACTAAGAGTTTCAAGCAAATTAATAAACTATTTCCAAAAACTAAAGTGATTCTTAAAATTTTGTTTGAATGCTAGCAGCTTGTCTTTTATTGTAACTGTCTTTTACTGTAATTCTTTAACTCAACGTAAAGGTCTTATTTTGGAAATAAAACCTCCATGCTCAAGGCCAATCCCATACAAAATTACTTCGTTACCGGCATTCTTCCTCCATTTCCTTTTGACTCCAAGCAGGTCACTAAGTAAGCAACGTACAAACCTTATTTATTCAAGTCATCAGACAAAAGGCTGAAAAAATCCTTAACAATCCGTTTTGGTGGGGCACTACCATTGGTTTGGTTCGAGTTTAAAATAAACAAACGGTTTTGATAATAGATAGAAAGATAGAAACTCTTTATTTGGCAAATTAAGGTACAACACAAAATAAAAAGTAACAACACAAATGTATGTCACAAACGGCTGCCTTATCGCTAACAGCGATCTCTTCCAGGCAACCTTTGGATGGAAAGAAGTTGGAAAAGACGAGAAAAATAGGGGTTGCACAATAAAGAATATTAATATTTATAGTTATGATAGAGGACTTAAATAAATCTAAGATAATAACATTATATTATATAACTATAATATATAAATATATATTCATAATAAATATATATATATATATTTAAAGTATACACAGATAAATAAATAAACTAATAACTAACATTCTTCGATTGATCTCTAGACGAGAGATGAATCGAAGAATGTTGGTTAATATTTTTTTAGAAGCGATGTTTTTAAATAGTTTTGAAACGACTACAGCATATACGGGCGTACAGTCGCCTCACTTCCCGCAGGGCGTGGACTTAAATCTTGCCGATGACCTTAAGCTTTCGGTGAAGTTAAATAGCGTAGTGAAAACATAGCACGCTAGTAGAAAAACTTCTACTGCTCGCCTTTCTAGCAAACATGACTCAACAACTCTCAGTTGAAAAATATTGCCAGGTACCTATCGGTGTGTTTCAGCAGACCTAAGAGTCATTTACTTCAGACTACGCATAAGTACTTTACCTTCGGCCAAAATATCGCTGGTTAGTACGGTTACGAAACCTTCTGGTCTCATGCCTGCCGTAAGCGGTATAAAGAAAATAAATTTAGAAAAATTGTCGTTTTAGAAACGTAAAAAACGATTGTGTGTATATAGAATATCGTTAGGTGCTTTTCCCATAAAAAAAATAATATTTTAGGTTGTTTTTTACTAGATCCTTAAAACGATATTAATTGGTAGACACTCTTTAAATTCACAAAATATTGAATTAAAGAAATGATATTTGACGTGGGCATTACTCCATACAATAATAGTACGGAACCCTTCATGCGTGAGCCCAACTCGCATTTGGCCAATAATGATTTTTTAAAAGAAATAATTCAAAATTCAAATATTTTATTTCAGTGACACACCAAAACAAGTATCACGTCTTATTTTTTAAATTTGTTTTAATCTTAGCGTTTATGACTAAATTTCATCAGTTCATAGTAGTGTCCCTCGCTACGCTCATCCCGTGATAAAGCGCGCCACATAAAGCTCCGCCATAACGACTGCTCTGTCAGGAGCAAGGCGCGCAATTTATCCTTTTTCCTTTGTACAATCGAGTTGAAAATAGATTGCATGAAGTTTAATCGTTAGTTCATTTACTGATCAATTTTGTCAGGTAAAACTTTGCTACCTTGCAAAGCTTTCTAGAGAGCTTATGACTCTAAATTCTATATAGAGTAGTATATTTATTATGCCAATAAATAAGTAAATATGATTGATATTGCATGGTTTGATCCCCCCGCCCCATTCCACCATCGGACGAGTAGGGAAACACCAAGGCGGCATCGTTATACCGTGGAGGTACCCAAGTCGCGTACTAAGCGATTTGCCTCCACTCTCACTCATTCCTCAAATTCCCTGTTCCCCGATAACTATAATCTAGCGGTTTTCAAGGCAAGAGTGAGTTTCTTCTGGGCAAGCGCGCTCCACCTTACATAAATCGCAATATAGCTTACCATCAGGTGAATTGCGATCAAGCGCAAGCCTATTATGAATAAAAAAGATATTAAGTTACTTGTAGTGGTAATTACCCTTTTTTAACAAGTAAAAACTTTTAAACACAAACCAACTTAAAATCCATTTAATATATTTGCTACATAAATTTCATTACGTGTAGTAGACATTTTTAATCTTCATACCTTTTTTTAATTGTAAAATAAAATGTAGAAAAGCAACAACGCTCGCTTTACTTTGTTGATAAAAGAAATAAAAAGAATGTTAAATATAATTTTTTAGGCAAAGTCTTACGTATGGGTCTGTACCCGAAAAAATAACGGGAACCCCCCCTTTATTAAGACATGGCCGGGTAATTTTTGATGTACATCCTTAAGTGAGGATAAGATTTCTGAAATATTACGCCTTGATTTATTAGGACGTTAGAACGTATTTCGTTTCGGTTTGTAAATGAGATAGGAGGCTAAAATTATATCTGCAGTTGATGTTTTCAGTTGTATGTTACAATGTTTTCCATTACAGTCAGCGTAAGTATAGTATTTAATATGAATAAGAATTATATGGGGCAATTGTGCTTATATTATAAATGGGTAAGTTTGAAGAGGTAACAACAGTTCTTTTCTCCAAAAAGGCTGAGCCGATCTCGGTGAAATTTGGTGATACATAGTTTAGACACTGAACTAACACATATATTACTTTTAATCCTGAATTGACAAAGATAGCACTGTGGAGCACAACTAGTAAAATATAATAATATGAAGTATATGAAAATTTTATGAAGATATCATTGTATTACACCGTTTTTTTTCACACTCGGCTGGTTAAACCCATACTGAAATATTTCTAGATCGTATTATGGTTGCTAACACAACTGATATACTACATATACATACATATTTTATATAGATACATATTTAACACCCAGACCCAAAGCCAACAAAATTAGTTTAGCACAAATATGTTGTCGGTGCCGCGATTTGAACCCGGAACCTTCTGATTGGCAGTCCGGCATGGTAACCTTTACGCCAACGAGGTCGTCAAGTTATTTAATCGGGTATTAGTGCATATAACATCGTCGTAAAGCATATCATCAGAATACAAAGTTTCCAAGGAAGTCCTTGGGAAGCTTAAAAGTTATCTGCATTAGACCTTGGTAAATGCGTATGCGTAAAAATATAGTAAAAAAATAGTTAGTTTTTGCTGCTAATGTAATGAATTTAAGCAAAATAATCAATGTGATTCTTCTCTGGAACCGCTTACACAAAGTAGTTTAAACATTTGTTGACATAGTTAAGTTAAATTCAGTTTAAATATACGCATAGATCATTTCACGTAAACTGAGTTTAAATTCAGTGGCTCACAGGCAATTTCTCACTATTGTGAACTAGGAAAGTATATTGCTACTTACGTAGATCTAAGTAAACAACTTCTCTATTATTCACAGTACATTTAACTTGACTAAGCACCGAACTAGACCTTCAAGCAGTACCCTAAGTTGAAGCCACTTACATATACTTAATAATATTTAATTATATATGTACAAATGATACTTTTAAAAATTGGCCAAGTGTGATTTGGGCTCGCGCATGAAGATTCTGTACCAATGTTCTATGGGAGCCCACCTTAAATATTTGTTTCTTTTTAACCATGCCGGACTGTCAAACCAGGTTCCGGTTTCGATTCCCGGCACGGCCAACATCTTTGTGCTAAACTAATAAATTTGTTGGCTGTTGGTCTGGGTGTTAAATATGTATGTATCTATATAAAGTATGTATAAGTAGTATATTAGTTGTGTTAGCAAAAATAATACGAACTAGAAATGGTTCAGTATGGGGCTAACCAGCCGTGTGTGAAATGTGTCCTAATATTTATTTATTTATATTTATTAATGATTCCTCACAGTGTTTTTATTCAACAACAGCTCAAGCTCATTGGAGAGGAATGAATTCACACCCTTCGGGTTGTAAGTCTACCGCATGCCTGACTAAGCTCTCAGCTTTGGTTAATACAAACACGTACCTAATTTTTCTTTCTTGTCTTTCTTTAATATTTCAAGAAGATCCGTCACTGTTTTCCCCTGTACTGTAACATGCAGTCTCATTTCCATGTGCGCTGTAAATAAATGCAGTTTATGTATTGTGAGTAACGAGTAGAAGGAATTAAAGTAAAATGGCGCGACCAGAAAATATTGCTGTTTTACACGACAGGGCGAGAAGTGTTGATAGATTGTAGTTGTGTTTGAAAGAGGTTATTATAAATAACTTGCTGCGCTTCACGGTGCGTCCTTCCGTTAATCTGGGATAAAAACTAGCCTGTGCTCATCCTAGGTTTTACCTATCTCCGTATTTTTTTTATTGATATTGGTTCAGCCGTTCTAGAGTGAAGAAGTAATAAACATACACACACACTTTCACATTTATACCAGGACTAGCTTCGCCCCGCAGTGTTACTCGCGTTAATCCAGAATAAGAAGTAGCTTGTGCTATCTAGGGGTCTAAGTTATTTTCATAACAAACTTCATCGTGAAGTTTAAGCGTGAAGAAGTAGCGAACATACATTCACACACTAATCACACTTATATACAAACTTTTGCATTTATTTTATTAGTAGGATAAATATTACTAAATGATTTACGAATTTATTATTCTTTTCTTTTATTTAAGTTAATCAATATTTATGGTACTCAATTATTATCATATCTCGTATTGTCATTTTTGCAATATGACTTTGAGATGTCACGTAGGTACTGACTACGGACTAGTTCATTAAAAATTTCTACTTTAAAATATAAACTCCACAAATTCCAATGACGTCACCAACCAGGTCGTTTAGTAATTGAACGGTTTGGTTGTGCGGAAAGGCAGGTTGTTTGTACGTACATACTTTCTTTGAAATACTCGTAGCAATATTAGAGTCTAAATATAGTCCTTGAGTTAAAGTTTAACATATTTTTTACTAAGTTATTTTTGCATTGTATTGAATAACTAGTACGACAGAGAGTCAACTGAAAATCACAGATTAAATATATTCGTGTTTTAGAACCCCAATAAACGACTGTTCAACCGTTTAGCTGCTTCCCTTATTTTGGATCTTGGCTTCCATTGTGAGACCAAGAAGGATAAGTAAGTATAGATATATTATACGTATCTATGCAGTTTTTTTTTATAATTAGTTATTTATTACAATTTAATGTTCCTGTATCAGCTTTTGTTTATTTTAGTTTTGTTGTTCTACACTCACTAGATACTGATTATTTATACTTAAATTTCATTTCTAAATTATTCTGATTTCAAACATTTTTTTTATTGTTCCGTATCCGGATATCCGCTACTTAACGGTTGAACCGATTTTGCTTTATTTTTTATTACATTTTCTTTAAATTAAATTAAAGTAAATTAATTTAAAGGAAATTTGCGAGTCGGAATTATTCTTAACTATGTTTGTTGAAAATTGGATTAAAATGACGGAACACATATTTTTTTTTCACAACTCTGTCAATATGGGTACCAAATGCAAAGGCTTGACTAGTATCTAGAATAAAAACACGACACATTTCAATTCCAAGATTTCCGCCAATACAATAATGAACGGGGGGTTTTATTAATTTGAAATTGAACTCACAAAAATCACACAACAAAAACAAAAGGCTTGTAGCTCGGCTAAGGTGATCTAATGCGATCTATCTCCTTAGTTATATCAAGGTTAAGCCACGAACACGGGCCACGGAAGAAAAATTAGAGCGCACAAAAAAAAAACATCTACTTAATAAAGAATCGTATCCACATTTTCCAACCCTCAAAGAGTATCGTGAAGGCTAGCTTCTCTATGCAGATACCGTTTGTATTGATCACGCCGGCATTTATATTAGATTTTTGCTCCAATTGTCGCTTCAAGGGATAACTAGACGACGGCTTTTCTTTGTCATTATTGGGAGAAAATATATCAACGCGGAATCCTTTCAGAAATTGGGAAGACAAAATAAAATAGTAAGTACTCCAGTAATATTATATAGGCGAAAGTTGTGTGTGTGTGTGTGTGTGTGTGTGTGTGAGTAAGTATGTATGTGATAAGTATTTATGTAACTAGGAAGATAAATAATGCCAAATAAATGTACTTATAGATGTTAAATTACGTTTTATTTTCTAAATTGTTATTTTTGAATAATTAGCCGCTTCGAAACACAAATATATAATTTATGGTTGGTTATTTGGTAAAAAGGCTGTTGATTGAACAACGAATCAGACTATCTGATTATTTACCTTAACTTGATTTATTTATTTTTGTGAGGTGAAATAAAATATGCGACATACATGTGGATATGCCAAATATAAAATTTATTTGTTTTTGTGAAGGGGAAAAATGGATGCGACATATACGAAATATTGTATATGGATATGCCAAATATAAAATGGTATTCCTTGAACTTGCCTACTTCGGTCAATGACCTTAATCACCAACGCTACGTAACATAAATATAGTTGTATTGACTCTACCCAGTAAGAAGATATCTCGTTAGCCTTTCCCATAATCAGGAAGGTACATTATACAATGTAGAGACAGTGAACAAGGTTCCTAACTATATTGAATTTTAAAAAATTAAAAATTAACACATTTTACCAAAGTAGATTTTTAAAATAGTTTTGTAAGTCATTTAAAGCTGCAAAAATAATGTTATTAAATACAATTATAATTTATAACCTGCGAAATATTACATTTTTAAATTATTTGTGCTTGCTACAAATGTCAAAGACACATTGATTAGCACAAATACACAAGCTTTGGAACTCTCTCCCAGAGTCTCTTTTTCCCGAGAAGTACAATTTGGGGGTCTTCAAATCTAGAGTAAATAGATTCCTTCTAGGCAAGCGTGATACATCTTAGACTACAGTCAAGCTTAACATCAGGCAAACTGCGGTCAAACGTAATTCATCATAAAAAACAAGCATTCTCTCACCTCAAACGCATGTACCCCACTCTATTTATTATTATTACATTTTTTATACATTCAAAGGCTAGCAAGAAATTAACTGTATTGAATGTATCATTATTTTTAAATTATTTTATACTTTATGGGTTTCCGATTGATCACAATTCGCCTGTCATGGTAAGCGACATTGCGATCTAAGATGAAGCATGCTTGCCCAGAAGAAACGTCCACTCGTGCCTTGAAATAGTTTTAATGGGAACAAGGCATTTTTTTACATCCCATTTTTTCATCTTACATAAAAATTTATCCTTGCAGTGCCAGTTGAAAATAAAACCACATATAACTAAATTGAATTAATTTTTTAGGGTTTCGCGTCCAAAAGTACTAACAAAATCACATTATTAAGATTTATCTGTCGGCTCGTCTGTCCGTACGTCTGTGTGTCTGTCTGTCTTTGACTAGGATGTATGTATCTCATGAACCGTGATAGTTAGCCTGTCGAAACTTTGACACACAGTGTAAGTAATGAATATAGGAACCCCGATATAAATAAAGTGTTTTGTTTTTATCAGTTTTTCTTAGATATACAGAACACTTCTTGTGCGAGTCACAATAATAGCATTTGGCTGTATTTTTCCACCCGTCGGCAAAAATAAACTCTTGGTATATTTAAAGATAAGACACTGTCTACCCAATCCTCTTTGCGTCAAGGGTCCTGGTAGTTTCTAATCACTTAATTAGGAGTTCTTAGCTTTTCCTTTGAGTCGTTTTTCTTGAGCGACTTTGTCTTTAACTAAGAAAATGTCGGAGTATAGCTACTATCTATTTGTATTGAAGTTGATTGAAGCTATTTTTGTTTCTCTCAGTTACGGAATAAAGTTTATTTGACCAAGTTCAGAAGTTTAGTATAGTTTGTATTTGGAATTATTGAAAACATATTTTTCCGGCTGTGGAACGGACCGGTTGGGATGAATGGATGTTTGTTTGTGTGTTTCAGAAAACTAATGTTGTATGTAATAATGAAAATAATGTTGCAAAACTATTTATCTGATTTTGATGACGTTTTCGGTGATGAGATTTGATTTGTGTTAGTTTTTAGACAAGTGTTATTGTGACAACTCACGAGAAGCCGCTGGTTTATATAACATTTAAAAGATATACATATAAACAAAAGAAAATCAATTTTAATGTAGCTTTTAGTGACGTGTTTTAGTTCAGTAAATATTAAATGTATAAAATTTAAAAAAAATACAGACGTATTGCGGTTTTTCTTTATTGTTAACTACTTACAAAGTTTTTGTATGATCTGTGCACCTTCAAAATCTCGATTTAATGAGTTTACATTCTGAACGATTTTTAAACTGTTTTTAATACATTAGCATTACAGAATAAGTGATTTGTAATCGCTTCTCAAGTACATATTTTTTTCAAAAATGCTTGTTATTAATACGAGTACCTACTACAGGAATCTACGTGCTAGATATATTTGTCCTCAATTTTAGCGTTATTTGGATGTAAATTTCAATAATATATTAATTTATTTATAAACTAAATACTTTTACCACCTTTCTATTACAGTAAAACTAATTACCTATTCTTGGCAATATCCTTTACTGATTTTATTGTAGGTATATAGCTTTCAGTAAACGACTGCATTTCTAGAATCAGTAACAGTTCAAAGGTTACAGTTACAAATGATGCGTTTGAAAATAGCGAATGATATAAGCTTGTTCGATTCATTGTAGAATTGGTAAAGCTTTACTGATAACGACAATAGTTTTGCAACTTCAGAGAAATTTTGTATTATTGTGAACACGATAAAATACTACGAAACTCAAATTAAACTATAGTTAAAATTATTTACTAGATTAAAAAAAAGAAACTATCTAATATTTGTCCTGCATTTTGCAAGTCATGGCAACTAACTATCTTCGTAGCATCCAAACCTCGGATTACGCTCTACGGCTCCCCGTAGTGCAACATGTAAATTCCGTGGTCATTCGATATTTCCACGTCGATTATATCGATATCGACTAGGGATGGGCCATTACGTTTCTGACTAGACTAAGCCGGAATAAGCCGGATCAAAGCTTTTATTCAAATATTTTAGTTCGTTCTGATGTTTTTTTAGATAACTAAAATAATAATAATATGATAAACGCAAAAGTTTGTGTATTAGGATGTTTATTTCTCATACCCGCCCAAACGGCAAAAACTGTGGATAAGCCTAAAATATAACCCGAAAATAGTTTATACCTTGGATTAACACACAGGCTACTTAGTATCTCAGAATAAAGCAGCTAGTCTACATAAAATTAAATGTAATAATTATTCTGTCAGGTTTTTACTTTCCATTATTCAGTCTATTAAGTTATCGTTTTATAACAAGTGTATCATACAATTTTAGAATACCCCCAACCAAAATTTTCTGGATGCGGCCATCTTGATTTTTTATTGTACTATTCAAGCCCCTTCATTTGATACCCATATTGAGAGAGTTGTGAAAAAATAAACCTTCCGCCATTTTGTTGCGGCGGCCTTAGAACACTCTATATAGCTAAGAACACTCTCGCCTACCATAATTTTCAAACAAAATAAGTATATCAAAATTGATCCTTCCGTACGGGAGCTACGATGCCACAAACAGATACACACACACACTCACACAGACACACAGTCAAACTTATAACACCCGTCGTTTTTGCGTCGGTTTTAAAAAGTTGGCTTTGTAACATATAGAAATCTTTATGATCTCATAATAACCTACATAAAACGAGTACGTATATTACTTTCTAAGGTTTTCAGAATAAAAGTAAGTTCTTTTTACTAGAAGTAAAAAAAAAATGGCAAAGTGTCCGACCAAATTTGAATTATTTCAAACTCTACTAAATGCTGAATACGAAATGATTTTCATAAAGCATTTCTGTGGATTGGAATATCGTAGGAAGTAGTTCCCATTTTGCGGAATAGTCCGTGGTAAGGCAGCGATTGGAAAACTTGCTGTTTTCAACGATAATGATAAGCAATATTAAAAAATAATGAGGCCAATGCTTTAATAATACTGTTTTACTGAATTCTCCTTTTAATTTTTTATTGACGTAGTTATATGAAATTATGCTAAATAGGCAAAGGCAATAAAAACAAATAAAAAATAAATAATAATAAAATATTAGGACACATTTCACGCGTAACCATTAACCCCATACTGAACCATTTCTAGTTCGTATTATGGTTGCTAGCACAACTGATATACTACATATACATATGTATACATACTTATTTTATATAGATACATATTTAACACCCAGACCGACAGCCAACAAATTAAGTTCAGCACAAAGATGTTGGCCGTGCTGGGAATCGAACCCGGAACCTTCTGATTAGTAGTCCGGCATGGTAAACGTTACGCCAACAAGGTCGTCAATAAAAACAAAGGAAACTTTACTGATAGATATATTTTAGTCAGCAAGCCGCGTTACTACACGAGTTAATATCACTCACTGACTTGAGGTGGAGCATGCCTAGTTTGAAATAACTTGCTCTCAAGGAGGCTGCGATGGAATTTTCAACTTGAGGACGGTTGCTAGTCAGGGAAGTACTAGAAATGCCTACAATCATTGACTATAGCAAGGCTACTGTTAAAATAAAAGTAATAATAATAATAAAATATGTACATTTATTACAAAACATCAGTATTTTTACAGGCTACTTATTTAATACTTCTGATATTGATAGGTATCCTCAGACACTTGATTGGATCGATAACAGTGTAATAATATTTAGTATCGTGTAAGCAAGCAATCCGATATTTGTAAGACTTCTGTAGTTACAGGAAAATATATTTTCATACGCCAAGTTGCCAAGCTCTGGTGTCGAGAGTTTTCAAGTCACCCGAAGGCCTGAAACTTGGTTACGATATGATACGTCTACATTTTATCAGTGCAATAATCCAAGAAAGTGTCTTTAGGTTTAAACAGGTCTGTAATCTAATGAAAAGATACATATAAAATTTATATATTTACAAAATTAAATTGAAATAAGATACATTCAAAGAAGATTGGGCTCATAGCATTTAATATTTCTTAAATTGTAAAAGTAATTTGCCACTGAAGCAGAAGTAGATATCTACCAATTAAAATGGGCATACCTATTTCAAATTTACAAAAGAATATTAATCTTAAAACTATGATACAATTTACGAACTTATTTTTAAAGCTTTTAACTTGATACCAATTTATAATTTTTTGTAAAAGAGTTTATACTCACTTCTATTTATCATATTTTCATAGATTGAATGAAATTTTATAACAGTTAACCTATTTTTAACAAGTAAAATTATTTTATATTTTAGTTTTTTGGCAGTTGGCAATCTCTTTAAAGACAAGATGACAAAGCAAGGTTAGTATATGACGCTATAATTATTAATAATATTATAAATCACTTCAGTAAAGAAACCATTCAAAAGTTTATGACCTTGTACATCGAAACTTAGGCGAGTTGGAGAGAATGACCTAATAAATGTATTGCTTATTTAATCGAGTCTATACAGTTAAGTTTGAGCATCAATTTGGCCTTAAATCACTAAAATAGACAAACTAAATATGAGTAGAAACCGTTGAAACAGAGACTGTTGATATTCCTGGTCTCACGTGATTGGCGTTTGAATCTTCTTTCTCTTTCTGTGGCCTTCTTTTAGGGCCTAGAAGGACTTTTTGTAAAGCGCACGCTGGAGCTTCAACAAACAGATACAGGGGCAGAGAGAATAGGTAGGTTGTTGTTACAATGCCTGCGTACAGCATAATCTGTAAATCACAAACGAAAATAATTTATTATAACAGGCATAGAATTATATGCGTTATAAGTCTATGATAACAGGCACCAAAATCTAAATATAATAAAAATTAATTGCTGTTCGTTAGTCTCGCTAAAACTCGAGAACGGCTGAACGGATTTATCTTATCTTGGTCTTGAATTATTCGTGGAGGTCTAGGGAAGGTTTAAAAGGTGAGAAAAATTCGAATTATTGCCGGGAAAATCTTCAAAACAGCATTTTTCTATTTCCCATACAAACGTTTCTAAATAAAATGGAGAGTAAATTTGTAATTTATTACCGCTGCATAAAATTCAAATTCGCGTGCGCGTTGGAAGATCTAATATCGCGTTCTGAAACTCAACAAAAGTGAAAGTGAATCGCGAACGCGACAAAATTGCATAGTCTCAAAATACATAGTATTTAAATAGTGGTCGGCTTCGAGAAACTCAATTTTAGCTAACTTCAGTTGTCTTTCCGATTATTAGAAATTGAAAGATAAATCTTAAGTTTTGTCACAAATTAAATTATAAATCTGATTTCTGAACGCAATCATAATATTTGACATTAGATTTGACAACCAACTAATATGTCAATCCATCCTGTCGCATTTGAGATAACGGAAAAAAGTATTACGATATTATAATATCTATCTTTGTGGCTACGTGCGCGAGAAATGTGTTTATTGACGGCAAATAAAGTATTGTCGTTTTTGGGAATGACAGCACCCAATCGTCATATGCACGATGCATTAAACCACGAGTTGCAAAGAGAACATCAGTACGACATTGAAGCATTGCGAAGTACAAGTTATTATTCTGTGGCATTGGCCGAAACAGTTCGTACAAATGTTCTATCTTCTACTTCCGTCTTCTTTGTTTATTTACGCACCACAAAACAAAACAATAAATATAGTTCATGAGAAAGCTTTAAATTAATTAACAGACTGTATTTTAACAGTGTGTGTCTGTGAATATCAAATTTAAACCTTTTAAATAGCCAGTATTTCAGGAAAACTCTGTTTTCTAAGTAAGCATACATGATGTATCGAAAATAATAATAAAACATCATGCTTTATTCAATAAATGCTTTTTTTAAAATACGGATTCGATTTGTTTGTTTATTTTTATTAGGTCTTTTATTTATCAATGAGGCAGTACGAAGTGCGCCGGGTCAGCTAGTTATAAATATTTATGGATACTTACAGCAGTATAATCAGTAGCATAGAAGCTTCTTCTCATCTGACCTCCATATGTCCTGAGAACTGTAGCATGAAGCAGCATGGCGCAGTAGGAGAGCCTTCCAAGAGGCTGCAGGGGGCCCCATTCTACTGAACCCACGTAGATTTCTGAAATTAATTGTAATGGGGAAAATTTGTTAAAAGGTTGCTAAGGTAAAATTGCTTTCTAAACCAAAGATTTTGACGTGACAACGTCTTAAATTAGGTTGCGGCTGGGAGTCACATATGAAAAAGTGTAACGCCCGGTAACGTTACGATGAGTCACCGAACGAGAGAGAGGCCCGCCGAATGCCTTGCGTCTCCCACTCAACTATGATCGGTCTGCCGCGCGCGCAGTACGCGGCAGACGTTGTCACGTAAAATCTTCGCCCGTAAAACCGACTTTACAGGCAACCATTTTTTTTTTAAATATGATCTGTTTGTAAATCTGTGTTGTAAATTATAATTCAAAGTTTCAGTAATATTAGAATGCCAATAACTAAAACAATAAACTTACTATTACACCTGTAGAAGTAACCAATAATGAATACGCAAATGGCTAGAGCAAAGAAGTTTTGGTTAAGCGCGTTGAAGACAGCTGACTCAAACGGCGACGCCTCCCGGTGGTGGAGGTCCCAACCCATCAGGACAGTACCAGCGGCGATGGGGACGGACGAAATGAAGAGAAGTTTCATCAGCTAGAAAAAATAAACAAATGAATGTTATTAACGAAGAATTCTTATTGAAGTGAAATCATTTTTGTATTTATCATGAATTCAAATTAAATGATGGTTAAAAAACAATGGTACCTTTATATTACAGAGGTGCCATTACAGAAAGCCTTTACTGGCGAAAATAAAATTAGTCATCCAAGTCTCGTTTTACGAATTACGTATGTAGTGATGTGATAGCGCGGTTTGCTTCGTCAAAAAGCAACGTATATATTTTTTTCAATATTATATTAATATATAGTTGCTATTTTATTATATTCTTATTCGAATCCAAACCCACCTGGTGCAAAACCTTTAAAATCCTTGTTACAGTCTCTTTATAAGACCAATGGTCTGAGAGCTTCAACTTTGTTATCTTAAACATGAATTAATACACGTAAAATAAAACTTACATTCTTATTTTATTATATAAATAAAACTTACTTGTAAAGAAGTCGTATGAAAATTAATGAAGTAATAATGAAAAGACAAGGTATTTCTGTAAATATGTGCAGTTGAATAAAGGCATTTTTATCTGTATTTATTTATTATTTTTACGTTAATCGCCGTTCCTGAACGATAAACAAACTTTCTATATTAATAACTTGACAAAAAGAAAGAAGGAAAATGATTAATTTTTACTCATTACAACAATTTGACACCAACAGGGCGCATCACGAGTTAGCGACACTCTGAGCTAATGTAGACCATGTATTACATGTATAATTGGAAGCTGCTAGAACACAATGTTAGTTGCGTGTCGTCAGATTTTTCAACCTGAGGTTTGTTAGCCAGGCAAGCACTAGAAAATGCTACCACCAAGCTATGTTTTCCTCACGATGCTTTCTTCCAGCGAAAGCTCGAGCCTATTGGCAGTAATCGATGCCACGGCCTTCGGGACGTGTGGTAGGTGTACGGTCCACTGAGCCATCATCGTTTCAAAAACTCACCAGTGACTCCCCCAAGTCCCACTTCTTAGCCTGTGCCTTGTGATAGAAGTAAGCAGTCAGAACTCCAAGATGGTACCCGGCCCAGTTACCCTGCGCCGATACGTAGGCATGGTAGAATGTCTCATTGTAACCGAATATGTCTCTTATTGACCTGGAAATAAAGTTTATTTTGATTAATACGCTATTGTAACGAGTTTAGTTCGCCATACAAATTTGAGCTAAGCGCCTGGCGCTCAGCAGTGGAAATTACACGAACTAAATTCATATAATTATAAACTCTAGCAATTATATGATATCTATAATATCTACAAAAAAGTTAGATCTGTTTTAATTTCTTCATTCACAAACAATCGGAAGCACAAAATTTCAACGACTATCTTTAAAAAAATAAACTATCGATCGAATTTTACGTTAAATGAATTTCGGAACTACAGAGATTCTTAACACTGAATTAAATATTATAAAACTGAAAAAACTATAACCCAGAATTCTTTAGGATTTCAAAATATGCTATATATATTTACGATGATGGACAGCTTTAAAAGAATTGAATAAAATAACATATCATACCTTCTTATAGCATCTTTAAATAAAACCATCTATAATAAAAAAATATATTTGAATAAAGTTTTTCGTTAGAAAGTTTATACGACATCATTAGATTCATTTTAAGAGCTAAATATATCGCTTGTTAAACTTAAAATTAGAGCGACAAGATCAAAAAACTGAAGTTCATTCTGAGGTAAGCTTGTTTTTGAAGTTTAATTTTACAAACTGATATGTCAAAGTGAACTTAAATTGGCAGCATCAAAAAAAAAAAACCATATTTGGCAAGATATCAAGAACACTCTTCATTTTAATCATAGACAAAAGAAAAACTGTCTACGATTTTAATGCATAATTCATTGACTGACGTTACAGAATTAAAATGTAACCGATCTATTGAAAACCCAAAGTTTTCGAATAAAAACTTTTCCAATATAATATCTCAATTTTCTGTTTTCAAATTGAACTTTGAGCATAAAACGACTACGAACATAAAAACTGGACGAAACATAGATGAAGCATTTGAATATGTAGTCTAATATTTTTTTGACTTGTAACTTTGGTGTTATCAATAAATGATTTGTATTTGTATTTGTAATATTTATTATTGGCGAGTTTTTTAGACGAATCTCTATCCACGTAAGAGATGATCGCCGATTTCCAGCAGTGGCAACATATAGTGGGCTGCTTATGCTTATGCATGCAAATTCTATAGAAATCAGCGTTATACGCATCGCTTAGATAGTCTCGGTCCGCCCGCGGTAGAGGGGAGCGCTTTGCGAGCCGCCACATATTACAAAAAGAAACACAATTTTACTCCTACCATTAAGCATGGACAAAGATATATATAGTTTTATATATTTTGTCTATAAATAAAAACACAAAACTTGCAGTTAGAACTTTCTACCTCAATGGCGTCCCCCTTAATGCACCCCAGGCAAATATTTTTTATATAGTCCCAGAGGTGGGAACACACAGTGGATAGCTAATGCTGTCACTGAAAACTGCGTCATATTATTTAATATATATTATGTCTCCGTATTTTCCAACAACTTTTTTTTCGTTTTTATCCTCTCCTAAAAATACCTGAAGCAGATACATTTTAGATAAATATGTAATGGAGTGGAGACATATCATTTACCCAATATGTTATTTAAATCAAGCCAGAGTCCCTTGAGGGCTTTGAAAACATTCGACACTAGAGCTCAGCTCGCAAAGAGTTATTATTATATTTCGTAACTTTCATGCTTCAGATATAACAACATGGTAGTACTTATATCCTACAGGCAACATTGCACATTTTAGAGACATAAAATAGTAGAAAATGTAGTTCTCATCTAGTAGCAACCCTACCCTCAATATCACCTCATTCTTTTTTCGTGCAAGGCAACGAGCACACGTAATAATATTTAAAAAACCTGAGTGAAGTGCACAAGAAAAAAAACTAAAAGTGTAGTGTGTAATAATTAATTGCAATTTTTTAAACAATTAAACATTTTAATTGTCTACTAACACCTATATATTAAGGAATCCGAAATGACCAAACTAAGAAATTAGTTTTGCAAGATAAAGAAAGTAATTTATTTTATTCAAAATTTTCGGCGAAAATTTTAAAAGCAAATAACGGCTGCGTTAATTTTATCAGTACAAACAAAAGCCTACAATTAAAGATGAAACGAGTTTTGATATTATTAAAACTTGGACTTTACTGTAACTATTTGTACAGTAACCGGCGATAAATATTGCACATCGACCTTTGAAAACCATCACCTTCATAGAATGTAAATGAAATGAATAAAAATAATGTTTTGAAAGTCGTTGTTTTTTTATACCGGTCTGTTTGTATTCCGTGCGACAGATATAACTACTATTGTATATACTTTATAATAATATATCTTTAGACTTAATGCGCACACTTACTCATATTTAAATCACACTACAAATACAAAATACAATAACAAATAGGTTATTCAGTACAAATACAGGGGTGAAACTCACTATAACTAATTAAATACTAAATTATAGCTTAGCCTTAGTGTACGTTTTGCCATAGCCACTGCGCCCCGCGCTAAGTATCATATGATCCTGTAATCCGGGCCAAGAGAATTTCGCTTTTTGTTACACTTAAATTAAGAAGACATTGTGCTTACCTAACACATCGCACAGTTTTATAGCAAAAAATGAACTATACTAACAAACAATAACAAATAATAAAAACAAAAAAAAACATAACTGAATTCCAAAAGCCAACTGTCAATTTTGGTGTTGCCATTTAAAGGACAATTTAACACTCATATCTTCTTTGTTTTTAGCAGCACTGAAGAGAGCTAGGTTCTGCAAACACAGGATATCCTACTGCATGAGCTAAGGACTACTATAACGCTCTACGAGGTCGAAATTAGCCGATTGCTTTCCAAAAGTCAATGTGCAACGCTTTACGTCGACAGGTGTACTAGCTTTACGTAAGTTAAATTTCAATTATTTTTTGTATTGTATTTTTCTGTGAAAGTTCAAATATCACACATTGGTATGAGCTCTAAAATCCTTCTACTGTCGGATAAAATATATTGGTCAGTAAAACTTTATAGGGTTTGCACACGGCTGATGTTTATGGACACTTTTGTTCAGGTTTGTTATAAAAAACTGGATTATGTTTAGATTTATGTTGTTTTGAAAAGTGAAAGGTTATTGCAACTGGTGGGGTGCAATAACTTTTCATGAGCATGGCCACTAACACAGTTTTATTTTATTATGTGTTTCATCCACCGTATAGTAAGGGTATATAGTAAGCTTTTAAAGTTACGCCATATGACAGTGTTTAATGAAATGCATTGTCTTTATTTCACTTTTAAAGGCGATGCAAAAGATAAAAACTTGATGTTACAATTTTTCCGTTATCTTCATCATCATTTTCAGCCATTATCACCCACCGCTGAGCAAAGACCTCCCTTCATAGATAGATAGATTATTTATTTCTCTTTTGACATATATAATTATGCACTTAGGGCCATTTCATAATGCGCCGGCACCGGTGCCGCACCACGCTGAGAATTTAAAGTTAAATGGCCCTTAAAGACGCCACAAAACAGTTTTTTTTTCATATTATCTATATAAACAAAACATGTTTAAGGTATCTGCAATAGCATCGTCAATCTATACTAATATTATAAAGCTGAAGAGCTTGTTTGAACGCGCTAATCTCAGGAACTACTGATGCGAATTGAAAAAATATTTTTGTGTTGTACAGACTATTTATCGAGAAAGGATTTAAGCTTTAAAACATCATGCTGCGACTAATAGATGACTTACACGCGGGCGGAGCCGTGGGCAACAGCTTGTTAATACATAAAATAATAAAAATAATTTTAAATTACATTTCACATTTAAAGATAGCCTTATCGTTATCTGCATCTTCAAGTTTATAATAACTTTTGTTCACGAGGGATTTCTTACGTAAGTCATAATAATCTTTTTAAAGGTTTTTATACAATTCGGAATTTTATTGTAAAAATCTATTCCGATGCAATGGAAGCTATTATTCACCTATTCAAGTACGCCATTTGTCTCGGTCTTGTGCTACCCTCATCCATGTCCTGCCCACGATGTTTCGTATGTCGTCGACCCAACGTGCGAGTGGCCGGTTGACACTTCTCCTGCCTGTCATTGGTCTCCAGTCCGATCTATCTTTTTAACTCACTTTTTACTAACATTATAAATGTGAATGCTTGGGTGTGAGTTAGTTTGTCTATGTTTGTTACTTGTTTACGCTCTAACGGCTAAATCGATTTAGGTGAAAGTTGGCATACAGGTAAATTGTACCATAAAAAAGTTATGATATAATTTGTCTATGCTTATACTTACCTTGGAATATGTTAATCCAAGGCTACTTTTTATCTTGGATTGAGGCGAGCTACACAGCGGGATGTAGCTAGTTAAACGGTTAAACTTATATAGACGGTTAAACTTATTGTAAAACAAACCTACCTACTTAGACGGCCAAATTTTTAATACGTTCAGAATTATTAAGAAGTAAAAATAATTAAATAACAGATAAAATAAACGAATTACCGAGATCACAAGACACGAATACTTAGCAGAACTTTCGAGTTCATTAAAATTATATACGAATAAAAAACATTTTACATTATTTCCATAAGTTAAAATTAACTTTTTCGAACTTATTAAAGGTGCATAAAATTAATTTCCTCTTTAAATAACTTTCAGCGCTGTCGATCATGTCAATTAACAAAATGTTATGTTATATTTCTGCTTTGATATCAGTGAAAGAAAAATATTCCTCAACAAAATCTTTCAATAAAAATATAGTTAACTTTGTAAGTTAGGTAATAGTATCTTACTTATGAAGTAAGTAAGTTGGATAATAATATCTAACTTATACAGTTGTGCTTCTAGTCTGACCTATTTATTACATCTTGTTGTCTATGCGTCAGCACAACTTTTCATAAAGAAGATGGTTTTGAAAAGTTGTGCGTCTAAACTCTTTCATTAAAGGAGCCGCAGAATTAAAATAAAGATTTAAAAAATTACAAATTAAAAAATGTGAGCCGTCACGGGACGCCTGGCAGATGTGAACATCAACATTTTTTTGTAATATGGATGCAAGCCACACCAGAAATCGGTTTTACGTACGGCTATAGATGTTTCACATTAATAAAATAATTAGCCCAGTGCATGAAGGTTTCCGTACCATTGTTGTATGGGGGTCCTCCTTATTATTTTTTAATTAGATTATTTAACACTGCACAAAGCCTCACAAAGTTTAGCCTAATTTAAAAACAATTGGGATAGAAATTGACAATTTGACAATTAATGGTTACATTAAAATAGTTTAAGTATTTATGTATTAGGCTGCGAAGTTTTCTAATCCACCCTCGTATGTTTATTGTATGGGGTCCCCTTTTTTTTAAATTATTTTTAGTATTTGTTGTTATAGCGGCACGGGAAATACATATCTTGTGAGAGTTTCAGCTTTCTAGCTATTACGGTTTCTGAGTTATAGCCTGGAGACAGACAGACAGACAGGCAGGAGTCTTAGTAATAGGGTTCCATTTTTACCTTTTAGGTACGGAACCATAAAAAAATACAAACTAAAGTAATCAAATACTCACTCTGGGAATATGCTGACGCGTATAGGCATAAGGTTCATAAGGTAGCTCTGCAGGAACGGTATCAGAAGGCTGACCACCATCACGATGGAAAGCACGGGAACCCCACTGCGAGGCCAGCGCCATATGATGAGCATGATAACTAACGTTATGAGGAAGAGTTGCGTGTCCGTACCGAGGTACCTGGAAAATAGAGTTTCAGATTAGATCAGAGGAGAAAAGATAATGGTGGCGGTTCAGCGGCACACACGACTAAACTAAATTTAAAGAAGTGCCGTCTCTTTTCATCTTAGGTGGCCAGAAAGAGACGGCACGTTCTGCAGCATAGTCAAAACAACTAAAATTTTAAAGATATGTGTAGATTTGCATACACTTTACGGTGAAAGAAAACATCGCGAGGAAACCGGCATGTTTTAGGACCACAATATCCGAAGTGTGTCATCCACCAACTGGCAATTGGCTGACGTGGTGGATTATGGCCTCTTTCTATATCTATCTCATAGTCAGAGAAGGCCCCGAGTCCCAACAGTGGGAACGCAGGCTGCTTATGCTTATGCTAAAACGATATTAAACTTTTTATACCTTTCCCATAGGAACTTATTTTAAATCAAATCACCCTTAGGATTCCTTATTAATGTTTAGTTGCAATTAGGTGTTGTAAATCACACATTAAACAGTACATTGACCTTCAAGATCTCTGTAAATATTTGCCTCAGTTTCGCGACGTAGGTATTGTCAACTATTTCAACACATCTGTCATGGATTCAAACAAACCTTGGTTCAGTTTTCTTATACCTCAAGTTGGGTAACTGCAAGAGGACATCTTGATTGTAATTATGCGTTTTATGGGCTTAGGTTTTTGTGAGGTCAGTTTCGAGGAAAATTTCTCTCGTTGACCTTTGTAGTCTTTGTTGTTGACATAGTTCTTGAACAATTCAAATGAGCGAAGTTTCAGATTCAGATCCATTTATTGTAAACTGTACAAATTATGGTGTTACAAGTAAGTACTTACTTAGGTTCAATGGTATCAACAGTTTTGCTCTTTTGAACATACAATATTTAATAACATGCAAAAATACAATAATTAAAAATAAAACATAATAATTAATCCATCAATTTTATATTAACAATAATTATTTCATCAGTTTAATTGAATTGTCATGAAGTTTTAATGCAAAGCAGATTTTATAATTATTTTCTCTAGCGTTATAAATTGCTACTTACTGGGCTTTGGCCTGGTTTTACGACTTTTATATTGAGTTGGGTCCTACTTAGCATGTCACCTTCGCTTAGTGGCCAAGCTCTGGTGTCGAGAGTTTTCAAGCAGCCCAAAGGCCTCTGACTTGGCTCTACAATTTGAAGTGTCATCGGACCCACGGTTGCGCCCAAATTAATGCCACTTTTTATTAAACGAGTGCCTTGTGTTTGGTTACCCATTCAAACACCGTCCGCATCGACCATTGCTTCGGATCGCCTGAGCTAACCGAGCTACAGGCCCTTGTTTCAGAATTAATCACTGTCACTTAACATCAGGTGAGTTGTGGCCAAACGCAAGCATAAATATAAAAATATGCCTTTGCATAAAAAAATGTTTTATTCAAACTTTTTCAGTAATCAATCTATTAATAAGCACCAATTTCCAATATTTACTTAATATTGGCTGTTAATTGGACACTTCATAATTACAATATAATTAAGTTCATTGTAAATACGATAACAGGAACATCATTAACGATCCGCGAATCAATAAGGAACCGGAAGTGACGAATACAGCGATTAAATGCGTGTGAACGATTGCCGAAGGAACTAGCGCCGGAAGTTGCGATGTGATTGCAGGTGCAACCATGCGTGCCCGGAATTGGCTGTGCGTGTTCGATAAAAGATTTTTAATTTGTTAATCATTTTTCATTGGAGAAAATTGAATTGCAGGTTTAGATTTAAATGATGTCCTTGGTGAGAGGAGTGTTTTTATAATATTTTTTTCACGAACAATTAGGGGTATTTTTTACTCAACATTAGTGGTCGACGTTATGCGTCATCTAATATATAAAATTTCCATGTCACAATGTTAGTTACCGTTCTCCGAAACGGCTTTACGTATTTACCAAATTTTATATGCGTATTCAGTAGGTCTGAGAATAGGCTACTATTTATTTTTCATACCCCTAAGTGTTATGGGCTGTTCACCCTGTACTGTACTTAGCGCGGAACAACGTTTGGCGGATCAAAGTCAAAGTCAAAGTTCTTTATTGGTAAATTTTAAATTTACACGTCAGCTAGTATGTATAAATTTTGCAAAAAAATACAATAAATGAAATCCTTCCTTTTGTGCTGTTTGGTACCAAAACTATATTGGTATACATTGTGTGACTGTTTTGTAGAAGACTGTTTCTCAATCATTATAATCTATCCAACCGTTCATTTTCTTTTTGACAGTACCAATAAATAGAACGTAACAGATTTTAAAAGAGTTTCACTTGGTCAGATATAAGACATAAGCAGCCCACTCGGAGCCTTCTCTCACGAGGAGAGAGAGAGAGATATAGGCCATAATCCAACACGCTGGCCAAGTGCGTGTTGGCGGATGACACACGTCTTCGGATATTGTGGTCCTCAAACATGCCGGTTTCCTCACGATGTTTTCTTTCACCGTAAATCTAGTGCAAATCCACACGTTACTTGAAAAACCAGTCATTGGTGTAGGGCCGGGATCGAACCAGGGGCCGTATGATTGAAAAGCAGACGTTATTACCACGAAGCCACACTCGCATTACTTGGTCATTTTACACGAATAAACTTTAAGTTTAAAACGAGTCCAAAGAAGTCACTTACCAAGCCTGAGGTAAGCAAAGATGCTCGAAAGGAAACAGATTAGGCATCAGTATGACGAGTTGCCACCAGTTGGCGCGGCACATCTCCCGCTCGCGACCCACCACTGCGTCCCACATGGGTCCAGAACCCATATGGGGGACCCACGTCATGGCGAGACCCATGACGACTAAGACTGCTGGAATTAGTCTGAAACAATAGTATATAATTTATTTTTATCCTTCATTTATTATTTTTCGATTCGTCGTTCGAAGAGTCAACATCTCCTGATGATGCCTTGTGGAAAGACGAAACACGTGTCGAGTTAAGAATTTCCGGATTGTGATAAGTAACGTTAATCTTAATTAATATTAGTTAATTAATCTTAGTTAATTGATTTTAGTTAATTTTTCCTTTACTTGTCCTTATTTGGGTTTCGGATCACAGCGGAAGTATACTAAATATTTAATTTTGTCTTCTATTCTTCATTTAGTTTTTTTTATTTTTTACTCAATTTATTTAGACAATGTTATTTTATGGCTATAACAAGTTCCGTACTTAATTTAATTTATATTTATGACTGGAATTCAGAACAAACCAGGCAAAGACCCCTATCTTATTATCGAGAATGCTTTAAAGATACATAATAGTCTCAAATTTGAATTCCGTTAATAGGAAAGGGGTCTTAATTAGCTTGCAAGGTTCCACTCTAATAAAGATACATTGCAAGTTAATAAAAAGCTTGTAATTAATAAAATAAATAAATCTTAGGACACATTTCACACATTGCTGCTTAGCCTCATAGCAAAACATTTCTAGTTTGTATTTGTTTGTATATGGTGGCTAGCACATCTGATATACTACATATACATAAATAAATATTTTATATCGATACATATTTAACACCCAGACCAACAGCCAACAAATTCAGTTCATCACAAAGATGTTGACCGTGTCAGGAGTCTAGTACCGGACCCTCGGGTTGGCAGTCCGGCTTGGTAATTATTATGCTAACGAGGATGTCAATATATGGATCCTGTCGAATTCAGACGGCATTTTCTAATCCTGTTCTATATAAATTATGTAATTAATAGCTTACCTGAGCCATCTGTTTACAAGTGCCATAGGAACAGTCCGTAAGGTGAAAGGATGGCTTTCAGCATACACCAGCATCTTGTATGCCATAAGGAAACCGCCCATAACGAAGAATATCTGTACGATGACTCGCGCATTGAAAAGGAGGCTTTTAAAGAAATCGTCGTAGGACTGTGGAAATAAAAGAAAAATATATGTAAGTAACCGATTTTTCGGCGAGTGTGCGAATGAATTACATGAAGTAATTCCCCCCGCCCCCTTTCATTATCGGACGAGCAGGGAAACGCCAAGGCGGCATCGGTTTACAGTTGAGGTGCCTAAGGCACGCACTAAGCGTTTTGACTCCACCTTTGTTGTCCGAACCGCCAAGCTTTGGAACTCCTTGCCGAATTCCCCGTTCCCCTATGACTATAATCTAGCGATTTTCAAAGAGGGAATAAACCGGTTACTTCTAGGTAAGTGCGCTATACCGTAGACCTCAATGTCACTTACCATCAGGTGAATTGTGGACAAGCGCTAACCTATTTAGAGTAAAAAAAAAATCTTTAAAAATAAAAAATATTATGTCATCGATCTTTTAAATTCAAATCAATTTATTGCGAATATAAGTCGTATAGGTACAGACAGGTATTCGGTCAAAGAAAAAGTACACCATATTCTGTCTACCGGCGTGCAATAATTAATGTTTAGATTTTCAAACTGTATTTTTGAAGTGCTTGTAATTTGACATATTTAAGATCCAACACGGTTATTGAATAAAATCGCGCCACAGATTTTTCTGTTCCGTAAAGGTTAATGCAAATGAAGTAATTGTCAATGCAGTCAATTTCTTTTTATCATTGGTTACACGTGGAGGACAATGTGAGGACATGTAAAAGGCAGATTCTATTTTTTTTTTCTAAGTAAAATATTCGTAGTCGCCCAGATGTCAAAGGTCACTTACTGGTTGAATAAATTTGAATGAATGGTTTGAAACTTGAATTGAATTTAAATTTATTAAAGCGCTTGAAATTTTTTATCATTTGGGATGAAATACAAATCTTAGTCCACATAAATTACATTAAGACTCCTTGTAGATCAGCTAAGGTCCAATGCGATCATTGAATAGAATAGAATAGAATATTTTTATTCATCATAAGGTATCATATTACAAATACAATTAATATCAATAACAAGACATACTCGTAGTACGAGTATGGACTTGTCAAGAAAAAAACCCTATGTACAATATCTCACTTAGCAATTAGATCATAATTTACAACATACTTTTTGAGGTTAAGCAATGGTCGATGGGGACAGTCTTTGAATAGGTGACCATACACATGACTGTCTTTTAAGAAGTGACATAAGTGGGCGCTACCGTGGGTCGGGTGACACACTACATTTTAAGTCTCGGCTGTTGGTTAGTACAAGCAGTCGTTAAGCCAAGTCAGAGACCTTCGGGCGGCTTTGAAAACCCAACATCAGAGCTTGGCCACTTTGCTCATAGATAGATAGATTTATTGAAACAATTATAACAACATAATAGAATACAGTAATACGAAGAAGATGAAGAAGGACACTCTGAGAAGAAATAGCATTTTCCTCCCATTTATAAATGGGAGGAAAATGAATTTTATAAAAATTATTTATTAAAAATTAATTTTATAAAACTGAAAGTTAGTTATAACTACATAACTAACAGTTTTATAAAAAAAAATCTACCTAAGTCGACATTATTCCTCTAAAATATCTCGTTTTGACACTTAGAACCAAGTTTAAACCAAGTGATGATGTAAAGGCCATAGCTCACGACTGGCGACAGATATATTACTTAAGGCTCGTTTAACTAAGCCATTGCGGTTGGTGGTTGCAGTGACAGATCTAACCAATTGGTATTAATGTGTACCTATTATGGAATACAGCTGTTCTGGATTTACGTGCAGGCAACCTCAAAGTCTTAGGATTATTGCAGAGAAACATTGAAATAACCTTGCAGTCTTTTTTTTGTAAAATTGGCCACGGATTTATAATAAGCGTTGTTGGTGTATTTTAAATGTTTATTTTTTATTTTAATTAACTATTTTTGGTACTATATTCTTAATGCGTAAGAACAACGTAACTAACATATTACATTAAAAAAAATCTCAAAGCTGTTAACGTAATTTTATTTTAAATTTTTATGTGCTTCTATCAAATATATACTACTACCCCCAGGTAAACTATCACGTTGAAATTACTTAAAAGTAAGCACCAATTACATTACACCTATCATTAAACATCACATTAATATCACTAGGGATAGGGATTTTGGAAGTAAAAGGAAGTGAAAGTAAAAGTAGGTAACTAACCCAGATAAAACCCCAAAATCACACAAATATTTTCTGACTCTAAATGCACTGTAAAAGAACCAATCTTTCACCTGCTGGCAAATGTAATTTTTAAACAAAATTAAACAACATCCACACACACCTTAACAAAACAAACTCGTAATCTGTTAATCCTTGATTACAATTTAAACCAAATCTACACACAAATTACTCAAAATTAAACTTCGAATACCTAACAAAACAACACAAACAGAAGCTTGCAATACGAGTGAGTTTGTGTACCTAAATAAAGGCTGAACACACAACCGAGGTAAATAAAAACCGCAGCTGCAAACTTCATACAAGAAAATTGTGTACTTGACCTAGTAGTGTCGGTGACCTAGCCACAGTAAACACTAGTGGCTCAATTGACGTATCGTGGTTTACTAGTTATTTGACGTAATATTTACACTTTTGTTTTTCTGTGATAATGACCATAGCGTTTACAACAGTGTGTTTTTAATTTAGGTGCTGAGTGATTTTTAGACTATTTCATAGATTTTTTTCGATTAGTACGATTATAGCGCCTGCTGTTCGGCTTACTAAGGTGATCTGACGTTATCATCGAGATAAGCAAATACAAATATTTTTTTTACTTTATGGTTGTGTACGTACAAAAATGTGCTAAGAGTGGGATAAGTAAGTACATTGTGTGGTACGTTATAGGGACGCTGTGCCCCGCGCTAAGTATCTTGCGATCCTGTGCTGCGGGGCTACAGTTTTATCCGCGCCGATCGGCGAACTAGAATACTCTAGTTTGCTGGCAACGGTTGATGCGGACAGTCTTTGGATGGGTGACCATTCCAATGGGTGTCTTTTGACGGTCCGAAGACAGATTTAATTGTCCTGGCTGTTAGTCAGTCACTAAGTCAAGTCAGAGGCTTTCGGGCTGCGGCTTGAAAACTCTCGACACCAGAGTTGGTTACTTAGCTCATACATAGAAGAAAGTAATACGATATATTGAGGATCTATGATCTATGAAAGCGAAAATTAACTTCTCTGCTCAATCTAGATTACCGCCTGATTGCACTTCATCAAGTATATCGCAAGTGCTGCCGTTACACCGAACTTTTTCCAATGATGGAGCAAGTTTTAGGGTTCCAAGCCGATCTAGACGTCTCAAGGCTAACGGTGTGACGACATGACTTGCCAATTTGTTTGGTAGTCATTGAACAATGTAAATTGTGCGAGATTAGAAAATCAGTGATTCTATGAAAGCAATGTTACGCCCGAACAGTTATGAGATGGGTGACCGTGAACAACATAAAAAATGGAATATCATTTTGATCAATTTAATATTTCTAAACTCTCCAAAATGAAAACAGAAGCATAATATGACGAGGCGTTTTTACTAAATTGACAAATTGCTATTAAAATAAAATGGCATACAGTTTTATGTACAGTATATTTTTTAAGACAAGATTTCCAAGGTATGTGACAAGTGTTTTATAAAATCCTATTAGATGAGCCTAAATACCTACTTTATCTAAGACCTTGGATATCTCAAAGCAAAGAGCTCACTAAGAAAAAACATATGAACACAAACTCGAAGGGTTTATCTTCTTTAGTTCAAAAGTTCCATGGTGCTATTGTGTATTAACACAGAAGATACAAACATGTGTATTCATAGGTGTATTAAATCTGTTTGCAATCGCACAACAGAAGGTATTCCAAGATTCCAGATTTACACAGATAAATAGATGTTTAGTAATTATTAATACATATTTTTCTAAGAATTTACGTTCAGGAACTATTACTTCTTTTTAGTCACACATTCCACACATGGCCATTGGCGACGCCAGTCGATTCCGGACCCTCTGGTTGGCAGTCCGGCATCATAACCATTACGACAACGGAGTCGTCAATAAATAGATACATTTATGGTATACAGTAGTAGATAAATACAAACAATGCAAGTTAATAAAAGCTTGTAATAATTATACTCAATGCAACCATAAAAAGTTAACAGACTATAAACATTTTCAAAGTGATTTATATCTAAATGAACTTAACACTAACTTAGCAACCGCGATAGAATCTCCAGAGCAAGTATCTAAATTGGTTAAGTTAGCGTGTGCACGAAATATTTCGCAAACTGTATATTATTATGGCTCGGTTTAAGTTAAGTCTATGTACTCTCAAGTATTCTGTGGCTTTACACAGAATACAGCGTAGTATATTTATAGTTATGAGTAAGTGGTTTTAAGAAGCTTGACCATTCTGATTACAGACACCCCAAGTTTTCCATTTCGAATTTCGGCGCATCACCGATTTGTTTGTGAGACTGAAGTGTACACAGTGACTTTAGTCTAAATGCCCTTATTTTCTCCGGAAACAATGCCTTTCAAACCGGTAGTACTTGCACAGTACTACTTGGTGGCGAAATAATAAGGTGTGGCATTTATCCAAACGGCAGAGTGGTAGTTTACAATATAATTTACCAAGATATGATACTAACCTTTTCAATGAATTCAGGATTGGCAGTGTATCCGTATCCAATGAATATCATAGAATGCAGACCGAGAATCATAACCATAGTGTAAACTCTGCAACAAAATTATCCGGTTAAATGTGAAAGCGTTAAAAACACTAATAGTACGTACTTACGAGTTAATTTAAAATTGTAAGTACTATTTAAATTTTAATATATACGATATTGTCCGTGAACGATAATAGTTTTGGGTTCTTAGATAGATTAGTAGACATTTTAAAACACTCTGTGTCAGTAGTTAATTTTTAGGGTTCCGTACCCAAAACGTGCTACCCAATTACTGTCACTTCGTTCTGTCTGTCAGTCTGTCACTAAGCTGAATCTCATGAACCGTGATATCTAGAGAGTTATACATTTTCAGAGATAATGTATTTCTGTTGCCGCTATAACAACATACCTATGCAAAGATATTGAAGAGAGCTCCTATACAACCTTTTTTCTTTTCCAATTTTTTGTATAAAATACTGTACCTCTTCATGCGCGATTCCGATAATGTGTTTACTAGTATTAGTTTTTGAAAAATGATCGTTTTATAAAAGTTTACCTGAGTGCCTGAAAGCACTTGAAAAGTCCACCATCCGCGCTGCCTCCATGTTTTAAAGCTTTCCAGTTCTTTTGTACGCAAAAAGCTAGCAGAAGCCTGTTTTCTGTGGACAAAGAAAAACAATGAACATTTTATATAACGAAACTGTATACTCAAAATGTATGTATAAATGTTAGCAAGAATGATTTGTTACTTCGTCATTGGGTATGAAATAACTTAGACGCGAAAGTTATTTCAAAGGGAGATTACGATTCGTAAGGCACCACAATTTGAAGGCGGATTATTAAAAATCGTTTTATCACACAGACGAAGCGCAAAATCTGATGCAAACAGCACTACGAGTAGGTTAGGTTTGGTTGAAACTGCGATAAGACATAACCTAAATGACACTTAGTTGTTAAGCTTGCTAAAACATGTTTTTTTCGTTTTTTTTTTTATTTATTTTTAAGTCTCGATATCTCGGAAACTAAGCGAGATATCGAAAAATGTATTCCTTCATTTCGTTTTCTTTCGTCGAGATCTATAAGAATTCGCCATCAAAACGTGGCGCCGTACAAATCGTAATCGTGCCTATTTCGATATCCTAGATCGATGTGAATTAAGCACTGGACTAAATGAAATGCCTATGTTCAACAATGGCAAAGAATGCTGATATTATTTACACAACACATAACATAAACCACAAACCGTAATACTTAACCATAAATCATTGTTTATACATTACCTTTTCCATCCTCCGCGGGCCACAGAAAATGATACCCAGAACATCCGAGATTGACAAGGAGCAATAACAACAGTAATGTTCCTATAGCGAAGTCGAGAATATCCGGAGGAGCGCTGTCGTTCTGTGTCTTGCAATACCGAACCGATAGGGTTTCCACCTGTGAAAAAAATAGATTTTAATCCCCTGACGCAAAAAAAACGATGGAGTGTTATAATTTGGCATTTTGGCATTTGTGTGCGTGAATATGTTATATTTAAGCTTCCGCATTGAATTGCCGATTTGGAAAAAGGTTATATTTTTGTTTTATAAAAACTTAAAATTCTACGCGACGACTAAGAATAAAGTGAATGAGTGAAACTTTTTTTTTGCATTACGCTGAATTTAATTTTTGCTAGATATGTCACAATTTGCTGGTTCGGGGTTGTTTTTCACGCCCGAATAGTCGTAAAAGCTAGACAGTATAATAACCACAATATACAAACAAATGCATATCTAAAACCTTTAATTTCAGCTCTTAGTTTTGCTAAATTTAAGCAAATTGAACCTTACTAATTGTTCTAAAAAGGTTGCACATTAAAACAATTACGAAAGTCCACTATGTTTTTCGTGCACTTAGAATACTTACTATTTGCATACGTAATGGACTTCACATGTGTATTAAATAGACCTTTAACAAAGTTCAAGTTACGATTAAATAAATCATATTAGTATTTCTCGCTCTAACCTGTAGCCCGTATCCCTCGTGTATGCTTCTATTGAAGCACTCCTTCAAAGCGAGAGCGGTAGCTTCACTGCTGTTACCATGGCTCACATCCAAGCCACATTTCTCGTTGGCACATACGCCTCGATGCAGCTTGGAGTGCCGGTAGTTTTTATACGATAAAGAGGAGAAATTCTGGAAACAAACACATGAGAAGTTACTCAAAATTAAGATACAACCCTGATTTTAAAATTTGATACAAAAAAATTTAAACAAAATAAATGTCATTGTCAAAATGTCTTAGTCTATACTCTAAAGCAGTGACATATTCTCTGTAGTCAGGAACATTTTACTCTTTTGTCTATGATTTTACTACAAATACGTGCCACGTTTTTGGCCTACTTTTCTAGGAAATTTGGCATTGCATGAAAAATTATACCGAAATTCGGCACAGTTTACTTTAGCAAAAACTTAGCTAAGTGTCATAAAAACATTTAATGTTTCATTGCTCTGTGAACTTCGATTTTAACTTGTAGCTTTGGTGCTATCAATTAATGATTAGCATTTGTTTTGATTGCAAAATAGTTGTTATTGTAAGAAAAAATTACAAGAAATAAGATCAAATTCAATAAAATTAATTAGAAGTAAAATAAAAGCAAAATAAACAAAAAAGCCTTCGTAGGTCAACTAAAATGCAATTGGAGGTAGCTCGTAAGATCGTCTTTGTTTAAGATACAGTGCAATGTCGCTGTAGAATCTAGTGGCTGTAGTTTTCAAACGATAGGTAAGAAAAGTTCTGGTCAGATACATAATTCAAAAATTGATAGTAATTGAGATACTCAGAGTATATGCTAGGTACTGGTAGTTAGAGTTCAAATAGAGAAATTTGGAAAAGCTACAGGAAACTCGTAATGTTTTAAAATAAAGGTGAAAGTTTATATGTAAGTGTATGTGTGTATGATTGTTACTTTTTTACACTCTTATGACTTAAGTGATTTTTTATGACATTTGGTATGGAGATAGCTTTGACCTTTGGTCGGACACAAAGACTATTTTTATTCCAGATTAACGCAGAGCAGCTAGTGAAGTCATATTGATACTCGTATATATCCTTTTCCACACTTTTTACCATAAGTAAGGTATTTCTAACGAGGCTATCAATCAAGGGTTCTATTTCCAGATAATTTGTGGTATTCGGTCAATGTCGCCAATTTTGGCCGAAGAAATAAAAAATAATGCAGATATGCAAGAATTGCAATTTAGTAAAAGTTCCATACAATATATTTATTAAAAAATACGATACCTGATACCTGAACTTAACAATTCATTTTGTTTATAATCTTATAGTCTTGACTTTGTATTTGTTACTTCAATGGCCTATCTACTAAAATTTCAATTTAAACGTATTCAATGTGATTTTAGGATTGTGATCAATCTTGTTCCTGTTAGATAAATGAATCTCGAGTTTTGGCTCAACATCCGCGATTTCAGTTTTTTTTTATACATAAAAATAATGCAGTTCAATGCTATGTTGGTTGGTGACAAATTTTTGCTTAATGTTATATGATTGAAAATTAAAGCGCTTTACTTATTTGTTTACTACCTTTATAAATGATGATGTGATCGAAATTTCTTTTTTATATTATGTGAAATTTTTCGTAACTTCAGTTTTATTAAATAAGAAACAATAACTTTATTAACCTTTTCTATGTTATTATTTTAGCAAATATACGAGTATAACGTTATTTTTCTCAAATTTAACAACAACTATTTTTACTAAGTATCGTATTTATTGCGCAAATAAAAAAAGTTATTAATTTTTCGTTTATCACAAATCAAATAAATTCTATGTCAAATATAGTACTTTCATATTTACTAATAAAAAAAAATTGCTGTTGATTGAAATAAGAGTGTTTTTTATCTGCCTTTTGCTTCTCTTCCCCCTCTTTATTCGTATTCCTAATTACCGAGGATCATGACACTCCGCTTAATTAAGGAGTTTTCTCAGGTTAGTTAGCTTAGCTCCTTCCACAGAAGTGATATGTCACGATGATTTTTCCCACGTTAAGCTAGTGCCAATTCACACATAACTTGAAAAAATCAAGTCATTGTTATAGCGCCAGGATCAAACCGGAGGAAGATTGATAAGCAGATGTTTGTCCACTGAACCACACTGCCTTTTTTCGTAAATTTTTGAGCGAAAATGTGTGGCTGGTAAGCTTAAAAATAAACCTTTCTTTCTTTATTCAAAAACAATGTATATACTTAATCCTTACATAATTTATAAATAAATGTAAGTATTTATATATATAACAGTTAAAGTAAAGTTAGGTAGAACTGTGCCCTGCACTAGGCCAAAGTGATTGGCCTGTATAGCAGTGCTACATGGCCCACATTATAATTATTAACAATTAAAAATAGGTACAAATAAGTAAATACTATAAAAAAACAACATACCTTTATAAACTGATACAGTGGCGTATCGTCTTCCATAAGTTCCATATCGACGATGCAATAGACTGCATCAGGCTTCCTCAAACACAGGTCAAAGTCATCCAGCTCCGATAACAGAGGCATGGAGTGGTAATCCAGAGGCTGTGGCGGTTCTGTTGCTATAAAAACGACAGATTACATCTTAATCTTAATATATATAATACTCGTGTCACAATGTTTGTCCTTAATGGACTCCTAAACCACTTAACCGATTATAATAAAATTCGCACACCACGTGCAGTTCGATCCAACTTGAGAGAAGGATAAATCTCAAATTATACTCGCAATTTTAATTTATTGCTAATTATTGTCTGTTATTATTTGACAGTCACAATTGTCTGTTAACTCCAAATGATTCTAACCAGATGTCGATACCTTTCGACTGGGTTGAGTAAGTAATCAATAGATGGCGCTGCTATGGTAAATCTACGAACGTGTCATATAAACTACACTATTTTTCTTACCCCTAAGTGAGGCAAAACAACGTTTGCCGGGTCAGCTAGTTTACATTAAAATAGTAATAACAGTCCCTTAGTACTTAGACAGCTTAGACTATTTTAATCCTACTAATGTTATAAATGTAAAGTTTGTGTGTGTGTGTGTGTGTTCGTGTGTATGTTAGCATATATGTTTGTTATAGCGTCACGCTCAAACGGCTGGACCAATTTTGTTGACATTTGGTATGAGAATAAATGATAAATATAAGGACACATTTCACACACGGCTGGTTAACCTCATACTGAACCGTAGACTTTGGATTAACACCTATACTATTTTTATACCGGATTAATCTTTTTGAGTCTGGTTTATCGCGGGTAAGACTGCTAGGTGCTGCTAGTTTATATATATTTTGTATATCATAGTAATGTGCGGGGTGAAATCCACCCAAAAACTCTTTTTCTTTAGTTTTGAAGTAGGTATTTGACCAGCAGAAAGTATAACCACACAAGTTAGCAACACCCTGGCCTAAGGTGGAGAATGCCTTTGACTTTGACTTTAAGTGCTTAGTGACAGTTGATGCCTAGAAAAAAATACATTATAATATCGGACTATTATAATATCCACTATCGGACGACCAGGGAGACGGCTAGAAGGCACCGCTATACAGTTGAAATTCCAAAAATCCGCACGAAGCGTTTCGATTCCACATATATTGTGCGGACCATTAAACTGTGGAACTCATTGCCGGAATCCCTGTTCCCTCTGAACTATAATCTCACTGTCTTCAAGGCGATAGTGAATCGGTTTCTTCTAGGCAAGCGTGCTCCACCCTTGATCGCAACATTACTTAACATCAGGTGAGTTTCGATCAAACGCTTGCCTATCCATTATAAAAAAATGTTAAGTACGTAAGCATAAGCAGTCCAATATACGTTCTCTCGGGGCCTTCTCTAACAAGAAGAGAAATAGGCCATAATCCAACATACTGGCCAAGAGCGGGTAAAGTTCGCTACCTATGTTTATTTTGCTTTATTATCTGCCCAACTAAGATCTGATCTATCACGTTCAACGCATTCAATTACAAAAGCAAAAAATATGTCAGCAAATTATATTTGACTTCCATGATTTTGCAATAACAATAAAGATAATTCCTATATTCATTTCCATTCATAGCAATTTAACATCTAGTTTGCAATACAGGACGCTGTTGGAAATGTGTGGTCATGCATCCAGTTGGTGCATTACAGAATGCATTTACGAGTTAGTGTTGGGAAATACTCAGTACGAGTAAATAACAGTGCTTATGTTAAGGCATTATTTAGTTAAGTAGTATTTAGACAAGATAAATAAAAGGTGCTACTGTGTTATTTGAATTTCGAAATTAGTATAAATTAATAAGTATCCATTTGCCGGACGTTGGCAAATTCTTTGTATACATTTATAACCTGTTGTACTTTGAAAATCTGCCTTTCATGTACGTGTAAAAAAAAATGGATTAACTTCTTTTACCCAAACTTGCTTACTATAACATTTGTCATAATTTTATCAAATATACCATATACCATAGTACCAAAGTGATAAATTATGATCATCATCATAATTCTTTGTCTCCACTTATTATGCAAACTTGTATTATTTGGCGGTGAAGGAAATATGTCCCACAACACAGGGTTTTCTCTTGTGTGGGGACATAGGGTTCAAATTAAAATGGGAACGTACATTTGTATATATTAAATAAGGTTGTATTATTATTGTCATAACATTGTATGTGTTTACTGGTCATATAAATGCTTTATTATTATTATTATGTACACAAATGTCTGATTTTATGAATAAAGCCTATTGAATTTATTGGCAAAGTTAAAAAAACTTAAATTAATAATTAAGCTTCCATTAAAATGTTATCCGCTACATAACCTTTGCAGTAGAAAAACGCTGCTGATGAAGAAAGGAAATTTAGATGGCAACAAAACTAAATGCCTGATTTTTTTTTCAAGTAACTGTGTATTTAAAAAGTAGCATCTGTGAACCATTAACATCGACTATTAACATATTATGGGTCGACGACCTCCATAACAACACAGGAAAGACATGACTACAATTGCATACAAAATGTGTGGAAAGATTTCATTTCGACGTTTAATTAATAACATCAAACGAATTGAAACCCTCCTAATAAAGCTACTGCTTGTAACTTAAGCATACAAAGCTGCGTTTTAATTTAAATTGTAACACACTTCAAAGGATGTCTATGTTTGTCATGAAGTTGAATAACTCATCTGCAAAGTATGAATTTGCTTATTTTATGTAGATACATATTGGTGGCGATTCAGCGACACACACGACTAAACTAAATTTAAAGAAGCCCCGTCTCTTTTCATCTTAGGTGGCCAGAAAAAGACGGCACGTTCTGAACCACACACAAAACAACTAAAATCACGTCAAATATGAAAAATGAAAGTGATTTTAGAGCGCACCCAATTGTATCAGCTCTAAATCTGACGTGTTTGACGTGATTTTAGATGTTTTGTCTATGGTTTAGATCGCACCATCTCTTTTTGGTCATTTATGACAAAAAGAGACAGAGCTATTTTAAATTTAGTTTAGTCGTGTGTACCGCTGAATCGCCACCATTATGTGTTATAGTCCAAACTCAAAACTGTTCAATTATAGTTTTCATCATCATTGTTAGCGTGTAATCGCTCACTAAAAAAAGCAAGTGTGGCTCGGTGGTAATAACGTCTGCTTTTCAATCAGACGGCTCCTGGTCCGATCCCGGCCCTACACGAATGACTTGTTTTTCAAGTTATGTGTGGATTTGCACTCGCTTTTTGGTGAAAGAAAACATCGTGAGGTAACTGGCATGTTTGAGGACCACAATATCCGAAGTCGTGTGTCATCTGCCAACCCACACTTGGCCAGTTTGGTGAATTATGGCCTATATCTCTCTCCTCATGAGAAGAGGACCCAAATCCCACCAATGGGAAAGTACAGTGGGCTGCTTATGCTAATGCTTTTATGCTTTATGAAGATACCCATTTGTGTCTCTATTTGTCATATATAGTGTTTTAGTATTTTAGACAACTACCGAATACACCAAATAGTTAGCGTTAGAGATACTTATAGGTAATACGACTCCTTCGCCTTCCTACTAGCAGGTATTCTGTATTTAGAAGCAGAACCTGTTGCAGTTACCAAACGCATAACTTGCACAAGTCAAGTGTTACTCGATAGTTAAGAACGAGATGGTAGAGTAAAGTTACACAACTTAATCTAGACTTAACTTAGTTTAGTTTGGTTAGAAAATGCATCGAGTAGGTGCTGAACAACACACATGCTTATGTCTTGTCTTAAAATATTTTTGATCCTACTAATATATTACATTATTGTTTGTATTGTGGGTAAATATTATATTATACTGTTTGTATTATGGTTGCTAACACAACTGATATACATATGTATATAAATACTTTATATCAATACATATTGAACATCCAGACCGACAGCTTACAAATTAGCTCATTACAAAAATGTTAGCCGTGCCGGGAATCGAACCTAGAACCGTCTGGATGGCAGTCCGGCATAGTAACCATTGCGCAACCGTGTTTGACAAACAATCCAATCAAAATGATGATGATGATGATGAAAGTTGAAGTTTCTATTAAGGCTATTAAAGCAGTTAAATAAGTATAAATATTTTTAGGGTTGTTCTTTATACGGACCTTAAGCTATTTTTTTTCGATACTTTCAAACGTTAATGATTCATAACGAAAAAAATGAAATTTCTTTATATTGCCCATGTCATTGTCTTAATTAAAAAATATTTGCCTGATTTCTTATAAAAATATTTGTTCTGTCTGTCTTAACAATGAACATCGGCTATCATAATTGTTAAAATGAAATTATTTAACAAAATAATCTTCGTTTAAATTTATCCGCACACAGTCCAAACCTTTTACCTCATATCTAACAAATAGTTCACATGAAGAATTCATAGATGACGCTTTAAACAAATATTTTGTTTATTGTATATCTTTAGTAAACAATTGCAGGACGTCATGTCCTATAAAAACTGACATATTATATTATATGAGAAATGTTTAATGAACACGAATTACTTATAACATGCATTAACAAACCTTTTTTTTTATAATACGGGCAAGAGCACGAATAACAGCAAGTTAGTTATTAAAAAAAAGGAAATGCTCCACAAGACCTACCTGTGACTTCCGAAACATTTTGACAGAGCACATCAGTGACACAAAACAGAAAGAACCACCACATTGTACCGGCACTTGCACACTACTGCCTAGGTACTACTGCGTCTAACAAATGGCACTACTGGTGCATGAGGAGTCAACTGTGCAAACGCTACTTTCGTAATAGTATGTCGAGACCGTGGAATTGGAAAGTCGACGAAATCTGTAGAGTAGCTTGTAGTAAGAACTTATAGTATGAGCAGAAGTTGAGTTATAATTTTATTACGTTATTTGTCGTATGACCTTTATTTTATTTATTTTTTTTTCGTGAGGAAATGCATTTACGCATCTCCCGCCACAAGCCTGGGGGAGGCGGGCGGGGTATGTCGGGCTCGAGGGCCAGAGGGGCCGTCACTACCGACTAAAACCTCACGGTGTCCCATCTCACGACGGGGGCAGGGAAGCAGGACCGCTTCTCGCATTGCCACTGTATTTGTCGTATGACCTAGATAGTTTTTGCACATTTTTCACAAAGCAATCTCGAATGTTATTTTACAATTTGTAATACTTCACGAACTTTTTTGGCTTACGGAATGTTTTAGCACAGTGGTTAATTTTGACTGCACTGACTCAACATTTTGTATCGTTTTAGGCTCAAACTTTTATCAAATACAGATAAAACACAGCCGACTTCCGGTGGAGACTTGAGAAAAAGCCAGGAGATTCCCGCGTTAGCTTTATGCTCAGGTTTGTATGCACATTCACTCAAGAAATGTTTGAAGGAAGGCTGTTCGTTGAGTTTTAGATTTAAAAGTAAATAGTTCAGATCAATTCCATTTTATTTTTATTTTTTTTTACAATTGTAAATTTAAATAGAATAATATAAGGTTTTCATTAAATTACTTAGAAATCAAATTAGATTCATATTATTAAAGCCATCATTATGAAAAGCAATTCTGTCACCAAAATTGCATCGTGATTGTTTAAAGGTCGTTTTCTTCATATTTTTGTCGCACGCAATTGGACAAATCTCTTATTCTAATATTTTATTTATCTTAGAGATATTCTATTATTTTATAAACGATTTTACTAATATTACATTTTTAGCAAATTTAATTAAAAGTTTGTCGTTATAACGTAATTAATTAATTAACGTACATATGTTTCAGGATTTGATTACATTTATGCAATATACGAACTCCAATTTTCAGTTTCGAAAGTGCCAGAAAAATGATTTGGGGTCGTGTTTTTTTTTTGAGAAACACTTGATATTTATGCATAAAGATAACAAGTTATTATAAGATTATGCTGAGAACCCAACACTTAAGTGACAATATTAATTTTGTTTAGAGAAATAGCAATGCACGCAGAAACAAGTCTAAATCCACCTTTAGACCATAAATTATAGTTTCGTCATAATGCGACGGCTGCATTTATCCAGTGAATGGCTTAAGTCCTAACGGCTTAGAATACCTTGTTCTTAATAATTTTGAGAGTACTAGACGTACCCTTGGTTGACGGATTTAAGTATTTTTATTATAGACTAAGATTGCGATTGCGCAGTCGCTTATTTTACATCAAAAAATGGTGGCTTAAGACGATAACAAAGGCATTCTTAAATTCACAGTTTCTTCGTTATAAAGCTTAATGTATAATTAAAAAAAAAATGCTAACAGTCCGTCTAAACAAAACCAATTAATTAACTAATTTTGTTACCAATCCAACTTATGAATTAGAAATAAAACTTGAAAATGAAAGTGATAAGTGTGATTGGTACCAAAATAAGTACAAATATTTTTAGAGTGGTTCTCTCGACGGTCTTTAAACAATTTTCTCGATATTTTTACCATTTATGATTTATCACGAAAAAACTATAAATTCAAGATTTTGCCTCTGACACGCTTTAGGGCGATTATTTTATATCACACCTGATGATAAATATTCTTTTTATTTTATCATTTGTTTTTAAAGCTAATTACATTATTCAATACTTAAGAATGTATAGATTCTACCAAATGCCGTAAAAAAAATGCTAAAATATTACGTTTGTTATATTTGTTGTTATAGCTGCACGAGAAATACATATTATCTTGTGAAAGTTTCATCTTTATAGCCCTTACGTTTTTTTTTATACAGCCTGACGACAGACAGCAGAGGCTTAGTAATAGATTCCCGTTCTTACCTCTTAGGTAGGAACCTTAAGAATTATAAGAGCAAAAAATACCACGTTCTCGTATGTGGTAAGTATCTTACAAAATGTTTAGTCAAGCTTGACCTAGAGTTGTGATTTCATATTTACACTAGTATTGAAATTTTCTAGTTTAAACATTACAAATAATAGTCGGCCTTTACTTGTTATACATATATTGTACAGAACTTGAGAAATATAATAATTTGGACACTTTTCACTCACGGCTGGATAACCCCTATATTGAACCATTTTATTTCCATTAGTTTTTATTTTGTTACGGTTACAACCGTAGTATATCAGTTGTGAATCGAATCCGGAACCTTCTGATTGGCAGTCAGGCATAGACAGGCATAACCATTACGCCAACGAGGTCGTCAATATGTACAATATACTATTCTTCTTCTTCGTACGAGCTAAGTAGTCAAGCTCTAGTGTCGAGATTTTTCAAGCCACCCGAAGGCCTCTAACATGGCGTAACGACTGCTTGTACTATGTCTAACCGCCGGAACCTACAATTTCTCATGTCATCCAACTCACGCCATATATTATTTAACAATGATCAGTTCATTAATTTGTGAAAATATGTAATTAGCGTTATCGTATTTAATGGTTCAATTGTCATATGGTTTAATTAAACGTTAAGTACAGTGAAAATTGGTTAAGTGGGACCTGGATAAGTGAAAAACCTCCATAACTGGAACTCATGCTGAGATCCCAACACTTTGGCACTGAATTACCTCTGTTAGTGAGACGAGGTAAACCTCTATATCTGGGATTTGTTCTTTCGATTTATTATCATAGTTACCTCTATAACTGAGACAGCGAGTAAATTTTATATGCATAAACCTCTGTAACTGAGATAACATTGTTTGTTTACTCATTCTTATTCTACCCACAAATTCACATAACACGTTATTTTATTTAATAATTGCACCTGTTTAACTGAAATAACCTGTATTCTATTAATGAAACCCTCTGTAAATGAGACAGATATTTATTTATACCTGTAGATCTGAGACACCAAGTAAGTGGAATACCTCTATAAGTGAAACAAAATTGCAGGTCCCTTGATGTCTCACTTAACCAGGTTCCACTGTATTATACAAAAATTAACCGTCAAACTTAGCCTCTACTTCCTAAGTCTCAATTTGAATAAGATGGTTTCCGGCACTGATCCCGAAAATAATAAAGTACTAGAAGTACATGATAAAAATAACTTACAGGTCATGTTTAACACAAATTTATCCCTAGATTAATAACTTGTCTTTGATTCACGCGACATGATTACTTAACCAATGATTAAAGTCGCGTACTCGGTATTTAGCGATGCGCCTGCAGCAGTTGTCAGGCGGGCAAGTTTTAATTGAGAATTAAAATTGTGTCACATGCGAACGAAATATTAATTATTATTAATTTACAAAGCGAGTGTGGTACGGCGGCAAAAACGTCTGCTTTTCTATCAGACGGCCCGTGGTTCGATCCCGGTCACCAATGGCTTGTTTTTCAAGTTATGTGTGGATACGCACTCGCTTTACGGTGAAGAAAAACATCGTAAGGAAACCGACATGTTTGAGGACCACTATATTTGAAGACGTGAGTCATCTACCAACCCGCACTTGGCCAGCTTGGTGGATTGTGGTCTTTATATCTCTCCTCGTGAGAGAAAGCCCCGAGTCCCAGCAGTGGGAACATAAAAGGGGCTGCTTATGCTATATGCTATGAAGCACGGAATCTCTAATTTATCGCATTTAATAAATATTTTTGACTCTTTTAAGCGTCTCTGTAAGAAAATGTAGCCAGCTAGTGCTAGCTGGCTACATTTTCTTATATCTGTCTGTATTTCATCTCTCTCTTGTAATTATTTAAGAATAGTGAAAATATCAATTGAAGTTTTTTTTATTACCTCGTTTGCCTATTAACATGTGACCCAGACTGTAAAGTTCGAAAGTCTGGGATTCAAATCTAGCAGCGAGACTGATTATAATCAAATGGTGTATTTGAACGTTATACTCTAAGTACAGTTGTATAGTACTGTATAAGCAATTTACTCTAAGTTGTGTTTAACCTCTGCTTCTATTTCTAAGTATGAATCAAGTTAAATTGATATTGAGATTTGAGAAGTCACAAACACCCTCCTCAAATACGTCTTATGTGGTGTAGCGATTGAAATACTATTTTTTTTATACTGAATAGGTATTGATTATAGCACTTAATCACAATTTACCTGTTATACTAAGCGATATTGCGAACTGTGGTAGAACACGCTTACCCAAAAGAAAAATCAAAATCTTTTGACAAATAACTAATTACTGCTACCCTTTACTTAAGATCATAATATTGTTTATCATCAGGAAATTGTGATTAAGGGTAAGTCCATTTACTGTAAAAATGTTGTTTAAGGCTTTACGAGCGTCATACTAAGTGCTTCTCAGACTGGCAATAAAATCCTCTAAGATTTTTAAATAGTAATCACTTAATAAACTCAAAGTAGTCTATATAGTAGATAGGTGGCAAAATAGGCAATATTATAAAATTTTAATCACAATACAGATATCTCAATGCAATTATTTAAGCGCCATAGACATAGGTAAATTCACAAGAAAATTAGTTTGAAAGTCTTTCTTCGTTCACCGCTGAAACTTCTTGAGTTCCTAAAACTCTATTCAACCAATCCATCCCAAAGCCTACTAAGCTAATAAAGTGGGAAAACAAACGTAAACAAAACCTTAGTATCGCATTAAACTTGACCGAGTACGTGAATTATTGTGGACCGGGAGCATAGTACTGTAGGTATTTGTGATTGCCGCAGTATTATACGTGGTTGGTGGTATAAAGTATAAGATAACGCGTTTTAAAACTAAATAAGCTTACGTTCTCATACTTTAGAGGCTGTGATCCCGTTGTTTATAAAAAACACTAGAAAAGTCTAGGACTTTTGTAGGTTGTTCTTAAAATTAAATATGGAAGACATTATTCGTATTTTTTAAGAGGGACAATATGAAAGATAATAATATATATATATTATATTCGCATACAGACATCATATGATAAGAAAACCAATATACAATATGTATTATAAATTATATCATTCTAGCACTGTTACCCGCGTTAGTCTGAGACAAAAATAATTTAATCCGGGATATAAAGTAGCATATGTATATGTTAATCCAAGTAATTGAATAAAAATAACATAGCATGTGTTAATCCAATGTCGAACCTACCTTCACACCAAATTTTTAAAAAATCGGTACAGCCGTTCGAGCGTGAAAATAAAGCAAACACACACTTACATACAAAATTTCACATTTATTATATAAGTAGGATTATATCTACAGTAAAACATTAATGAAATATATAGGATTTATAAAAAAAAAATGGAAATAACTGTTAAAAAAAATAAAGTGTCACAAATATTGAATGAATTTTAAGTGGACACGACGTAAACAATTTGATACTGAGCTAAAATAAGACTCGACTTAATACAAAACAATTTTTGGTTTGTGCTATAACGCTATTCTCCTCTCACTTCCACCAATCTCGGAGAACGATCTCGCTCAGTTTTCCTTCAAGGCCGCGTGCGAAAGAGACGGGGCATTAGAAAGTGGTGTGTAAGCGAGACGGTGACGTAATAATGAAAACTATATTGTCCAAACTTAGGCATAGTTAAAATTCTATAGACTTAGACCAAGTTTGTTTACTTTGGGTTTCGTACCTAAAAGTAAAAACCTGACCCTATTATTAAGCCTACGTTGTCTGTCTGCCACCGGGCTGTATCTTGTAAATCGTGAGTTTCTTCACAATTTTTTCCTTCACCGTATGAAGGAGAGCAAAAACCACACAAATCATAAAAATTAAGTCTTTACCTACCTTAGAATTACCATAACACTTGCTTATAATCAGATATTACCAAATTATTATGAGCTGATAATATGTATTTCAATCATTTTAGAAGCTGCATTAAAAGTCCACCCACAAAAAAAATTGAGTTCCAGAAAAATATTATTCTATAAGTGAACAGCGGTGGCGATTCAGCGGCACACAAGACTAAACTAAATTTAAAGAAGCCCCGTCTCTTTTTATCTTAGGTGGCCAGTAAGAGACGGCACGTTCTGAACCACATACAATACCTACAACTAAAATCACGTCAAATATGAAAAATGTAAGCGATTTTAGAGCGCACCCAATTGTATCGGGTCTAAATCTGACGTGTTTGACGTGATTTTAGATGTTTTGCTATGGTTTAGATCGTGCCATCTCTTTTTGGCCATTTATGACGAAAAGAAACAGAGCTACTTTAAATTTAGTTTAGTCGTGTGTGCCGCTAAATTGCCACCACTACGAATAACACCATAGATAGCCTCTATCTACTCTTTAAAAAAATGAAAACATATATATATAATTTTTTAATGTATATCCTACTAATATTATAAAGGCGAAAGTTTGTATGTATGGATGTATGTTTGTTACTCTTTCACGTAAAAACTACCGAATGGATTTGAATGAAACTTTACCACAATATAGCTTATACATCAGAATAACACATAGGCTATAGCTTATACATCAGAATAACACAAAGGCTACAATTTTTGAGGTTTTTAATGTGAGGTCGTAAAAAAAAAACACATTTTTTGCGCTTACATTGCAAACGCTGACTGAATCCTACAAGATAGATCAAAACAATTTACTACAGTATTGTACAACTTAAAAAGGTCTACAAAAAAGTCCGTGATGGTATATGTTTATCTCTTAGGAATAACCCACAATAACCATTTTTTATCCTTTACTTTGTACGAGAAATAATGGCTTATTTACGAAGCGATTTTAAGCAATACAGTATAAATCCTTATCCAATTAAGTATCTTAAATACATTGTGCATTTAATAAAGATCAATATGGCTTTTTACAGCATGTAAATTAAATAAATATTTTCGAAGATATCACAGATTTAAAATGCAGCGGCGCCAGGCGAACGGGGCGTGCGGTGGGGAAGAAGCGGCTAATAGCTGAGTGCGCGACCCGAACGCGGGCAGACGCATGAGGGCAGACGTCGTTGACGGTTGTGTCCGTTTTGCGAATTTTCAAGGCACTAGCGATTTGATAAAAACGTATGGTCGCCTACTTTAAGTAATATAGGCCTATGGTTAGTTATTGCCAGGTTTCTTTTTGGTTAGAAGTTACACGTAAAAAAAAATACTTCATTTTTACGAATCACTTCATTGATAATTCAATTACTATATAGATAGGTTACTTACAGTTAATTATAACAAATTATATTAGCAATAAATTAAAATTGCGACTATAATTTGAGATTTAAACTATCCTATCTCTCAAGTTGGATCGAACTGCACATGGTGTGCGAATTTTATTATAATCGGTTAAGTGGTTTAGGAGTCCATTGAGGACAAACATTGTGACACGAGATTATATAAATTAAGATAAGATTATTAATATTATATGTATGTTTTTTATTATTCTTTATTGTACACTACGTCCTTCTTTAGTCGTTTATAAATTCCCTTTCATCCAAAGGTTGCCTGGAAGAGATCGCTTTAAGCGATAAGGCCGCCAATTGTGGTACACTAATTTTAAGTTAATTGTCTTTTACTGTGCCTTTTTTATTTATGTGTCCAATAAAGAATTATACAATTTTCATGACACAATGTTAGTTACCGTACTCCTCCAAAACGGCTTGACCGATTTTTACCAAATTTCATATGCGTATTCAGTAGGTCTGAGAATCTTCTACTATATATTTTTAAGGCAAAACAACGTGTGCCGGGTCAGCTAGTTTTTTATATTTTTTTACCAAAATGTGCAACCAACAAACAAAAACCCTGAAAAATAAACCTTCCAAGTTAAATGTTCCAGAAAAGTCGGCGAAAATACTTTTGATTTGAGTTTTTACCGGCCACGCTCTTATCGTTTTCGGAGCTTGAAGTTCAGCCTAAGTCCGAGTTAAGACGAAAAGTCTGCAGATTGTCGGTGAGCCACTAAAATAGTGATTTTACTATTTATTCCTCTGTACTAAAGCTTTGTTTTAAACAAAGCGTTGAAACTTTTTTTTAACTCTTACGCCTTTAGTACACGTACGTATTCGCATGCGGCAGCGAGTCTTTGCGAAATGATTGCGTAGCAAAACATCTGCGAAACGTTAGTACATTGTACTTCTTTCGCAAAGAAATGTCATTGTCATTTCATATTTTCGGCTTCCATTTTGCGAAAATCTGTCCTCAAAAAAAATGAAAAAGTCTATTAAGATAATAATAACACAAAAAATAATAAAAAAACAACACAATTACAATTAAATTTGTACTACATTTTACATCAATTTACAGAGTTTATTTTTGAATAAGGTCAACGACACATTATCCAAAATATCAATAATATCTTTATACTTATTATAAGTATCGCACATTCTAGAAACAGGGGAATGCTTCATCATATTAGCCGTGTTACCTTAGCAATCTGCACAGAGAAGGGTCCGAAGCAAGCGTCAACAAAGTGCTTGTAGTCTGCTAATGGACGCTCTATCTCCTTCTCAGTGCGCTCGAGCCAAGCCTGCAAGGCGTCGAGCTCGGCGCGCGCCGTCGCCGCCGCCGCCGCCTGCCCGGCCGACAGCCGGCAGTAACCCGGCGCCGTGAGCATAGCATAGCGCATAGCGTGATGACGCTATGCGATACGAAACTCCACTAGCGAAACGGCTGCGTCTCTGTTACGATCATTTTGCAGTTATTTGTGAAACAATACCGATAAGGACGCAACTATATCATCTAGCTACGAGTATATAGTAGAGCGAGACATAGCACATGCGAAATGTTGCCATACAACTTACAGTTTTTTCGTCGTTTCGCTGCCGCATGCGAATGTGTAGGTGTACTAAAGGCATTAATGGGCTTGCGTTTGATCGCAATTCTCCTGATGGTAAGCAATAGGGTGGAGAGGATCATATCATGCAATCCCGTTGCACACTCTCTGAAATGTAACCTATAAAACCAAAACTGGCTACTTCTTTTTTCTTTAATTGCATCCAGTAAAAACTTACCTTCTGATTGGCAGTCCGGCGTGGTAACCATTACGCCAATGAGGTAGTCAATGGTCGAACGGCATACAATACATAATAATGCATCTTCTAAGAAAACTATTGCATTATTTTTGAAACAAAACACAAAACCTCCTACTCCATGGCCCAACTTTAAGCCTTTAGTTGAACATTATCTTGTGACTTGCGGAAAGGTATTAAAAAGTTCCATGTAAATGAACGTACCGAGCTAAGTAAGTCCTTTTCTAACTTTAATTACAAGAGCGAGACGGCACGTTTGAGATTTAATCTATGGAAGGTGCAGTGGAATCTACGGTCTTCGGCAAAGTTGGAGTTGGCGTTTTTCTTTGGACTTCGGAGTTTCTTAGATGAAAATGATAGTTGAGGTTATCGTGCAAATGGAATTTTGTTTGAATTGGAAATGGTATATTAGCATTAATCGATCTTTAGAAATTGCTGATAAATGTGTTTTATTTTAGAATTGCAAATATCGAGTTCGATGTTCTGAGTAATATGAATGTCCATGTTGACTATTTTTTTAGGTATCTAAAAAGTATAAATGGGACCCTATTACTAAGCCTCCGCTGTCTCTCTGTCTCCAGGCTGTATCTCGAAACCATAATAGCTAGAGAGCTGAATCTTCACAATATTTCCCGTGCCGCTATAATAAAAATAAAATATACTAAAAATAAAATATAAAGAGTCCCCGTACACTTTTTTCATTGTTATTACCCGAGGCTGGATGTCGTGTAATTGATGCCAGCTGTTTTAGTGAATCAGGAGTAACCGACCGTACGAGTAAGTCAGTCAGAACTTTGAGACGGCCTGAAATCTTTGGACTCAGTCATCAAAATTCAAACTCTTAGCACTTGCGAGTAAAAAAAAAACAAGTATAAATTGCCTAGTTACTAAAAGAAATTTTGTAAGCTGTTATCGTGAAGCAAATAATTTTTGCAGAAAAATATGATCACACTTATTTTAAAACGTTGGAAATACGTACAACGGGATTCGACGCAATTAGAACGTCATTATCAGGGACGATCATCACATGGACTGTCACGACGTATATCCAACGTTTATATAAGTAAGTGTGACCGTTTTTTTATACTACTAAATAAAATTTAAAAATAATAAAAAATATTAAGTATAATATTATACATATAACTAATATTGACCTTTATAAGGACAATTTCTATAGAGCATCGTTAGATTAGTTAGTTAATTATATAATTTATTACCAAATAGGAGTCATCACCAATACAGTTTTTTGTTATACGAACAATTAATCTTGTCATTAAGCCTTAGTCAGCTGCCACCTAACAATGGATATACAGGGTTGAATGAAAGATACATTTTCCATTTTATCAAGAAACGCTCGCTCGAAACGACGATCATTAAGTTTTTGTAAATCATCATGTTAAGGAGGTTACCGAAACGCAGCAGTAGGTTCCTGGCTACACAAGTATGTTATTATGAGTATAGACTAATAAATATAATAGACGCTCGTCCTCTCGTTGAAAATTGGACTATGTGTATCATTCGATAGTCGTAGCGCCATCTATTTGTATTTTATTAAAATGACTCACTCGGGTCACGCAATCTAGGTACTATCGTCATATCACTATGCTGCATAATTTGACGGCAACTAGGCTGCACACTCCATTTGCAGCGCCATCTAGGTTTCATCGTTAATTGTGTCAAACTTCCGCGCCACGCTTTACTGTATAGGAATCAGCAATCTTCTAGTATTCTGATCCCTGATATTATACATGATTTTAAAGTTGGCTCCATATTGGCTTTTAGTATATTCTTTCCAAATAGTCCTGTACGTGACTGTGTAGGTAATACGTATAATTACGATGTGTGTCTGTCTGTGTCAGAGTATGCATGTATCTTCACACATCAGTTACCGTTTGAGATAACCTAATCCCGTGGTCATCCAACCGGACTCACCAATTATAGGGCTGAAACACACTGGTGCAAAAATATCACAATGAAAGACGTCCTAATAGTGCTAAAGCTTACAGTCTGTTTCAAATGCTATGCAACCAAGGCCGAAATGTTTCCAATGACAAAAGAAATACGCTAAGATACTTTATATTTTTTTTATCAAAACATATTTACGTAACATTTGTATTACAAACATGCATATGCATAGATAGTGGTGGGGCATTTTCTAATGTCTCTTGGCTAGATAAATTGATAGATAAACATTTTATTATAACACAAAAAATAGAGAAAATCGTTAAAGTACTTAAAAACTTAATTGGCGACCTTATCGCTAAAAGCGACCTCTTCCAGGCAACCAATTAGCCCAGGCTAGCAAGGCATGCTAAACGTCTATTGTGTTTTATGGCAGCCACCTTGAGAGCCAGTTATTCCAGAGTGATTCCATAAGACAGAGTGTGATTATTACTGGTTGTAGTGTGACGGCTTGTAAAATGCTGCACTGTATGATAAAAAAAGATTTACAATAACTTTAAATTCTTGTGTTACATTATCGGTATGAAATTTTGCTTTAATTATTATACTTAGATTAGTTTAAGTTAATCAACTATTTAAATTCTAATTATAAGTTTGTAATCCAACAAAGATGTACGATAGAAAATATTTAGTAATTTTGGTTAAACTAATTTAGTCAAACATTTTTCGCGATAGGTAGGTAGGATAATGTACCAAAAGGCAGTTAATTTTAGCACGGTAGCTGCCTAAAATTCAACATAACAAAGTCAAAAAATGTGAAACTCTTATCTCAATGTGAATCAGCCTTAAACGTTACACGTACAGAATGACAGACGTTCAGATTGTAAACTAATTACATACGATACAATGAAATACGGCCGGCGAGGAAATTAGATTAACAATTATAAGGCTATGAGTAAATGGGATTGAATCAGCATATTTGTGGCTTTTAGAAGGAAACATTATGTACTCGTAGTATATATGTAACTCAATTTGATTCAATATGTAAAACTAAAGTGTATTTATTCACAGGAAAACATATTTACACAACAACACAATATAATCAAATAAATTACAGAAAAAAGATTAAAATACCATGTACTCGTACATGTAACACAAAGATAAAAAGAAAAGATCAAGAAAAATCACCAGATCACAGTAGCCGCACTCCTCCAAAACAGCTCGACCGATTTTTACCAAATTTTATATGCGTATTCAGTTGGTTGGAGAATCAGCTACTATCTATTTTTCATTTACCTAAGTGATAAGGGTTGTTCACCAATTTTTTGTTTTTTATTTTTTTATAATGTGACATTAAAAATACGTACAACACTAATTATTAATTTTTTATCACCTACTCCTATTTTTAAGGCCATTTTAATAATTCAATCATTTTTCATCGCGCTCGATAACTGATCAATTATAGTGTTTTTTACTGTACTTAAGGCAGAACAACATTTGCCGGGTCAGCAAGTTTATATATTAAAACTGCGCATTATAAATCAGTCAATCTGTACAAAAATGATTTTGCTACTGAATAAAATTCCAGTTCTCAATTTCTGAAATGAATTTAAAAAGATAAACGCGAGGCGACGAGAAAATGTAAAAATCCAATAGGCAAACAAGCGACGAAATTATCTTAAAAGCAATAAAAATCCCGCACTTAATTCTCAATCGATCCGAACTCCCGATGCGTCCAAAAACTGGGATTAAACGGGATTCAAATAAAACACGGGATAAATTTCCCACGGGCACAATTAAACGAGGCGTCCCGTTTGCGATGTCCCCTTACAGGGACAGTCGGGTTAGTGGGGCCACGGTAAATCTTCTACGGACAGTTTCGATTCCTGATCGAGCAATGGTCACTGCGTTGCTTTGCTTTGATAAATGTATAATGCATGTTATCTTATGGTGCTGGCGTGTTACCATCCTCAAGTTGTAAATCTGCCGCTAAAACCTAACGGTGAGTTCTAGTAGCCTTCTGAGAGCCAGTAACACCAGACTAGGCATTCTTCGGCCTAAGTGTCACTGAAGTTAAAATTTAAGAAACTGGCAACACATATTTGTTTAATTTATTTAAAAGTAATTCATGTTTTTTGCAGAATCCTTCGGTGATTTGTCATTAAAACACCTTAAAAATACTGGCTTCAACTGGGTGTGAGATATGTATATAAAGTATTTATGTATGTACGAGTATATGTAGTATGTCAGTTGTGTTAGTAACTATAATACAAACTAGAAATGGTTTAGTATGGGGCTAACCAGCCATGTGTAAAATGTGTCTAAGACATGCACTAATTAACCTAATATTTTTGCTGTAACGCTTCCTAGTAAACTATCGCTGTAAAACTCATAAAAAACATATAACATTCAACGTTCTCTTAGTTATCACGGTAATATTTATAAAAACATGCAATAATCAACAACAAACCGATCGCAAACCGCATCAATATCGAATCAATATTTTTAGAGATATATGACATTTTGGTTTGCACAAAACACATACACAAAAACATCCTCTTACCCTAAACGCATATTCGCTGCTTTGGAAGAATAGCGTAGTATTACCAAATACTACAAAATTCATTTTTCAACGCCATTCAACGTAAAATGATCTGTTTTGTATACCCAGTTAAGATCGTATTTTTATAACTACATTTCACGGCGTGGCACCACCAAAAGACTATATCCTTTTGGTCAAATTTGGCCGCATTTTTTTATAGATAGCGTTGTATCGCCAGTTGCAACTAGTGTTTAGAAGTGAACCCCCTGTTGGTTTTCTTGAATTTGGTCACATTCCAAAATAATTCAGATTTTGAGTGCGCATTTATCTCAAACACTGCATTATTACGAGATGTGACACTATTGCTTAAAAAAATCTACAAACACTTTTTGAAACTTCTCATAAACAAAGTGTCATTTGGGATTACTACGTTGTTCTACAAAAAGTAAGTATAACTTAAATGTATTATAATTAGATATTACTGTTTATAATAAAAAATAGAGTCGTAAGTATTGGTACAATTAAAACTACTACGTTTTTCTATATTAATTATTTCGTGATTGTAATAGTATTTTTCGTAATAAGACTTTATTCTGTAAAACAATTGGTCGTGTTATTGTACTTGATACAGTATTTCAGATAAAAAGCACCACAAATACTACTTTTTTTTATGCATTATAACTACCTTACTAATCGTGAAGAGCTTACTGAAGCTAATATTTTGGTAGATACCTAGCAGGTTTTATTGTTACCTATCGACTCGTTGTAATCTAGGTAGCTAGTTAGAGCTAGTTAGTAGATTCTAGGTAGCTGTATTCTAGGTAAACAGATTCTATTGCTACGGTACTTAGGTACTTATAAAGAGTAGGTATTCTACGTAGGATTAAGACTATCTACATTTTTTTATCTTTGATAGGTTTGCGTTTGACTACAGCTAGCTTGATGTTAAGCTGCGCTGCAGTCTACGGTGTGGCACGCTTACCTAGAAGATACCTATTAACTCTACTTTTGAAGACCCCCGGAAGATACCTCTTAGGAAACAGAGACCCAGGTAGTGAGTTCCAAAGCCTCGCAGTCCTCACAATAAAGGTCGACGCAAAGCGTTTCGTGAGAAAGTTTGGAACCTCAACTCTGTATCGTTGTCTCTTCACTGACTCTCTGTAGTAGAACGGAGATGGTGGAATCAAATTATGAAGTTCCAAAGCACACTCCCCGAAATGTATCCGATAAAAGATCGACAAAATAGCAACCTTGCGTCGGTGCTCTAGGCTTTGAAGCTTCGCCTTTGCAACGCAAGAATTGCCGATGAGCTTCTTAGCTCGTCTCTCAATGGACTCAAGCGCTTCTAGCTGATAATTGGCAGAACCATCCCATAGATGCGAACAGTACTCCATACATGACCGAACTTGCGCTTTATACAAGATAAGCAACTGTTTAGGCCTGAAGTACTGTCGCACCTTTGAGAGGATAACCAGCTTTTTTCCAGCCACTTGCGCTTTGGATACAATATAATATAAGCCACAATTGAGAGACGAGGTCAAAGTGATACCGAGAAGCTCTAATTGGTTTGTGGTCGTAACGGATACATTTCGGAAAGTGGGGGCCTGATGAAATGGCCTCTTCTTGGCGGAGAATAGACACGCCTGAGTCTTAGCAGCATGTAACCAGATTGGCATCGCCCCAATCGGAGACTGCCTGTAAGGTGTCGATTATGCGCTCGACCATGCCCTCTCTGAGTAACTAGATATCGGCCGCACTAGCTCGTGCGTTGGACATAAAGCTCTCTACAACCGTGCTGTCGCCTGAATACCCTATGATGCCAGGCTTGAGCAGATCATTAATATGCAGCAAGAAGAGAGTTGCAGAGAGCACTGAACCTTGAGGGACACCGGTGTTTATAGACATTTGATCAGACGAGCAGCCATATATGACTACTCGGATTGATCGATCCCTCAAAAAGTTTAATATCCACAAACAAAAACCAAAAGTGGGCAAACCGAAGGAAGCTTGCTGATAAGGCCGTCGTGCCAAACCCTGTCAAAGGCCTTAGAAATATCGAGAGAAACCGCTAGGGCTTCTCCGAATTCGATGGCCTCACTCCAGATGTGCGTGGCGTACACTAGAAGATCCCCAGTTGACCGGTTCCGGCGAAAGCCATATTGTCGGGAATACATAAGAGATCTAGCTCCGATATCTACGATAGGGAATCAGAATCAGGTAATTGTCTAAAAGTGAGAGTATTATACTCGTACCTACCTAACTTTTCCTTGTTTATTTTTATTTTAGTGGCAAACCGACGGACACTACATTTATTCCGGAACATCAATGTCCCGTTGAGTATCAAGGTAATAAACGAAGTGGTGCTTACCTACTTTTACATGAAGTGTAGGTGGTTGGATTTGTAGATTTTATAATAACAATATCTTTTAACAATCAATATCGATAATAATACTATTTTAAACTTTTTAATCATGTTTCATTGGATTTTGTTACGTTTTGTTTATGTTATAGGAAAATCAAGCAGAGGACAGAATGGATCATGCGGAACGTTGTATTATCTCCTTTACCGTCTGAAAACAACGTAGAAACAAGAGATCCGCAAAACCAGCTAGTACATGACTATTGTTCAGATTACAGCGTCAAAGACCCGAATTACGTAAATACTGAGGATTATTATTCCGATTCTGATCTTAGTGACTTAACTAGTAAGAAACGCGCAAAGCAATTTGAAAGAAATAAGTTTGCTGACAACATCGATCCCACAATTTCAGTAGTGACTAAAAATTCAAGTTCAAGACAAATTAGTCCGCCCAATACTCACCAAAAAATGGATTATTCAAACAAGCTTTAAAAAATATTGTACAAAATAGAGAGTCTATTTTGGGATTAGAATTTATAAAATTCTTCGAACTTTAAATGGATAAGAGCTACATGTTCTATTATGAGCATTTTTTAATTTTTATGTTTTGTTTCCAGTGTTTATAAGATTCTATGCTATAACAGTTACCTACTTAAGCAATTTTTTAAGATAAAGTTTCTTATTTTCTTTTATGTTTCTAATTTTCGTACGTTTATTATTTGTTGTAAAACCAGTTAATACTTAATTTTCCATGAAACATGTTACACACAATAGGCATTTTTGTAATAGAGCGACTGATTTGGTATTGTGACGCTATTGTTTAAAAATAAATAATGTTAAGATGTAACAACTCAAAATGTATCAGTATCACTGAGAAAAGCACAATGAATATTATGTATTAAATCTAAAAACACCACTGTTATTTAAAATAATCTTATATTTTCTTGTACTTTTTTGTAATGAGACAGTAATCTTCATAAGATTGTTTGTATAATTTTGTTATAAGTCTGAGACCTAGTAATTATTTTCAAAATTTAGTACTAAATAAGTACTATTTTCTTAAAAGCATTTAATAAAGATAAAGTGCAATATATGTTTCGTGTTTTTATTCAAGTGTCATCAACATTTGCGCAGTAAATAAAAAAATACAGCATTTGATAATTTGAAAAAAACTTTAAAGTGCTCTACTGAAAAATTTACTCATTTTGACTTACGACAGTATTCTTCCAAGGCAGCGATATGTGGCGCCTGTAGCTCAGCTAGCTAAAGTGATCTGGCGCGATCATCGAAGCTAAGCAAAGTTAGATGCAGTTAGTGTTTCATTTTCATCTGGGTGCTTCCGTCGGTCGGATGTAGGTCTCGGCTGTTAGTCTAGCATATAACATACAGATGTATATTGCTTTTGTATGCTCTTGTACATATGTATATGACGGATTTAAGTGCATGTACTATACTTATGGCTAATAAATACTTTGACTTTGACTTGACAGAGGCCTTCGGGTGGCTTGTAAACTCTCGACACCAGAGCTTGGCCACTTAGCTCTTACGAAGAAGAAAAATAACACATATACCGGTCTCCGTTCCGTCGTAGATATAAATAATTATTGTGAAAAATCTAAAGTTCAAATGAACAGTAGCCATCTTCTCACACTTAATACAGCCTAGATACTTTCACAAAGATAATGAACAAATTATATTTCGATGTTCATTTGTAAACCAATAATAAGAATTGTATAGCGCTCTAAGCTTTTTCTCCGCGCGAATTCCCTGATTGCTTTGGTTCGAATTTTTCGAGAAACGGATTCCATTTTCACTTGCTTTGGTTATTGGAGCGTTTATTGGTTTCTAGCAGTTTAATTTGCTTGATTGCAACGGCGTTCTTAGTAGTGCTAATATCATTCTTCTATATTTTTTACCTCGGATGCAAAAACAAAAACGACGGGGTGTTTGTTATAAGTTAAATACACCAAAGAGGACGAATCGATTTCGATTTTGTTAAAAAGTGTGTAAGTAGTTTTTAGCTATGTTTGATGAAAATAAATCATGTGGGCCATCACAAAATGGCGGATGAAACGACGGGCTGTTTAGGCGGATATATCAATTTTTATTTTGTTAAAAAGTGTGTTAATCGTGAGTAGTTTTTAGCGGCTTTTGATGAAAATACATCTAAGATCCATCACAATGTGGCGGATAATTTTCAACTTCCTCAATATAGGTCTCAAATACGAGTAAAATGCCTATTTAACCTTTTTTCGCGTAGAAAACGGTCACACTTACTTATTATTAAAAGTTGGAATGAGTCCAACAGTTTCGGTGCTTTCCGAGCACCATCTTCAGGGGCGAGTGTTACACGGACCGCCGCCGGCGAGATCGACGCGTGCACTGGCATCATCGCCGGCGGCGGTCCGTGTAACACTCGCCCCTGAAGATGGTGCTCGGAAAGCACCGAAACTGTTGGACTCATTCCAACTTTTAATAATAAGTAAGTGTGACCGTTTTCTACGCGAAAATATTAAGATGCCTTACGTGAACAGTTTACAATGCCTATTTAACCTACTTACGTGTATCACATAGTATCCGACAACGTGTGTCTTCTGCCAACCCGCCCTTGGCCAGTGTGGTGGATTATGGCTTATATCCCTGTCTTCGTGAGAGAAAGCCCCGATTTCCAGCTGTGGGAACGTATAGTGGGTGCTGCTTATGCTTATGCTGAGCGACCCGCTTCTTGCAAATCATCGAGGTCCTGTGTTATTCTTGTATGCGCTAAGTAGCCAAGCTCTGGTGTCGAGAGTTTTCAAGCCACCTGATATCCTCGGACTTAGTGACTGCTTGTGATATCACGGACAATCGGGACCTACATTTTAACATGTCATACGATTTAATTCTGTCTTGATCTAAGCCAATGTTACGTTTCCTGAGAGGTATCATCCGGGGGCCTTCAAAAGTAGAGTTAATAGGTATCTTCTAGGTAAGCGTGCCACACCGTAGACTGCAGTGTAGCTTAACATCAGGCTAGCTGTAGTCAAACGTTAACCTATCATGAATAAAAAAAAAACGTTACAAGTAAAATCCAAATATTCAGAATCCTCATATTTCCCCAAAGAATTTTCAACAGACATCAAAACTCAAGTAATCAAAAGTGTAATAAAAATCTCGTCAGACTGCAATTTCAGTTTGAAGCAGATAATTTGAAAGGAATTACAAAACACTACTGCTTGCTTGTTGTCTCGCAAAAAAATCTTACGAGCACAATTTTACATAGCTCCAGGGAAATACTTCAGGATTTGAACGAGAACTTAATAACAGTATGGGTATTTACGTATTTTTTTATTTTTAGAATATTTTTAATATGTTAAACTTTTTATATTTGAAGGTAAAATCAGTAAGGTTAGTAATAGAATCGACGGCTGCGTCTGAAATAATATAGACCTATTTTTTTCTTTTTTTTTACACACGGCTGGTTAACCCCATATTAAACCGTTAATAGTTTGTATTGCTTCAACTTGTAAAAAGATGTACAGTAAACAATACTAAAATATTTACATAGCATAAGCAGCCTACTATAAGGTCCACCGCTGGGACTCGGGGCCTTCTGTCACAATGAGAGAGATATAGGCCATAATCCACCAAGACCAAGTGCGGATGAGCGGATGACACACGTCTCCGGATATTGTGGTCCTCAAACATGCCAATTTCTTCAAGATGTTTTCCTTCATTGTAAATCGAGTGCAAATCCACACATAACTTTAAAAACAAGTCTTTGGTGTAGAGTCAGTATCGAACCAGGGGCCGTCTGATTGAAAAGCAGACATTATTACCACCGAGCCACACTCGCTTTTTCATAGTATTTACAAAAAATAGAAAAACAGTTGTTATCCATACTGTGTATACGTTACTCCTCCAATGCGCGTAGTACCGGAAATAAATTATCTCAAACTCCCTAAGCTGGGAAAAATAAAGGATAATAACCTGAAAAGATAAAGCACTTATGCGACAAGACTTATGGGGTAATTTGTTAAATAACATGGTTTAAAACCTCAAACTTTTATAATCGTACTAGCTTCGGCCTGCATTTTCCTGTTTGTTGTTCAAAAATAAAACTCATTATATTGATACTAATTAGTTCACATAAATAAATCGATTGAGAGCTAACCACAGAAAAACAAATTATAATTATTTCTTATTAATAATAAGTGTAAAAGAATCAATAACAAACCTCAGTTTTCGGGCTTACTTCACAATTACTATGATTCTTTCATGCGGGTAGCGCCACGGGTTTTTTCTAATTGCGTTATAAAATAGCGTATGTTGTCAGTTTAACGAATGCATGTACAACGTTGTTAAGTCTGTGGTCTAAGGTAAAAGATAATTAATATTTCAATAGAAAAAATATAACATGTTTAAACTTTAATGAAATAAATCACAACAAGAAACTATTATTTTAATGCATAATATTTAGCATTCGATTCTTGGTATTATTATTTATTGTATGAAAACTTTATAGTTATGTATTAAATAAAAAAAAAGAATTAGACTACTATAAAGTCAACTTATATCTAAACAATAATAAAGTGAAAATTACATTAAAATTATTTACGATGGATACGTTAACCGGAAATTTCGCTGTGTTTTATTATATTACAATAAAACACAGGTCGTAGTATATAACAATAATAATAAAAAAATCCCGTGAATTAAATTGTATAAATATATGTTTAACAGAGGTCCTTTCTAGTCATTTCTTACAGTTTGGGCAGGTTAAAAAAATAATGAATATTCTTTTACGACACTTATTCAAGGGTTTCAAGTACATAAGGCACTATCTTTTAACGACTTTAGTACTAATAAACGCAAAATATTTTAAGAGTGGCTCCAATACGTCTAGACAAGGAATTTTTGTTCTTTTTTTACTTGTACTCTAGGAGATTCGAAAAAAATAAACAGTAACTTTATTCCAAAAAAGTTTACAAAAGTTATATATAAAAGGTAAAAAAAAACACCTCTAAAAGCTTTGCATTTATAATCTTCTTTTTCTTCATATTATCTAAGTGGCCAAGGCCTGGTGTTGACAGCTGCAAAAACCTCTGACTGCTTCAACTATGACCAACAGCCTGGACCTACAATTTAACTTATCATCCGATTCACGGTAGCACCCAGATGTAAATTTCACTTTTAAAACGGCAGTTTTGTTCATGTTTACCGATCCAAATACTATCCGCCCCGATCGTTGGTTACTTAACCTCGATGATCGAGTCAGATAATCTTAGTTAGCCGAGCTACCGATTACCAGTTAAGCGTGATCTCCCATCCAAAGACTGTCCACATCGATGTTGCTTAACCTCGGTGATCGAGTCAGATCACCTTAGCTAGGCGAGCTACATGCGCTAACAATAGCCCTGTATGACCGCCGCCTCTCATATATTGCGTCTCTCATCAGAAAGACGGGAGATAAGCCAGCTTCCCCTTCCGCATCCGACGGAACCCCGACGCGGTGATATGTGGAGCGATTTATCTAAATCATCCTCTTTATTTGACACGTGGGACTTTGTTAATAACTGGGACGTTTTAAATGAGACGGTTTCGAATTCCCACCCATTTCATAAGACAAGTCTTGAGATTGTGGCTTGAAATTATTCAACCGTATGCACCTCAGATTTAATGTATTTGAGCCAGATTTACATAAGAAAGTATGAAGCGAGAGATTAAATTTTTAGGGTTCCGTACCCAAAGGGTACCAACGGGACCCAATTTGCAAGAGTCCGTTACCCAGCTGTCTGTCACCACTATGAATCTCATGAACTATGGATAGCTAGTCAGTTATGTTGCCATTTAAACTTAAGTCGGATTATACATTCAATTGTAGGTTCCTTCTGTTAGTATTAAGATAGATAAGATAGTGTAAAAAGTATTTCAAGTATATAGTTGTTATACGCGGTGTTTGGATGGGTGACCAAGCACAACACTGTCGTTTTTCCAGTGGAATTTTCACCTGGGCGCTACCGTGGGTCGGATGATACGTTAAATTGTAGGTCCCATCTGTTAGTATTAGTACATGTAGTCGTTAAGCCAAGTCAGAGGCCATAAAGCGGCTTTGTAGCACCAGAGTTTGGTCATTTAGCTCATACAAAGAAGACGAAGAATAATCTTAAAACATAAAAAAAAATATGAGTAATTAAGAAGCCCTCTTTCCTCCACCAAAACAAATACATTTACTCCTTTTATATTTATCCGTAGCACTGCCTTTATATGTCACTGTAAGTTTAGCACAAGTTTTCAGATTCGCAGTGACGAGATTTTCAACAATTATTCTCTTAATTTTGGTAACAAAAACTGGTAGACGCTTTAAATAGTCGATTATATACAAAATAATCGAGTATACACAGACTTTAATGATTAACAAGAAATCTTTATAAAATGAAATTCAAATATTTTTTTTCCAGCTGTAACTGCTACTTAAGGACAGTCTTGAGCATGGACACCCATCCATCGCGATCACGTCAGATCACCTTTTAGCTGAGCTACTACTAAATATCCAGCTCGGCTAGCCTACAACCTAGCCCAGTCCATCTGGCTAGCTTTTTATGTTTAGCTTTTTGATAGCACATGCCACTCCTTTAACGATAGCGAATTGAATCAATACCTAACACAAATGCCGCTTGTATTGACCCATAATCTTACAATTATCATAGAACTGAATTGTCTATAAACTAAAGATGAGATTTGACTACTGTCATTAACTGACTAATAGAAAGTGGTGGCGATTCTGGCATACACACGACTAAACTAAATTACAAGTAGCCCTGTCTTTCTTCATCATCAGTGATTAGAAAAAGACGGTAGTACGATATGAGCGATACATAAAACAGCTCAAATAAAATAAAATCACGTCAAATATGTATAGAAAATGTGGACTTTTTTAGAACGCAGCCAAATACATCAGCTCTAAGACTTTCATATTTGACGTGACTTTATTTGTTTTGTCTATGGTTGAAATTGTGCTGTTTCTTTCTAATTACTAACGATGGAAAGAGACAGGGCTGCTTGAAATTTTAGTTTAATCGTGTGTTCGCCAGAATCGCTACCAATGTCGATCCGGTCGTAAACGCATTAGTCATATATCTGGGTACCTGTTTACATTAGACACTCTTCAACTTACAGACTTGTAAACCAAGGACTCGAAAAACTTGGCCACGTTTTTGTACTCTATATTATTACTCGATCATTTTTAAATTAGGAACCGTCGGAACCTTCGTCGTCTGCGTCATCTATTCACGTCAACTGCCTCAGGTGAGAGCAGTAACTCACTCACAGAATGGCTGTAAGAGTATAGTCAAAAGTATGAGCAAAAGTTCATAGTTTCTACTGTCATTAAATAAAAAATAATGTCGCGTAATTGAAATATTTTCTTAGTGCATGTTTATTTTAATAAATAATTATTCTATACTATAAATGTGATATCAAAATATGATTGCCCCGTTACAAAGAGGTTAAGTGTATATTTATTTAAATTTATCCCATGCAACGATAGTCAATTTTTGTACCTTCGGGTAATTCTTGTTTAAGCAATAATAATTTCGCCGTCCCCGGAGAATAAAATGATAACTGCCATTATCTTCATTTTAGTGTTATTCCGTTTTTGATATCTGTGGGTGCTAATACATCTGCTAAATTTTTTTCGTGACTCTAATACTGTTATTTACGGAAATATAAAAAATTACAATGTTATTCGATTATTAGACCCATGCCTGAATTTACAAGAATATAATTGTATTGTTATATTATCAAAATATTTTTAAACTTATAAGTATGACAAACAGTCATGAAGTTATATTCTCGTAAAAAATATTCGATTGGATAATGATAATAGCAGTTATCATTTTATTCTCGTACAAAACAATCTGTGCGCTTCGTATAATGTTCTGTTAGTAAAACTATTCGTGGTGCAAAACATATTGTCATGCTCTGCTTTCACTTAGAAGTTATGGTAATAGTTTGAAATGGTAGCTACAAAATTGGCAGGGATTCTCTCGAAGTGTTATTGTTTATTTACACATACCTTTATTCAACACTTATTCAAATACATGCAATCAAGGACAATAAAACAGAGCTGTCCTCAAAAATAAATCAAAATAAAATATTCTATAATGACAATCAGTCGTCATTCTCATATTATAGTACTATTAATATACGATGTTGATGTTGAAAAAAAAATAAACAACACCATCTAATGAAGCCATTGGTTTAGATGTAACATCCAATAATACTTCCGATAGTATATTGTGGAAACAACCGGTCACTGATAATATTATGAGCAAGATACCTAATCATCAGGATCTAAGACAAGGAGAAGAAAACAATAAATATCACAGTCTAGTATGAATAAAGACCAACCCGCAAGGGGTTCATGTAGTGCCAGAAATTTTAGACAAAACAAGCATAAAACCTTAAAAGCGTGAAAAGATAACTCATGAGCAGTCAGTACATGGAATGCCTCGTTCAACTGCTGCCTTTTATTTCTTCTTGAATCATGATATAAAACAATATTATTAAAAGGTTACACAGCGGTTTCGCACCCTCTCATTAAAAGTGCACTTCTGTATACTAATACTATATACTGGGGTTGCACTCAAATCTCGCTTCTGTCCACCACCATCTTGTGACATACAGACCTCACCTATTGTTTCTTGCGGAGACCCAAATGAGATGTCGTACCTTTCCTACCCAGGGTACACCCTGGAGCACAACTTCAAACCACGCGCGGGCGTATGCTTATACGCCCGTGACGACATCTGTTTTCTGCGTCTCCGTAAATTTGAAGATCCCAGCTTCACGGTGCTATGGGTACTGGTGGACACAGGCGTGGAGAAAATTATCTATCCCTATGGCTACCGGTCGCACAGCGAAGATTTGGAGACAACTAGGCTCATTGACTACCTCAGCGAGAGGGCGGATGAAGCTCAACAGCAGTGACTGTCGGCTCAGCTTGTGTTATTAGGGGATTTTAATGGCCATCACCAGGAATGTATCCATACCTAGTCACCAACCATGCTGGACGAGAGACTAGGAAACTTTCCCCGTACGTTACGTACGTTAGATCTCACCTAGCTGGAGGCAAGGAGCCACACGGGTACTCGACGTTGACTCTCATACACCTTATTGCTAAGGCCTTCTGTTAACAACTGATCCAGACCGGTACTCAGTGGCGATTTCATCGCCACTGGCCGACCACTGTTTGGTCAAGTCTGTATTTGTCTACTCCCTGCCAGATCCTAGCCCAAAAGGCTCTAGGCGGCTGTGGCGATCCAAGTCAGCAGACTTGGATGAGATGCGATCTTTCTTTGCATCCTTCCCTTTGGCGATGTGTTGCGTAAGGGCATGGATTATTTTATCCCTATTTCTGACGCACCATCTTCATGTAAGGCTCGCCCATGGTTTAGGCCTGAATGTGGATGTGCTGAGGCACAAAAACATCTGGCGTACCAAGCCTGGGCTGAAACTCGGCAGCGTAAGGCATCGGATATTCGAGATAAAAAGAGAGCTTTTAATAAGGCTGCCAAGTCCTGCAAGAAGGTTATACAGAAGGCCCGTTTTGACCATATTGGCCGAATAGGGACCAAACTGGCTTCGTACCCGGCGGGTAGTAAAGCGTTCTGGCCCCTAGCTAAAGCGGTCGAAGCTAACTTCTGCCGTCCCTCGCTGCCGACCCTGCTAACTACAGGTCCATATCAGTAACGTCCGTACTCTGTAAGAGTATGGAACGTGTTCTGAATCGCAGGCTCCTGGTATACCTAGAAGCGAATGACCTCCTCAGTGATCGACAATATAGCTTTTGCCGGAACCGATCTACTGGGGACCTTCTAGTATTTGCCACTCACATCTGGAAAATCAAGAAATTTGCCATCACCATCGAGAAATTCGGAAAATTTCTAAGGCTTTTGACAGCTCCTACGGTTTGCCCTCTGGTTTCCGTGAGATACGAGAGAATGGTCTATACGGGTGGTCAGTGATGGCTGCTCGTCTGATCTAATGGCAATTAGTGGCAGTGTAAATTTGTTTTCAGATCACAGCATAAGTACACCAAATATTTCAGATTTTCTTCCATTTACAATGGATTTCCACAAAGTTACGTATGAGTCAATAGGTTATATCAAGCCCTATCCCAAGCCATGTGCTCGAATTGCAAGTGTTATGCACTGAGCTTTTTCTTATAGCAAGGCTTTGCATGATGATCTCATTAGGCTTTTAAAGTATATAGCATTTAGGGCATATAGCAAATTAAGTTATCCAGACGCTTACAAAGTGATTTATGATTTCAAGTCTGATTTTTATTCACTATTATAGAAAATAGCTCATTAGTGTTAACTTATAATACTCAATATAAATTACCGTTTTTTTGGTTTTGTAAAAACTGTGTCCTTTTCAATATTTTGTCTCAAAGCATGACCAGATTCTAAGGCATGATGGCCGAAATTTAATATAACATTAGGATTTGTGAATACTTACCACACAAAGTTTTATTGAAATAGCTTTTAAACAACATAGAGTTAGACTATGATAAGGAGAATAAAACGATATTAATGCATTATCATCTTCAATTGTACCCTAATAAACTTCCGAATAAAATGACAAGATAGTGATACAATATCAAACTTTGACTAAAAAGTACCGAGAATAAAATGATAAGTGACATTATACAACTCAACTGATGATTAATTTTGACTAACTTCTTATTTTTTTAATATCTTTATTATGTTATATTATATATGTGTTCCATTGAAGTATAATGTATGTATAAAAAATTAGCTTTACATAAAGGTAAGAACCATCTGCATCCGACTAGTACTTTTTGAGAAATTAACAAAAACATGTTTTTTGGCTCTCCTGAAAAGTTGAGTTTTTGCAGTTATCATTTTATTCTCCGGGGACGGCGATTTAGTCAGCGAATTAATGAATTATTGAATTTATTTTTAAGAACTGAGACTAAAGATCATTGTCTGTTCTAGGTTAGGTACATATAATTAAAATCTTCTATTAACTAGTAATACGAGTACATTGTTTTGTCGTCGTATAATAAAGATTGTAAAATTAATAAATAAATGTTATGTTTTCATATCTGCATCTTTTTGTAATCTGTGGCAAAGATGGCGGTCACACGCTTGATTTGAATAAAACATTTATCACCATCATTCCTGTACTTCACGGGGAAGCCGATTTCATTAACTCACGTTTGTTTGCTTCTTTGTGATGAAATAAAAAATACGAGTACATTGCTTATTTTTTTTTAATGTGCTGGTTCATTATAAGACTCATTTAACTTATTGCTTTAATCTCATGTCCAAAATATTTGATATTTATTTGCTTTCAACATTCTCCATTTATATTGTAATAATTTCAAAGTTTTTTTTTGTAACTTTTTCTTTCCTTTTCCTTTTTTTTAAAAACTTTGTGACATAAATTATGTACTGAAAACCTAATAAAGTTCTATACCTACGATTGGGAGAAAACATCGGCTTCCGTCATACAGTTCTTTCGGAAGCCTTTGGATTTCTTTATTTATTTATTTGTAACAATTACTTTGTCAAATAAATAAATTTTGTATTTTTATTTGCTTACTTATGACTTTATGTATGTGCAAAATGAACAAAATTAAACATACTTTTACAAAGACAGGATGGAAAGTGTAGAAAACTTTGAGTAATTAATGTTTCAAACATGTACATATTATTCACTAAAAAAACCTTGCAAAAAAATTATGAACGACATACATGTATGAATAAGACTTATACTAGGCAATGTACGTCAAAATACTGAAAAAAAACTACTAAATGTTGTTGACATCATTGTTGTTCGTATCAACAACGCGCTTTATAAAAACAGTTTCAATTAAATACTGCAGCGCTACAATGCACTGCCTCACAATTATTTCTGTTTGAACGTGATTTAGAGTTTTAACAATTTCAACTGTTGCAATGCAAATATTTACTTCGTTTGTGAACATTATTTTTATTTTATTTTATGTTGAATCACGTTCTTTTGTTGTGCATAAAATTAAAGCGTAGCTTCTAGCAACCGTAGCTAAGGTAATGTGATGTTAAAGCCGAGGTTAAGCAACGATGTCTTTTCCGATACAGGTGACGTCTTTAAAAAAGTAGCATTTTATACTGGGCGCTACCGTCAGACAGATGACACGTTAAATTGTAGGTCCCCGTTAATCTTAGTACAAGCAGTCGTTAAGCCAAGTCAAATGCCTGACGGGTGGCTTAAAAACTTTCGACATCAGAGTTGGGCCACTTGCTTATACAAAGAAGGAGAAATCAAAGCTAACAATTTTTATTTTGTTTTTTTTTTATTTATTATCTACAATGGATTTCTGCTAATAAGTAACACCTGGACCATTAAACTTACATGATAAGTCGCCGTTCCTGCAGTCAATGATGGTTCAAGATGTTCTCTGAAACACCAAAGACTCACATATTGCTTTTCTGCTACTATCAGTCTTGGAAATATCAAGAAAGGTTCATAAACTTGGAGCAGACATGGACTTATTGAATTCCGACGTCCGTAGCCTGGATGCCTGATTTCTGCGTTACGAGGTGGGTGTACATATTTGGAGATTTCACAGGAAGATATAAATAAATAAATAATATTTTCTTGATAGGTGATATTTTTGACTAAGCCCGTGCATATTTGTAAGTCTACTTGTGTTGTTTATTTTTTAATACATTATCGAAAAAAGCATCACCGTGTAAATAGTGTCAAAATTTATATACAAGCCGCTTAAAAACGTGACAGCACGATACTATACGACAGTGTTTCATTTCTATTTAAGGTAAAAATGATCTAAACTGATGTTTTTTTTACTCAAAATGATTCATGCCCTTTGACACCAAATAATCGTAGCGTTACTGTCCTGTGTCGTATTCTGCCTCAAAGTTACTTGATGGTATGTCGACTTGGTCTTTCCGGAACCAAATAATGTTCTATAGTCAGTCAGCTTTGTTTTTCTCGGCGCATGAAGGTTAGCTTAAAGTCAAAATTAAATAACAAAAAAGTATGAAAAATATGATGGGCTACATAAAAAAACTGACAATGCGTGAATATTTATATTATTAAAACTAAAAGTAAGTAAAATATCACAACTAATGTTTGAGAGGTATAAAACATAAATATGGGAAAATATTAGTACTATAAATGTTATTTTTTTGCCCTATGTCGAGTCAATTTGATATGACCTATATTTACTTATTCATCCTTTCGATAAAATTGACACCTGTCCCAAGAATCATGTTCATCCTAGTCTCAGAATTTGCCGCCGAATCTCCAGTCAGCGTATTTTATCACGACTCGGTACATTTCCTGAATTTAATAAAAAAATCACAAAATATTGAACATGTACTTCTCAGGAGTATATTATACAATATTTAGTAGTGTTTTGTGTGTTGGCACTTCTTTTTAGAGAAAATCCTACTTTGACATATTTGCTACAATTTGACAAAATTATGTACACAACATTTTTATTATCATAAATGCACATTTAAACAATACACTGACACATTTAAATCAATAAAACGATAGTGCAGTACTAATATTCATCTTCATATTTTTTGAAAAAAAAAAAAGTGTTGTTTTCGGCAAAAATAAAAAATGTCAATTATTTATTTAACAATAAAATATGGCGGCTGTAGAGGAACCTTGTCAAATGAATAAAGTTTATATGAAATATCAATTTATTAGAGATATCGGATCATTCGACGGCTTTAAAATATTTAAACATTGTAAACTGTTCACGTAAGGCATCTTAATATTTTCGCGTAGAAAATGGTCACACTTACTTATTATTAAAACTGTTGGACTCATTACAACTATTAATAATAAGTAAGCGTGACCATTTTCTACGCAAAAATAGAAAATATTTTCCCCATGCAACAACTTCCGCATAGTCGTTGTTAAGAAACTCTTTAACGATTGGACCTTTGAGGTTTGAAAACTCCCAACATCAGAGCTTAGTCACTTAACTCACACGGAGAAAAAGATCAGCGAGATATATACGTAACATAATCTAAAGCCAGCTAAGTGCTACAAATTACTTAAACTTGAATCTCTAATTAAGTTGTTAAGTAACTTTATACAACGAGCCTGTTCTCATTTAGATAAAGAGGTACAAACAACGGATAAATTGCTTACGAAAGTTTAAGCTTAATTATGTGGAATAATTAAGCATGATTTTAATTATAAAAAACGCGGGTATTATAAATGGTATAGTATCATAAAATTATTCATGGAATAAAGAAAATTTTGATTTGATTTGATTGATTAAAATGTTCGAACTAAATTAACTTAAATAAAAAGAGTTATTTTCGATTTAGATTTTAACTAAAAATAAATGAGTCACCACATTAAATAAACAAACATAATATTTTAATATATATTTTAGTTTTCTGAAAAGATAAATGTCTTCATTATAATTTCCTTTATTTGAAAATTCTCCAAAATATCTAACAGAACGGATTATTTGAAGCAATAACGAGTACAATGAACTTTTAAGATCCTCTACAGACTCCAATCTGGTTCTAAGCGAAATTTCAATGACATTTTGTGATTTTTTTTTCTTGTTACAGTTCATATAACAAGACGTTTTTACTAAGGAAAACAGTATTGAAGATTACAACTTGACAAAGTATATATATTTGCAGATGTGTGCGTGTAATCTACACATATATAAAAATAAAAACAAATGCATAAAGTATATTCGAGTAAATTATCATTTGATTACCACCTTAACAACCATCGTTGATAAGGACATGCCATTTTAATAAAGTTGTAATAAACAATGAAAATGTAAATATTTAATACTAGAGAATAGATTTCAACGCACACTTAATTATTATGCAGAATTGTAACTTTTTACTCCTAATTTTTCGCCTTAGACGTGCGAACACTGAAATGGAAAAACTATTTCATATCATGTTAATGTGTTGACATCAATGCCTCACTGTACAATGGGCCAGGCAAGACAAGTGTATGGCCCAGTATGGTTTAGTGTATGAACACACCAGACCATGCGACGTCACAATTCCTTTAAAAATCTTACAGTTTTTCGATTGTGCGCGCTACGACGATAGATATCCCCCATTGTCGGCCAATGCCCCATGTTCCCCAAGGGACTTGGCTTGTGCTGGGCCAACATCAGCCAATGTGTACTGGGGCCTTTAATAATTTTTAAAGAATTCCATCTTTGCAAACGAAAGCCCTGAAGCCAAAATACCCTGAGTAAATCAGGTTTCGCATACCTTGCATAGCCTAAGCACACATAATCTACAGCATCGTGGGTGTTAACAAAATTCTATGCCTTTCAACAGAACCGTATCGCTGCTTCTAATGCAGTCTAAGTATTTTAACTGGAGTAATCTGGTCTAATGGTCGAACTTCCCTCGTTAATGTCAAATAGCTGCGATTGTTATGTGGGGACCATTCCCCGTCTCCCTTGTAGCATGCAGTGTAATTGCATAAGCTGTAGCGGCTTAGTAAAAGTCAAAAGTCAAAGTCAAACCATATGTACTTACCCATTCAATTTTGTATAATACTAGCTGCGCTTCGCGGGTTTACTCGCGTTTATCCGGGATCAAAAGTAAGCTAATGCAAGGGGTAACCTATCTTCACATCAAATTTCATAAAAATCTGTTTAGCCATTTAAGCTGGAAGAAGTAACAAAAAGACAAACTTTCGCATTTTATAAATTATAGGATTAATTATTTTAGTAAGATAGGTCAGGCAGCCACTTCGTACAACACTTTAAAAATAAGATAGTGCATGATTTTCTACATAAAAAGAGCTTCTCTTTTTTTCGCAGCTGTTTAAACAATCGACAAAAAGAATGACACATTCGTGATTTCAATAAATAATATGAACGTCTCTAAACATTTAGTAAAAAAATGGTTAGCTATCATTAAATTTTCATCTGAAATGAGTATGCGCAATTATTTTCAAAATTTAAAATCAAGAAATTATTTTACTAAAATAGTTATTCAGGAACCTGAAAAATAAGCCAACTTGTTAAGAGACAAATTGAAATAAACAAAATCGTTGATCCCTTTAATTACAGAACAACAAACATACACATCGAATTATTGTTATTGATAGTGTATCGTCGGCTTTTCAAAATAATATTACATTATATAACAATTTCCGCTCTCGCTTATGCATTGCTCACCAACAAACAATGTCTGAACAGAAACCGACGAATTTGTGAGATTAAAACTCGTTGCCAGAGGAATAGTTGTATATACACATATACACTAGTAAATCAAGTAGATATAGACAGACAATCATTTTATGCTTCTATTATAGTCCTACAGAAAAGGTTGATATTTCCGCTTTATTCATGCTTTTAATTCTTCTTCTTATGATTTCCACGATCGGGTGTCGAGAGTTTTCAAGCTCTGACTTGGCTTAACGACTGCTTGTACTAAGACTAACAGCCGGGATCTACAATTTAATGTGTCATCCGACCTACGGTAGCGGCCAGATGTATATGCCACTTTTTGACAGTCTTGTGCATGGCCACCCATCCAATGACTGTCCGCATCGACTGTTGCTTAACCTTGATGATCGCGTCAGATCACCTTTGTTTAGCCGAGCTACAGGTTCTACTACTTTAACTTTGAAATAATCTTAGTGTAAGTTATTCATTATTTAGGTATTAATTAAATATATAATAATGGATAAGACAATACAGTTACAGACAGACGTTGCAGTTACGAGTACATATTTAATTTAAAAGGTTTGTATGTAAAGTGGTGAGATTTTTTTATCCAGTCATTATCTGTTCTCTAAATTTTTTAATCAGAAGGTTTACACATCCCTACAGTTCTGTAACTTACTCTAAATAACAGAAAATGGATCGTTACCATGCTTGACTTGATATTTTTTTATTTCAAATGATAGGTATGAGACTGATAACAGCTTGCCTGGTTTTAACTACGCTGAGGTACGATATTACATGCTTACCTAGAAAATAGGTTTTATTTAAATATATGATACCCCCCCCCCCCCGATACTTTTTAAAGATACAGTTCCAGGTTTTTTACACATTTCACACACGGCTGAACCTGTACCCCATACTGAACCATTTCTAGTTCGTTATTAGTATTATGGTTGCTAACACAACTGATAAACTACATATACATAGATATATATTTTATACAGATAACACCCAGACCTACAGCCAAAAAATTTAGTTAAGCACAAAGATGTTGGCCGAGCCGGAAATCGAACCCGAAACCTTCTGATTGGCAGTCCGGCATGGCAGCCTTTACGCCAACGAGGTCGTCAAAAAATTATGCAATAAATCCAAAAATATGCAGTTTTGATGAAACGTTTTTTTTTTATTAGAAGCTAGGCATTTGACAAATAAAAGTAGGAAGAACGACACTCTGACCTAAGGTGAAGCATGCATTATCTGAAATAACTGGCTCTGAAGAAGGCGACCGTAAAAATTTGTTAGGCGACACATTTTTCAACTTGAGGTTGTTGCTAGCTAGTCGAGCATTAGAAAATGCCCTACCACCAAAACCATCAAATGCAAACATGCTAATTTTTGTGACCACATTTTTACTTAAGTAGGTACTAATTCGAAACTTCCGTATTATTACAGCGGCTTTATATTAAATCCATATTAAAAGGGGTAAGTTACACGAATAATGAAATACGCCGGTTTCCCCTCAAGGAAGAAAAGGTGATCCGTCAAGGCTGACGTCGATGTATTGTCGACTAGGAAGCAGGGAATCTGGTTAAAATTTGCCATTGAATAGACTTATTTTGGGATAGCCTTACAAAACAAGTTGAGCAAGATTGATAAGATTTTGTGCGCAAATAATTACGGTAAGATTTTTTGATACATTTTTTATTTAATTCCTGCAATTTTTTGTTCATTTATGATCTATGTTGGTGTGTCTTTTAAGTAAATGAATATTAATTGAGCTCTTAAGTTTTGGCAAGCTAGTTAACAATTTGTTTCTAGTTGTTGCTAGTTAATAATCAGATTGGCAAGTAATTAGAACTAGGTTAGGTTTGTTTAATTCGTCGTCAGTAAGATAGCTAGTATATGTAGATACAAGTATAAGATATTATACTAAAACACTCAGAATAACAAAAATGAATGAAACATATAATCATTATATACCTTGTCGCTGAAAACGATCTCTTCAGGCATACAATTTAATGACAGTACAAAAAGAAACACCAGAAAGAAAAGGTGTGTTGATAAAAGTGTGGTGTGTACGATATGTGGTAAATACTACATACACAAACATTTTCCAAACCCAATTTTTTAATTTCTGAATAATTAACAACATTTTAACAGTTTGAATCTCAAGAGGCGCGAATACTAACCTGGATAGTGGTTAAAGGCAGGTTACTAACCTGGGTAGTGGTTATTTATTTGTTCCTTTGGAGGTAGAAACATTGGGGCCGTGGGGACCGGCAGCTAAATCTGTATTCAACGATTTAAAGAAGCGCTTGGTCGACGCTACTCGTGACCAAAATGCCGGCCTCTACTTTGCACAGCGGATCAGCGTTGCTATACAAAGAGGCAACTCGGCTGGCATTTAAGGTACTCTTTCTTCCCACTGGCACTGGGTTTTTAGATTAAATATTATACGTTTAATTTAATTAATTTTTGATTAGATTTTGACGTGACAACGTCTTAAATTAGGTTGCGGCTGGGAGCCACTTATGAAAAAGTGTAACGCCCGGTAACGTTACGATGAGTCACCGAACGAGAGAGAGGCCCGCCGAATGCCTTGCGTCTCTCTCCCACTCAACTATGATCGGTATGCGGCAGACGTTGTCACGTAAAATCTTCGCCCGTAAAACCGACTTTACAGGCAACCATTTTTTTTAATATAATTAAGTTGAAATATAGTTGTTGTTAAATGTAAAATAAAATTTTACAGTTTGATACTCTCTTCTATCTATTTCATCGATGTAAGAAAAGATGAGCAAAGTCGTATCTTAACTATCTAATTCCATATAAAATGTAACGCCAGCAGAAGATTAGGCTCTTTTAAGTAATCTGCTACTTAAGAATATAAAAATTCTTGTAGGAAACTGGTTAAGTAGAAGAATAAAAGAGCCGTTTTTAGGAAACCGTTTTTTTAGTATCCGGAAACTTATATATTATTACTAACAAAACCAAAGCAATGAGATAAATGAAGCTGTTGGAAGTAATAAAAAGTCATAATAAAAACTAAAACTTCATGTTAAAACAAAGAAGTATCAAAACTCTTTGTAACGTAAAGGTAAGTTAGTGTTGGTTATCCATCCATTAAAATGCAACCAAAAACTTTACCGGTGACGACAACATGGCAATAGAACACAGGGACACTGGAAGTGCTTTGACACATTACGTTGTGTTCTAAAAAAAAGCAATGTAAATAATAAAATAGACATCATGGCCTAGTCTTGATCAGTATTTTTAACAACTTAAATGTAACCATTTGGTTTCTCACATAGCTAAAATAGTTGGAGAAATTGTTTTGCAATTTTTTTTGTAGGTATTGTATTGTCATGTTCTTTAATACTAAACTATTTTATGTTCCATTATCAATTTATTTCGCAGCGGTTGCGATGAAAGACCTTGTATGGAATTTTTACATCTTGGGTTACATTCGATTTTTTTAAAGATTATTTTTTTTAATAAGAAAAAAATGTAGCTCTCACATTTTTGTTAAACGGATCAATAGATTTTTTATTTACTTGCGAAAATACAAAACTTTAATAATAGGGATGTAAATAGATGTCGATTCTGTATATATTTTAATAATGTCTTTGGATCTTTTATAGCCTGACAGTGACGACTTACCTACTATATAGTTTTTGACACAATCGTTGTATAAAAATGTTTAATACAATATGTGTTGTATGATGATCAAAATTTTTACATATTAAATGTAAATTTGTCAGATCTAGCATAATTTTACATCTTTTTACGAAGTTATCCCGGGTCAGAGCTCCAAATTTGAAACTACGAGCTCGTGGTTAGCTTTCGGAATAGTTTTCTGTACAATTATGTACAGTTTTTATCTTTATTTACTAAAAATGAAAAGATAAAATGCAAACTTTAAATCCAGTCAAATTAAATCATTTATAAATAACAGCTTATACGTTAAAATTACTAAGTCGAAAAATATCTTATTGAGTACAGATATATAAAGCACATTTCTAAGTAATATTAATTAATGAGAAATTCCAATCCATAACTGTTCTTTTAGATAGTTCCCAGCAAATATTTTTTTAAGAGTGAATGAGTCCGCACCTAAATTGATAAATAAGTCATTGGGGTGGCTTCTAGTGTAGTTTGTCAAGATTCTCTTGACAATCTTCTTCGTATGAGCTATGTGACCAAGCTCTGATGTCGCGAGTTTTCAAGCCGTCCAAAAGCCTCTGACTTGGCTAATACTAACAGCCAGGACCTTTAATTGAATGTATCAAACGACCCACTATAGCATCCATATGAAAATGCCTTTTTAAAAAACTATAGTTATGTGCATGGTCACCCATCCAAACACCGTCCGCATCGACCGATGCTTAGCTTCGATGATCGCGTCAAATCACTTTTATAAGTTGACATTAAAAGTTTTGACATTGTCGGTCATAATTTTAATATATAATATTTTAAATATTAAAACTATGTTATAACTCAAAATTAAATTTCTCATTACGACCCATTTTGACATAATGACAAAATTAATTTAAAGCGGAAAACTAGTGTGTCGAAATGTGCAAAATTATCAGTAAAGTGTGTCAACGATATACATAATATAAATCGACGAAATTTCATCGTCCGAAAATGCAGTCAATGGTTTGGAACAAATTTATATTTACGTCCAGAATGATTAATTTATTGCACGACAATACGAGAAATGAAATGCAACGAAACGATTACGGATTTTTTTAAATCTGTTGCACACACGCTCATTTTCACGGTGTTCTTAATTTAAACAAAGGAACTGCTGAGAATTAAATAGAAGAGATTTCCTGAGAATGACAATTGTTTAATTCAAAAGGAAATCCAGTAGTAGAACTAGTATTTGTTCATAATTTCTTTTGGTTCCTATTTACTCTTTTTTTTAATATTTTTTTATTGATGAATAGGCTTACGTTTGACCGTAGCTTGCCTGATGTTAAGCTTGACTGTGGTCTAAGATGTAACACGCTTGCCTAGAAGGAACCTATTTACTCAAGATTTGAAGACCCCCAAATTGTTTTTCTCGGGAAAAAGAGATTCAGGAAGAGAGTTCCAAATCTTCGCAGTTCTCACATCGGATGCAGTCATGATGTATATATTTTATAAACAAGAATATTAAAATCATCTGAACTACCAGTTAAATCCCAAAATTACAAAAAAGCTGTAAACCTTGCAGTTTTTTAATCCAGTATCATGTTAAATTTTTGTACATTCTGGTATAGTACTTTTTATTACATCTACCACTGATTGAATCACTGCGGAAATTCTACTTCTACAACTTCGTGTGATGTTTCACAATAAAATTATGTTATTTGTCTTAGAGCATGATTTACATGGAAACTGTAGTGAAGTTACTGGACGGTTGCCAGATACCTAAATCTGAATCTAAGCTACATTTTAATTTGAATTATTTGTGCCTAAAATAGTTTCCTTCATAAAGTTTATGGTGTGGAAGCGTTTGTGAAGCAAATAGAAATGTTTTGGCTAGGTCGCTGTAACTCTAAATTGTTCAAAAATATGCGATGCCTAAATTACCAGTTTAATTTTATTGTACCTTTAACTTACTACTTAACGTACTAAATAATATTCAGAAAATATTGTTCACTCAGTTGAATGATTTGAATTGAACCTATTGACAAAATTCACGTCTGAATTATTTTAAGAAATACACGAGTAGCAAAAAAGTAGTGTAAATGTTTGTTTTTTTTTGCAAAAATATTCTATAGAAACATGTGTCACCTTTAATAAAAAGATTGTAAACATTTTTCAATTAGTGTTGTTTTCATTTAATGGGCTTGCGCTTGATCACAATTTACCAGAAAGTAAACTAAGGTACATGTAAGCCCTATGGGTAAAAACCAGAGGAATCCAAAACCGTGTTTAAGTTGTAAGTAGTTTTTACTTTTTTTTAAGACATTTTATAATACTACCTATGCATGTAAGTTTCATAGACAATAATTCATTCATTCATTTTTGTAAGGTTCATGCCTCAAAACCCGCTAGATTTTTCGAGGGATCGTTATTTCAAAGCGTTAAGCTATATAGAGTATTAAATACTATCTTATATAATAATTTTCAGATAATCCTCGCAAAGGTCTGTGAGAAACAGCAGTCCCAGTAAATAAGGGGTTTGATCACGCCTACCCTCAATTTTTATTTGCGGTCGAAAATATAATTCAGGGTACTGGGCGTTGTGGAAAACAGTTACAGGAATACCTTTTTAATATATGGAGCATATCATATGTACACGTAATCTGCCATCTATTGACTTAATCTAAGTCAAATTGTTCAGTACATGAAACATTATAGTTAAATCACGACAATCTGTAAATATAATACGTACCCTATTAACATGTGATATTACAATAAGTGAAGTATAATTATACTCGTGTGGTTATATACAATACAAGAAATGTTTTTACAATCAACATTTCATTATAGATATCTGAATAAAATAAAAAAAAACCCTTTCGTTGAACAGATGGTTTTTTTAAAACACCATATCTTAACACCAAAACTGAAATAGAAAAAAATATATATATGCACACGTTCATATCTTGTAGAAGTACAAGAATGATCAAAATAAACATATTAGTTTTTTTTTCGTTATACGAATTCAAAATTGTAGGTAAAGCTTATTCTTACGTACTGCAGTGTTTCACGCAACACTAGAGTTACGGGTCCGAAGCGATCCTAATAAATTTGTGGTAGCAAAAACAGTTTGTTGTATCGAGAATCTGTCAGAACGGTCAAAGTTTATAGGCAGAGACGGGACGCACTCAAGAATTGGCTTCATAGACTATCATCATCATCATAACGGAAAAAATACTAGAAAATTATAAAAACTAAAATAATTAATAATATTTAAATTATATTACTATTATTAATTATAAACACGAAAAATAGCACATGTATAAAAATACTGCCACAAAGTAGTAGTAAAATAACTAAAACGTTTAACATGTGATTTTGACAATAAAATGTTTTCAATATGCTTCCTCAAATATAAATAATACTCGAAGAGATAGTTTCCTAGAATATTGTAATATTGACCAAGTGCTGGTTGGAGGATGACATATATTTTCGGATATTGTGGTCCACAAACACGTTGGTTTCCTTACGATGATTCTTCCATAAAGCGAGTGCAAATTCAGACATAACATGAAAAACAAGCCATTGGTGTAGGGCCGGGATCGAACCAGGGGTCGTCTGACTGAAAAACAATCGTTTTTCTACCGAGCCACACTCGCTTTAATAGTGGCGATTCAGCGGCACACACGACTAAACTATTTTATAGATTTTAAATGTTTTGTCTATACCATCTCTTTTTGGTCAATATGACGAAAAGAGACCGCTGCTGCCGCTGAATTGTCACCAGTAAATTACTAAATTTTAACTATAAAATATAAAATATTTTGCCAAATACATTCCTGTATACGTTTTATAGAATAACCCCTAGATACAGGAAATTGTCTAACAGAATAATCTGACCAGATCGAGTCAATTTTCCCGACGAAAAGGGAATTTCTTAAATTGGAGCGAAAATAATTGAATGGGATTATACTATCCCGGAGGCTTTTTTAGCGAATTTCTGCACCACTTTTAGTGATTGGATCACGAAATCAGACTCTGGTTGAGGAATTTATTAGGCTAAAGGAAAACCAGATGATGAATTTATAACTTACTTTACGAATAATATGTAAGTTACGTACGCTAGATATTTGACATTCGATCAATTTCGAGGGATCGAAATTATAAAGAAGTGTTTTAGTGATCGTATTTAAAAATGGACAAAATACAATTGAAAATGTCTTTACCTACGATGTAACGGAGACTAGTATATGCGTTTGGAGAAAGAAAATGTTTGTGTGTGTTTTTTTACATAACCGATGTTGCCATTTTTGTCCAAAACTACTAAAAGCTAGTTTTTGTTAATTTGGCGAACAATTTTTGGATATAATAAAGTTTAAGTAGTAGTTTTAGCTTATCGCTATTAATATTACTTTCTTGTAAAATAAAAATAAGAATGTATATATATATATATATATATATATATACTAGCTGACCCGGCAAACGTTTTTTTGCCTTAATAATTATTTCTAAATATACAGTAGCCGATTCTCAGACCCACTGAATACGCATATAAAATTTGGAAAAAATCGGTCAAGCCGTTTCGGAGGAGTACGGTAACAAACACTGTGACAAGGAAATTTTATATATAAGAGATATATAATATATACTACACGTATATAAAAAAGGTGTAATTATAAGTAAAATTATATTAGATTTGACATTAATTATTGTATCATAATTTGACATCTGATTATTTTTAAATTGCATGTTTGGATTCCTTTGATATTTTTATTTTCATTTCAATGACATAACACTCCAAATTGCACACCAAAGCGATAAAAATATGTTGAAAATAATTTTGCAAATAAATTTATCTCTATCATTATGTTTTTAGATTCAGAGAATATCAGCTTGTATCAAATAAACACTCTTTAAGCCGCCTTGGTAATCAGATACGAGGTTGAGTATAACCACAATATCAGTTACCATGATCGATGGTGATTAATTGACGCAAAACTGGTTCAATCCGGCAAAAATACACACGACTGGGTTTTTGTTGCGTTACATTCTTACAGGTGCTATAGACAAATTATATAGGTCGTCTAAGCTTACAGATGCTTTCAACTCTTGTTCGGTATCCATTGTGCTAATCTTAATGTCTATCTTTCATTTTCCAAGGTTATCATTTAAGGTGCTATTGTGCAAAGTTCAGCAACACCATTAATATTTAAGCAAATTAGGTCAGCGCCTGACAATAATTCATGTAGGGGTAAGTGATATTAAGGTCTACTGTGAAGCGCGCTTACCTAGAAATCATGGAATCCGTTCGTTCTCGCCTTGAAAATCGCTAGATTATAGTTATTAGGGAACCGAGAATTCGCCAAGGAATTCCAAGGTTTGGCGGTTAGAACAACAAAAATGGCTTGCCATGCCACTGTACATTTTTCACGAAGTCAATTCATATATAATCATCAATTAACAATATAGAAATTATACGCTCTAACGATTCTAGATAATATCATTACCTACAAAAAACAAGTAAGTTTTGTTTAAATTTCTTTACCACTTTCAGAAATACATCATGTTTAATATTTAAAAGAAATATTTTTCCAAAACTAAAACTATTGATTTAATTTTACGTACCTATATGTGTTTTGGAACTCTAAATATTCTTTACTTGTAACACTTAATGAAAGCTAATATAAAATAAAATTAAAAAGCCTTCATTCTACAGAATGAAAGCTTAGAATGAAAAAATTTTTAGGATTTCTATAGATTTTTCAAAAAATGCTATTTTGATCCTATGGTGGTCGTCCTCCGACATTAAAAAGTTTTGTACAGATATTAGGAAACGGTTGTTCGCTTCAGGAACCTAAAAAGCCAACCATATTTAGGTACGTAGCGGCCAAGGCTTTGGTGACTTCTCAAACAAACAGTGCTTATGTAGTAGTAATTAAAAACTCATTAGTGATAATGAGTTTTTTTGTGTACTCTATACTTGGGTTTACAGAAGAAATACACAGATGTATTCAGAAGCATTTAAGAGGCTTTCAAGGGGAGAGTGAACCAGAATACTAGTAAGCGCAAGGTAAGCGCGCTCTGCTGCAGTATCACTTACCACCAGATGAATTGTGGTCAAGCTAATACATTATATATGTTATGGAAAATTAAAAGTTGATTTACTGTAATAGGAAATATATACACTACTTTTTTAAAGTACCGAAATAATCATAGCAGTAATTATGTATATACATATAACTTATTATTTCGACTGCCGTCGTATATACATGTGGAAATTAAATCAAAGTCCAGATTTTTGTAAATTACTGTGCCGTTAAAATGTACGTAATAATTAGCACGAAATAATATCGTATCATTAATACTTGGCTAGTAATAATTAAGACGTTGTACTTAATTGTATGAAATAACACCTTTGTCTTTGACTGAATTTTATTTTACAATAGTGAGGGAAAAACATGTACCTATGTGTAATACGAAAATAAACCCCAAATAGTTGATATTTTAGACTATTTATTTCGAATTGAGAAAAGCAAATATAATCATGATATTTATTTGAGCAATGAAGTCCTCAGATTGTTTTAATCAATTATAATAATTACGATATAAGTAATTAAATCTAAAACCTGTGCCTTCATTCTAAAGCGTATAGGCAAAATTACATCTACTTTTGATATTAGCGCAATTTGTCCTAAATAGGTAAAAACGAAGTGACTTAATATAATTATATTTTTTACTTTCTTAGAAATACTTTCATTGAAGACTATATCCCAAGGAAAATAATGAGTATGAGTGTGGACGGACAGATAGGAAGGGGCGGCCTAAGAAAGTATGGATGGATTGTGTGAATGACGATATGACCAGGAGGGGTGTGAATACAGAGATGACGAATGACACAGACGTATGGAAGAAGCGTAGGTACATACTGTATCGACCCCACATGGGATAAGGTGAAGAAGAAGACTTTCTTTGAAATATCGATATAACTTCTGTAGTCATAATATCTCTCCAGCACTATCAATTATAACGAACTAATTTAATTATTTCTTCACGCTAGCATAACTTATAATAACTACTGCGCTGATATCTTCGTTATTAGACGCTACACTTTCGAAATGTTGAAACAACTTCTAGACAAATTGGAAAATCCTAAACGACCCTTACTCGGTCCAAATGTCAAAGCCCTGAAATTTTGGGGTCTCTTACTGCCCGACAATTTTTTTCTTAAAGCATTTTACCTTTTTATGCACTTTGCTGTATCAGTCTTTACGGCCACGGAATATGTTGACGTTTGGTTTGTGAAATCCGATCTGAATTTACTGTTGAATAATTTGAAAATTACTATGTTAGCAACGGTAAGCGTTTGCAAAGTCGGCACTTTCTTAAACTGGCAGGAGCAATGGAAATCCGTCATCGATTATGTGACTCGGGCAGATCTGTATCAGCGAGACACCGAGGATGGGAAGAAAATGGATATAATCTATCGGTCTACTCGGTACTGTAGAAAGATAACGTATCTATATTGGTCTTTGATGTACTTAACGGTGTTGATTGTGATGGCGCAGCCGATTTTCAAGTATTTTGCTTCGGAAAGCTATCGTGAAAGCGTAAAGAATGGCACTGGAACGTATCTTGAGGTAAGGTCTGGCTAATTAATAAAAAAAAATCTTTAACATAGAAGTATGAACCTTTGTATGAAGTAAACAAAATCTGTAATATTTTTTGTGAAATACTTAAGCATTTAATGATTGGACTATTCTTCAATCGATATGTCCATTTTGCAAGCAATAAATATTTGATATTCTTACTTAGATTTACTTATCAACAATTTTTTCGTAAATGAGTTTAATTCTATCTTTTCATCTCTTATCATTTATTGATTTGACTATTTATCCATCAATGTGGTCATTTTGTAAGCATATACTACTTTTTTGGTATTATGAAATCAACTATTATTTTATAAATTTAGTAAAGCCTATCTTTTTAAACCCATCAAATCTTTCATATAGGTCGTGAGCTCATGGGTTCCTTTTAGCAAAACCTCCCTAACTGGCTACCTTGCGGCTTCTGCTTACCAAAGCTACGCCGCGATCTATGGTGGAGGATGGATCACTTCATTCGACACCAATGCCATGGTTATCATGGTCTTCTTCAAAACTGAACTAGAACTATTAAAATTGGACTCAGCAGCTCTATTTGGGACAACACAGAAACCAGCGAGTGATGGAGTGGCATTGGAGAGACTTAAAGACTGCCATAGGCGACATGTCGAGTTGGTCAGGTAATGTTTTTAAGAATATACTTACAACTGATGTGCATATTTAAACTGTTTCAGATGCTTTATATAGCAATTGCAACAGGAAACACAGTGGTAATGTTGTGTTTTTATGCATCTTACTTACCTTATTTTACAAATCTGTTTTTATTTTGGGGAAGCTACAATATAAATTAGTATTTAAGGAAGTTACTCGTAGTTTGCCTATTTATGGTTTCCTTTTACAGACTTAAAAAGATAGAAAGTAAGTACTTCCGACAAACAAAATATACCACAGTTTTTTTTAATGATAAATAAGCTTATCTTTGACCACATCTGCTTGCCTATTGTTAAGCTTGACAGTGGTCTAAGATGTATTACGCTTGCCTAAAAGGAACCTATTTAATCTAGATTTGAAGACCCCTAAATTGACCCCTAATTTTTCTTCTTCATCCACTATGTCTGATGATGATAAATTAGCCTCAATCAATTATCTTTCTGCCATTCCAAATTTTGACTTTCCTCCTCTTGCTTTCATCCAATTCACTCCATGTGATGTTGAGAAGAGCATTCGTTCTATCACATCCAGCGCGGTTGGCTGTGACTCTATTAGTCGGAACATGCTATTGCCCATCCTTGACATCATCCTTCCTATTCTTTGTGTAATTTTTAACAACTCTATTCTCCATGGTGAGTTCCCTGCCATCTGGAAAGATGCGCAGGTTTTACCTCTACCTAAAAAACCCAATCCCAAATCATTTTCCGAATATCGTCCCATTTCTATTCTTCCTTTTCTCTCCAAAGTCTTTGAGCGTCTTGTCCATCGTCAGCTCTGTCATTTTCTCAATCGACATGATTTGCTCAATCCTTACCAATCCGGTTTCCGTCCTGGGCATAGTACTGTGTCTGCACTCTTAAAGATCACTGATGACATACGCGAGGGTATGGATGGCGGTAAGCTTACTGTTCTAACCCTGTTAGACTTCAGTAACGCGTTCAATACCATCGATTTCGATATCCTACTGGCTCTATTACGCTCTATCAACATATCTCCATTGGTGGTCGATTGGTTTCGTAGTTACCTGTCGGGGCGCCGGCAACGGGTTCGCCTTGGAGATAAATTTTCTTCTTGGTGCAACACGTCCGCCGGTGTGCCGCAGGGCGGCGTATTATCTCCTCTTCTTTTTTCTATATTTATTAATTCTATATCTCACCGCCTTACTTCTGCCTACCACCTATATGCAGACGATCTTCAAATTTACTCACAAGCTCCTATCAGCGAGCTTGATTCTGCTATTGCTACCACTAATGCTGACCTGAGTCGTATTTCAGAATGGAGTAAATCTTTTGGTTTAAATGTCAACCCTTCAAAGACTCAGGTCATCATTATTGGTAGTTCGCATATGATATCTCGGATAGATTGGGAAATCCTGCCACCGGTTCTATTTGAGGGTACCATTATACCCTACAGTGAAACTGTTAAGAATCTTGGTTTAATAATGGATCGGACTCTTAGTTGGGATGCTCATCTGGTGTCTGTAAGTTCCAGAACTTTCGCGACTGGTGCGTCGCTACGACGTCTCCGGAACTTTTTACCCACTGCCACCAAGGTTGCGCTAGCACAGTCTCTTTTGCTTCCTATCCTAGATTACGCGGACGCCTGCTATCTCGATCTTCGGGAGGATCAGCTTGAAAAACTTGAGCGACTTCAAAATTATTGTATCAGATTCATATTTGGCCTTCGCAAATATGATCATGTTTCCCAATTTCGCACTAAGCTCAAGTGGCTGCCTATTCGCCTTCGCCGGAATGCTCACATTCTCTACCTAGTATATAACATCTTGTATAACCCCGCTTCCCCGCGCTATTTAGTTTCTCGCTTTGCCTATGTGCATACTTCCCACTCTCGTAATCTTCGTTCAACAGAAAGGCTTACTCTACTGAACCCCAAACCAAAGAAATCGTTTTATTACGATTCCTTTACTGTACAAGCTGTGCGGCTATGGAACTCCTTACCACTCAACATTAAGAAAGCTCAGACGATTGATACTTTTAAAAAACTTGTGGAAGAGTGGTATTTATCTTCACTGCTCTGAGACAATTCACTTTTTTCCTTCAATTAGATACTGTTTATTTATTTATAATGTTATTTTTTTTTTTTTATTACGCAAGTAATTAATTTGGTACGTTATGTATTAGTATATTATCTATATTTTATATATGTATTAGGTAATATCTTGTATTATTAATATTATATGTATGTTTTTTATTATTCTTTATTGTACACTACGTCCTTCTTTAGTTGTTTATAAATTCCTTTCCATCCAAAGGTTGCCTGGAAGAGATCGCTTTAAGCGATAAGGCCGCCAATTGTGGCACACTAATTTTAAGTTAATTGTCTTATACTGTGTCTTTTTTATTTATGTGTCCAATAAAGAATTTATCTATCTATCTATCTAATTGTACTTCTCGGGAAAAAGAGACTCAGGAAGATTTTTATTAGCGTTATCACAGTAAATTAACTACAGTTTGAAGTAAAGCTAATAGTACGAGATCCCACTGCAGGATAGGTGTGCTCATCGACTATTTGTTTAAAACCAAATTTTTATGTTTATTTATAGTTAAGAGAATATATATTGACTAGGGTGCCTATCAAAATTTGGCCGCTATTATTTTTTTTTCAATTATTTTTAATTTATTTTTGGTAAAAAATTTCGTTCATTTATTATTTAAATAAAATAACGTCTACATCACAGCAATTAATATGAAGATTCGAAAAAATCACGGTTGCCGTTGCTCACCTGGCCGCACTTCTTTGCAGCCTGGTGTAAACAGGTATGATTTCGATAAATTTATACGTTCATAACCTATTTTTATGAATTATATGTCAAATTAAAGCTATTTTTTTTTCTTTTAATTATCATATAAAGTTGCTTAATTAAATCTGGCCGCAAATAAGGGTTGCTGGCTGTTAAAGATAATAAATATTTAAGGTAGTGAAAGAGAGTTAGCGCGTAACATCATTTGTCAGACGAGAACAGCGATTGCAGACTGTGCGACGCTTTTAAGCCGTTGCGCTTGCGTCGAACGTTAGTGTTCTCAACCACCGGGGAAAAATAGAGACGACTTATAATAAATACTCCAAAAAATATGTAATTTTTTCAAAATGATAAATTTATAAATTGCAACAAAAAATTAAACTCTGTATGATATCCAAAATCATTAGTAGAGTCAATTGTAAATAAAAGGTCATGATATTTACATTTTTTTTTACGACGAAACAATAACACGACGACGATGATGACGACCTCGTTGGCGTAAAGGTTACCATGCCGGTCCGCTAATCAGAAGGTTCCGGGTTCGATTCCCGGCCCGGTCAACATCTTTGTGCTTAACTAAATTTGTTGGCTGTGGGTCTGGGTGTTAAATATGTATTTATATATAATATGTATGTATATGTAGTATATCAGTTGTGTTAGCAACCACGATACGAGCTAGAAATGGTTCAGTATGGGGCTAACCAGCCGTGTGTGAATGTGTCCTAATATTTATTTATTTAACATTAGCAAGCACTTTTGGAATGATATATTATTAAAATCAAGTACATTGCTTTTTCGTTACACAAAAAACACGACTTCATCTTTATCAATTCTATTTTACGTTAATTAATGTAATAATTTTTAGATGCACAAATAAAATAACAATGTAAATATAAAACATTGCTTATTACGAACTCGAAGAACCAGAAGCCGCGTAAAACAAAACACTGCCCCCCGCCCGCGTCATTTCCCACCCGCGTAATGTTGCTAGCTCAGGCATTATGTGTCCGTTTTTAGCGTAAAATTTGGGAGTCCAGGAGGTGAGATAATAATAGAATAAAAATTGTCCTAATCTATATTATTATTATGTACCAACCTAATTGTCTCAATAAATTGATAGATTTAGTGAATAAAAGACGCTTTAGAAAAAATACATTTAATTTCCTTTTTGCTGAGTAAGCTTTATATAATATTGTCTCTTAGAATTTGAACTTATTAACAAAAATTTAAATTTAGATAAATGATGAAATATTATGTCTAGGTATTTTTCATAGATATAAACATACTATTTAATAGGACTATTGGTTATGTACACACGGGCTGTACTGATGAGTTATACTTTCTTTTTTCAAGTCGGTTAATTTTTATTAAATTAATTATTAATTTTCTACAATGAATAAAAGCCCTCAAGAGGTAATAAAAAGTAGGGTAAATCATAACTCTTATACTGGCAACACTAACAAGATGGATGCCTCATTATCTATGACAATTTTAAAGCTGAGAAATTTATTCAATAATTAAAAAAGTTGATACTTAAATACGATACTTACCTACACGTGAAATGTGATCCCATCGGATCGGATCGGTCACGCGTCAAACTACTCTATTTAAGAGTAGTTTTAGTAGCTTCAGTATTAGGTGCGCTCACGGTTACTGGTTCTTTCTGTATTCTGAGCATTCGACGCATGCGCAATGGCTTAAAAGCGTCGCACAGTCGGCAATCGCTGTCCTCGTCTGACAAATGATGTTACGCGCTAACTCTCTTTCACTCTACCTTAAATATTTATTATCTTTAACAACCAGCAACCCTTATTTGCGGCCAGATTTAATTAAGCAACTTTATATGATAATTAATAGAAAAAAAATAGCTTTAATTTGACATATAATTCATAAAAATAGGTTATGAACGTATAAATTTATCGAAATCATACCTGTTTACACCAGGCTGCAAAGAAGTGCGGCCAGGTGAGCAACGGCAACCGTGATTTTTTCGCATCTTCATATTAATTGCTGTGATGTAGACGTTATTTTATTTAAATAATAAATAAACGAAATTTTTTACCAAAAATAAATTAAAAATAATTTTAAAAAAATAATAGCGGCCAAATTTTGATAGGCACCCTAGTAAATATATATTCTCTTAACTATAAATAAACATAAAAATTTGGTTTAAAACAAATAGTCGATGAGCACACCTATCCTGCAGTGGGATCTTAGGCTATAAGGGTAAATCAACCATAAATGGTGAAAATAGGTAGGAAGCGCGTATAATTATACTTCAAAAATTTTAAACACATTCCTTATCCTAAAGTTTGTGTACACACACATTTGTGTACATACGTGCAAAACACCCATTAACGCAGGAGAAGTCAATCTAACTTGAACAGTTACGTTTAGCGATAAATTCTTAGGAAACTTCTTTATGAGTTTCACTCGGAGATTAACATTGGGCTGGCAACAATGGGAGTGAGAAATGCGTTGTGTAATCAACTGCAAAAGATGCTTCATATTTTTCGTGCGTATAATGTATGTATATGTATGTGTTTATAAACGTGATTTCTGTTAGTACACATTTCACACACGGCTGGTTAGCCCCATTCTAAACCATTTCTAGTTTGTTTTATAATTGCTAACACAACTGATACACTACTTAAACATGCATACTTTATATCGATACATGTTTAACCCAGACCGATGGCCAACAAAAATAGTTTATCACAAAGATCTTGTCAGTGCCGGGAATCGAAACCCGGGACCCTCTCTGGTTGGCAGTCCGGCAACCATCACGCCAACGAGGTCGTCAATTATGTATGTGTGTTTTTTTGAAGCTAGGTAATTTACCAGCATGGCACGTAGCTTCACGGGTGAACGACACTGGACTAAGGTGGAGTATGCCTAGTCTGGAAATAATAGTTCTCAAGGAGGCAGGATCACACCTTTTGATGCTTGGCGACAGATTTTCAATTTGAGGTTGGTTAACCAGGCAGACACTAAAAAATGATTAACTTTATCATTTTATTTTCCTTCGTCGAAGCCCAAGCCCATTAGCTGGGATCAAGCCCTTGTCTTGCTGGACATAAGATGACTGCATACTCAAATAAACTGTCATCTTTCCATGTATACAGAAGAGGTTAATTTTATTTTCTAGGTTCGCTCGGGTATTCGATGCGTGTTTGTCACCTATCATGCTTCTTTACATGTTTGTTTGTTCTGTGATGCTGTGCGTTACCGCTTATCAGATAACAGTAAGTATTGGTTTATTTTTATATAATACTAGCTGTGTCCCGCGGTTTCAATCGCGTTACTTTGAAGTTAAAAGTAGGCTACGCGTTAATCTAGAGTCTAAACTACAAGGACATAGTATGGACTCAAGATTAACGTAAAGGCTATCTTTAACTCGGGTAATACAGCTAGTTGTTAAAACTAACAAAATAATTAAATAACTTAATCCCCTGAACGTATAATACGTCCATGGGATTAAATTAATACGTTTTTTTTATATTTTACAGATTGAAACAAGTCCAATGCAAAGGTTCTTGACCACTGAATATTTGGTTTTTGGAATAGCTCAGCTTTTCATTTATTGTTGGCATGGCAACGACGTTTTGTACGCCGTAAGTTTTCATGTGTACTTAGTCTTCTCGTATTATATTTTATCTTAGACATATTTATTGAACATGATCTATATTTTGCAGTGCAAGTAGCTCGGCTAGCTAAAGTGATCTGTCTCGATCGTTGAAACTTAGCAACGGTCCATGCGGACACAGTTAGTTTATCGTATTGCGTATGTTAACCCATCCATACACCGTCCAGTGTTTGGATGGGTTACCAAGCAAAATACGTTTTTCAAGTGGCATTTTCATCAGGGTGGTGCCGTGGGTCAGATGATACGTTAAATTGTAGGTCCCGTCTGTTAGTCTTAGTATGAGCACTCGTAAAGCAAAGTCAAAGACTCTCGGCACCAGGGCTTGTGCACACGTATGAGCTAAATACGAAGAAGAGGAAAACTTATACATAAACCTACACATGAATTTAATAAGATCATTTGCGTTAGTTTGCCTAACCGATTAGTTCAAATATGAAAATATATTTTTCTTAACAAAAAAACCTCATGTATGGCAGTTGCAGGCAATGCAATAATTTGCATTTCTGGTTTGTGACTAGAGCAGAATTGTAGGTTTTGTTTGATACTCATTACTTATTTAGCACCTTCTAAAATTTTAGGTGCCAGTTTTATGTTTTAATGCATCAATGCAATAAATTACCACTTTAAAAAAACAGTCTTGTCTCCCATCCAAGCAATGGTTGATGCATACAATCTTCCGCATCAACCATTATCAATTATCGCGTCAGATCCGATATCAGTCGAGATATAGGTGCTACATCGGAAAACTAATAATTTTGTATTTTTTTTTAATTGTTTTTTTGTTAATTGTATACCTTTAATATAATCAATATTAAGAATTTAAAATAATTGGTAGCGCCTATTTGCCCCTGCTATTATTAAACATATTTTTTAAGGCAGGGCTTTTCGTATAATTGTTTTTTTTTTATATTGGAGCTTTCACTAAAACAAATATATTTTATAGTATATTTTATTTTGTGCAGACGAATCGACTGCTTATTAAACCAATAAAAACTTGAAAATACAATTCTTTGCAGAGTCAGAACTTAATGCGCGGACCTTATGAAAGCATGTGGTATCTCCGTGGAGTGAAAAATCGTAAAAACTTGTACATTTTGATAGCGCAGTTCAAGAAGAAGATAGTTTTCTCAGCTGGACCTTTCGCCAAGCTAACAGTGGAAACTTTTATTAGTGTAAGTAAACTGTGGGGTATCTTGTGTAGAAACACTAATTAGAATTTGTTGGCTATAAAAGCGTAAAAAATTGCTTAAAGCAAGCCTGGTTCGTGATTCGAACGTCCTTTATTATGGTTGACAGGAGAGATCCCTTGATAGGAGAGGAAGTTAGCGCGAAATTTGAAGTTTTTCAAAGTTAATTTTGATTTACTTATTAGATATTAACAAATAATATTAATAAATATTCCCATGGAAAACTTGTTAAAAAAAATAGACAGGCTCATTAATAAATCAAAACAATAATCATTTCATGTATTTGTATGTTGGTTGGTTACGATTTATTGAGATTTAAATATGCTAAAAAAACTGTACAGTTTGTCTGTGTGTGGAAACTATGAAAGTTGAATTTCGATCAAAATGATTTTTCATAGCCTATGAAGCAATCATTATGAATTACAACACGTAAGCGGCACATTGTATTAAAAGTCCTACTCTGTGTGCAAAGGTATATCACATTGATAAGTCACTTTGTAAGTCTTGATTAATAATGAAGTAATCACAAAGATTCATGATTTAATTTTGCTCTCAAAAATAATATGTGATTAGAATATTCTTATTTATTTTTCAGATCCTGAAAGGAGCTTACAGCTATTACACCCTACTAAGTCAATCGCAAATACAGTCTTCTTCTTAGAATTTGCACTTTGCTTAAGTAAATAAATGGAATTGTAGTAAAGTAAAAGTAAAAAAGCCATTTATTCAATTACAGTCATTATAAGGTTCTGTTTCAAATTCACAATCACAATGTTACTACTATTTATCAAAATTGAAATTTAAATATAATTATCAAAAAAAATCTCTTGTTTAATTTTTAGTTTTAAATATGTCTATTTTTCTTATAAATAATAATTATGTAAAATAATAGTGAGTATAAATTTCAGAATGACAAAATTATTATAAATTATTTGTGAATTAAGCGATTTCTCTTGTCAGTTTTAGGTTGCTGTAATAGTCGCCTCGTTGGCGTAGGCCTCCCCCAGTTTACTCCATAATTTCCTATCTCTTGCCAACCTCGTCCATTCCTGTCCGTATCTTTGATTAAACAAGTCTTCCCATCTTCTATTTGGTCTCCCTCTACCTCTTTTGTTCTCTTTCGGTACCCATTCTATAATATTATCTTTCTTGACCAACGATCACAGCTCATTCTACAAATGGAATTGTAGTACGAATAGTTTAAAGTGAAATCAGTCGCAGCTTACATTGCTTGTATCTAATCGTACCATTATAATAAAATACAATAACCTAAAAATTTCATCAGAAATAAAGTTAAAATTCTCATGCATAACTCTCACGTTTGAGGGCTTCTCAAGTATAATATTCTTCTATATGTGTATACATTGAACATACTCTAGCCTGCCCTCCGAACTCCTCGACCTCCGTTCCTTTCAATCCCACTCATATAAAAATACTTTTGCAATAAACAGACAAGGTCTCGAATCTGCATCGACAGCAAACAAAATCAAAATGTTTTTCTCTCTTCTGTATGAAAATAAAGGGATTCCTTACGCTATAATGAAAACGTTTCGAGCGATAACATTTTTACTGTATGTGTTGTTTGCAGTATGGAAAATTTGGCAAGAGTATTTCAGTATGACAATTAATTTACAATTCTACATTGGGTCCTAAATTTACTTGACTTGGCTATAAGCGGAGATTGTATAAGAAGTAGGTGTTTTCACTGACTCACAACGTTAGTGTATCTGATGACAATTTTTATAATATGTTTCGGCTTATTGTTATGTACTCATGTCATAGACATAGGCTCTAAGGCAACTAGTCAACTCTTAGCACCAGATGTTGACCACTTTCACAACTTTTACATAAAAATAATTATATAATACTGACTGTTGCCCGCGGCTCCGCCCACGTGAATTTTGTTTGCGTAACCTGCGGAAACTACAATTTTCTAGACTTATAAGAGACTTATAGTTGTTTATATACTATAATTTTCCTGTACCAATTTTATATAGATTATTAAAATATCAAACTGAAAATAATAACATACATACTATGTGTAATGTTGACATACATACTATCTGTGATGAAGTAATGACTGTTACTTACAGTCAAGGATAAGAAATAGTCAAATCTATAACTTTTGCAAAATCCCCCATACTGTTACTCTGCAAGCAAAAAGCGTGCGAAAACAAAGGGCAAAAGCAGATATAATATAATAAAGTATAGGAGCATGTGTCATAAGGGGCGGATAACTTTGTATTGCCAATACCATGAGATAAACAGATGATGCTGGTATCTTCCCGTTACACAAGAAGCTTTTGATAAAAACTTTTATTCTTTTTTTGAGCTTTTGTGGTGGGAATTCACAAATAAGTTCAAATTAATGCAGTCGCGTATATAACAGTAAAAGAGATCAGTAAAAACTGTATAAGCTACTCCTTTTTATATTACTAAACCAGAACCAACAAAAATCTTATTTCAAAATAGGTCCATTTATGGAAAAAATATGTAACATATCATAACACGACACGTCGCAACACGACACAAAATGACAGAAAACGACACGACACGACACGACATGATATGACACGACACAACATGGCACGACACGACGTTAAATGACAAGAAACGACTCGACACAACACGACATGACATGGCACGACACGACGTTAAATGACACGAAACGACACGACTCAACACGGCACGACATGGCACGACACAACGCAACACGACACAACACAACATATATACAAAAAACATCTATATTGAAGTCGGCTAAATTCAACAAATGCGTTTGGCCTGTTTAGTCCGATGGTAATATGTAAATTATCATATTACTCGTTAATGAAATGTTAGAATTTAATTAATATCCAATTAATACACAAATCCTTTATTTTTGTTGTAATAACCAGTTAATGGAATTCCTTTTTGAAAATTGTCAAGTATATTATTCCTGTTAATAGAATTTCGTTCTTGGAAAACTATCAAATATATTAAACGTCTAATACAATCTGCGTACAGCGAATCCGTTCTAGCTGCCATAACTTATAACCCTCGTATTTTAAGTTTTCTCCAAGTAGTTGTATTCAGATTGTAGTGATATTTCTATTATCTTTGAAAAGTTGAAATTGTTTTTTTTTTAATAAATATTTATTCATACTGATAGATTCTTTGAATGCGAAAAATAAACTAGAAAATTGAATAATTGTAAAAGCTCAACCGAGTTTAGTGTTATGGTGTAAATTACATTTTTGCAAATGAAACTCATTTATTTATAAATTACATTTTTGAAAACTACTGAACTAAATTTGATTACACTGCCTCTGCGCTTTGAGTATGACCGTATCTAAACTACTTATTTAAAAATGCTACTGAAGTTAAATTTTCGGACAATATTGCATAATAAGTCGCGAATTAATAGCGATTGACCGTAGACCACAATATTACTTACCATCAGGTGAATAGTGGCCAAGCGCTGACCTATTTAGAAAAATCACAAATAAAAAATGCTCCTTTCCAGTTTTTTTTAACGGTTTAAGTATCAAATAGCTTTATGCTTACGTCATTCAACAATGGAAGTCAGATATATTGTTTTCCAAAACGCTAAACTATGGGAACTATCCTAACATACATAATATTAACTAAGGCTATTCAATTAAGCATAAATACCCTACTATACTTTCCCACTTCTGGGAGTTGAATCCTTCAGTTAAAATGAGAGGCAGTCATGTTATAGGCCACAATCCACCAAGTTTCCTCAACCAATCACAAGCCCCTGTTGATTTACTTAGCGGTCCCATGTTCAAAAGTGAATAACAAACGTATTCGAAGCATGTGCTTTTTCCTTACTTAGTTTTCTTTCACTTTATTGGTAAAGAGTGAAAAAATCTATTTGCATTAGCTCGAATGCATATTCCACACAACTATAAAAATTTCATTAGTGTGGCTGTAGGGCTGGATTCAATCTGCGGGGAGAGCAGCGGCAATGCGCGAAGCGGTCCTGCATCCCTGCCCCCGTCGTGAGATGGGACACCGTGAGGTTTTAGTCGGTAGTGACGGCCCTTCTGGCCGTCGAGTCCGACATACCCCGCTCGCCTCCCCCAGGCTTGTAGCGGGAGATGCGTAAATGCATTTCCTCACGAAAAAAAAAAAGGGCTGGATTCAATCTGGGGTTCACGGGCTCCAGTCCGACGTAGTTCCGACGAGCCCCATCCGCTCTCTATAAAATTACTAGCTGACTTGGCAAACGTTGTTTCGTCATAAAAAATAGATAGTAGCCGATTCTCAGACCTACTGAATACGCATAAAAAATTTGGTAAAAATCGGTCAAGCCGTTTTGGAGGAGTACGGTAACTAACATTGTGACACGGAAATTTTATAAATAAGAAGAAGAAGATTAATGAACTATGCACATATTCGTTTCAATCTAGATAAAATCCCAAACTAAATATACTTAGTAGGCAGTTTGTATTTGTATTTAATCTAAAACGACAAACTCAATTTTTGTTTTAAAATACCAACTTTTTTTTCTCCCAAGTCTCAAGAGTTGTAAAAGCCATCTGATTATTAAAACCGCTGAGTTTAATTAAAAAGCCCATTATAAATAAATTGTCCTTGACCCACTTAACAAACTGGTCAAGTGTGAACCGAAGCTTCAATTAAAGGAGATCTGTTGAATAAAACGTATTTAGCGTTTTTGGGAATTACTCGTATTATAAAAAGGCAATATCAATTCCTAATCAATCAATCAATCATTTATTTATTTCTTAAATATTTACAAAGCTTTACATGAATTACAATGAATGATTACAAACTCGTTGTATTCTAATACTGTAATTATTCCAAATATATACAATGCAAATTGAAACGAAACAGTTGTTTTGATGTCTGATATTTTATTTGTTGGTTTCGGAACCCTAGAAAATACCCATTCCGTCTTGAGATCAAAAATGCGTGTTTCAAAAGAAATAATGACGTCCTAAAAATGTCCATCATTGTGCTAAATTAAGTAAAAGAATGAAAAAGGTTTCCAGTTATAAAAAAGTTAGGGAAGACTTGTGAGTTCACAGGAAATGCTGGTGTCTCGAGAAGACACCATGAATTTTAAAACTGTAGGATATCATATAAATCTTATACGTATTCTTATTCTATGATGGGGGCGATCAGACCTGCACTGACAACCTGCAGGAGGCGTATTGTGCATTTCCCCCTACCAGCCTACCCAAGCCATCCAAGCTCCTTAAAATAGAGGAGCACGGTCTTGGGTCGCTGGCATACCTGTTCCACTGTCATTGCGTCATATGTTGTGGTACTTTTATTAAAACAGGAGGCGTCCGAGTATAGCGTCGTGTTTTGTTGAGATTCCCTTGCTAGTCCGGTTTTCTCTCTTGTTTGGCTTGTAGATTCACAGTGTAACAGCACAGCACAATCTTATACATAAGAGAAAATACAAACTGTAACAGCCAAAATTACAAATACTAAATTCACGACGATTGATCTTTTATCTACCTGTATTTTTTTGTATGGTGGAAGATCATTGTCTGGTGATCGCCTGGACAGCTTACCACCTTAGAGTTGAATAATTTGTCGCCAAGGACTAAACAGCGTGTTCCAGCAGCAGAAGTAGGTAGTTGTTAGAAATGTTTTTACACTTTCAACAATAAATAACATTCTGAAACTTTTACACAGAATTCCCTCAAAAGTGACCGATATCAACATATTTTTTCCTTACATTAATAATATGCTATTTTGTCTGTTAGTGTTTATAAAATATACATTTATTTTATATAATATAAGTCCCATAATGTTCTACGTGAAATTATACTAAACAAATATGGAACTTTCAACTTGGAAATCGATAAATTATGTGATTACATATTTAAACAAAAACGATTTCAGAAGTCACATGTTTACATTATCTTCATAAATTAAATAAATTAAGCGAAACTTGGTCACCCTAATCTGAGCGCACACGACAAAGTTTTCAGTGGGACAATCTTCAGGAAATTCAGACTGACGCAAAATGCTCCAACATTCGCGCAATTAACGCTGGAAATTCGGGTGGATCCAGGAAGTGGCACTTGTCTTATTTTTACTAAATTAAACTTGAATATCCGCAGGTTGGATAATGTTTGCCTTTTTGTGTTACGTTTAAACTTACTTTCAGATCTTGTTGATGATTTTACTCGTTACAACTAGACTTTTAACCAGTAGGCGAGTTACGACATTCTGGCTTAACGTGAAGTCTGGAAATACTGGTGGCGATTCAGCGGCACACACGACTAAACTAAATTTAAAGAAGCCCCGTCTCTTTTCATCTTATAGTCAAACCAACTAAAATCACGTCAAAAGTAGAAAATATAGGCGACTTTAGAGCGCACTCACTTGTATCACCTCTAAAACTACCTGCACATTCCATATTTGACGTGATTTTAGTTGTTTTGTCAGTGGTTCAGAACGTGCCGTGTCTTTCTGGCCACCTAAGATGAAAAGAGACGGGACTTCTTTAAATTTAGTTTAGTCGTGTGTGCCGCTGAATCGCCACCAATGGCACCCAAGTAGGCTGCCGTTACACACTGTTAGGTGCTTGGCGAAAGAATTTCCAAATCGATTTGTTCTAAGCATGATCAACAAAGCTGGGTAAAACAGCCTGTTTTGGGTTTTTCTACTACAATACACAGAGTCACTGCGGTAGTAACTCTGTATATTGTAGTTAGGTACTAACGAATAATAGTAGTTTAAAAAAACTAAAAAACACGCTTATCTGGCCGTTTTTTTGGTAAAAATCACGCCCAAAGAAGTCGGTTACAAACAAACATACAAACAAAAATACAAAAAAAAACAAATTAGTGTATTGTCATCGGTCCTCAATAAATCTACAAAGTTTCAACGAAATCTGGCCGTTTAAAGTGGGTCAAAATCGCGCCCAAAGAAGTCGGTTACAAACATACAAACATACAGGTGAAGCGTGTAAAAATATCTAAATCATCACCTTGGTACTCCTAAACAAACTTACTCTACAGATTTAGTCAATTTCGAAATGGCGTAGATCACTACGTCATTTAAAAATTCTCGTTAAAAACGTTATATTCGATGCAGAAATTTCGTTGCATTGCGGCAAAATTTTAGGGAAGAGAGGTACTTTACGTTTTTCGACTCATCAGTGAGATAAGAAGGCTGATGATGATGTTGATAAAAGGTTTTATTATCTATTAAAAAAACATGAATGACCACTGTATTAAAACTTGCGTAAGGCATATTTGAATAATGTTTGTATAACCGGCTATCACTTACGTTTATTTTGTCGGTATTAGCCCGATATGTTTCAGCACAATCAGTGTGCCATTCAAAGGGACTTTGTATAATTGTATTTTTATTACAGTGACGAGATACAAAAACTACAAAAAACATACCGTTTTTTTACCTTTAATTCATCTATTCATCCATTCAACTTAAGAAAAACTAAAGCTATATAATAATATATTTCATTGACAAGTCTTTTACTTTTAATTTTTTCTTTTGTGTGGTTACAAATCTCACGCCATATGACGACTGATCCAGCCTTTGTACTTCGCGACATCAGTAAACAGAACATAATGAGTAGGATCGCAAATAGGCGCGTCAGATCTAGAAATGCTAGTGGAGACGATGCCTCGAACGTGCCACGACCCTGTTGCATTGGCTGAAGAATCCCCAGTGAGGTCAGGGACGAAGACATGGAAACCACCGCCACTGTCGCCATTGCAAGCTGAGGTGCCTGGAATTATTAGTAATACACTATTATTACTCAATGGTGGCAATTCTGGCGAACACACGACTAAACTAAATTTAGAGTAGTCCTGTCACTTTTCATCTTTAGTGAACAGAAAGAGACAGCATGAACCATATACAAAACAACTAAAATCACGTCAAATATGGAAAATGTAGGCGATTTTAGAACACACCCAATTGTATCAACTCTAAAACTACCTACATTTTCTATATTTGACATGGTTTTAGTTGTTTTGTCTATGATTTAGATCGTGCCGTCTCTATCTGTTCACTAAAGAAAGAGACAAAGTTACTTTAAATTTAGTTTAGTCTTATGTACACCAGAATTGCCACTAAATTAGATCAGAACACTGGCGAGTATTGTTGATTCCTATGCAATAAAGCGTGCCTCACAAGTTTGCCATAATTACCGATGGAACCTAGATGGCGCTACAAATAGAGTGTGCAGCCTTTCTGCCGCCCAATTCCGCAACGCGCTGCAGTCATATAGTAATATGGTGATAGTAGATTGCGTGAACGGAGTGCAAGCGTTTTCAGAAATACGAATAAATGGCGCTACGCGTATCAAATAAAACTCGTAGTACAATTTTTTACAAGAGGTAGAGTGTCAGTTATATTTATTAGTCTATCAATACTAAGGAATAAGTACAACAGAAGAAGTTTAAAAATAAAAACCCCAGGGAATGAGATATGAGGAGTAGAAGGTTTGCATGGCATGATGAGCACGTGAGAGAGATAGAAATGGAAGTAGAAGAGGAAAAAAGCTGACCGAAGCAGATATGGATGGAATGTGTGAATGATGACATGAGAGAGAAATGACTAAGTTTGGAGATGTCACCTGATGCAGAAGAGAAGAGCAAGAAAATTACTAATAAGAAGATTACTTATCGTTTGCGGTTCAAAATATACCAAACAAATGCACTGCAAATATTTTTCTTTGTAAGTAAGATACTTTAAATTTAATTTGTTAGACTTCATAAAAAAGTTCATACTTAAAACAGCTAAGATTATATATAGCAAAGAATCAACAGGTTGTAGGGAATATTTTACAGAATATAGCTGATGCAGTCATTATTTTAAAAAGTGTTATTAAATATTAATAAAGTTTTTCATTCTTACCATTACGATATCCAGCACAAAACTTAAATTCAGTCAGCATGGTCGAGAAGAAAACTGCGTTGCTTTTCAGGCAAGTAGATTCAGAGACTTTGGGCATTTTAGCTTGCTGTAGTTCACTGGACAAGGTATCTGTCTGGTCAAAGCCCCAGCCAACAATCTGAAACATTAAATAGCAGCATTAAATTACCGATAACAGCCACCTGGTCTACCCATGCGCCATTTTAATTACGTTATGATACCTGCAAAAATCTAAATCGATACCCTAATTTGCAAACCTTCTAACTCCTCTGCAGATTTTTTACGGGAGAGGCTCAAAACGTCATTGTATTTCATTAAGATAAATAAAATGTAATATAACTTTATTTTTACTATAATGATAAAAATAAAGCATAGTTTTTCACGGGATTTAGGTTTTTTTTTATTGCATAAAAAATACAATGAAGTTTCGAGCCACTCCGGTGAAAAACCCGCAGAGGAGTTAGTTGGTTTTCAAATTAGGGTATCGAAATGTTTAACTGGGATCTGACATATTGTTATACTTTATGTTTATTTTTTGAGAGTTTTCTTGATCAGTGTTAGCACTGATTAACATCTGCAGTGCTAATATCAAAAGTTTTACGTCTAGTTAAACCCACGGATATAAAAATTGAGCTTGGTCACGTGGTCAATAATAAGATACTATGATAAACTCACAATCATATAAATATCTACATTAATAATATATAAACAGCTCTGAAGAGACCAAGCTTCTCCAAAGACAGAGTATCCTAATGCAGGAGCTAAGCACCACACTTCTACAACTTATAATACCAATACTATATATTCTAAATACTTAATATATAAAAATAATAATAGTGGAATTAGAATTAATTATAATAAGAAGAATTAAAGTAAGAATTAATCATAATAAGTGACATAATAATATAGAATGCTTATATTGAATGTTTAATGGCACAATAAAACTATTTTGTATATGTATCTACACTAATATTATAAAGAGGAAAACTTTGTTTGCTTGTTTGTTTGTTAGTAAATAAATTTCGTGTAAGTGTAAACATGAATAACGTTATCTTATAAATATGGTTACACTATCAGAACTGATTTAGCCGATCAGAAATGATTTAGATTTTTATATTAAGCATCTATTGTGATCTCTTAGAACTAGCAAAATAAATACTAGAAATATAATAGATACATACAGTTCCAAATATTTTACCCGGCGGTAGTTGTTTATAAGAATTGGTGCTCCACAAACAAGCCGGTTGTATGTAGTCATTGTATATAGCTTCAGAACTTAACTTCAGCACCGCAATATCATGGTTCAAGTGACGATGGTCGTAGCTCTCGTGGACTATTATTTTATGAACCTGAAAAAAATGACGATAAACCTCTTAATTATTAAAAAATACGTCAACAAAGTAATATTTGAACCACACCGACAACGACGTGACGACCTCGTTGGCGTAATGGTTATCATGCCGGACTGCCAATCAGAAGGTTTCGGGTTCGATTCCCGGTACGGCCAACATTTTTTTTGCTGAACTAAATTAGTTGACTGTTGGTCTAGGTGTAAATATGTAAATTTAAATATGTATCTATATAAAATATAAAATAAAATGTGTATGTATATGTAGTATATCAGTTGTGTTAGCAACCATATTACGAACTAGAAATGGTTCAGTATGGGGTTAAACAGCCGTGTGTGAAATGTGTCCGAAAAAAAAATCACACATTCTAATGTGCCCGAGACTCATAAATCTGATTTTATGAGGAATACACGATGCGCAACGCATTGCAAAATGTGTTTGATTGCAGCATTACAATTATTTTTCTTATAAAAAAGCTATCAAGAATATATTGACCAGCGCGTCACACGATTTTCGATTGATTATCTTTAAAATGATTTTTTTACAGTGCGAAAGCCCGCACTGTAGAAAAAAACATTTTTCTACAGCGTAAATCATATCTTTTTTTTCTAATTCTAATGAAGCATATGTGGCTTTTGTGGAAATGAAGATAATGTTACATTCTGTTTAGTATTAACAAACGAGTGCAAGAAGATATAAAATCGATGGGAATGAATATAAAGTTGACGGCTGATAAAATAGTATAAATAAAAAAATACTGTGTTGACCCCATTTATTAGGAAAAACCAAAAGCGAAAACCAAGAAAAAGAAAATAGATTTTTACCAATTTAAGACTTCTCCTACCTGTCGTTCTTCACTTGATATATCACCGCCAACCAAATTGTACTTTCCCAAAATAACATTGAGTCTGTCTTTGAGTATAGGAGCACCTTGACGTGTCACACAGTGTGCAGCTGTGGAAAAGAAAATAAACAATAATAGTTTGAAAAAACTAAACATCTATCCTACTTAACATCGTTCTATCTTAGTATACTTTGACTTACTATTTACTTTATTTACATAAACTCTTTAGTGTTCTTAATATCATTCTAACCTAGTCAATTTTAACCTATTATTTACTTTATTTACATAACCTTACCAAAGTAGTTTTTATTTTTATTCTATGTTGGGCACTTCTAATATAAACTTAATTATATAGAAGTGTTATTCTATTCAATACTTATTTCTATTTGCTACCTTACATATTATTTCCTTACACTAATATCACTTCTATTTTGTGATGCTTGGATTTCATCTCGACATACAGAATAAAACACTTTGCTACATAGACTTGTATACAATTAATTACGTCATGAAATTTCCGTTTGGTACAGTCCTGACTACGACCTCAATTTCGCATTTCAGACAACTGTCACTCACACTCGCCTTAGAGCTCAATTAATTTTTTATAATAAAAAAAATTTGACGACCCCGTTACCGTAATGGTTACCATGCCAGACTACCAATCAGAAGTTGTTGGTGTTAAATATGTATCTATATAAAATATATAATTATGTATGTATATGTAGTATATCAGTTGTTCTAGCTAACAAATGACAAACTAATAATAATAGTTTAAAAAAACTAAAAAACACGCTTTTTATAGAAAACCGTAATTTTATCAAATTAGTGTATTGTCATCGGTCCTCAATAAATATACAAAGTTACATACGAGTACAAACATACAGGTGAAGCTAATAAAAAGCGTGTAAAAATAAATACTAGTAATTATGCCTGACGCCTGCCATAAAATTAATTGTCTTGATTACTGACACAGTTTGATTCTTTTCTAATCAAGTTTTGGGATCACAATAATTTATATGTCATATGCATATTTTGATGTTCAAAGCAAGTGTGGCTGGGTGGTAATAACGTCTGCTTTTCAATCAGACGGATCTGGTTCGATCCCGGCTCTACACCAATGACTTGTTTTTCAAGTTATGTGTGGATTTGCACTCGTTTTACGGTGAAGGAAAACATCGTGAGGAAACCGGCATGTTTGAGAACCACAGTATCCGAAGACGTGTGTCATCCGCCAACCCGCGCTTGGCCAGCGTGGTGGATTATGGCCTATATCTCTCTCCTTCGTTGGCGTAATTTTTATCATGCCGGACTGTCAATCAGAAGTTGTTTGTGTTTAATATGTCTACCAAAAGACAAACTAGAAATGGTTCAGTATGGGGTTAGTGTGTGAAATGAGTCCTAATATATTAATTATTTATTTATACTGTGATGTTTTTTTTTATTTCTTACCAGTCAACACCGTAGTTTTCGAGATCAAAGTCCCACCACAGATATAGTTCAAGCTCGTTCCACTGAATCTGTAGAGAGCAACATGCCACGGCCAATCCCCTGGCTTCGTCGGCTGCCCATTTGCAATGAGTTCTGTGTGGTCAACCTTTCGTCTTCCACATGTTGATGTTGCTGATGTATTTGTACCTTCTAAGGTAGTAGGGAAAACCGATACAGCGGTGTTGCGATTCCCTATGATCAATTTGTCGAAATAACCCTGAAATTATCATTAAAGTGGCTATCAAATACATGTTTATCTAAAAACCATATTAATAATAAATTGGCATAATTAAGTTACCGAGATATTTCAGAAAAGGTTATCATGGTAATGGATAGATTAAAATACTGTAATGAATCTTTGTTTCCTAAGAAAAAAGAATATACGGGTTTTCAAACCTATAGAGTGAAATCAGCGAACTAGAATAAATAGAATAGTAACTTGGCCGATAAAATGGTTCCAACATACACGCGTAAAATACCGCGGGGCGCGCGCCGCGTGACCTTGATGTGACCAATCGCGTGCGAGCTTTGTGTGTGTGGGTTTCGTTGGGATAGTAGTATAATTGTGTAGTAGATGGATCCACATTCTAAGCGGCAATTGTATGGAGTTACTCTTCTGTTTATTCTAGTTCGCTGAGTAAAATGGTTAATTTTAGGCATTCGTATTATGTGTTACGTTTTAGACCTAGTAAAGTTTAAGCTTACGTCAGTCAAGCTGCGATCAATCATGAGGCTAGTCAGCAGTTAAAAAAAACAAATGAGGCTCGCAAATAAAAAGATGGAAAACACGTTTCTTCTCTGGACAAGCGAACACGATAAACAGGTTTTCGAAAATTATACTCATGTAGATACAGTTACACTTGAATAAAATTTAAATGCAACCTAATTAATGTATAATTAAATAATGTTATGTGTTAATTATATAATGTAATGTGAACGCGCATTCTAAAGGTTGCCCATACCTGCATTATGGTAGCTTACCTGTTTAATATGTTCTAATTTTGTATTGCGTGCTTTTTAATTAATATTGTAAAGAAGAAATAAACATCTCTTATGAGAAAAATACAAATAATACATAAACATGCAGAGACATACCGATTGAGCATTATCGCAATATTCAACAGTATTGACCACAAAACTTGTCACATAAGGGACGGTTCCAGAAGGCGGTCCTATCACATGAAGTTTCAAAGGACCGCTGTTATAATACTTTATTTCGAAATTACCACCGTCGGTGGAAGAAATCCGAGCTGAAGACTTAGTATCACCAGCCTGAAATGAATTGATAAATTATTAGCTTTTTTTCAAAAGCTATAATTTCCAAATAGATAGATACGTCATTAAAACAAACGCGAGAATCACAAGATTATAAAATAGTTATAATTTCTTAACTCAATAGTATTTTATTATGAAAAAGTAAATGAACACATTAATTGAAATTATTGATTCATTATGATTATGAAAGTGCTTTTCGACATAATTATTATTACATGTATATACAGCGTTACTATTCTACAGAACGTTTACTTAGAATACTAGGTTTTTACTAGGCTAACAGAGCCTTTTAAAAACTTACGTCTAGGTACTTTAGGTTATAAACGTATTCTAATCAAATCTTATTATTTAAAAACTAGCTACTAGTATGCTTATAAATAAATAATAAAAAATGGTCTTCAAATCTAGAGTCAATAGGTATTTTCTAGGTAAGCGAGTAACATCGTAGGCCATAGTATTGTTTAACACCAGGCAAGCTGTGGTCAAACGCAAACCTATAAGTTGTAAAAAAATTTGTATCTCTAAATATAAATAGGTACTACAACAGTGCCAACTCGTACGTATATGGCAGAATTTAAAATGATTAATTTGGCTTTATGCTTACCAAATTTACGGTCGCTTCAGAATCGAACTGTATTATCACTGTGCTTGATATAGGCAATTCATTGGTTAGAGATAGGTAATACTGATTTTCTTGGTCAGGAGGCAACACTGGTTCAAATTGCGCTGTCAAGTCATCGCTTCCGTTACATGGTTTTGCAGATGCTAATGGATTCCCTACTCTGGCCCAAGATTTTCTAAATATTTGGCTTGTCGCGTGACATCCTGATTGAAGCACAGTTAAGATTATAATTGTTCTGGTCAGCATTGTGTTCATTTTATTATTGTATAAGTTATTTTCACTCCAAATTTCACTTTTTAAGTTCAGAAGATTACAAATTACATATCTTTAGTTTGCATAAACAAATATCGTGTGTAGATACACACGCTATGAAGATATTTAATTGAACAGTTTCACACACATTGCGAATAAATCCATTTAAACATATTTCATTACCAACACACAAACGCAAAGTAGTTTTAACACTATTTACTTTTATTTAAATTGTAAACAAATCAAGCCAAGAATCACGAGCGTATGGCACACGTCATTGCATGTACAGACTGATCTTTTTCCTCAAAGAACGAGCTTTGCCAGTTTATGTTTTTTTTGCTCACTGGGAATAACCTTTCTTGATTTGCATGACCTGTGAATGCATATACTATACGAGTAATTGCAATTTGTATCAAAAGAGAGATAGTTAGTCGTGTAATTATTGATGTCTGGATGGCCCATTACATTCAGGGTTGTTGGTAATAAGCAATGTTAAACAATAAATCAATATTAGGACACATTTCACTTACGGCTGGTTAGCTCCATACTCAACCATTACTAGTTTGTATGATGGTTACTAACACAACTGATATACTACGTATACATACATACGTACTTTATATACATATATTAAACACCCAGACCAACAGCCAACACATTTAGTTCAGCACAAAGAAGTTGGTCGTACCGGGAATAGAACTCGGAACCTTCTGATTGGCTGTCCGGCATGGTTACCATTACGCCAACAAGGTCGTCAGTGTTCTATAGTATTAAGTAATATGCAAAAACATCATGACAATTATCATAATTTCTCATACATTTAGTAGAGCTTTCTTTTTGTGCTGAGTTTGCCTGGATGTATATAACTATGCAACTCACAGAATGTCGCGAGTTACCACTATTCTTGTACAAATAATTCAGATTCATTTAGTGCCAAATAGTTTTTTTTTATATATAATATTACGTGAAGTGACGACCTCGTTAGCGTAAAGGTTACCATGCCGGTCCGCTAATCAGAAGGTTCCGGGTTCGATTCCCGGCCCGGTCAACATCTTTGTGCTTAACTAAATTTGTTGGCTGTGGGTCTGGGTGTTAAATATGTATTTATATAATATGTATGTATGTATATGTAGTATATCAGTTGTGTTAGCAACCATAATACGAGCTAGAAATGGTTCAGTATGGGGCTAACCAGCCGTGTGTGAATGTGTCCTAATATTTATTTTTATTTTACGTCTACGTCTATGAAGACCTTGTCGAAACCCCTCGCCATAACATACCTATTTAATTGTTATTTTACAAATTACAGTACATAGAAATGGATTTTTTATAGACACACTTTTACTTTGTATATGACAACTGACAGAATCGTGTGGATGTGAAAAACTTGCTGTAGGTACTGTGCCTCAAAAGTTAAAGAAGAAGAATAAGAAGACATATACTCTGTATAGATTCTGATCGTTCAATTAACCGGTAAAGATGCAACAAGTAAACAAAATGTGTTCATACTTATAAATGTCAAACGGAGTAAAGATAAGTATACATTCTATACACACTTACCTTCAAAAGGTCGTTGTGTTCGATCAAGAAACCTGTTATGCTGAGCGCTTCTTTATAGTCCCCTATTACTCAAAAGTTTTTTTTTTTGGTAAATAAAGGTCGTCATTGTACACAATTTGGAGGTAATCCTAAATTCGTTATTATATTAATTTAGGGTTTATTTTTTTATTTACAACATCCTTTATTTGGGTCGAGTATCGAGAGAGTGAGACCCAATATGTAATATATTTTTATTATATAATAAAACATCTATGTCGTACATTTAATTATGAACTTTTTGTGATATATGTGAGAAGAAAAATAAAACAATCAATGTAATTTTTTGAATTAACATATCTCATTTTATAATAATAAAAAATATATATTTTTTTTAAAATGGTGCATTGTACATACGCTAAGACGCCACTAAAATTAACGCAATAAAAATATAAATCCTAAAACCATACGTAAGTTGAAATTAAATATTATTAGATCAACATACACAGTCTCATTAACACATGTTTGCTTACTTTTTTGTTTTTTAACTCTTGATGCAAAAATAATACAAGGTGTTGTAGGTGTGTTTGTGTGCGTGTGTGTGTGTGTTTGAGACTGTTTGTGGTATCGCATATATATGTGTTTGAAAAGTCTGATTTAGAAAGAACCCATTTTCCGGGAATGATCTTTGCTATGTTTGACAAAAATCGGTCGAAAATGGCCGTCTCTACAAAACTACATATTATTTTACACACATCAATTCTTAATATTATGGTAATTAAGATACATACATGATAAATTTCACCACAAATATGTTATCAGGGCTTTTTATTATTTATATTTTTATCACGTGTATTAACTGTAAATTTGAGCATCTTGTAACCTTTACCTAGAAAGCACCTGACTTCCTGAATCAAAGCTAAAACTTATCTACCCAGAAAGCCCAGCCATTAGATTAATACCCGGACCAACCCCAGTCCACCCGGTCGCAGGTGGCGTTAGATTTTTGCCGTGCCCTGATCGATGGCCTGAGAAAACTTTTTTACGATGATAAAAACGGGATTGTTCAAGGAGTTTAAAATTTTCGTCTTACCTCTTAGAATGGCGTTTATCAAAATCAACAAACGTAACTTTAATCCAAAGACTAAAATGTCGGCATCTACTTTGCACATCGTATCAGCGTTGCTATATATAGAGGTTACTTTGACATTTTTGGTACTCTGGCCACTGGCACTGGTTCTTAAGATTACATTTATATATATTTTTTTTATTCTAGTTATTTCTCACTTAATTAACTATTAATCAAGTTTATCTCCTATATCAAGTAAGTAGTGAACTTACACATAACTTGTATTATTAGGGCCGATATTCACATTCGTAATAAAGCTTAATTTTCTATTTTATAGATATAACAAATTAGTAAATTAACTATAGATAGAAAACTTAGCTCTGGTGCGTGAAGTTTAAAAGCTGCTTAAAGGTTGGACGAAAAAAAAGCTGAATGAAAAAGTCTTGACTTGACGACTACCTTGTACTAAGACAAACAGCAGGGACCTATAATTTTTATTTTTGAACGTTTTTAAAATTATTTATTACTTATATCTAGTGGTTGCCTAACAGTCCTTCCAGTATTATTAACATATCCCTGGCAATATTTTTATCAGGAGAAAAGTGTTTGAGGAACATCTGCTTATGTTTTGCAAACAGATGGTCTGTCCGGGCCAGTTTTTTGAACGAGCATTTTTCTTGTTTTGTTTTTGTTTGTTTACGTAGTTTTGTTTTATTGTCTTTTATTAGGAAACGTTTCGGGCAGTACAATGCTTCGTGTCTACTTGATTAAGAATATGAATTTGATATAAACCGTTGGAATCCACCCTCAAGTTAAAAAGCCTATCGTCCAACATCTAGCGGTGTGTTCTGGCAGCCTCTTTGAGAGCCAGATATTCCATACCAGACATGCTCCACCTTACACCAGAGTGTTGCTGACTCGCATTCGCTTTACGGTGAAGGAAAACATCGTGAGGAAACCGGCATGTTTGAGGACCACAATAATATCCGAATGTGTACCATTCGCCAACCCACATTTGGCCAGCATGGTGGATTACGGCCGATATCTCTCTCTTTAGTTATCTTAACGAATCCAAGTAGAAAAAGTAATAAGCGTACTTTGTCGTTTTTGTAATAATTCAGAGGCACGTTAAAATGTAAAACATATATGTATAATATACATATATGTGTTTAAAATGTATGTATAAACTTATTTATGCGGTTTAAGATTTTCACAATTTGCAGTAGCAATTAGCAAAGTTGAACACTGACTACGACTGGCTTTGTATTTTCACATAAGCGGTAGCAATATAAAAATTTGCTTAAAAACGTGCAAAAATTTCTGCTACAACAAAAACCTTACCTACAGAAATTGGCCTGCAAAGTCTAGCTTTAAGCAATTTCGGGATTTTCATATAAGGCAAAGTTTTACGAAAAACTCGCTTTCCAGTAGCAGCTGCCTTTTAAAGTTCTTTGTTTTACGCCATATGGAAAAAAATCTTTGTTAAATGCGGCAAATTAAGAAATATTTTGAGAATATCTCTCGCAAACAAAAGCTTCAAAGGCAAATTATATTTTTTAACAATTGATGATATTTAAAGAAGCGAGTCCAGTGCGGCAGAAACCGTCTGCATTTCAATTTGACAGTTGTTGGTTCGATACCGGCTACACAAATGAATTTTAAATGTAACTGTCTACTTCTTTGGCCAAGCTCTAGTTTTGAAAGTTTTCAGGCCCAAAAACCTCTGACTTGGTTTAGCGGATGTTAGCACTAAAACTAACAGCCGTACGCCAGTACCTACAATTTAACGTACCATTCGGCCCACTGTAGGTGCCCAGATGAAAATGACACTTTTAAAAAGCTATTTTGTATATTCGGTCACCCATCTGAGAACTGCCCGCGTTGACCGTTGGTTAACCTCAAAGATCGCATCAAATCATCTTAGTTAGCTACATGCCCTACATTACGCTAATTTTTACTTTGTGTTTACAATATACGTTACTATCTGATCCGGCAAACACTGTTTTGCCTTAAGTACAGTTAAAAATACTATATTGATCAGTTATCGAGCGGGATGAAAAAATATTGAATTACTAAAATGGCCATAAAAAATTGGGATTGGTGATAAAATAGTAAAAATTTAGAGTTTTATGTATTTGTAATGCCCCCGTTATAAAAAAAATAAAATCAAAAAATTTTTTAAAAAAATTAAAAAATTTACATATTTAAGGGTGAACAACCCTTATCACTTAGGGGTATGAAAAATAGATAGTAGCCAATTCTCAGACCTACTGAATACGAATATAAAATTTGGTAAAGCCGTTTCGGAGAAGTACGGTAACGAACATTGTGACATGAAAATTTTATATATGTATAAGAAAGATAAGAAGATAATGCTTAGCGTTTATAATAAGTAAATTTTACGCGTTTAATAATACTGTAACTTAAACAAAAGCACAAGAAAGAAACTTCAACAACAAAGATTTTCTTTGACTGAGCCAAGTCTGAGCTAGACATCGAGTACTCGAAAGTAAAGCAAGTCTATTTGTCATTGTTTTCAGGACGTCTTTATAAAACCAAGAATACAATGAAAACTAGGGTGGAAATCTGTCTCTAATTAAGTCGGAGCAAAATAGCTTATTTTGAAATTATATAATATCATGCGTAAATGAGAAGGCCACGGCTTTTTCAGTTTTATTATCTTTCATTTAGTTTTAAGAATCGCTAGATTTAAAAAACGCGGAGACATAAATTCGCTCGATAGTTTTTTATGTATACAACTGAAAAGTTACAAATTATTGGTAGAAAAAAATCCTCTCTTTTATTAGGTGGCAGATGATAACCTAGCCTATAGCAATATAAATTTAAGATTTTTTTTAATTAATGTTTATATCCAAGTCAATTAAAAAAGTAAATAAAAACAAAGAAAAAACCACTCATAAAATTAATTTAATAGGCCACTCCGGATAGAACTTGGCGGAAAGGTTATAACGCTTATGTTTTTTATATATATTTTTTAAGATTTAAATATGTGTATAGTGTGCTTCTGAAAGTTGTAAATACAATAAACAAACTACTTAATTTTTTGCAGGTGATGTTGTTATCTAGAATTGTTAGCTTATAATTAAAATCTCGTTAATTGTTGATTTTAAAAAAAATTGAGAAAAATCTATTGCCACACTTCAGGCGCTTCCGTCAAACTTATTATAATATGGCGTGGCTTAATTCGGCGTAACATCGCTTTCAGGAAAATTCTAGTTTTCATTTGACAAATCATTGTTTTTTGACAACCTCGTTGGCGTAATGGTTACCATGCCTTATTGTCAACCAGGGGGTCCCGGGTTCGATTCCCGGTACGGCCAACATCTTTGTGATGAGCTAATTTGTTGGCTGTTGGCCTGGGTGTTCAATATGTATCGATATAAAGTATTTATGTATGCATATGTAATATATCAGTTGTGTAAACAACCATAATACTAACTAAAAATGGTTTTTTAAAATAAATTAAAACTTTTATTGTTACATAAATGCTATTACTCTATTGACGAATTTCTAAACGATAAGGATTTATTTTTTGCATGCAAATAAACCGGCTCACTCCTCTTGTGTTGCGATACCCGAACAGGGTCCGTTATGAGATACCTACCTTTTAAATGTATAACATCATAATTATGCCATAACGAAGCAATAAATGTATTTGACTTTGACTTTGACTTTTTTAGTATGGAGTTATCCAGCCGCGTGTTAAACGAGCCCTAATATTAAAAAAAAAAATTAAGTAAAGAAGTTTAGTTTAACCATTCCACTTACTTAACTGTATATATGTATTCACATTCCGACATGTACATAATCTGTAATTAATTTTGCATGACTTAATTAATGTATATGTAATTATTCGGTTTAAAATTAGTAGCTTTGCATGCCGCGAGGCTGAATCCAGCCATCGCTTAGTTAATTATCAGACCATTTCTATTTATATTCTTGTGGGGAATAAATAATGCCCCATACTCTTATTAGAAATAAGAATAATAATAAATACGTCCTTTGATCAGTTGTTTATAAACTCTTCTCCATCCAAAGGTTGCCTGGAAGAGATCGCTTTAAGCGATAAGGCCGCCAATTGTGGCACACTTATTTGTAAGCTCTTTCTTTTTCTTTTTTGTATGTTAGAATTAATGTGTCCAATAAAGAATTTTCTATCTATCTATCTTATTTGCAGAGACTAAATAGAAAAGGTTACATCGAGTTACACAAAAAAAAAAAACAATTTCATCTTAAACTTAATACTATTGTTATTGTGGTAACTCGGGGGACTCTACCCCAGGGTCGATCTGTCTGTCTGTCGTTTCTGTCTCTTCCTTGCACACAAAAAATATGGACTACAATATATAAAGGGTGAATGTACACACTCATACATTAAAACACATAACGTCATAGTATACACTAATAAATAAACACTAATAATCATACACATAAAGTAAATAATCACGTCCAATAATATGTCACTACATCTATAAATTATGTCCCCTCTTAATCACGCCCCTAAGAAAATAAACTAGCTCTCACAAACTCAGGGTATCCTAGCGTGAGAGCTAGGGACCTACACAAATACTTTATAATCAATAAAAGTTAATATTATATTAAAGTTAATATGATAAATTTGTTGCTCAAATGTTAATATTGTAATAATTATAGTTTTTATTTTATAAGGGAACGCGAAAGACCTATTTGAAGAGACGACATAGAGTCAATAGCAGGAAAATTGTGGACAAGAACCGCCCAATTGTGAAGCACATGGCAAGAGTTAGAGGAGGCCTTCGTCCAACGTTGGACGATCCCAGATGACTGCAGTAAAATGCTAGAAATTTTGATATGTAAATAGTAAAAATTTAGACATATTATAAACATATTCATAAAGATAATAATCTCACTTAAACTTTACATACTGTTTTTTTAGACATTTAATTTTATGAAACTTTTTATAAATTAAAAAATTATAATAATAATTAAATACTGTAATGTTATGAATTTCTGGGAAATAAAGGCCATTTTTATTTTTATTTATTTTATTTTTTATAGTTTTTTTTTATGTAATTTGTGTTATATGCACATATATGTTTGTCAAATAAATGAATTATTATTATATTGTAAAATTATCAGAAAAAACAGTCAATCACGCAAGTAAATTACATGTAGGTTACCTAATAATAAGTAAGCGCTCTAATATAGAATTTTGGCTACAAGCCAGCCACACCGGTTGGGAAATTAAAAAGCATTAATTGGAACGTTTTTACCAACTCTGTGGTGCATTCAAACTTCATTACTGAGTCCCTTACTTCAGTGATGTCTAAGGCGGAGTAAGAATTAGTATTGATTATACATTAGATTTAAAACAGTAAATACCTATGTTTTTACTTTATTATTACTCACTAGTTGATAACCTCGGCTATTAATGCCAGTATGGTCTGATATTTCGATTAGCACAATAATAAATATCTCGTATAATAAAAGCTACACCCCGCGCATTAAAGAATTTCGTTCAAGAATAAGCTTATGTGGCTATCACAAGTCGTGCATAATGTCTGCTTTAATAGATTAGAATAGAATATTACTTATTTGTACAACCATAAAAAAATAAAAAGAATTAAAATTAAAAGCTTAAAAGTAGAGGTCAATGAACCAACCTGCTCGTGTTGCAGGTCTACTGTCAGGAGATTGCGTGAAGTCAAGTAAACGTCTGATATTAGGCTAAGATAATAACAATTGCGGTCTTATCACCGCGATTTTTACCAGGCAACCGGGAATGGAAAAATAAAACATACAAATAAGGCCATATATGTAAAAGTCTGATGATGATATCATCGTACTACTTTGCATAACGAGCAATGCCCCATCAATATGAATAAATTTTCCTACGACATCACTAATGAAATGAAAAAAAAAACAAAAGACTATCCTGTAAAAACTCCCAAATGCACTTGCCCTGTCAGGTACAATCACTGTTGTGATCAAAATTTGTGTTTGTATACTTTTTCTTCTTATTATTATTTGTGACGCTCTTGTCAGAGCGGTCGTGATCGTCATGGAAAGTCACCGGAGGGGGGCGGATATTATTAGCCTCACGACATCTTGCCATCTCTGCCTGCTGGATGTCATCCGGTTACATTCATTCAAGGGGCTACCAACTGCAGCTTTGATTTGGTCAGTCCACCTCGTGGATGACCTTCCACGCGGAAAGTCATCCACGAGGTATGGTGACTTCTATCTTCCCTTGTTTGTATGACGAAGCACTCTATGGACTATTATGTTTGTATACTACAGAACATAAATTCAAGGTTTCCCCAAGCTTCCTAAATCTAAGCTAAGGCTGGTACTGCTTGTTCGATGGCTTGAGTTTGAATGCGGTTTGAATACTCTCTTGATTGCAAACAGCCAGCACTTAACTGTTTGAGTATTACAGAAACCAGTATTCAATGTTCATGGATGGGACCAATGACGTATGAGGAAACTCAGGAATAACCTTTTTATAGTGTATCATATTCTCTAGTCAATAAAGAAACCGTTTCAAAGTGCATGTCAAAGTGAAATAAATTTATTGCTTCATTATTGTTATACATAATATCTCAAAGAATATTTATTAGGAATTACATAATAGACCCATCTCGAGTATCGCTACACTATGAGGAGTGAACCGGCTAATTTCATTAAAGGTATTTTTTTATGATTTAGAAATTAAATAATTTCATAATAGCATAGCTGACAAAAGAAGCATTTTAATTTATTTTCAAAGACTCTTTCTCTCTCTCTCTATTTCCTTTAGTTCTTCAGGCAGTTCACAATTTTTTTGTCCTTTAACTTGCACCAAATGAGTAAGAGAAAGCAAACATTCATATGTTTTCTTTATTGACTCGAGTCATATTATAGTTTATTACCACTACAGTTACTAAAGATAATTCTACGTAATTCAAGTTAATGTTTACAAAGTCTAGCATATTAACTGAAATAAACAGATGTGAAGATACGAGAATTTTGTAAATCTTTATACAAGGTTACTAAAAAGTAACAGAAAACCTATTAATGGCGGCCTTTTTTTCATCTAGATTAGTAACCAAAGTTTTGATTGTTGTCCCATTTAGATTAATTAATTAAGGTTCTATAAATTTCTATAAATTTAAAAAAATCGTGAAAAAAATCGTTGATCCGTAAGTTTTACCGCGTGCCTTAGAGTATTTTGTACAGAGAAGTACAACTTTCTTATCGAGCATTTCCGAAAATAGGAAAGCAGTAATTAATTGCATAGACTTATTAATGCCAGCCTTAAAACGTGTTCCGTTAGAAACTAGTAATCCTGTATTCTGTCTGACCAAACACGACACAATAAATGGTTTATGAGTTAAACTTAACACACACGATTACAGTACTACTCCCAAGCTTAAACTTAAGCAGATTAAGTTAACCGCATTCTAGCCGGGATAGTTAAGTTAGGTTATTTAGATAAAGCACATTATACTATTGGTAGATTTGAATTGGTGTGTAAATTAAATTAGAACTCTGGCGAAGCGTATTTAGTAAAAGTAATTGAGTTTCAGCCTTTCTATAGATACTAAGCATTAAGAACAACTTATATTTTACTTATCGTTTACACATTTCACACACGGCTGGTTAACCCCATACTGAACCATTTCTATATTCGTATTATGGTGGCTAACACAACTGATATACCTACTACATATTATACATACATACATATTTTTATAAAGATACATATTTAACACTCAGAACAACAGCCAACAAATTTAATTCAGCATATTTAAATGATTAATCCGGGTTCGATTCCCGGCACGGTCAACATAGATGGAATCGAACCCGGAACCTTCTATTAGATAATGAGATGATAATTAATCATTTAAACATTGTCAACTAATATTTTCTTTAATTTCTTCTTTTTTTTTGCAATAAATAGGCTTGCTCTTAAACACATTTCACCTGATGGTAAGCGATTTTATGATGTAAGGTGGAGCGTGTTTACCCAGAAAAAACCTGTTCACTCTTGCTTTGAAAACCGCCAGACTGTAAGTTTCAATAAAAATATGTGATTTGAATTTCGCTTTCTTAAGAATTAAGCTGCGACACTTTAAACTACTATCTCCAAAATCAAAATAAATAATTCATTTCGTGTTTCTAATTAATAAAATCAGTGCAAAAATAAATGACGTTCATATAATTGACAACTTTAAAAAAGTTAATTTGCAAAAAATATTATTGTCGTTTAAAATGTAATAATATTACATTACATAGTATACATTACATAGTACATTAGACCATGGTTAAAACCAAACCAAATTGTCTTCATGACAATTCTTACTATAATTCACTGCTATGTTTAAGCCACAAATGTTGATTATAACCATCCCGGATAAGTTGAATATTCATATCTCGCGCCGAGTACGTGATCCGCTTGTATTATGGGCCAATGCTGTAAGCATATTTAAGTTTTCATGGCGAAAACAAGAATTAATATACTATATCCACAAATAATAATAATGCCTACAAAGAGTCCTTGAGTATGTCGGTCACATAGCTCGTAAAGATGGGAGCAACCTTGAGAAGCTAGTTATCACAGGCAAGATCGAGGGTAAAAGACCGCGAGGACGAAGTCCGGTGCGTTGGACTGACCAGATTCGCACCACACTCGGAACAAAAGTTCATGAAGCCATTCACACGGCAAATGACCGGAGTCGATGGCGCAAGATCGTGCGGGAGGAGAAGATGATCCGTGGCGGGGGTCACGACCCTCAGCAGTGAGAAAAACGACGCGAGGAGGAGGAGGATCCACAAATATATCCATCCTACTAATATAATAAATGCGAATGTTTGTTACTGCTTCACGCTCAAACGGCAAAACCGATTTTAATTAAATTTGGTGTGAAGATAGTTTAAACCTTGGATTAACACATAGGGTACTTTTTTCAAATAAAATCTTTATTACTCCTTTACGCTCCAATGTCTGGAGCAATTTTGATGAGATTAACAATGAAGATACGAGTAAGTGAGACTCTGGATTAACTAATACATAGGCTAATTTTTATCCTGGATTAACTTCTTTTTTGTCCCAGGTTAACGTGGGTAATACTTGGGTCGCAGTTAGTATGTACATATAAGTCAAACTGATGTGTAGATATTATCATAGTTTTTTTTTTGGAATCCATTATATATTTTAGCTGATTTAACACAAAGCATTATGCTCCATCTAACGCGATCCTATATACCAAGAAGTCGGTTAAAGATTTTAAATAACAAGACTATAACCATTAGCTTTACGAGAGTAAGTTTGAAGAGTACTTTTGCTCTTTGAAATTTAAAACCTAAAAAAATAAATTGTTATGCCTTTTTATAAACAAGCCATCGTCCTTTCTTTAACCTTTTAAGTTTGACCGTACCAGGTGACTCGACGGTCAAATATAAGCCTTTTCATCTATTTAATGTAGTACTCGAAAAAAATATTACAAAAATGATTTCTTGTAATCCATTAAGCTTAATAAATCACCACTAGAAAGCTAATCGCTTTTGATATTAGATATCTACGTGGTTTCATTCCAGCATGTCTAAGAGCTACTTGTGAGGTAAATGCTGTTAGCTAAACGCAGAATAAAGACGAAACCACTAATTAAAAACTTAGGTACATCTATAACATCGTATTATACTATTAGAAATTCTCTGAACAGTGAACTTCACGAGGAAAATTTCTTGGAATATCGTTTGTAAATACAACAACAATTACTAAACCAATTTTATCTAAATTTAGAAAATCTTTTAAGAATATGTTTTTTATCGCTCCATCAAATATCTTTAAAATCTAAAAGTAATTAGCCTTGAAACCATTTTCTTCCTTTATATCTATATAAAGGTATACTAGTTGACCCGGCAAACGTTGTTTTGCCTTAAAAAAATAGATAGTAGCTGATTCTCAGACCTACTGAATAGTCATGTAAAATTTGGTAAAAGTCGGTCAAGCCGTTTCGGAGGAGTACGGTAACTAACATTGTAAATATTGGTTTTCAAAGCAATGGTATACTCATTTTTTCTGGGTTACCTCTGATCATAATCGCTAAGGTAAATGATGAAGCGGAAGCCCGTTTCATGTAAAAAAAAATATTAATACTACTAATGCTCAGAAGTAGAACCTGTATACAAAGTTTTGTTGAGATTACTTCAAATTTACGGCCTCTACGCGAAAACCGAACATATACAAACATACTCATACATACAAGCTGTCGAAAGCAAAATTGGCTAGTAAATTAATTAATTCATTTATTTCAGAAAAATCCATAAAGTTCACAACATATATCAATAAAATACAATACACATAAATAAAATCAAATTAAATAATATACAAATCAAATCAAAATAGTAATTATAATTTTTCTCCCGTCACAATTCTCATCCATTTAAAATGTATTGGGCAATCTAGACGCTCATATATCATGTTCAGGATGCTGTTGCTGCTGGCTCGCACACGCTGTCGCAATGAGACGACCTTCTTGCGGATAACCGCATAAAAGTCATCTAAATGTGCCTCCGCGAACATCAAAGATGCACTGCACTAGCGAGGCAGCCGCATCAGCACCCTGAAAATGTCATTGTATTGTACACGCAAGACACTGGCAGCCCGACGAGTATGATTCACCCACACTCTACTCGAGCAGAAGGACTGACAGTATAATGCCGCCACCTCGCTCGCTCGGTCATCCATTTTATAAGAGGTAAACTTTTATAGTTTTGAATATCCTATCACATATAATAGGCAAAATTTTAAATAAATTCAACAGACCTATTTGCTTTCGAAACCCATTATTTAGTAATTTATCAGTTTTAGTAGCAGTATTAAATATTAATTCACACCATAAATACTGGGCAGATGCAGATTATTACACATAATATTAGAGTCATCATAGTTTATCCGGTTAGCTAACGGTAGCTAGATAATGCTTCCGGATATCCGGATCTCTACAATATCCGCTGAGCTAATTTATTATCGGATCGGATGTATGCCTCATTAAACGGAAATGCGTTCAGAATGAGTCTTAGTTAGAAGGTTATTATTATATTGACAGTTTGTGACTGAACATTCCATAATTTTATTGGGAATAAACGTCAACCTGAAATGTGGTTACAAGATTATTTTGACTGATATACAACTTTCTTAAGGCAGCTTTAGTACTTTAGTATGTACTAACCCTTTTATGTGAAAAATAGTGTTCTTAATATTAGAAAAATCGTGAGACCGTAAATAGTAAAGCCCCACTAAAGACAATTTATATATTTATTTAATACAATTTATATATTTATGAAATACTTCCAGTTTATGAATATTATTTCTGACAAAACAATTGAGTATGGTAAGTCCAAATATCTCAATTTAACAAGTACCAGTGACGCGCTGAGTTTTGTTTTGCAAACTACCAGTCACTTTGATTGTTTGTTATATTGGTACCAGTCTACCAGTCACTTTGATTGTTTGTTATATTGGTACCAGTCAACCAGTCACTTTGATTGTTTGTTACATTGGTACCAGTCTACCAGTCACTTTGATTGTTTGTTATATTGGTAACAGTCTACCAGTCACTTTGATTGTTTGTTACATTGGTACCAGTCTACCAGTCACTTTGATTGTTTGTTTTATTGGTACCAGTCTACCAGTCACTTTGATTGTTTGTTATATTGGTACCAGTCTACCAGCCACTTTGATTGGAATGGGCCAGCGCAATGCTATAGCACCGACTGGTTTGTCTTGTCAATTATCAACTTATATGTTTTAATGCGAAATAGCTTTAATAGAGTAAACCTATTTATTAAGTGTTATGTGAAGGCATATTAATGCCGTCTCATAAGCCTACATAGTAAAAATAATATCTTACCTCAATACACATTTCCGAACTATCACATAACTTGATGCTGTTAATAAGGGTAGAGGGTCACGATAAGGGCTAAGCAGTGGCACAAATATTACTCGCTGAGTAGGGACTGTCGCAAAAAGGGCCTTATTATTTGGTATTTCGCTTATAAGGCCCTTTGGGCAAATAAAAACCTAATTGGGGAATGATAAATAATGACTTGCAGATAGTAACATAGAGAAGATATTAAGACACATTTGAATAAAAGTTATGTATTAATCACGTTTTAATCACTACATACTCGTATATAGAAAAAAAAACGCATCAAAATCCGTTGCGCGTAGATCTAAACATACATATGGATTGGAAGACAACGGGAGAGGCATAGTTTTACACTAATAATTGAGAAGTGATAAATTGTAACGGTATGTTAATATAATATTAAGAAGATTACATACATATTCAAAAATAACTTTATAAAATAATATTTGTGTAATTAATCTGCTAATTTTAATCAAATAATGTATTGCGGTTTCACATTACTTAATTAAATTAGTGCATAAAATTAAAGTAATTGAGAGTATATAGTAAAAGTTACATTAAATATAAGTGCCAAGGTTACTTGGATGATAATTTAGAAATAACAAAAACAAAAAAATCGGTAACCATGATCGTAGTTAAAATCGATTAATAAAGTCCATTCACTGTAGTCATTGCAGATTTATCTAATACTCGCAGGCTTATATTTAAAATGATTTACTATACAATTCTATCAATTCCACCAAACTGTTTAAACAAGAATTAGTGGTGAATCTGTCGTGGCCGCATCGTAGAATTATTGATCATTTCATGAAATGGTTGATCATTTCGTGAAGTGTTCCCGTTTCATGAAGTGGCCAACTAATGATAACCAAATCATTAAACTTCTTCTTCGTGGTCACCCTACTCTCGTGCGCGTACTAAGGGCCACTATCTTGACAAAAACAAAGCGCTTGCAGCGCCTCTACCGGTAGTCAATGAAACAATTTCACGATATGATCGATTAAGATTGATTATTTCATGAAATAGCAGTGCGTCCAGCTGGCCCTATCGTCAAACGATTTCTTATCATTGATCTGGCCTGGGCACATCATGATATGGCCAATGGACAGTGACATATTTCATGAAATGCTACCATTTCATGAAATGGCCGATCATTTCATGAAATCGGCAATTTTACGATGCGGCCACGACAAATCCACATTTACTTACACGAATGAATTGTAAGGATGTTTAATCCTGTATCAGGGTTGCCATAGATTTATGTCGCTGCGAGAATCAAATCCGGGACCTCATGTTTTGCAACCTGGAAAAGAGACCACTCAAAATTTAATCTTTATTTTCATAATTTCCTAAACATAAAATATGTACATCTTGCAGGATTCAAAATTATTAGTTTTGTAAAACTACAGAATATTTTATTAGGTCATCGTGCGAAAAAGTCCTTTTTCTCTTTAAGAATTTGAATGATCTACAGAAAAATATTCTGAGAACATAAATATTTTGTTGTTATTTATGGAGCCTGTAAGCCACGATTACTTGTATACATACAAAACATTTTTTATCCATTTCTTCTATCACTCAAATTACTGACAATTTATACTGAATACTTTGAACATTTTTCACTGATTGTTTGAACGAATCGACAACTAAAATATATTCCCAGTTGTAAAAATACTTTCTACAAAGTTCACTATTTTGTTTTGACTACAGTTTGATTTGGTTTTCAATTTATTTCGTACTGGTGTTTGTATATCAGTTTTACTTAATTCCTGAAATATTGATTAAATTTAATTAGCGAAATTAAAAAATATATAAATCGTAATAACTCGTCAGAAAAACGCACAACAACAAAACATTATAATATCACAATATTTTGATGAGTAATGGAGTAAGTGTTCAAGTTATCATAAGCTACGGTTGCTATGGACGGTGTTTGGATAGATGGCCATGCACAAGATTGTCGTTTTAAAAGGGGCATTTTCTTGGGGCTTGGGTCGAACAACACGTTAAATTGTAGAACCCGGCATTTAGTCTTAGTAAAAAGAGGCCTTCGAGCGGCTTGAAAATTATCGACACTCGGCCACTTAGCTCATACGAAGAAGAAGAATACTAAAAACTATTCCTTCGTTGTGTTTGACGCGTTTGAAGGGTTGCCTCCGGCTAGTGAACGTTGACCTAACACACGAAACCTGTAATAAGGTATAACATAGTGTGGAAACGTTGTAAGCATTCCACCAAAACAAAGTTATAATGGTACTATTCATACAATAACAGGCATACCGCGATCCAAATTTCCCAACGACTCCTAACTAACGTGCATTCAAACTTAGCTTGGAACGTTATTTTGAATCCGGAGCAAAGCTTGGACGCGCTCCAGAATTTTAATTAATTCCACTCATGGTACTGACCGAGACTTACCTAGTTGCTGGTACCCGTACTATCTCCAGACTGATTGCTTTAAGATAGTTATAGCATTTCATCCATAGACAAAGTTAATAATAATAATATAGCCATTCATTCAGATCTTAAGGAACAAAAAATAATTAAATAAAATAAATAAAAGTTAAAACTATTCTACTATCTGCTGTTTAGTAATCTTTTGTAGATCTGTTTGCCAATCGGCAAAGGCCTCCTCCAACCTTTTCCACTCTGTCCTTACTATGGCTACTCTGTTCCACATCACTCCTGCCACCTCTTTGATGTCATCGTCCCACCGTTTCTTTGGTTTCAGATAGACAAAGTTATTAAAAAATATATCATTATAAGTGTTCTCAGTGGTAAAAAAAATAACAATATAAGTGTTATACTTATATTGTCTTTTTTCTAAGATAAACTTAAATACAAATAATAAACTATATCTTAGTTTGTGTCCGCGGGTAGGGTGCCTAATATGCTGGCGGCATTACTTCGCTGAATCGCCAAACTATACAATATAAGGAACGCAAAAATAACAACAATTTAAGATGAATAGACGAGTAAGTTACTTATAATGTTCTTTTTTAATGTCCGTCGCAATAACGATGGGGTGCTATAATGTTGTATGCCTGTGTGTGAGTGTGCGTGTGTGTGTGTGTGTGTGCGTTGCTGTGCTGATAGCTCCTGAACGGATTAACAGATTTTGATTTCGTTTTTTAAATGATAGCTGACACAAAACGTATGACAATGTAGATATAAAACAAAAAAGTTTGATTTGTAAAATACATGCACAATGATAAATTTCAGATTGAAGATAGCCACGAAATCTTGAGCTAGGGATTTTATAAATGATTATTTACACATTTCTATGGTATCATTGCACTCGTATTACTTAAACCAAACAATTGAATCGCCCTGCCAAAAATCTTCATACGAGTACATCACAAAAAATACGAGTAAAACAAAAACGAAATATTCATGAAATAAACAAGTAAGGTAAAGGCACCTATTTCCGCGGTATTTTCACCAAGACTTGAAAGGATATTGAATATTAGGCATTAACTGAACCTTTCTAACAGTTTGGCAATTTTTTTTAGAATCTTTATTGTTTTTACTTTTTAAATATACTATATAATTAATAATAAGGTTAAACTTTGTATTTAAAATTAAATTAAATCTGAAAAAAGTCCTAGGCACCTTATTCCGATGTAAAAATCCTTATTCCGATGTATTTGGTCCCTAATTCCGAGTGTACAAAATAGAATCGGTAGGAATGATACATGTTTAAAAAAAAAAATACTACTTATTAACATTAATTATTATTTATTAACCACATTATTATTATCAATATGGCTCCTAAAGAGCTACGTTGAACTGTTTGTTACAATTTGTTACTGGACTTCTTAACAATGAGAATTTTTTGATCCGTGTAATAGGATTTTGGAGATCGTCTTCTGTATATTTTATTCTAGCCTTCATTATCCTATAACCAAAAAAAAAAAAAAAAAATTTGAATAACCTCACCTATTTAATCTTTAAAACAAATTAAACAATGAAGTGAGCTATATACAACGTGTTGCTTTGCATTCTCGCCAAATTTGTAGAGGTATATAGCAATAGCAGACCATGAATAAACGATGGCGCAACCTTGAGATGGAGACAAAACATCTGATCCATGCATAAAAATTCGTTGATCGTCGACAAAATATATAAAACAGCAAATGTTTTTTTTCCAATTTCAAGGTTGCCCTTAGTTTATTCGTGCTCTGCTAGTGGAGTAAAACTACCTCTTCACATTTGCAAAGCAACATGTTGTATATTAAGTTAAATCAAATCCATGCAGTAATGCAAACGTCTTAATATAGGGCTCTCTGCCAAGCAAGGCATTATGTAAAATTATATTAGTAATAAGTACATACATTATTTGTATTTGAAAATTATTCATAAACGTTTACCGCTATATTTCTTAGTTTGTGATAGTTACTAATGATTATGATAGGAGAATAGTAATTTTATAAATTTTTATTTAGTTTTTGCATTTACTAAAACTAAATAAAACTACATTGTTACCTGTACAAGTTGTGAACACTCTGTATTTTACTTGAGTCTGTGCCGCGGAATTACGTGCGTATAGAACCTTATCCCGACCTACTGTACATCGGAATAGCGTTTCGTATAAAAATATCATGTTTCCTAATTCCGAGTACTAAAAAATGTATAAATTTGTCATATTTTTTATACAGAAAAAATCTTATTTGCTATATCGTCGTAATTATATATATTACTTGCTAACACTTATATTAGATTAAATATGAACTTTAATTTTCTTTCTTATCTTCTCCATACAACGAATTAATAAAATAGGTAAATAGATCATCTATAACATGCTATCATTAGTGAATGTGATGCAAAAACTTACCTCGGAAATAGATTTTAATATTCATTTCATATTTAATTTGTCAAATCCAAACCGAGATATCCTTAATCATAAAAACAACCCAGAAAATCAAAATATATATCAATACTATGAAATCGCTATTCCGCGGTATACATCGTAATTAGGAACTGACTAAAATATTTAGCACCTAATGCCGAGGTATATTCAAAATACATTTGGAGCTTAATTTACTCAGAAAAATGCACAAAAGTTAAGTGTTTTAGATTAAAAACATATTTTTTAAATAGTTTAACACAAAGAAGTAAACACAAAGTACAAAAATAACGAGAAAAACACTATTTAAAAAAACATGGTATTCACGTGCACAGGGTCCAAAATGTATGAAGCGTGCGTTTGAGCCAGCTGCTGTCGCTATTCTAACCGATTATTTCAAACTGTTTACACATGACACCACTTTTTTGATGTTATAACTACGCAAAGATATATTATCTATTGAATGGAAAACCTTGCATTAATTTTCATTAATTAAATCTCTTGTAAGCGCTATTTTTCTGAATACCTCGGAATATGGTGCCAATTCCAGAACCCCTCGGAATAAGGTGCCTTTACCTTAATTATGATTTAACGAGTAACAACCATGTAGATTTTCTTTCTACATAGTATCGCAAAGTTAGGTGGTACAGCATTAATTTGACTCACCTAGCTAAGCTATGTGTGTTGATCAGATAAGTACCATTTATTCTCAAAGTTAATTAATGTTTTTGATAAATTATTACACAGGAGACAATATTTATATTTAAAAAAATACATAATTTTTTGTGATCTATGATTTTGGGAGGGTAATTTTAACTTTTGAAATCCATCTCTTGTATCATCTAACCAACAAAAATTGCACCGAGAAAAAAATTGTCATTATTAAGTTTATATCTTATCTTATATATAAAATTTCCGTGTCACAGTGTTTGTTACCGAACTCCTCCGAAACGGCTTGACTGATCATTACCAAATTTCATATGCGTATTCAGTAGGTATGAGAATCGGCCAACGTGAAACGTTTTTACCCCTAAGTGATAAGGGTTGTTCACCCTAAAATATATTTTTTCGATGATTTTTTTTTATTTGAATTTTATATAAAGTGGCATTAAAAAATACATACAACCCTAAATTTTTACTTTTTTATCATCAACCCCTATTTTTTTATGGCCATTTTAGTAAATTTCTCTGTCACAGTGTTTGGTGCCGTACACCTCCGAAACGGATTGACTGATCTTTACCAAATTTTATATACGTATTCAGTAAGTCTGAGAATCGGGTACTATCTATTTTTTATACCCCTAAGTGATAAGGGTTGATCACCCTCAAACATTTTTTTTTAATTTTTCGACCAATTTTTTTTATTTTATTTTAGTATTAAGTGGCATTAAAAAATACATACAACCCTAATTTTTTTACTTTTTGATCATCATTCCCTATTTTTTATGGCCATTTTAGTATTTTATTCATTTTTCATCTCGCTTGATAACTGATCAAATATAGTATCTAACTGTACTTCGAGTAAAAATCCTTTTTTTTTTTGAAGAAAATAACTAACAAAATTTAACCTGATATACTTATGCTTATGATTATTACCAATCTTAAATACTTAAAATTTGCCGCGCCTTTACTTTACTGGTGAGTGAAATGCCACACTATGCCATAGACCGAAGTCGGTCTCCTGTTTTACTCACAAAATTCTTCTTCACAGACTTCTTTCACTGTTTACACAAATTTCGACCTTCGTTATTGTTTATGTATCGTATGTAATAGTATTGTTAACAATTATCATTTTGCTATATCAATGTAACTCTCTTATCAACTTAACCGCGGCTCCACCCGCGTGTAAGTCGCTTTATTGCATAACCTCTTCTGCACATGACTGTTGTAAAAAATGTATTTTCATCTGTGCGCTACTGTGGATCGGATTATACGTTAAATTGTAGGTCCTCTTAGCACAAACAGTCGTTAAACTAAGGCAGGGTCTTGAAAAACTCTCGACAACATAACTTAATCACTTAGTTCTTACGTAGAAGAAGCTATAAAATTTGATGTACTAATAAACTAGACCCTGAACGTATGAGCAAAAATTTTTCAACAAATATGATAATGACACTACAAATATTATGTAATTTGTTCTGCTTTGGACTTCTTTATGCTCAAACGGCTCGAACAAATATGCTAAAAATTTTCGCGCTCGCTTCGCTCGCGCATAGCTCGCTGCGCTTGCATCCAGCTCGCTTCGCTCGCGATTGGTCCTATGACTTTTGGGTCATAGCCTACGTCACTACAAATATTATGTGATTTGTTCTGCTTTGGACTTCATTATGCTCAAGCGGCTCGAACAAATATGCTAAAAATTTTCGCGCTCGCTTCGCTCGCGCATAGCTCGCTGCGCTCGCAACCGGCTCGCTTCGCTCGCAATTGGCCCTAGGACGTTTTGGATCATAGCTCACGACACTACACATATTATGTAATTTGTTCTGCTTCGAACTTCTTTATGCTCAAACGGCTTGAACAAATTATGCTAAAAATTTTCGCGGTCGCTCCGCTCGCGCATAGCTCGCTGCGCTCGCATCCGGGTCGCTTCGCTCGCGATTGGTCCTAAGACGTTTTGAGTCATAGCTTACGACACTACAAATATTATGTAATTTGTTCTGTTTTGGACTTCTTTATGCTCAAACGGCTCGAACAAATATGCTAAAAATTTTCGCGCTCGCATGCATCTCGCTTCGCTCGCGATTGGTCCTAAGACGTTTTGGGTCATAGCTTACGACACTACAAATATTATGTGATTTGTTCTGCTTTGGACTTCATTATGCTCAAGCGGCTCGAACAAATATGCTAAAAATTTTCGCGCTCGCTTCGCTCGCGCATAGCTCGCTACGCTCGCATCCGGCTCCTTTAGCTCGCGATTGGTCCTAGGACGTTTTAGGTCATAGCTCACGACACTACAAAAATTATGTTATTTGTTCTGCTTTGGACTTCTTTATGCTCAAACGGCTCGAACAAATTATGCTAAAAATTTTCGCGCTCGCTCCGCTCGCGCATAGCTCGCTGCGCTCGCATCAGGCTCGCTTCGCTCGCGATTGGTTCTAGGACGTTTTGGGTTATAGCTTACGACACTACAAATATTATGTAATTTGTTCTGTTTTGGACTTCTTTATGCTAAAACGGCTCGAACAAATATGCTACAAATTATCGCGCTCGCTTCGCTCGCGCATAGCTCGCTGCGCTCGCATCCAGCTCGCTTTGCTCACGATTGGTCCTAGGACTTTTGGGTCATGGCTTACGACACTACAAATATTATGTAAATTGTTTGGTAACGGTTCGAATGGAATCGCTAAAAAATTTTGAATACCTAAAACTTTAGAAAAATATCATTCCCTACTAACCTTAAAAAATTTACAATGAAATTGTATTATACAAATAACAGACTTCAAAATCATACCTACATTTATAATTCTAACTGTATCTAAAAAGGGAAAAATAATTTTATGCCTACACATAAGTACCATCGAAGACTTTATTTGATTAACTTATAAACATGCTATTTTCAATTTGTATTTATCCTGTATTCTTGGCGTCGGTGCCATCTAAGAAGAACAAATTAATGTTTGTTAAAATAAACACTATTAAATAGATATGATTGAACATAATATTTTTGGCGTTTGTTACTTTTATATTCCCTTAACGTTTGTTCATGGCGTACATATAGTAAGTAACATTTTAATTATGCTAGAATTTGTCTAGAAACTAGAATAAAAATATTTAATAAGGCAAAACAACGTTTGCCGGGTCAGCTAGTATAACATAATTTTCTTTGGTTTAGAATGTTTCTACTCGTATTAAACAATCTGATGAGAAGTTTCAAACTGTGTTAAGTATATATAGTTAGAAAGAAAATTCTTTGAAAAACACAAACGTGAACAAGGGGGTACCACAATTGACGGCCTTATCGCTTAAATTGATCTCGACCTCGACCCTGACCTTTCGATGGAGAGAAATATTTTATACTGGATATAATATATTTCGTTAACAGCCAAAAGCAAATTATCCCGTTTTTTGCCAATGCTGTTCATTTTACAATAACGTTTAATTTCATTTCACGGGAAGGGACGTTGAAATTTATTTTCGGCTGTCCAATTTGGGTGTCATAATCGACCGCATCATTGCTTCCATCAATAAAATTGTGGTTCCGTAATAAAGGGAGTTACGGGAACGATCGATCTATTTAAACTATACCTGTCGAATTTTTATGTAATAGTTTTTATAAATAATAGTTTTGTTTCTTGGAATCGAGGTGAAAAGAGACGCATTTTCAATATTACGAGTAAAATAAAATTAATAATGACGACCTCGTTGGCGCAACGGTTACCATGCCGGACTGCTAACCAGAAGGTTCCGGGTTCGATTCCCGGCCCGGTCGACATCTTTGTGCTTAACTAAATTTGTTGGTTGTGGGTCTGAGTGTTAAATATGTATCTATATAAAATATATATGTATGTATATGTAGTATATCAGTTGTGTTAGCTACCATAACACGAACTAAAAATGGTTCAGTATGGGGAAACCAGCCGTGTGTGAAATGAGTCCTAATATTTATTTATTTATTTAATATTACGAGTAACTATGTTATAGTTTTTTTTATTACTAGTACACCCTTCACCCACGGCTGGTAAGCCCCATACCATTTCTAGTTTGTATAATAGTTGCTAACACGACTGATAAACTACATATATGTATATTCATAAATACTTTATGTCGATACATATAATTATAACACCCATACCGACAGTCAACAAATGTAGTTCATCACAAAGATATTGTCCATGCCGGGTATCGAACCCCGTACCTTCTGGTTGGCTGTCTGGCATAGTAAATATTACGCCAACGAGTTCGTCGTCGTCGGAACTATTAAAATTTAAAAGGTAGTTTGATTGTTTTAGGTTAAGAATGTAACAGAATTTTAATACTATTTATTTATTTGCGTTTTTTTTATAAAATTGCCACATGTTGCATACTTAAGAATAATTTTTCGTTCGTGTTTGATAAAAAAAAATTCAGTGATTATGCTGTATAATAATAACAAAAATGGTATCAATTAAAGTAACAGGCTATTTTATCATTAATTGAACTATTTGAAACTAACAAAAATATATTGATTTTGTTACAAGACTATTTTCTCAGCAGTTAGTGAAATTATTGTCAGAATCGGACACAAAGCGTTTTAGAGATGGAAATATATTCTAGAACCGTCCTTGCTTACATTTGGAGATCTGCAACAGATTATAAAATTGCAGATATACAAACTTAAAGAATTGCATAGTTTGTGGCATCAAGATGAATTAAATAGTGACAATGTAACCTAATTCAATACCAATCAGTAAAGGGAATACTGATGATATTATAATACCGTAATTTGGTTGACATGTTAAATTGTAGGTCCCGCCGTTAGTCTTAGTACAAACAGTCGTTAAGCCAAATCAGAAGCCTTTGTGCGGCATGAACATTCTCAACACCAGAGCTTAACCACTTAGCTCACACGACGAAGAATAATAAAAGGGTGTTATTATTATTTTAATTATAAAACCCTTTGGTTCGGTCCGGTTGGTCGTCCCAAGTATCGCTGGGAAGACCTAGTGCAGCAATACCTGAGCACACTTCATGCCACAGACTGGCAGGAGACAGCACAGGATAGAGAAAAGTGGCGTCTCTTGGTGTCGGAGGCCAGGATCCATTTTGGGGTTATCGAGCCATCATAGTAAGTATTATTATTTTAAACTTGTGTATCTGCAAGGCACACAAATCAGTCGTAAGTAAGTTTAGTATAATATACGGCACCACGGCTGCATTTCCCAGCATACGAATTAGTTTCCACTAGCTCTCGTATGTCGCCGATTTACTTCACATATGGACTGCCATGTTTATAAATTGTAAAGTGATATCCAGATTTTATTAAAGTTTTGAATCTAGAAATAGACTTTCTTCATGTTCAAGTTTTTACGAACGCTTCGAGTTTGCGGCACTATAGTACCACTAACAGTTTTTCGTAAAAACAATAATGGCACTGTAGTACTCACGGACGGTCAAGTGGTTATTATGATTAACTTCAGGTGTTAGCTTATCATACTAATATTATAAATGCAAAAGTTTTGTGTGTGTGTAAGTGTTTATGTTTGTACTTCTTCACGTCCAAACAGCTTAACCGAATTCTATGAAATTTGTTATAAAGATTTCTTAGATCTTTTTTTTTTTTGAACGTGAGGATATGCATTTACGCATGCCCACCACACCCGGGGAGGTGGGTGGGGTATGTCGGGCTCGATGCCAGAAGGGCATTACTACCGACTAAAACCTCACGATGGCCTCCTCACCGGAAAGGGCGGGGTGAGGTTCCGTTTCTCGCATTAACCCACCACCCCGCCCACCTCGGCTAGCCCGAGAGACACCCCTTGCAGTGCACGTAGTGCACCGCAACCACCTCGGGGACGAGGGACGTAAGTTCGAATTTGATGTAGTTCTTAGTGATTGATCTTAAATTGATGGTGCATTTTTTGACGTATCCAAAAAAATGCACCATCAATTTAAGATCAACATCAATGTATGTTACAGAACTTATGGATAAAAAATGTACTTAATCGCAGGTTTCTTAAAAAACTATTAGTTGCTGGTTTCTTAAATTTTAACTAAGCAATTACTTCCATAAAAATTTAAATGATTTGAATTTATTTGTACTTGTACCTTATAACAACTACTATTTTGTACAGTCACGTGTTGTAAAGTAGGTAAGTCAAATTAAATCAAAAAATCAAATCAAAATCTTTATTTATTAAGCGTTACAAAAATCATGTGTAGGTACATATTTTTAAGTTATTAGATTTACCTATTGCAGTGAGACTAAGACTAAAAGTAACTATAGTCCAGGGTTAAAAATATGCTATACACTACGGCCTCGCTAAGCTTGTCTAAGCTTTGTTTGGCGTAGCACCAGCTACGTCTTTATAGCGTAGCATATCGTAGCATGTGCTACGAGCTGTCACATACTTGGATAGCCTTTCATCCCGTAACCTTAAGCTTATGAAACTTTGTACCACACTCATCTCAATTAAAACTTGAGTCGAGTCTCGGTTTCTTTGACACATACTTGTAGGCTCTTTACGTTACGGCATTACCGAAATTCGTAGACTCCCTAATGTACACATTTTCTCAAGAAATTAACTTAAAGTATGATGGGACTTCCTTAACATGTTTGCTGAGACCATGGAGTCAGTTTAATGATGAGGGCGTAGTTAGGGGAGGGGGGATTGGTTTATTGTTCTTCTTATTAGCTTTCAAATTCAAATATATATTTCTTGCCAAATAGGTACAATTGGTGTTATCACAGTAAGTTGGCCCTCTATTTTGACCGTCAGGTGAATGCAAAAGTAGATACTTGGACAGTATTGTTTTGTGCGCATTTTCTAGTCTGTAACATACTCATAGATATTATTAAAATTTTTTGCATATTAAAATGTAGAAACAAAATGTTTATTATCCACTTGAACGTCTAGGCTAATATCTACCAATCTCTAATATCGTGCTAGAAACCGCACAATTTCCTGTATTTTATCAATCAAACTTTTTTCTAAAGTACGAGCTTTGCACTTGATATATAATACCGTAGTCATGAAAAATAGAAACTATTCAAAGTAAAATTATTTTTGCATTGAGTCAAACTTCTTTGATTCAATTTCAATTATCATACTCGAAGCCCAGGCCTAAAAAATAAAAATACCTAAAAATTTAGAGCTTTATATATATCGTAGATATTTATTTGTAAGACCGTCTCCAATTTCAAACAAATATTTAACGGCTAATTAACTCAAACAAAACAATTATTATCATGGATAAAAAAAATAAAAGAACAATTTTGATAATTTGCCCCCAACCAAACAATCCTTAAACCAACTCTGTGTTATAAAGACATTTCCTCGGATATCCCGAGGCATACAATTTTGGGTCTATATTATGAGTTTGCAGAATTAGTTTAAATAGAGGTTTCATAGTTATTACTGACAGAATAACAGCTCCATTGAAATATTTGGATAGTCTGGCAAAACAACACATTGTCATATGAGACACAGCAAAGTTACTACAAAGTATGTGTCTGATTAATACATAGTTTATATGTTTTTGTTGTTCGTCTAGACATTGATAAATGAATCAACCTACACTCTAGGTGTTTTGTGCACAAAATGTGATGAAACGTAAATAGAGCTCTTAGTGGCTTGCTTATAGTTTACAATAAAGGACCTACGCAAAATGCCATGTTTCAAAACAACCTTAACTGGTTGTTTTAATTATAATAAATAAAATTGTTTATTCAGGTGTTAAAATTTCAATAAACTAATTTTCAGATGCCTCCTTATTTAGCACCTAGTTATTCCTAACAAGCATAAAGCATAAGCAGCCCACTACACGTCCCCACTGCTAGGACTCAGGGCCTTCTCTCACAAGGAGAGAGATATAGGCCATAATCCACCTTGCTGGCCAAGTGCGGGTTGGCGGATGACACACGTCTTCAGATATATTCCGAACAAGACTTACAGGTAAATATTAATTCAACCACAAAGCCTCAGTTACAAACCCGTTATTATATGATGATCAAATTTTAAAATCACTTAAAATCAAACTGTGATGATAGAATAGCCATCTCGCAAGATAAATATATGTATAGTGAGAGAGTATTTTTTTTAAGTTTACAAACTTTCGTTTTATCTATGCATTGTAAATAATTTGAATGTAATTTTTATTTTATTATTCTCAAGTTACATAAAATAAATTTATTTTATACTTATTCAGAAGCAAAAAAGTTTATGGCGAATTTGGGGCGGCGTCTCCGCGATAGGCGGCGGGACCCGCGGCCCGGGGAATACCTTGTGCAACATATTTCCCTTGCAATCCAAAGAGGCAATGCGGCAAGCCTGATGGGCACGTTTCAGCACAATTAAATGTAAATTGTTACCGGAACAATCTAACTAGAACGTCGTTAGTTTTCTTTGATATGTAAGATTGCTAATTTTTTTTTTTTAAGGTGAGTAGGTCTGATGCCCAATAGCACGACGGTAAAAGAAAACCTCCCGGAATGTATCCCAACCTTTCCTGACTCGTGTCATTATGCAGGATGCCACCGTAGGGTGCGGACGTCCGGCGACACCGCGTAAACACACAATAAAGCCTCTCGAAATACTTGCATAAACAATTTATCAAAACGGAAATTGTGTCCCGAACCCTTCGCACAAAGGACAGAATGAAAGGGCTAAGTAGGCCGATTGACAACTATGATCTGGCAGATTTTCGGTTTTAGTGATGTGTTGATATGCTCTATAAAAATAAAAAAAAAATGTTTTTAAAGACAATCTGCTATTAGGAGTAAAATTCTATAAACTATGTGGTTGAAAATCTAACTTCAAAAATGAATAATCTGCAATTAAAGTCGATTTTTAAGTAATAAAGTTTCTGTCATAAAATTAGACAATGTCGGGATTTTTTTTATTTAGTTGATAGGTACATGAACAAAAATATTTGTTTTTAATCTTTACACCATTGAGCAAAAGGGAACTTGACCACACCAGTTAGCGACACCTAACTGGCCTAAAGAGGAGCATGCCTAGTCTAGAATGCTTGGCTTTCAAGGAAGTGCCGAAGAATACTGCTACGTGCTTGGCAACACTATCTGTTCAAAAATGCCTACCGTTTTTAAGTTATTATTATTTTATGTAGTAATATCAAACTTGAAATCCATTCACGATATTCAAAGTATAGGGTCAGACTAGATTGATAATTTAAAAAAAAGCGTTTAAACGAAAATTTGCTTCCAGAAATAAGAACTACACAATACTCAAACACACTTATTATATAAGGTTCGAGCAGATACGATAATCGAAAAAAAAACCCGATAACTGAAAATACCGTGTTATAAAAAACACATTACCTGCCAGACAGTCTTCATATCACAAAATGAAACCTACAATTCGGTTAAAATTGATGCAAAAGTCTGTATTTTGGTATTGGAAAACCATTTAGTATTTGGTAAGAACGTTTCCGATGAAATCTGTGTTTTCACATCACTATCGATAGTTCGTTTTCAAGTTCTTTTGTAGTTTCACGAGAGGTTCAAATTCTTTCAAGCTATCATAAAAGCTTCAGTTAAATTCTAATACTTATTTTATGTGTAAAATTATTTGATATGCAAATAAACGATGATAAAAACACCTTCACCAACCATCCACCTCATATTACGTGACAAAATAAGCTGTATACACTTAATTTTTGGTCTTCTCTCTTGTTATTGGAATTTATATTATTATTATTATTAATTGTTTCGTGTTAAATGAATATCGGTTGGTAATAACTATTAATTGTAATAATGCTTATGATATAATACGTAATACAAGACCGGTGGCGTATTAGTAACCATGCTAAACTGTCAACCAAATTTGTTGATTGTCGGTCTGGGTGTTAAATATGCATCAATATTAAGTATTTATGTACGAGTATGTATATGTAGTATATCAGTCGTGTTAGCTACCATAATTGAAACTAGAAATGGTTTAGCATGGAGCTAAGCAGCCGTGTGTGAGTGTTTTAAAGCTACCATAAAACTTTTTTCACCCCTAAAATATCTCCTGCTATAAAAGAGCTGGTCTTCTTAACACAGCAAACTTTTTGCTACAATGTTGCGTTCGTCGAAATCTTCAGAAGCCTCAAACTTTCTTTGTTAGCAACTTTTCCATTGTCTAATTCCGGTCCGCCATTACAGCTTAATGGACTCCGCGGAGCCCTTTCACTTGCAAATCAAAGGGGTTTCACGTGGACCCCAGTTGAAGAAAGTTCTTCGAGAAATTCCCAAATTGGTGGTGAAGTATTCTAATTAATTTGTTAAAATGAAAACATTGTACAAAGACAGTAATAAGGGTACTTCTTGAAGTAATAAGTTGATTTAACCAGTTTTCTGGAGTTTATTGGGGTTTAAAGTTACTGCCTACCATTTTAACTACTAATTATGGTATTACTTCATTCATTCTTCTTCTTCTTTACCTTATCCCACTTAGGTGGGGTCAGCACAGAAAATCTTCTTCTTCCATTCTCTTCTATCAGACATCATCTCCTCACTCAATCCTTTCTCTCTCATGTCCTCATTCACACACTCCGTCCATGTATTTCATTTATTATTAATAATGAACAACAGATTTTATAGAAGTATTTGGTCAGTACAAAAATTATTTGTCAACTTAGCTTGACTTAAAATTTTCAACACTTAATAGATTGGTTAGTGTGTTATGTGTTATTTTTGTGAATAGATAAAATTTAAATTCATTTACTAGATAAAATTGTAATTATTTCAGCGTTTGGAAACTTAAAATTAGCACGTTTTTCATTTATCTGGTTTTTGATATTGAACGCCTGATACATAATTCATTCCCTTATTTTTTTCATAAAAATTACTTAATTTTAGTATTACCTAGAATCAGACAGAAACATAGCAGTTAGAATATCATGACACCATCAAACCTTGAGCCCAAAAATAAAAACACTTTTGCCGTCTTTTTCATTTTCACCGCTACCAGAATATTTTTCAACAGAAAACAAACTCATAAAAAACGTAATAAAATTCTTATAAAAACATCATAAGGGCGCGAACCGTCATTTGGACGTCGACGACATGAATACATAAAAATATATTAATTTTGCCACCATGTGCGGTAGTGATATGAATTTTTATGAGACTTGTATGTATAATTAAAAAGATATATGATTGACCGAGGAATGGCGGGCGCCATTTGCAATGAACGAGGATAATTGCTTTTATAAATACATTAGTTGGGCTTAGACAAAAGTATCGTACAATTAGAATAGAATAGAATATAATATAACTTTATTGTACAATCACATAAAAAACAGCTTATATTAAGTAAATACAATAATTAAACGGAGCACAAAGACGGCCTTATCACCTATGGTGATCTCTACCAGGCAACCGGGAATGGAGAGGAATAGAAGACATAAAAGAAAGCGGTGGTACAAAACAAAACAACTTAAACATTACTGGCTATACAAACATAAATATACAACACGAAAGAAATGAAATAAAATCTAAGTAATGGCCAAAAAGTGATTATAAACTAGAATTATTTATTTATAAAAAATATATTGTAAGTCCTCTGTATTAATTCAAACGTTGGGTTTTTCAAGTTGTTACTTGAGGTTTAAAAACCTTATAAACTAATAACATTTTAATTTGGTCAAAATATTGCGAACATAAATATAGAGCTAAGAGCATATTAATACACTTGATTGAATTGGACTTGTAAAAGTTGCTTCGGCATACTTAAATCAGAAATGTAAGAAATCAAATAAATTGGTATCGCAAATATGTTTTAAACCTCTTTTCACTTCAATTCGAATGAAGAGCTTTTTCGAAGCTTAAATTTGAAAGCGGACTGGCAAGTCATTGAAGTAAAATATTTTAAACATACTACTTAACATTCTACCTTTAAAAACTATTCGCTGTTTTGATTTCTCAAGAGCATTGAATTAATTTTACTAATAATTGCCAAACATATTTAAAATGTTGAATATTTACTATATTTTTCTATGCCTGATTTCAGGTTGAATATTCAGGATGTAACTCAACCTAAAAAAATCACATATTATTTATTACAATGCAAACCAAAATGAAATTCAGTAAAGGCTAAATAGATTCATTAGTAGGTATTATATCATTCACAATATTTGTAACAAATTAATGTACGAGTACATATTACATTTGTAAATAATAATTGTCACTTTATTATTCTTAAGTTATGTTAATATTAATCTGTATCATATACCTAACTACTAGTTTTGTTTTGTTGTTCTATAATAAAATCGTTATATAATGTTTCGTATTAAATTGTAATGATATATTGTTTTTTTCATTCTACAAAAGTAATTGTATTTATTTATAACCAACATAAGAATGATATAAAATACTATACTAAAACTTAACCTACAAAAGTCCAGGGGTAGAGGAAAAGGTGCCCAAAATGCTGGCAGCATTGCCACTTTATATTTATTGTTTTATATTTTTATTATATTACATAAATGTAGTTATCTTGAATACAATTGCTTTAAAGTACATACACATATTCTTTTATCAGTTTTTTTAATAATTCCGATTTTTTCTTTTTAAATCAATTTGATACCTTGTAATTTACTTCCAAAGCTTACTTACGAAATCTTAAGAATTTGTGTGCCTATTCTAACTTTAGTTTGTTATTATGTTATTTGACCTCGTACTGAGTACCTATTAGACTAAACATCCGAAAATAACAACATACCTACTCGACAAAAATGTACAAAGCCTCTCAAATATAAAAGAGAACATTCACCATTATGAAAAGGTACTTACTATCAAACAAGAAAATCTCAGAGTACGTACAAAGTACATAAACAAAGATAATGTAATACACGTGTCTTAAGTAATAATGTATGAAGTTTAATAATGTTCTATCTAACATACTACGCATTCAATGGAAGTGTAAACAGCGTGATGCCACATTTAAGTTACTTTGAACAGAATAACAATTCACGATTTTAGTTTTTGCGATGAGTTTTATGTTTTGAATAAATCATACTAGAAATAAAAGATAAAGATAAAGATAAATTTATTTGTAAAATAAAAAAGTGTACGTACAAAGTTCTTACGTCTACATGATACCTTAAAGATTAACTGGTACGCTGTAGGGAGCACTACGCCCTGCTATAGGACTGCCAGGAGCCTGTATCACAGGGCCGTAGGAATTGCCGCTTCATTTGAGAACGAGAATACACACATACACTTTAATAATGAATCTTATTTACCTATATGAGGGAAACATGTCTATCTAAACTATTAACTTAAACTCACATTTTATACATTATCAAAACTCCGTAAACAGAACAAAACAGAACATAATAGTTTAACTAATATGTGAAATTGTAACAAAAACTGCTTAAATTCAAAGTGTATGTTTTCTTATTCTTCGTTTTGTCGATAGTACACATTTAAACTTAATACCTAACTTACTACTGGTTTATTTTATTTACTACAAAGTTGTTGTAATCCGCCATTTTGTAGCGACTAACAACACTCGTGAGTGTTCCTTACGCGTCTTTCATACAAAAACATAATCAAAATCGGTTCAACCGGTTGAAAGCTCTGATGCCACAGACACACACACACACACACTCTCACACACGCACTCTCTCACACACACACTTACACACTCACACACACACACTTACACACTCACACACATACACTCTCACACACACACTTACACACTCACACACACACACATACTCGCACTCACACACACACACACACACACACACACACTTACACACTCATACACACATACTCGCACTCACTCACTTTCACAGACACACTGTCTTTTTTTGCGTTGGGAGTAGAAAAATAAGAAGTTCCAGTATGTTGGAGTTAGCGTACTCGTTTTGTTACCCTTTCCCTGTGTAAAGAAATGCTCATAAATATTGAACGCGTATAACAACGTGGTTCCATAAATTGAGTGTTACATTATTCAGGCAAATTGTATTATTGTAAACTGCACGCGGAATACCATTAGCCAGGAACTACTGTCAATTTTAATAATAATATTGGTTTAAGGTATTTTAGACAGGCTTTAAGGGTACAAAAAAGTGAGTTTGGCTCGGTGGTGATAACGTCTGCTTTTCAATCAGACGGCCCCTGGTTCGATCCCGGCCCTACACAAATGACTTGTTTTTCAAACTATGTGCGGATTTGCACTCGCTTTACGGTGAAAAAATCGTGAGGAAACTGGCATGTTTGAGGACCACAATATCCGAAGACGTGTGTCATCCGCCAACCTGCACTTGGCTAGCGTGGTGGATTATGGCCTATATCTATCTCCTCGTGAGAGAAGGCCCTGAGTCCCAAAAGTGGGAACGTATTGTGGGATACTTATGCTTTGCGCTAAAGGTACATATTTTTAACTTTTAATTATTAATGAGAATTTTTATTACAACTAGTGAGTGATCTAATGCAATTACTGAAGCTAAGCAACGGAAGATGCGGGAAGTCTTAAGTGTGACTGACTTAAGGGTGACCATGGATATAAGTGGCACTTTCATCTGAGCGCTACTGTGAGTCGAATGTTTCGTTAAGTTCAAAATCTCGCCTGTTAGTCTTATTACAAGTAGTAGTTACATTTACTTGAAGGCTTGGGCCTTTAGGTGGCTTGAAAAACTATTGACACGAGATTTTGAACTCTTAGCTCATACAAAATTAATTAAGTTTGAATATTATTTTGATAATCCGCCGGCAAGATGGGTTGACGACATAATATCAGTCGCAGGTCGAATATGGACACGATTGGCACAGGACCGAGATGAATGGCATATCAAAAGAGAGGCCTATTCCCAGCAGTGGGAGAGAACCGGCTGTGGATGATGATGATGATGATGATTATTTTGAATTTTGCATTGTGGTAGTGCCTTTCCTAGAAATCATCTGGATTGAAATTACCTTAAAAATGCAAAGCGCCTAACAGTGTGTTTCGGCAGTCTCCTTGAGAGCCAGTTATAGCAGACTAGACATGCTCCACGTTAGCCCAGAGTATCGCTCTCTACTGTGAAATGCCTTACTGTTAAAAAAACATTTTGTCTGATAAATATTTTGTGAAAGAAAGAAAGAAAATTATTTATTCGGAAAAATAAATCAACATACAAAATAGCAAGTTATGAGAAATAAGTAACATGAATATAAATATAGTGAGTAAACTATTTTCGGATATAACAAATGTATGTCCGGATTAGAAAAATAACAATACGTGTTATAAGAAGTTTTTGCCCAAATACCGCTCCAAGATTCTTCTAGTTACAGGTAGTACTAAGCCAGGCTTAGGCCGAAAAGTTATTTTCCTTCGCCCAAAAAATCCGATCTATTGTGGAGTCTTTGGCATTAACGCTGTCATTTCGTGGAATTAAGGATTATATTAGACTAGTGATTTTTGAGATACGTAGCTACATTGCTATGTACGAAACATATTCGATGCAGCGCTTCGCTATGTCACTTAATTATACTCCCACATAACTAAGTTACTGATCTAAGAAAGAGTATAAACTCTGTCTTAGAGTATAAACTCTTTCTTATATTATACCAGCTGATCTGGCAAACGTTGTTTTGCCTAAAAACATAGATAGTAGGCAATTTTCAGACCTACTGAATACACATATAAAATTTGGTTAAAATCTGTCATGCGGTTTCGGAGGAGTACGGTAACTAACATTGTGACATGGACATTTTATATATAGGATTATTTAATTCTATTAGTTTGTTTACTTTTTATTGTATTCAGCAATTTAAACAAACTAGTGAGAGCACTTTTACTCCAAGATAACCCGGGTTTCTTAGGTAAAATATATTTGTTGTTTACATTGTTTAGTAAATAAATAAAACAAAAATGCACACACTGGTCTCCGTTCCTTGCAGACCATTAATATTGATGCAACATTGCTGCAAAAAATTAATAAAATACAAGTTTTTACTTTCACTACGCTTAATATTCTTCGAAACGAAAAGACGCTTTATAAAATCCCATGAAACTAGTTTTCCAAAAACAGTTACAAAAACCACTTGGACTTAACACCATTGCACAGTCGCAAGCATTTGTTTTTCCACAATGATTCCCGAAGGTATCCAAATAATCCGCGTTTCCCCTCTGACACTAACAAGGGTAGTGCGATTGGACACTAACGCTCTATATTTCAAGTGCTAGTGCCCTAAGAGAAGAAAAGTTAGTAGAATTGGTAAATCACTATTAATAAGCCAGTCTATTTGATTTTGACATATTATTGCCATTTTTACGGCAATTGTAAAAGGTTGTGTTGAAAAAAAATTGCCCAAATGCGAGTTAGGCTCGCGCAAGAAAGGTTCCGTACCATAGTTGTAATGGCGCCCCCCTCAAATATTTATTTTATTTAAATTTTATTATTTAATTTGATAGCTAATATACACTTATATATTTTGTGATACATTTTGAGTATCAGGTACCGTTATTGCTATAGCAAAAAAATAAATTAAAAAAAACACGTTTATTGTATAGGGGCCTTATTATTTTAATATTTTTAATTTAGTTTAAGTATTTGTTGTTATAGTGGCACGAGAAATACATATCTTGTGAAAGTTTCTAGCTATTACTGTTTCTGAGATACAACCTGGAGACAGACAGACAGACAGCAGAGTCTTAGTAATAGGGTCCCGCTTTTACCTTTTAGGTACGGAACCCTAACAAACGAAACATTCAATGGCTTTCTTTAAATTTTAAACCAAAAACAATAACCTGGGTATTTGTTTGTTAGCTTTGGAATAAGTAGATTATTTGCACGTAATGTGATATTTCACCATAGCGCAATTCTAGTTTTAGCTTTTAGGCTAGAAATAAAACATTTTTTTGTAAATACTTTATGAATCAATTATATAGCTCTGAGTAGAAAGACCAAAATGCTAATACACATCTAAATCCCTTTGTTTTCTTCTCTGTTCTGTGGTCAGAACAAGTATGTGGTTTGGAGTTAATTGATTTTATTTGTGGTCCAGTCCGGTCAAATCGGTAGTGGTTCGGAAAACGAAGTTCAAATGGAAACAAAAGAAAATGTTTAAGTAAATTGTAATAGACTACAAAAATGTACGATAATTGAAAATGAAAATGAAAAATGTTAATTTACTTACTTATTACTAGATTTTACATAATATTCTCTTGTGACTACTTAACTAGGCAAGGCCTGAATCTAAGTAATCCAATTCAACCAGTTTGCAATTTAAAATAAACTTTACCTCTAACAAGACAGTATAACAAATAAAACATAATACAAAAAAAATGAATACGATAACGTTAAAAACCAAGACTTACATATTTAATCATTTGAATATTACACTAAAATAAATAATATGACAATTGTTTTAATCGCATGCTAGGACTGGAGATAATGGGACGATATGTATTGAAACAAATAAAATAAAAAAAATATTATAGACTCTTACTATTCAGATTTCGTTGGTGTAATTGTTACCATGCCGGACTGCCAACCAGAAGGTCCCGGGCTCGATTGAAGGTACGGCCAACATCTTTGTGATGAACTAAATTTGTTGGCTGTTGATCTAGGTGTCAAATGTATATCGATAATTAGGTATTAAATTTATAGTATATCAGTTGTGTTGCAACCATAATACAAACTAGAAATGGTTTAGTATAGGGCTAACCAGCCGTGTGTGAAATATACCCTAATTTTTCTTCACGATTTTGCGCTTAAAATCTTCTGTATCGGATATACCATAAACAATACACATAATATGTACATGTACACATATCCAAACAAGGGGTGCATCCGAATAAAAGTAGTTATAAAATGTTAATAATTTAAAAAAAGAAACTCAAAAACTCATATATAAAATTTGAACTCAGTATCAAGAAAAGTTTATCAAAAAGTTGAAGTACTTAAATTTAGACTGTAAAAACAAGATTTGTACTAAATATAATTTTTCCACTAATATGGGAACGATATAATTATTATCTATATTAAAAAAAAAATTAAAAGCATCAACTTCGACTGTACATTTCGGGGAGTGTGCTATGGAACTTCATAATTTGATTCCACCATCTCCGTTCTACTACAGAACGAGCAGAGAGACAGTGAAGAGACAACGATACAGAGTTGAAGTTCCGAACTTTCGTACAAAACGCTTTGCGTCGACCTTTATTGTTAGGACTGCGAAGCTTTGGAACTCACTACCTGAGTCTCTGTTTCCTGAGAGGTATCATCCGGGGGCCTTCAAAAGTAGAGTTAATAGGTATCTTCTAGGTAAGCGTGCCACACCGTAGACTGCAGTGCAGCTTAGCATCAGGCTAGCTGTAGTCAAACGCTAACCTATCAAGGATAAAAAAAAAAGTGGACCCACTGGTGGGTGGTAGATTAGTGGGTGGACGGGTCATGCCTCATTTCGAGCTGCATTTGTAACTACACAACTACTCGTACTTATAAAATTCATACCATTTCACGTTGCTATGAAAAGGCCAGTCTTCCAAGCTGGAGAGGACCTACAATCGAATCTAGAATCGAATCTACCCAAATTCAGAGTTTACTTTACCAATATCGAGATTTTCTCCTCAGACTGAGTGCTCCACAGTTCAGATCAGATAAAACCAAGTTGGCATTCGATTACATACATATGAGTATATAGGACATGCAGTATGGACGCTCGTTGAGATTAGAGGTTCCGGATATTGACGAAGTTTAGCTGCAGGTTTTCTACTATACTGGGTGTTTGAATCAATGTTATCACCAACTAATAAGTTAGTCATAGTTTATTTATTAATAAGGATTATTATAATGTCAGAACTCATGCATAATAGACAAAAGTAACATAAATTATAAAATGATAAAAATAAATAACAAAGATATGAATTCATGCGAAAAAACAATTAAATAAATAAATATTAGGAGACATTTCACACACGGCTGGTTAACCCCATACTTTAGTATGCATATAAGCTTATTAAGATATTCAATAAGCATTTTTTTTCCGTTTACGATCCATAGCGAATAAACTATATATAAACTAACAAAAGATTTTGCCCTTAAGACTTTGTAAACTTTAGATTATAAAATAAAAATACTCATAGTCATTAGTCCTTACTGTCAGTACTGTACACAAACATTTTACTTGCTGTAGGTAACACAATTCAGAGACTTTGCCTAGAAACTACTTTCTTTTTCCTTCAGTTGACTTTGCTTGACCATTTTAAGAAGACTGACCTAACTAGGCTTTTGCCTGTTGGAGGAAGAATTTTGTAGCCTTGATATAAATACTTATACAAGACAAAAAATTCCTTTACCAAAAATCATTGGTTAATTCTCTTCATACTTTTTTGTTCTGTTATTGAAAACTAATTGATTTTGATTTGGTTTAAAGATACTGCTCCTACATGAAAACCAACATCCAAAAATACAGACAGCAGATACTTCACTTGTTTCTCTCGCTCGTCCAATAAAAGGGGGAATCATTTGTTTTACTTCTTAAGATTTCTCATTATTGCCTTTTTTACGCTAAATAGGTCAGCAAATTCACGAATTCACCTGATGGTAAGTGACATTGAGGTCTACGCTAAAACGCGCTTACCTAGAAGGAACCGGTTCACTCTCGCCTTGAAAATCGCTAAATTGTAGTCATTGGGAAACAGGGAATTCAGCAAGGAACTCCAAAGTTTGGCGATTCGGACAACAAAGGTGGAGGCAAAACGCTTAGTGTGAGCTTTAGGTACCTCAATTGTAAACCGATGCCGCCTTGGCGTTTCCCTGCTCGTCCGATAGTTAAACAGGGCAGGGGGAATTACTTCATAATAATATACTCGTAATTCATTCGCACACTCGCCGAAATGCAAATGAATATTAGTTAAAATGTATTAATGACTCTTGATAATTCTTGTACGGAATGAACAATTGACCTTACAAAAAAAACACAATGAGGCTCCTACTTCAAAAAGTTATAAAACGTAATTCCACAATATCTTAGTGAGTATAAAAGTCGACAGTCTCTAAAAATCTTTACAGCGGGTATTGTCCACAAAAGGTGGATTATTTTCTCCGCCAATATTCAATTTCCCAGGATTTTCCCAATAAAGACAGATTATCCCGGGATTGTACACAAAGTACGGGCACACCGGAGTTAAGGGATAATTCTAAATAGTTTGGATTTCAGGGATACCGTAGTTGCATTGTTTTGTGTGTTTTAAGTCTTGTAGAATTATTGTTTGCCTACGCGTGAGAATTAACTCGCTTTTTATATGTCAGAGGTTTATTTTATTATAGTTTTGGAGGAAATAAAAAGTAATGCCATTAGATTTTTGCCTTCGACTAAATTAATTTGGTATACTTTTACATACAAATGCTGTCAATTTTTTTAGGAAAGCACGCAAGAAACCTGGCACATTGATGTTGTGAAAAGCTCCTGTCTATAGATTATGTGTCACTGAATCGGCTTGATTAGTCCGATGCTCTAGTTATGTCCAAACTTCAAATAAAAATTATAAAAAAACTGTAGGAAAGTTTGGCTGCATTTTTTCCGATATGTTCGATAATGTTTTCATAATTTTTATATTTTTGACTGTCTGGTTTTTCTGGAACTTTCTTTTAGTCAATAAATATCCAAACATTTATTTAAAGTTGATTTATTGAAAACGCTTCTTGGAATATCAAATGTACAGATGTGTGTATTTGTATGCATATTTTTTTCCTATAGTTTGTAGTCTGCCAAAAATCTTCAAAATTGATGTAGCAAGATATTTTGGGAACCATCCTCCCAATAGAAACTCGTCCATAAAAAAGTAACAAATACGCATTGCTCATTACGCTCATTAAATAAATATTTTTTAATAAAGTGTAAACAATGTCATGTCATCAACCTATCTTAATAAGCGTTTAAAACTTACTGCAGTACAACAAAACATCACAAATTAGACACAAAATTCTTGTTTATTTTACATTGGTGCCTCAAAATCTGTACCACCATTAACTAACTGTACGGAAACAAACAAACCAGTTTCACTATGGTAATATTAGTGGTTAGTTTAGAGAATATTATGAAGAACAGATTATTTTCTTGAAATATATATCGGAATGAAGTCCCAGTACCATTTTTAAATAAACGTAATGTGTTGCCATGTTACTTGCCTTTAAATGAATCGGCAAATTAATTATACACGAGTAGGATTTGAAAGTAAAAGCATATTTATAAAAATATATATTTTTATTTCCATTGTTGGCACTTCTTTTTGTACCATATAAAAATAGTTTATTATACTGCTTACAGCACTTAAGTCGAAACCTTCCAAAACCAATGTCCCATCTCGTGATTTTTTTAGGTATTGTTAATTTGCCTTGGGTACTTCTTACCTGTAGAATTAATTAATCCAAAATTATACAGTAATAAAATCAAGAATAATTAAATTTATATCTATGAACCAAAACAAATATTTTTTTTTTTTATTACGCTTTCTTCTTCTTCTTTACGTTGAAGCAAGCGCGATCCTATTCTTAGTTGGCACAGATAGTACGAGTACATCTGTCTTTCCTATTCTTTATCAGTATCTCCATAGAGCCCCGTGAGTTTACTCAATCGACCCGTGGCTAAATTTACATCCATTTCATAATTAGTTGGCGTCCCTGTTATGTTGTGTTTTACAGTGTTTTGAAGTTATGTTTCTATTCCCTGGAGTCATATTTCCTGTTTTGAATTTTTTGAATCGGTCTATACTTAGCTGAAATTGAAGTAGATTAAATATATAGTGTACTCGCGCTGTGATATAAATATATTGAGAAAATAAATAAAAATTGGCCAAGTCCGAGTTGGGCTCGCGCATGAAGGGTTCCGTACCATTGTTGTATGGGAACCCCCCTTAAATATTTATTTTTATAAAATTCTATAATTTAATTTGATAGATAATATGCATTTATATTTTGTGAAAATCTAAAGTAAATAGTAAGTAGTAATATATTTAAGAAAAAAATACGAAAAAAAAACTAATTTTTTTGTATGGGGACCCTTAATATTTTTTTTTTTTTTTTTTATTTTTTATTTTTTTTTTTTAAGTATTTGTTATTTTTATAATGGCACTTAAACTAAAAAAATATGTAAATACTAAGCGGGGGTTCCCATATAATAAACGTGCATTTTTTTTCGTAACTTTTTGCTATAAATCACATAATATTTATAACACCTTAGTAAGTATGAAGTAATTTAAAAAAAAAAAAATGTAAATAATATTAAAACATCAACACACGGGTAATATTAACACAACTCACCCAGCTGTATATTCACATATTCATTTAAATACATCAAAGGCAACTTGTCATTGTCATTACTCACAATTTGAACAAAACAAAGGGAACAAACTGAGTCCGGCTAGAAACGGCTTTGGTCGAAAACTTTTGATTACAATTAGTTTATTATTTTGATGACATGCGGTATTATTTGGCAACGAAATGGCTTAGGTTTGGAATAATGTTATAATATGAGCACGTTTAATGTGATGTTTAATGCGAGGCTCGGTGGTAAATGTCCGCTTTTCCATCAGACGGTCCCTGGTTCTATCCCAGCCGTACACCAATGACGTTTTTCAAGTTATTTGTGGATTGGCACTCGCTTTACGGTGAAGAAAAACATCGTGAGGAAACCGGTATGTTTGAGGACCACAGTATCCGAAGACGTGTGTCATCCGCCAACCCGCACTTAGCAAGCGTGGTGGATGGCTTATATGTGTTAAATCAATATAAAAGCTGCTTTTTAACCATATTTTATTTTTTTTGCTATTTTTGCGTTTGAAAGTAACAAATAATATACGCCTTAATAATATTAAATAGTGGAAAGTGAAGTAGAATGACATGCTTTCTTTCACACTTAAATAAGTACCTGTGTTGTTCTAAAATCGTAATTTATTTCTAGGTTATATTAAGTTTGTAGATTTTATTATATTTTAGTATAATTTGTATTATTATTATTTATAGTTATTTATATATAAAGAGGCAGCTCGGTTGACAATTTAGGGTACTTTTCCCACTGGCACTGGTTTTTAGAGACTTATAGTTTTACATTAATTATGCTACATAATTTTTAGTCAAACAAAAATTGGTATATTGGAGTTCATAATGCAAAATTCGCAATAAGGATATAAAACTTACTGGATTTCTCATTTCAAAGTTGCTTTAATTTTGCGTATAACCTAGATAAGTATAATAAATACTTATCTAGGTTATACGTAACACGGTGATATTAATATTCATTCAATATCGCCAGTTTTGATAAAATAGGACAAAGAAAAGTTGTAAACGGATAAAAGCCAACCTACGCTCTGTAAAGGTTAAACTGAGGTCAATGTTGTACGTCACATGTTTGAATTGAAAAAAGGTATAATAGAAGAGATATTTATAACAAATATTCACGTACAATAAAAGCAAAAGGTTTGATATAACGCTTTTTTGTAAGTTTTATGTGTAGGTTATTTAATTTTATTTTACAATTAACTTCAACAAATACTCTTCAAAAATGCTATTACGAACTCAAAGACTTCTTTGAGAATAAATTGGTGAAAATAAATGATTATTTCAAAGTAAAAAGGGCTGTGATAATAAATAAATAATAAATATAATATGTAACTGTACAGTACTTAATAATATTTAGTCATAAGTAACTAATATTTTAAAGACATTTTCTAGTTTGCCTTGGAGCAAAGCTAGGCAGTGCCTCGTGCTATATATATATAATAAATAAACTATCAAGTATTAGCTTGTATTGTGTGTAGGTAAGTTTGTGCAGGTGAAACCATACCAGTTAAAATTGACTCACTGTTCCCAGCCATAAGAATACCTAAAATATAAATTTGTTTTCTTTTTTTATGTTACGATTCGATTGCATTCGAATTTATTATGTTTTCTAGCATACTCCTTGTGAGACAGTAATTCCAGACGAGACATTCTTCACTTTTGGCTAGCGTATCGCTGATTCGTGTTACGCGTTTTACTCGTAAAATATGAAGTTGTTTAGCGTAAATATAGGTAACTACCAAACGTTGTTTTGCCTCACTTAGGAGTATGAAAAATAGATAGTAGCTGATTCTCAGACCTACTGAATACGCATATAAAATTTGGTGAAAATCGGTCAAGCCGTTTCGGAGGAGTACGGCAACTAACATTGTGAATTAACAACAGTGGAAATTTTATATATTAGAAGATAAAAAATAAGCTTAGTAGTTGACAAATTTGTCGCCGTACTTTAAAGTGGTTGTGAATTATTTATTTACGTATCATCCTTATTTTTGTTATCATTTACTTTAATAAGAACACATGCTCTTACTATTCAATAAGAACAAACATTTCCATTAAGGAAGTAAAACTAAATTGTAATTTATTTTATGTATCTACGAGTCTAAATGATACGTTTGGTTAAACTGTGTTATTTCTGTCAATAAATACAGAATATGAATTTGAAAAGATTCACGAAAACTTTATTCAAAACGATAGCAAAATTTCCAGTCTTTTTCCAGCCATTTTGCACGCATATCCGTCAAATAACTCTTTCGGAGGCAAACAAAGTTAAATTGCTTTCTCGCAAACTCCCGATAAGAAATGATTTAGGCTGGAACTCGATTTATTTTATTTAAACATTCGGTTCTGGAGTGTCGATTCAATTTGGGTGAATTTCGTTAAACACAGAATTAGATTGGTCGATTTGTGAGAGAATGGTCGCTGTAACAGTTATAGTGTGATGAGTTTGGGTGAATATGCGTGTCCCATGAAGAACATTAGACATACACTATACACGTTATAACACTTGTAGAACATTATCTTGGTTTCTTTTCTTTATGCTAATTTTATCTATAAAAGGTCTTTGTACGGTGCTTTTGTCCCAGCTATCATGTACCTTTATGCAAACGTGTCAATAATATACATATTGAATCAGATTTAAAGCCAATTCGTATTTTAAATATGGATTTCGTTTCTTTCTTGTAAATGAGTGTCTCCGAATTTGGTGAATTCTGCTATCTTTGTACCGCTGTTTATTCTGTTAAGTCTTAACTACTTTGTGATTTATTGGAACTGAATATTTTATGCTTCGATACTTGAAAATTTGTCAATAATAACCAGGGATTCAATTTGACTGCTTGGTTTATTTTCTTTTTTGATAGAACAATTATTTTGTTCATCGACTACATTGATATATGTCCAGATAGATTGCGCTATTCGTTTTGCAGGTGCAATAAAATTGTATGCAATGTTTTAAGTTTTAAAGTTGTGATCGGCGCTAGATATCAACGAGTACTCTGTATAAGAACTGTACAATAAAAAAAAAACATAGAATTTCACTGAAGAATTTAATAATTTAATCACGTTTAGACAAAGCGTGCGCCCAGTTTAAGCTAGAGTTATGTGAACATAATGTACTTTTAATAAAAATACATTATATAAAAACAATATTGCATGGGGGTTTTTAAATAAATTTATCTTAACGTAACCTAGTAGTTATGGAAAAATAACATACATTAAGTTAAACATTTTATTAGTTTTAATTTAACTTTAATTCTAGTAGTCGTATTTATTTTGCTAAATAAGTACCGAGTGTAATCATAATGTTTCGAATATTTAACCATTAAAATATAAAGAATTTAGAATTTTCCTGAAGAAAAATTTAATGCATTTAATCATGTTCTGTTTAGACAAAGCTTGCGCCCAGTTTAATAGCTAGAGCCATTTAAACAAAATGTATTTTTAATAAAAAAAAACATATAAAAACAACATTGCATAGAATATTTTACCTAAAACTTATCTTAAAGTAACTTAGTAGTTATGGAAAAAGAGCATTCATTTACTTAAACATTTTATAAGTTTTAATTTAACTTTAATTCTAGTATCCGTATATATTTTGCTAAATAAGTACCGAGTATAACATGTTTCGAATATTTAACCATTAAAAATTATGAGAAAGCGACGTATAGTCTATCGGAACATATAATATCTGGGCTCCTTCTTCACCAAGAGAATCAATGCCCCCATAACAAGCCTTCAGTCGACGTCACAGGAAGGGTGTTTAATAAATCCACGGATATCATACAATCTATATATTTTCTTTGCCAATAGTACAAGATGTGCCAAATGCGAAAGATGAATGTATGGGGCAATCCATTTAGCAGGCCGCAAATTTTTGCTATATCACCGTTTTGGCTGAAAGGATATATTTCAAATACGGCCCACAAGTCAGTCACAGTTAAAAGAAGATGAGAAGAATAAGAACAGTCATTTAAAATTTAATTGAAGATTTTGGATTTACATATACTCGGTACAACAAGAACATATTGTAATAATATTGTCAACAATTTTTTTGAAATTATTTGTTTTACTTGACGTGCAATTTTGGCTTTACAGAGTTTATAATACAACCTCAGATTACTATTAACACGAAAAAAAAAAATGCGAGATTAGATATTTTACACATCTTCATGACCTTCTTGTTAAATTAATTTTATAATTTTTCTTTACTTTTTCCACTATTTAATGTAATTAATTCTAATTTTTCTTTACTATATAATACATGGAAAAAAAAATTTTTGGAGTTTTGGTATGTTTGTTAACGTATTACACAGCTTTTTATTTTATTATAACTCCGAAACTACTCAACGGTATTTGAATGCGTTTCTGAGGTGATTCACATGTAATTAAGAGCTTTGTTTAGTCAAAATTGATTAAGAGAAAATTAAGTAATGGTAAGTTAACCATTTAATTTAAGCACTACTTCAAGACTTTTAAGCAGAGCTGAATGCGGTTTACATAAACGTTTTTATGATTTTTTTTTATTTTTAAATATAATATATTCAACTGACACTTATAATTAAAGTAGCTGACCTGGCAATCGTTGTTTTACCTTATTAAAAAAAAATCTAAAAATACAGTAGCCGATTCTCAGACCTACTGAATACGTATATAAAATTTGGAAAAAATCGGTCAAGCCGTTTCGGAGGAGTACGGTAACAAACACTGTGACACGGAAATTTTATATATAAGATATTACTAAATATTAATCATTTATTCAATAAAATTATATAAAATTACGTCCAATATAAATGTCACACACTAAAAACTAAAACTAATACTAATCAAACAACCCGCCCCTGGTCGCCCTCGGTGCATAGGTGCCCATCACGCTCGCTGCATTACCGCGCTGAATGAATAAACTAATTTGTTTTATGAAAATCTAATAAACTGTGTATGTATGTGTGTGTGTGTGTGTGTGTGTGTGGTTGTGAATGTTTGCTACTTTATCATGTTCAAACGGCTAAACTGATTTCGATGGAATTTGGTACGACCATAGATAAGACTCTAGATTAACGCGTAGGCTCCTTTTAACTTTTTAACCTCGGAGTAAAGTAGCAGTTAGTAATAATTAATGATAAATCTGTAGTTTCAAGGATCAACCATGTATACCGTATAACCATGTATACTTCAAGGCATAACAATTATATCAGTACCAAAAAGTATTACTTAAAAACTTAGCCTACTGTAATTTCCTAAACTGTGTCCCAATATAAAGAATCCATGGGACTCGAGAGGTCAAAGTATTGAGGTCAAATACCTTTCATAGCGTTCCGAATATTTTATGAAATCGGAAATTTATTTTCATTACAGAGTTAAAGCTGGCTGGTTTATTTAGATTGAAAATGAATTAGTGAAGACTTGGTGAAAATATATTATATTCTCCCAGTTGATAAAATAACGTTTGCGTAATATACTCGTAACTGCTACTTACTCGTACTTAAGTTAACACTTGGCTCCACACAAATTCGCTTACAGTAAAAGAAAATATCGTAAAAGGGCCGTAAGTTTCTAGAGCAAATATTTTTAAAGTCGTCTTTCATTCGTCTTATTGGGATTGAACAGCGAAGAACTATTTTAGTTTTTTTTTCTGTTTAAAGAAGGTCCACTTCGACTATATGTTTTTTGTTTTGTTTTATAACTCAAAAATTGAGGAACAAATTTTTTTATTGGATATGATATAATTTCCATATGGTAGCAGAACCTAACGAAGTGTTCCAGCAGCCTCTTTGAGAGACAGTTATTCCCGACTAAGCATGCTCTACCTAAGGCCAGAGTCTAACTAACTTGTGTAGTTCGTTCTGCTGGTTAAATGCACTGTCCTGTACTGTGCAATAAAAGACTCAGCATTACCTTATACATTTGTGATTTACTATAATAAATGATTAGATTTTTATAAATCAAAATCTAATCATTTATTAACCATACGGCATCGCGCCGTACTTTTTTTTTACACATTTCACACACGGCTGATTAGCCCCACACTGAACTATTTCTAGTTCGTATTATGGCTGCTAACACAACTGATATACTACATATACATACATACATAATTATTATATATAAATACATATTTAACACCCAGACCCACAGCCAACAAATTTAGTTAAGCACAAAGATGTTGACCGGGCCGGGAATCGAACCCGGAACCTTCTGATTAGCAGTCCGACATGGTAACCTTTACGCTAACGAGGTGGTCAATTGACTTTGCAAGTCAATTTACAATAATTATTCAATATTAAAAATTTATTCATATACATACACATGCATTGAATAGAACAGAATAGAATCAAATAGTCAAATTACAATGTCATTAGGGCAAGTCAAATTATAAATTCCTATGTTAATCTAAATAACTATTTTATAGCTAGTGTCATTGTCCATATTTGTATTTAACTTATTGACTCAGGCGTTACTTTGCGGAAATCCATTGTAAATACGAGTAGATGACAAAATTGAATATTTAGTGTACTTCCGCTGTGATCCGAAATCCAAATTAAGACAAGTAAAGGAAAAATCAACTAAGATCAATTAACCAAGCTTAATTAACTAAGACTAATTAACTAAGATCAATTAACTAAGATTAATTAAGATTAACGTTACCTATCACAATTCGGAAGTTCTTAACTCTACACGTGTTTCGCCTAACCACAAGGCATCATCAGGAGATGCTGACTCTTCGAACGACGAGTCGAGAGACTCTCGACTTGTCGTACCTTTACTTGTCTTAATTTGGATTTCGGATCACAGCGGAAGTACACTAAATATTCAATTTTGTCATCTATTCATATTTGTATTTTTGTTAAAATAAAATAAAATTATGAAATTATGAAAATGATCATTCTGTCAGTTGCGCTGTCATGATTACAACGAATTATTTAATTCAGCAAACATGATCGGTAGTCCAGACACTATTATGGGGCCTGAAAGTGGTTCATTACAGGTGTACCACAATTAGCGTAGATCAATGACAGGTACGAAGCCCTGAGGACAGTTAATGAGGCCGCAGTTAGGAGGGCACGTGACTCGATTACCGTCGCTTAGGTATGCTGGATGGGGTATGAGAATTTAAGGGTACCTTCGTAAATTGGTGCTTTAAGGACTTATATATACTCGTACATATATACACCGTGTTTCACATTGGTGTGATAATATTTGTATATTGACGACCTCGTTGGCGTAAAGGTCACCATGCCGGTCTGCTAATCAGAAGGTTCCGGGTTCGATTCCCGGCCCGGTCAACATCTTTGTGCTTAACTAAATTTGTTGGCTGTGGGTCTGGGTGTTAAATATATATTTATATATGTATAATATGTATATGTAGTATATCAGTTGTGTTAGCAACCATAATACGAGCTAGAAATGGTTCAGTATGGGGCTAACCAGCCGTGTGTGAATGTGTCGTAATATTTAAAAAAAAAAAAAAAATACTTATACTACGCATACCTAGACATATTAAGGATTCAGTTCACTATAATATGTTATAATATTATGTATGTATGGTTGCTAATACTCGTACTCATGAGCGACCAGTCTCTATTTTAGATATGAAATATATTTTAAAAAATGGGACACATTTCACACACGGCTGGTTAACCCCATACTGAACCATTTCTAGTTTGTGTTATGGTAGCTAACACAACTGATATACTACATATTTTATATATGTAGATACATATTTAACACCCAGACCCACAGCCAACAAATTTAGTTAAGCACAAAGATGTTGGCTGGGCCGAGAATCGATCCCGGAACCTTCTGATTGGCAGTAGCATGGTAACCTTAACACCAACGAGGTCGTTACAGTCATATTTTTTAAACACCAGCGAAAAAACCTTATGTTATATAATTGATTTTGGTGGAAGTTGAATACTGGAGTTTTATTCAGAAGTAAATCACCATGGATCTTGTACAGGGTGACAAATTAATTATGCGCACTTTTATAAGGGTAGCTTTAATATTTAAATTTATTTCTACAATATTTAGAAATGTGTTAAAAGAGGAACCGACGTCGCTGTTCACCCTCGCTCAATCGCACATTCTAGAAGCACATACGTGACAGTTTCTTCTGCCTCCATGCATCCTCTGTACAGAGGACTATCTGTTATCTGTAGGTTATAACAGTATTTATTAAAAAGGCAGTGACTCGTGATGACGCCAACTATGCGCCGTAATTTGTCACGCTTGAGGTTCAACAATTTGGCTAAGCGTCTGCAGTTTAGTTTTGGGAAGGCCTCTCACGCTTGCCTGCAGTCCTAAATACTAGCCCGATAATCTTTGTGTAGTTTAAAGGTCCTAAAAACCAGAAAACATATACTCTGATAAATTTCAAATCCAAGATGGCTACCATCATAAAATGTTAAGATTCTGTTGAACCCTCTAATTTCTTTATTTACACTCGTATCGAAGAATATGTCCGCTTTCTCTCACCTTGTCTGGTGCAAATAAACACGTCGGTTGAAGACAGGAGCAGTTAACTATTTTCTAAAAAATACTATTTTAATCTATTCCAAAACAAACATTGTTTATGCTAGACAATTATTTAAAACAAAGTATGAAAAGTTATGACACATGCACTATCTCTTAATTGATAGTACTTTATTTACAAAAAATATCCGAATTGTAATAAAAGAAATGCTTAATCTTCTACCAAAGAGCACCGTGTATTCTTATTCTATTGGGTTGAATTTTATTTGTCTAGTGTCTCAAATACCTTACGGTTGACAGCACCTGATACATAGATACTGAGTGAAAATGGTGTTGCTTCACGAAACACGAATTTTAAATCTTCTAGCAGATGTCGCGTATTATCAAACCCAAAAGCAGCTACAAGCTGATACAAATAAAAAAAAAACATTTAGATTCAAAGTTTTTAAATTAGTTATTTGTCTGAAGCCCCGCGATTCCCACCAACTGTGCCAGACCAAAACTTGGCAAGCCTCGGTGTTCCGAAACTCGTCGACAGAGCAAAATGCTAAATACCTACCTACAACAATGTTACTTTTTACATTTGCACTTTTGGATATGTTATGTTTAATTTTTGCTATAATTGAAGTGGTATAAAAAATATATAGATACAAGTACAATTAAAAAACATAACAAACTCGCGAAAAATACATATAAAACAGTGTTTCTTTTTTTACAAGGGCATGTGTATAAAAAAAGAAATGTTTGACAGAACTAATGACATAGACTATCGTTTGTCTATGGATAGAACTTTACCAAAAAGAAAAAAATATTTTATCATATGAATTTGTCAAAAATTATATCATGGGTATCTAAGGAGACCTTTGCCCAACAGTGGGATAATAAAGGTTAGCTAAAAAAAGGTTAGAAGTACTTACTGATCACACTCTAATTTATCGCTTAAAATCGCATTAAAATCGGACGAGTAGTTTTTAAGGTAAATGGCAGACATTTAATTGAAAGAAAGAAATATTTATTTTGTGACGTGAACAACATAAAAAACAATGAACAAACAATATTTGCTGCACCACACCCAGTGACCTAATGTCACTATGACACTTACGTATGTATCTAAAAACGTGCACAAATCAAATCTCATCCTATGCCTGTAAACCGCGTCTCTGTTTAACTCGCGGGTAAAAATATAACTTACCAGTGAATAATTATACATAGGCTTTACTCCAATAATGTAATTAATTATTTATATATTTATTCTCGAAACTTCGTCCTTGTGCCCCGGCGCATACAGCTGATGTCATTCGGCAAGCTTATGATGCTTACAACAGGACAATTTCCACGCATTCCATATAGCTATATGTTATCTTCAATAAGAGAAAAGTACTACAAATCAATAGTAAACAAAATGTGTGACTCAGGTACCGAATTATTAATGATATTTCTCTTCATAAAAAACTTAAAAGCTGGCCAAGTTCTGACATGCATTACGACTAATAACCTAAAATTTAACATGTCACCTGACCTACGGCAACGCCTAGAGGAGAATGCCAATTTTTAAAAGACAGCCTTGTACCTAAATCCGTCCAAAGACTGTCCGCATCGACTGTTGCAAAAAAATTTAAAAATGGCAGATTTGTAAGGTAAGTAGAATTAAATAAAAATAAATGCAGATAAATTCAATTTACAAAAAAAAAAAACTAATTGAGAACCTCTTAAATTTTTTAAGTAGACTGTAAAAATTATAAATTCACAAAATAACCTTTTTACGAAACCCTAAAATTGCGACAAAACGCCATTCATGAATTTTCATTTGAACCAATTTTATTATGGATTTGGTTTGATTGTTTTTCAAAATAGCGTCCTTATATTGCTAACGAAAATAATGTACGGGGATTATAAATGACTACATTTTATTGGTACAAATAAGATAGCCTGTCTATCCTCGGGGTTCAAGGTGCTTGTAAAATTGTAAAAGTTACAAACACATATAATAGATAGATGGATAAACTCTTTATTGCCGCCAAAGTGTGGAATTTTTTGCCAAATTCCCTGTTCCCCGATAACTATAATCTAGCGGTTTACAAGGCAAGAGTGAACCGGGTTCTTCTGGGCAAGTGCGCTCCACCTTAGATTGCAATATCGCTTACCATCAGATGAATTGCCATCAAGCGCAAGCCCCATTACCAGTAAAAAAAAACTCTTTATTGCAACACAGATGACGAAAATTACAATAACAGAAAAGCAACATACAGTGTAAACTCGATATAACAACACTGAAAGGACTGTGAATTTTATGGCGTCATAGAGAGTGGTCGTTAAATGGAAAGAATGGATCATTATGTATGGAATACAAACTAAACCAACTAAAGGTAATTGATTTCGACGCTTTAAAGAGTTTGTCGTCAAATATAGTGACGTTAAATGGAGTTTACACTGTACTTATAACTAGTGCTACAAATGGCGACCATATCACTAAAAGCGATCTCTTCCAGGCAGGCTCACATACAATGTTACAAAAGTTTCTATAATATTGGTAAGGATTGTCAATTTCAAAGTAGTGTCATGCTTTGGTTATTAAGTGAAAGCTAAGTTCGTCCTTGCCAAATAGTTGATAGTGGCGATTCAGCGGCACACACGACTAAACTAAATTTAAAGAAGCCCCGTTTCTTTTCGTCTTAGGTGGCCAGAAAGAGACGGCACGTTCTGAACCACAGATAAAACAACTAAAATCACATCAAATATGGAATGTGCAGGCAGTTTTAGAGGTGATACAAATAGGTGCGGTCTAAAGTCGCCTATATTTTCTACATTTGACGTGATTTTAGTTGGTTTGACTATGGTGCACAACGTTCTGTCTTTTTCTGGCCACCTAAGATGAAAAGAGACGGGCTTCTTTAAATTTAGTTTAGACGTGTGTGCCGCTGAATCGCAGCTTCTTTTCTTTCCTAAAAAAGTCACTTCCACGTCTTTATCTTGGAGCTATCTTTTACGTAATTATGCTAATTGGTATTACTGAGGAACCCTTAATTTGTAATGGTGATTTAATGAGCAGCGATCGCTTTGATTTACAAAACGGTTAGTTAGTCGCTTTTTTGGGAGAAGATATGTTAATTTTGGTATATGTACTGTAAATATTTATATAATATGTGCTTTGATTGTTTGCTCGTGTAATAATATGTAAAAAACAAGAAATAGCGCATATAAAAATGCAAATACAAAAAATATATTTTTTTCGCCTACTTTGGCGTTATTCACCTCCTTCTACTAAAGCTGTTAAAAGTTTCGCACTAGTAATAATCATCATCTACAGCGGAATAAAATAAATAAAAATAAATAAATAATTATTGGGACACTTTCGCACACGGCTGGTTAGCCCCATACTGAACCATTTCTAGCTCGTATTATGGTTGCTAACACAACTGATATACTACATATACATACAAATTATATATAAATACATATTTAACACCCAGACCCACAGCCAACAAATTTAGTTAAGCACAAAGATGTTGACCGGGCCGGGAATCGAACCCGGAACCTTCTGATTAGCAGACCGGCATGGTCACCTTTACGCCAACGAGGTCCTCTTTCCCATTGCTTGGTATAGGCCTCATAATAAAACAAATAAATATTGTTATATTTATAACACGATAATAATGTATTAAAACATATGAGAAATGACCCTTTCAATGATTAGATTATAACAATTTCAAAGTCAAAGTTCTTTACTGATAAATTTTAAACTTAAAAGTCATAATACATACTGATTAGTTTAATATAATAATATTTTAAATTATATTATAACAAATTTTACTATGAATAATAGATAATAAACCTATTATAGTTATATACGGTTTGTACAGTCATCAATGTTAATTTTTCGAAAATTCTCGAAACTGTAGAACGTTTGTTCGATGAGGCAGCTCTTTAGCCTAGATACAATTTGCCTCCGTTTAAGTTCTATGACGAAATTTAATTTAATCCGATAGATCTGGAATTCTGTAATAACTGCGATTTAAAATCGTTTCAAGCTCTTACGAGTCGGTATCGCGTATGAACGGTTACGTTACATTAAAAATAATGGCGCACTTGGGGTTACTTGTATGTGACCCATATTAAGCATTTATTTAATTGTATTTTTGTTTTTTTTTTTTTGTTATAGTGGCAACAAAAATACATCAAGCTATCGCGGTTTTTACTGCTTGGTGACATACAGATAGACAGACAGCGAAGTCTCAGGGTAAATAGAGCCTTGGCGTTATCTTTTGTTTTTGAAACCCTAAAAACAGAATTTTCACACTCACAGCTCAAGGATTAACATCTTTATTAAGAATGCAATGTATTTGCAAAATGTAAAGAATAACGGAATAATGACCTGTCACATGTAACATAGGTGACAGGTAAGCAATTTGTATTCGAAAAGCGAGGAGGCAACGATTTGTATTTGAATACCGTTGGATAATTTGCGATAAAATAGGATTCAAAATATACCTAAAACATCTGTATTAATGTTATTTTTAATTTTAAATTAAAGTTTGTAAGATTTTAAAATATTTATCACTCGGATAAAGTTTAAATAGCTGCGACGACTTCTTGCACAATACTATAATTGTAAAAAAAATACTTTTACATATACAAGGCATTTTACATGGGAAACTGCCGAAATTGTTTAAGCGTCTAAACTAAGGACGACGTTTTTGACCGATTTTGAAGTAATTTAGTAAGAGAGTTTTTGTGCTGTCTATATACCAGGGTAATTGAATTCAAGATTAAAATAGATTGATGGCCCTGGATTAGAAAAAAACATAAGCTATTTGGAGGAACAAACGTAAAAAACTAATGTACAATACATTAGTTGAAATATGAAAAAAAAAATGTTTTTTTCCAAAAATCCTATCTTTATCTGGTCCTAAGTTTTACTTTTTATCTCGGATAAACGCGGGTACCTTCACGGGGCACAGCTAGTAGTAAACTACAACTACATACGTGCTCAGATATGAATGCAAATAATAGAAAAAACATACAGATTCATATTTTAGAGCAGTGCAAGGGATTTGAATACAAAATTCTGAATAGAACCCGATAATAGGCGAATAAAATTTTGTAGATATGGTTATTATAGTAGGAAAAGCTATACTTTAGAAATATAGAAAATACACATTGGGGAGTGTTTGTAACAAATTCACGCTGATGTCTAAAGAAAGACTTAGCAGCTTTAATATGTATTTACCATGCCAAATAGTTTTGACTTTACAAAAACAAAATTGTTTCAGGCTTTTTTTTTTTGATCAGCAGGATGCGTAATCACTCAGGTCACTCATACTCTAGTCGGAAGTCGAGAATGCCTTGTCCGGAATGACTGGCTCTCAAGGAGACTAGCAAAATACGTAAAGATTCGTGTTCATGTTTTTCCCACCAGGCTTGTAACAAGTCTCATCACTGCTCAGCATAAATAAAATCTTTAATAATACTACGAGTAAAATATCACTACGGTAGATCATATTATAGAAGATCAGATCATAGAATACATAAAAGATCATTCACAAGTCGTAGCTAAGTATAATTGCACCAGCCACAAAGTTAACATTTATATACTTTATTTTTTTAGTTTTAGTTAGTGGTTAAGTCGTGTAAACTGAGCAAAACCTGGTTAGCAAAGCATGCAAGTGCCTTTCAGAATTCAATAGTTCTAATTTGCAAATTTGTAAGTAAGTTGCGTGTGAGAGCAGAACTTGTATTATCTTTCGAAAGCTTTGTTCGCTAGAAAATTCATACAAAGTAACGTGTTGTAACAATCTTTTGCTTGAATTGATATCACAAACTGAATTTAGCATATCTCACGTATCTACCAATTTTTAACCGACTTCATACTATATAGTGTATGAAATTGTCATTGCTATTCTTGGTACCTACCTCTTTAACAGTGTTAAGTTTTTGTACTAGTAAACTTAACTTTGTCTATACAACATACTCGTATAACGTGGTTCAAGCTGGGCATTAAAAACATTTGGACAAGTTTCTTTCTGACGCGACCATCCAGGTTAAGCAACGGTAGATGCGGACAGTCTTTGGATGGCCCATCCAAAAACAGTCTTTGGATTTCCATCCTGTCCGATGATGATGATAATCTCCCGATCGTGTACATGATTGTCTTTTAATAATTGGCCAAGTGCAAGTTGGACTCGCGCATAAAGGGTTCCGTACCATTGTTGTATGGGAGCCCTCCTCAAATATGGTACATTTATATATTCCGTGAAAATTTTAGGTGTCTATATGCTACCGTTGTTGCTATATAGCCAAAAAAACTCGTTTACTGTATGGGTACCCCCCTTAATATTTTATTTTTTTTATTTTTAGTATTTGTTGTCATAGCGGCACGAGAAATACATATCTGTTACTATTACGGTTTCTAAGATACAGCCTGGAGACAGACAGACAGACCGACAACGAAATCTTAGTAATAGCGTCCCGTTTTTACCTTTTAGGTACGGAACCCTAAGAAGTGTTATTTTTGTCTCGGCACTAACATGGGATAAATGAAACGTTTATTTGTAGGTCCCAGTCATTAATTAACCTTAGTACCTACAACATAGCTTGCCCACTTATCTTATACTAAGAAGTAGAAGCCATTACGATGCACTTTGAGTAAAAGAAAAAGTCCACCATTATTACACCCCATAACAAAACTACGATGCTATTGATTTCAGATTACACATTTCAACGAAACCACAACTCGACAGTCGCAAAAAAGAATAACTATTCACCCTTAACGGCTCAGTAATAGGGTTTACTTTTAAACAGACTGTTGCAAGTTTTTTCCAGTATGCGAGGTTTTATCCAGAAAACGATATTCGGAGACATTTTATGAGCGTTTATTTTGCTATCTTTATGTTGACAGGACAAGACAGCATTTAGTGCGTGTCATGAAGATGTAAACAATACATGCAGCTTCGTTTTTGATAGAAATGTCATAAGTTACATTAAAAAATTGTAAACAAAATATTTTAATCGTAATAGGAGTATAATACGGCTATGAAACACAATAAAATAGAGTGATAGATAGATTAACTCTTTATTGGGCAAATAATAGGTACAAGTCAATATAATAAGACTTAATTTATTAAATAAAACGTTTTAAAACCGGCATTTTCATCTGATTGCTACCGTAGGTCGGATGACACGTTAAATTGTAGATCCCGCCTGTTAGTATTAGTACAAGCAGCCGTTAAGCCAAGTCAAAGGCCTTTGAGTGGCTTGAAAACTTGCGACACCAGAACTTGGCCACTTAACTCTTACGAAGAAGAAGATACCGTTTTTTTAGAAGACGAGACTAGTACACTCAACTTTCCTGCCAGCAGTTTTGCTAAAATCTTTGAGGTAGAAGACCTACATCAAGTAAATTTCTGCTAACTCTAGTAATTATAGAAAATAAGCAAAGTTTCTCAGAAAAGTAATCGATGGTCCGTAATAGACCTAACTATGGGAAAAAAGCAGCATGGTTCGGTCAGTCGGTCATGTTCTAGGAATAATGTTTTATACTGCTAGATACTTTGACATTTACTACAAACTTTTATTTTGGTTATCTTATTATTTTAATTTTATCTTTAAGTTTGCACATAGTATTTCAATTTTATTTCTTAGATAATATTATTTTGTATATGTGAAATAAAAAAATATACAAAATTAAATACATATACCTAAATGTCAAGAACAATGTCCGATGGTGGAATTACTCCAATGTCATAAAGGTACTCAATAATGTCAGATTCTTAAGATATTAAGTGCAGATAAATAATTTTTGATAGCAAGTTGTTTCAGACTAGGTACGCTCCACCTTAGGCAATAGTGTCCCTAATTCGACTTACGCGCCCCGCTGGTCAACATAATTTACGAGTATAATGTAATAATTTTGTCTCCACATCACACGTAACAAAATTCGTTCCTCCTCATGATAAAACATGATACTCTAAGTGACAAAATACCTTTCATTTCCCCTACAATATCTCAGATGTCCCAAATCAAGGGTCCACTGTCCCCGCTCACGATGGGTTGGATAAAGTTTGGTCTCCACTGAGAATGTCTCGAAAAATTGCAGCTTTTGTGAAAACAAAAACACCCCTCCAATAATTGAAGACAAATCATAATTATGCGTTGTTAGCTATTCTATTGTATAAAATTAGGACATCAAAACAGGATACATACTCGTACATACGGCTGGTTAGGTTAGTATGGACTAAAACATTTCTAGTATTTTTTTTACTCATAAAGGGCGTGCGCTTGATCGCAATTCACCTGATGGTAAGCGAAATTGCGATCTAAGGTGGAGCGCGCTTGCCCAGAAGAAACTGTATTATAGTTGCTAACACAACTTTGACGACCTCGTTGTCGTAATGGTTACCATTGCCAATCCGAAGGTGCCGGGTTGGATTCCCGGCACGGCCAACATCTTTGTGCTAAACTAAATTTGTTGGCTGTCAATCTGGGTGTTAATTAATATGTATCTATATAAAGTATGCATGTATTGTATATACATGATGTATTGTATATACAAGACGAGCACAAAGATTTTGGTCGTGCCGGGAATCGAAACCGGAACCTTCTTTTTGGCAGTCCGGCATAGATACATTACATCAATGAGGTCGTCGAAATATTTCCTAGCGTAATAATATCTTCCTAAGGACATCATGCCTAAACTAAAGTGTTCTCACAGTCTCACAATATATCTGGAGTAAATCTGACTTATCGTTGAACTGTCTTTTCACTTCGTCACGTACCTAATATTCAAGGAAGGGTTACCTTCATATTTTTAAGGTGGAGATAACGTAGTAGGAAAATGAAGATATTTTTCTAGAAACTTTGAATAATAATTGTATTATTTTGAACCAATTGAGTTAGTCAACATTTCAAAGTTTTGGTAGGGCAAAGCTTTGAATTTTTTTCTCGGCAGATTTAAAATTAGAAGACCTAGGGCCCACCCTAGGTCTACTAAATTTGAATCCACCGAGGCTAGTACCTATATTTTTCCAGTTATGAATATTTACAAAAATAACTCAAAATGTCATTGGTAAGTAACTTCGTGGAGTTTCGAGCATTGAATTAATAAGAATACTGTACGAGGTAGACTCACGCACGACAGATTATTTACCTTTTTGTTTAAAAACAGCATAAAATTGGTGTCAACATTTTTTTTGGGAGTTTCAATAGTATATATTTAATTCTATGTATACATATGTATTGTTAAATAAGGTGGAACGTTTTAAATACCTCGGCCACATCGTCACCAGTGATTTGAAAGACGATGAGGACATCGACCGGGAGCGGAGGTCGCTGTCGGTCCGAGCTAACATGATTGCCCGCAGGTTTGCACGTTGCTCTGCAGAGGTCAAAGTCACGCTGTTTAGGGCGTACGAGCCTTTACACGTGCAGCCTGTGGGCTGATTACACGAAGAAGCGGTACAGTGACCTCCGAGTCCTGTACAACAATAGCTTCAGGATGTTGCTGGGGCTGCCTCGCTACTGCAGCGCGTCAGGGATGTTCGCAGACGCGCGGACCGCATGCTTCCACGCGACTATGCGCATACGAGCAGCATCCCTGGTGCGCAGGGTTAGGGCCAGCTCCAACAATATCCTGAAGATGATTGCGTCGAGGTTGGATTGCCCTTTTCTCTGGCATTGCTGCGAGAGGCATCTCTCTGTGGTGGTGCCCGAGAGGAGGTTTTGACCTACTTGACCTCTGTATTTATATTTATTATCACTGACTATTATTTGTATTATTTTTATTTTTATTTTAATTTGACTTTCTTTTCTTTTTTATAATTTTTTTTTTCCGTTAAATATTTTATATTTTTTTTGATACAATTTATTTTATTAATAATAATTTTATGTAACATTTGGATATGGGACTTGATCCTGAAATAAATGAATTTGAATTTTGAATTTGAATTTGAATTGTCTCCTCCATCAGCCGTCATAAATAAAAAATAAATATATAAATAAATCGTTTATTGAGGCAAAACATACATTCACATATCAGGACATTCATCATTATCATTATCATATTTTGAACATTAGAATACAAAATATCATCTCAACGATCAGCACTTTTCTCTTATGACGTTATCCGTACACGCCATCCAAAAGTTTCATTACATATTCTATGCAATTAATTAACCAATTATGAAACAAATCGTATTTCCATAAATAGACACTCTCCTTACTCGCAAACAAACATCGTTAGTTTGCCAAAATAATAAACTCAAACACAGTTATAACTTAAAGTGCTCTCAAACAAAACGAAATAACAAACCGCTAAATTAATAATTGGGCAATCTAAATATTGAACCGTAAACTAAAGCTAAATACAGGCGGAAATTTTGTTTAGAGGAACAGCGCAATTTAGGAGGTATTTGGTTGTTACTAACTATTATATTTAAAATAATATCAGATAAATAAATATATAATATATACAACCTCGTTGGCGTAATGGTTACGATGACGCACTGGCAACATCTTAGTGATGAACTAAATTTGTTGGTTGTCAGTCTGGGTATTAAATATTTATAGGTATAAAGTATATATGTACAAGTTATGTAATAAATACAACCTCGTTGGCGTAATGGTTACGATGACGCACTGGCAACATCTTAGTGATGAACTAAATTTGTTGGTTGTCAGTCTGGGCATTAAATATTTATAGGTATAAAGTATATATGTACAAGTTATGTAATAAGTAATAATGTAATATATCAGCTGTGTTAGCAACCATAATACAAACAAGAAATGGTTTAGTATGGGGTTAATCCGATGGAGAGTGATGGAGTGGAGCTAATAAACGGCGGTACATGGACGTAGTGAACATAAAATTAATAAGTAACATATAATAAAAATGTATTACGATATAAACAAATACATAAATAAAATGTAGATAACATATATCATGTACTTGTATTTAAAGTAAATTCATATTATTATAACTAAACAATCCTACTAATATTATAAATTCGAAAGTTTCGGTACGTATTTTGATTAAATTTGGTGTGAACATAGGTTGGACCTTGGATTAACAAATAGGCTACTTTTGATCCTAAAAATAAATGTGATTCCCGTGGGCTACAAAAAATAACTTCAAAATCTATGTTACTATCACACTCTCCAACTGCTAAACCGATTTTGATGAGATTTACTATGAAGATAGGTTAGACTTTATATTAACACACAGACTTATTTTAACGTGACAACGTCTTAAATTAGGTTGCGGCTGGGAGTCACTTATGAAAAAGTATAACGCCCGGTAACGTTACGATGAGTCACCGAACGAGAGAGAGGCCCGCCGAATGCCTTGCGTCTCTGTCCCACTCAACTATGATCGGTCTGCCGCGCGCGCAGCACGCGGCAGACGTTGTCACGTAAAATCTTCGCCCGTAAAACCGACTTTACAGGCAACCATTTTTTTATCTCGGATTAACTTATTTATGTCCTGGATTAACGCGAGTAACACCGCCAGTCGCAGCTAGTAGTTATAGTTAATAAAATAAAGAAGATTAATAGCCTAAAAGCAGTGAAGATAAATAGTGCCAATTATTTTTAAAAGTATTAAGCCTCTAAACCTTGTTTATATTGAGTGGTATGGCATTCCAAAGCTATTTTAAGAACTTAGTTGAATATTAAACGTCTGTTAATTAATTTTCTGTGTAGTTTCGTCTGAATTAAGAAAGGCCTCAACACAATCTTTCGTTCAAAGTAAACTATGTCGAACCACCAAAGTTCTTTTTAGGCATTTGGGCTCAATTGAGTTAGGTCTTGGAATGGTAGACGAAACTTATACTTTGATATCAGGGGAGAATATTAAGCAGATAGAATTGGATAAACTTGTCGGAATTTATGGACCTTTTACTTTCTATTTGCAATTCTGTAAGTTTTTATTTTGTACTACACAAGTTGTTTTAGAATTATACCTTTGGTTTTTGACGAGAAATAATTTAAAATGATAATAGAAAATAGACCATTGGAAGTTTTCCGTGAAAGCCATACATTATGTACAAATGTAACATTATTTCAAGAACTGGACAGGCTTCGGACTTCTTAGAAAAATGTATTGTGACAATTCCACGTAACCCCAAATAAATATTAATTCCAGTACTTACTAAAAAGTCTTTTTACTTTATTATCGATATCAAAGTGATATTAACTAATCAAATTTATTTTATTATTTTTACTTTTGTCAGCAGCGATTATAGCTCCGTCAGGCGTGCGGCTTCCTCACGTTATGAAGATAGCGGGTTCGATCCCTGCCATTGAGTCCGAGCTTTTGGTAAAAAAAAAACTTCGGGAGGAAAAGCATAGCAAGGTGGTAAAGCACTTTCTAGTCTCGGCTAACAACCACTCTTAAGTTGAGAAATCTGAGGCTAAGCAGCTTACAGTTTATTCTGGCAGCATCCTTAAAAAGCGAGGCCTATTCTAGACTAGGCATGCTCCTCCTAAGGCCAGAGTGCCGCTAGCTCGTGTGGTTACGCGTCCTGTTGATCAAATGCCTAACTGTAAAGAGTAAGAAAGACCATTGTAAGTGTATCTTGATACAGATATTTTAGTAGCCATAATTAACATACGCAATTTTTGGTACATTATTTACAGCAATTTAGTAACTGAATATACTAAATTTAGTATCTAAATGGTAAATAAAAGTGCGAGTAACGTTAAAATTAGGGTAAAGTTATGTAAATTTTTATTATTATTATTAGTACATCTGGAAGTATCTTTCTGTGAGCTTCATGTCCAAGTATTCATCTAATTTGTAAAAAGCATTACATGTGTACCTCGCACTACCTATTTAACTCTAATTTTTTTTTCTCTTAGTTAAATCTAACCCTAATAGCTCACATTTTAACTTTACAAATAATCAATCTAAATTTGGTTTTATAATTCGTTAGAGCATATCGTCGATGTCATAAAAGGTTATATTTTGGCAGTGATACGTCTAGTAGCTATAAGGACCGCGTCATGTATGTAGAAACTCAAGTTCTTTAAAGGTTCAAGAAAGTACAATCCTAATCTTATTTAAACATATAAAGACCGTATGTCTACTAAATACCGATTTGCAATGAGTTTGGTGAAATTAGATAGCTTTAGTGAAAGTCAGTGCTGGGTTCCAGACTATCAAAACATGTATGATAATCTAGAAGATCGAGGCTCCAACCTTTCGCCTCGATCTATGATTTTCAGCTCAGAGGAGGGGCCTAGTAAACCCCTACCCAGCACTGGCTGGTGACCTCGGGGATATTCAATTACACACTTCCACAATACTTTCAAGTCTCACCGCAGACCGATCTCCACACACATAAGCAATTACTTACAAATTACTCCCTCGCTCTCTCACTTTCGAACTTCTAAACAAGTTGACTTAATAGTCCATAGAAATTAATCTACTTCAAAAGGACGAGAGGGCATCCTATTGTTTATCAGTCAGTCAGTTGGGATATGTTACCTCCTATTATCTTGCATTCATCTACAACTTTCATTCTCCTTACTTTCGCTTGTTAGTAGAACCGGGGTAGAGGTTTTGGCCCTCGAATCCTAACTAACACCATCCTTCATCTCAGGTCATGCGGAGCGTATAAAGGCCTTCGGTGCAAAGCCTAAATACGCCCCTAATACTTAATCCTATTAAGGTTATAAAAAAAACACCACTTACTTAAGAATATAGGTATTCATAAATGATTAATAAAAATATCTTTCTTACTTTTATTTATACTCTAATTTGAGCCTATGGTATTGAATGCATATCAATAATATTTTACATTTGAGCTTGAATTTAAATAAGTTTAATTTTTTTTACATTAAAACTTCCAGTTTAAGGACATAAAAGTCGTTTGTATTTATATTTGTTAATGATAACATTAGAAGTGGTTTGCTCGTATGGGATCATTATAGGGTGGATCCAAGCCATACTTTATTTCCCTGAGTTAGTGAAATAGCAAACAAATAACAATAAATATTTAAGAGGTTTTTCTCTTTAATATGAGAATGCTCGTGTTTCGTAGAGCTATTGTAAATTCACTATATTAATGGATGTTTTTACAGTGAGCAAGCTTGACTAATGTTTGTTCGTGTATAAATTCTACACTTTAAGGTTTCTCCTCCTTTTTGATAATTAAAGCCGGTTTGTATTAGCCTTTACTTTGTTGTAGTGGGTTTTTCATGTGAAATCAGTAAATACTGTTTATTATATTCTCCTGTTCTGATGGAATAAATATACAATTATTATAAAGTATATGAGTGTTATTTCCACTTGATCATGCACTTTCCATATAATGTTGTTATTAAATTTACTTCATTACTAATAATTCTTCAAAATTGAGCTGGTCTGTCTCGATTCACTAGTGTATAAATTCTACACATTAAAACTTCCCTTTCAAGGAAATAAAAGCCTGTTTCTATTGGCCTTTACACTTGTCAGGTGGTTTCCTCGTTTGGATTCAGTAAAAGCGCTAAGCCATATCTCAAATAAATACAAATACTGTTCCCTTGCTTTGTATTCCCCTTTGCTGGTAGAACAAGCAATCAAACAGCGGTAAGCATTTAAGAGATATCTTCTCTTTAATATGAACATACTCGAACCTCGAAGAGCTATTTGTAAATTAGGTATAATAATAAATGTGCTACCTTGAGCAAATTTTACTCGATTTAATAGTGTATAAATTCTACACTCTAACTTATCATTTTCAAGGAAGTAAAGCCTGTTAGTATTTAAGGCCTTTACACTTACGTGGTGGTTTCCACATGTAGGATCAGTAAATTCTGCTACATAATTGTATTCCCCGTGCGTTGCTGAATAACCATTCAAATATTAGAAATTGTATAATAGTTATTTCCTCTAAAATATAGACATTCTAGATAAAGTTATTAGATTTACTTCATTATTATTAATTATTCAAAATTGAGCTGGTATGTCTCGATTCGCTAGTGTATAAGTTCTACACATTAAAACTTCCTTTTCAAGGAAATAAAAGACTATTTATATTGGTCTTCACACTTGTGAGGTGGTTTCCTCATATGGATTCAGTAAAAGCGCTAAGCCATATCTCAAATAAATACAAATACTGTCTCTTTGTTTCGCATTCTCCATTGCTGGTAGAGCAAACAATCAAACAACAGTAAGCAATTTAGAGATATTTTCTCTTTAATATGAACATACTCGACCTTTAAGAGCTATTCGCAAATTCAGTTAATAAATGTGCTACTTTGAGCAAATTTGACTTGATTTAAAAATGTATACATTCTACACTCTAAAGCATCCTATTCAAGGAAATAAAACCTGTTTGTATCTAAGGCCTTTACTCTTGAGTGGTGGTTTCCACATGTGGAATCAGTAAACCTGCTAATTGTACTCCCTGTCGCTGAGAGAATAATCATTCAAATAATAGAAATTGTATAATAGTTATTTCCTCTAAAATATAGACATTCTAGATAAAGTTATTAGATTTACTTCATTATTATTAATTATTCGATATTGAGCTGGTCTGTCTCGATTCGCTAGTGTATAAGTTCTACACATTAAAACTTCCTTTTCAAGGAAATAAAAGTCTGTTTGTTTTAGCTTTCATAAATACCGGTGATATAAGTTTTCACGTAAGAAATGGTTACATATCAATTTATTTATTAAATGACTCGGCCTTTGAGCATAAATATGTGAAGATTTATACCGATTTGAAAATATGACTATAATTATCTGTCAGAAAACTGTCAATTTTTATTCACGACAAACGAAAGACACAAAATCGCGTAGTCTAAATTAAGTGAATTAAAACTTAAACTATGACTTAGCTGGGTCTATTTCCGCTCTCGCCTTCCCTGATGATCGGATCCTCTGGTCCAGCACACTGAAGTGTCGTCCTCCAAGTATACACTAGATTTCACAACCGGATGACCGAGAACTACACGATTCTTAACTATTTTTACCGTTTCACGAATTAACATCAACTTTTCTAAAATCCGAGAGTTTGTGAGTCGTAGTGGCAAGGACTGACCTATTCTTCAATATTAATATAATGTCTTTAAATTCCCGTTCACATGCAATCCCACTCTAGCTAACTTATCAATAATTTAAATACAATATTCACAACTCAGAACTCTATTCGAAGAGTCCCTCACTAGCTCGGCAGCGCGGTCCTGCCTCACCACTAAAGAATATTGTCCACATGCAATCCCACTCTAACTAACTTAAAAATAACTTAAATACAATATTCACAACTCGGAACTCTATTTGGATAGTCCCTCACTAGCTCGGCAGCATAGACCTGCCTCATCACTAAAGAATATTGTCCGCATGCAATCCCACTCTAGCTAACTTATCGATAATTTAAATACAATATTCACAACTCGGAACTCTATTCGGATAGTCCCTCACTAGCTCGGCAGCATAGACCTGCCTCATCACTAAAGAATATTGTCCGCATGCAATCCCACTCTAACTAACTTATCAATAATTTAAATACAATATTCACAACTCGGAACTCTATTTGGATAGTCCCTCACTAGCTCGGCAGCATAGACCTGCCTCATCACTAAAGAATATTGTCCGCATGCAATCCCACTCTAACTAACTTATCAATAATTTAAATACAATATTCACAACTCGGAACTCTATTCGGATAGTCCCTCACTAGCTCGGCAGTATAGACCTGCCTCATCACTAAAGAATATTGTCCGCATGCAATCCCACTCTAGCTAACTTATCGATAATTTAAATACAATATTCACAACTCGGAACTCTATTCGGATAGTCCCTCACTAGCTCGGCAGCATAGACCTGCCTCATCACTAAAGAATATTGTCCGCATGCAATCCCACTCTAACTAACTTATCAATAATTTAAATACAATATTCACAACTCGGAACTCTATTCGGATAGTCCCTCACTAGCTCGGCAGTATAGACCTGCCTCATCACTAAAGAATATTGTCCGCATGCAATCCCACTCTAGCTAACTTATCGATAATTTAAATACAATATTCACAACTCGGAACTCTATTCGGATAGTCCCTCACTAGCTCGGCAGCATAGACCTGCCTCATCACTAAAGAATATTGTCCGCATGCAATCCCACTCTAACTAACTTATCAATAATTTAAATACAATATTCACAACTCGGAACTCTATTCGGATAGTCCCTCACTAGCTCGGCAGTATAGACCTGCCTCATCACTAAAGAATATTGTCCGCATGCAATCCCACTCTAGCTAACTTATCGATAATTTAAATACAATATTCACAACTCGGAACTCTATTCGGATAGTCCCTCACTAGCTCGGCAGCATAGACCTGCCTCATCACTAAAGAATATTGTCCGCATGCAATCCCACTCTAACTAACTTATCAATAATTTAAACACGATATTCACAACTCAGTACTCTATTCGGGTAGTCCCACACTAGCTCATCAGCCCGGTCCTGCCTCATCACTCAAGAATATTGTTCACATGCAAAAAGAGAAAAGAAAAGAAATAGAAAATAATAAAAAAAAGAAATAGCGTCCTCACCTCGGTTCGACACACAATACCGACAATTTACAGACAGCCTCTCGGCGTCACGACTCACGCGATTCCCCGTTCGAATTTTAAAAACGCACGCACAACCGCCCGGTTCGATATTCTGCGCCGACTGCCACTCGTCGCTAAGGAATATTGTTCACATGCATTAACTACTCTAATAAATAAAAGAAAAGGAAATAGCGTCCTCATCGCGATTTGAAACACAATCCCGATAATTTATCGACAGCCTCTCGGCGTCCCGACTCACGCGAACCCCGTTCGAATTTCAAACGCCCCGCGCACGACCTCCCGGTTCAAATGCCTCGCGCCCACTGCCTCACTCCGCGGCCGCGCGTCCCGCTTCCTCCACGCCGCTACTAAGCTCCGTGCGCAGGCGGCGTTGCATTTTCAATTTTCTCTCTATTAGAATAATGTTTATAATTCAATGCGCAACTAAACGGCTCGATTCAACTTTCCATGAACTTGATATCAAAACTCATGTTTTAATTTTATTTTCATTTTAACCATTATAACTGTTAAATTTTGAAGCTATGAATACTAATGATGGTTTAATAACTGGGAACCAATCTTGGTCAGTTACAGCCGACCCCTGGTAAAATCTTGAAAGATTTGCATTTTACTGGAAAGATTATACCACAAACACTTAACACCATCATTAACTTTATAATTCAATCCTTTATACTACTATTACTTAATAATCTCTATCTTCTATAATATAACAATATTTCATAATTGTCAATATCTCATTTTCCTTGTCTCTCTTCTACATTACATACCATATCGCTTAGGTAATCACTGCTAATCACACAGTTATTGAGCAAATTGATGTCAAATACATATTATTTCACAATAATATCGAAGATATCTCCCTATATATAGTTGATTTTTATAATTTCAATATAATTTTCTCAAATACTTCTCAGTCGCGAGCATCGTGAAAAGAGAAAACCAAAAGAAGATCTTGAAATATTTGAAAGTCCGTGTTACTGCTTCCCTTTTAATTATTATTATCATGATTTTTCTTTTTTTTTTTTATTTTTGTTAGCAAAGAGTATACTAATAATCAATGAGTTCTGTTCTGAGTTACTGATAAAAGCAAAAATAAAATCAATCGTGTGAAGTCAAATATTACTGAAAATAGCTAAATAATACAATGTGTGAAGTCTAGTGTTAACATTCAGGTATTCAAAATATAAATTGCTACTATCATAAATTACTTGATATTATTGTAACACAAGCTTAGGTTCATTTTGTTTTTATTTTAATTATTAGTAATGGGAAGCACTTTCTCAGTAAACGGAACTCTAATTTCCTTTTACCGACACAGTTTTTTTTTTATAAGCTTAGCTTTGAATTGACAACGCAATTATTTAATAACAAACTATATCAAAATGAATGAACTCTTTTTATTTATTTACTTTATCGTTCCAAACAATCTAGCACACAATCAAATATAATGGGCCGGCCAAGAAGATTGAAATTTTGTGTTGTACAAAAATTCAAGCTAAGTAGCACACGACCCCGCGCATCTGGTCGGCCAAAGAACTTGATATTTTGCTTTCGTCAAGCGACAAAACATCAAATTAACCAGCTCACGACCCCGCGCATTTAGTCGGCCAAGAAATTTGCTAAATTCTTGTTAAAATACCAAATAATCTAGCTCACGACTCCACGTGAGATCGGCCAAGAAGCTTGGTATTCATGGTGCGAATACATATTATATATATTTAGTATTGACAGTGAATTTATATATTTATTATTGAACTTCAAACAAGACCAAGCAACTTAGCACACAATCACACTCATCTGATCGGCCAAATAGTTTGGATTGAATAAATAACTCAATACGCTAAACAAATTAGCACACAATCCCGCGCATAGGATCGGCCAAGAAAATTTGGCATTCGTTTTTTTTTTTCAAATAACCAAATAGCCTAGCACACAATCAGCGCTCTGGATCGGCCACGAAGCTTGATTTTTGAGCTATAAACACGACTTGTCGGTATGCCAAAATTCAAGCAACTAGCTCACGACCCTACGCATTTGGTCGGCCAAGAAATTTGGTATATAATTATATATTCTTTTTTTTCTTATTACATATTTTTTATTATTATTTTTTTTTCAACAAAATACCAAGTTAATTAGCTCACAACTTCATGGAAAAGATCGGCCAAAAAGTTTAGCATTTATTTTCCAAATAATAACTTTTTTTTTTTTATGTAAATAAAAATAATGCGTTTTCACTCAAAGCTATACTCCTATGTTATTTGAGCAAACTAGGGCTAGATTTTCTGTTTTGAAGAAAAAAAAAGATCTTTTAAATTTTTCTATGCAATAAAATTAGCACCAAAATAATTCAATGAATAAAAACTGTTTATATCAATTATTGTTTTTGTCATATTCTCATGAAGCCACAACCGTTTATCCTCAACTTTAATACTATTTTCAATGACAATTATCTTGGTATTGAGTATTCCAGTTCTCAGTTGTTAGACCATCTGGGCCTTTTTTTGTTTATTTGTCAAAAAAAGATCAAAATTATTCATAGTTTTTTTTTCAATATTAAATGTTTACTACCCTCACCAACATTTACTATATATCCATAGTTACAACAACATTAATTATGGCATGCGGTACTTATAAAATTTAACAACATTGCAATAAATAATAATTGATTAGTACATATTTTAATTTTAGTTCTTGAAGTAAGATCAGCCTAACTACATACACGTTTTGAAATAAAATATCCCTGTCTCAACATACAACAACTAATTTCAGCATTTGCGGTTCTAATGTTTTACAATTCCAGATATGACGACACATTAGGTGTTTACTCTTTAATAGTTGTACCTCATTACTGTGTCACCTACATTACTCCGAGGCCGGAAATAGCTTTAGCGTACTCCAAAGTTCAAACGATGTACGAACCAAACTTCATCAAAATCAACCCAGCCGGTTGTTTACGGAAAAGCAAAACAAACACACTTTTGTTATATTTTATATAAAGCAAGGCTTGAAAACTTCAACTAATTCTCCCTTCCCTTAATTGATTTGGATTAAAATTGGAACTAAACAAGTTTTGAGTACGACCCCAACTACGTGCAATCCATTTGTGAATTCTGCGTTCAAATTCACATAATAATCTTGAAATGTTACAAGCACACAAACGGACCAAAACCAGACAAACAAAGAATCAGATAAAACCTTGTAATACTTTTCTCTTTTGTTTTCTTCAGTCACCTTAATTACCCCGTTTTGTAACAATATTTCTTATACTGACACTCAATCTTACGTCTTATTGTATATGTATTGATCCTCTTAACATCAATCCCTAATTTGACATCTTCTAAATAAATAAATCCAAGTAAATTATATTAATTTATGGAGGAATTAATAATACTTACTGATCTAGCACATATGTAATTCGTAAAATGACACAACAATAGACGGTGTCACTCGTCACGGAGTAAGGTTATTTTTTCTTAGTTCCTTTTCCACTGAAAAACGTCCCTACGGCAGAAAATACTTATAAATATTTATCATAAAAACTACTTGCCGTTGACTTCAAAATGTTGATAATACGTTCCTTCCCTATAAATAAAAGGATAGAAAGTTTTAAAGAAATATCCTATTCTGTAAATGTATACATTAGTCAAACCCTCTTATGCAAGAAAAAGATACACAGTCCCGATTCCTTATATCTAAAAAGAAACTTCTTTTACGTGATTGTCTTTTACACTTCCCCACCTAACACTACTAAATTATTTGGCTGCTAACAAACTTAAAATTTTCCCTACTCCTTTTAAATGTATATGTATTCATTATTCTCAAGTATTGCGATTCCGATCGAAAGGAACGAACAAAGGTATTGTCAAAGAACATAACAATTAAATAATATTATAATCTACCCAAATATTATTCTATTAACTGTTGCATGGTAATTCTCAATGTCACCCAATATAATATGATAAAACTATGATTCCTTGTAGCAGTTACGTATTTTGTCTACGCCGCCGGTATTATTACAATCATAATTTCCACCTTAAGTTCGACAACTGAACTTTATATGTTGCTGAACTAATTCAGCAACTTATAAAACATTAAAAAGAATAAGGTAAATATAGATACGCGTTGTGTGAATTTTATTACCAAACATTTATCGCGTAGAACTGGGATAAATTATTTCGTAGCAACGAACGCGTTGATGTCCTTCGAAAATTGTAACCATATTTTCGTAGCACATCTAGTCGCGTTGAAATCTATTGAACTATATTTATCCTTACAACCAAAAACCGACCCCTAAATCTTTTTCCCTAAAATTAGTGGAACATAAAATAGTGTTTGGTCAAATTATTTTGTAAGCATAAAAGTAAAATTAATCTGTAAGTAAGTTTAATAACTGGTAATATTCTACAAACTGTACTAACTCAACCTCTCCATTTTCACGGCAACATTTTATGCCAGATTTCTCCAGCATTCTCAACAATTTATGACACGACGATGTCCAACAACAAACAAAATATATATAAAGTAATTAAGTCTTCCAATTATTATTTTTTTTTTGTTTTTTTTTTTTATAAGATTTAAACTAAACATCCTGGTCACGGCACCATTTTATGTACCTCGCACTACCTATTTAACTCTATTTTTTTTTTCTCTTAGTTAAATCTAACCCTAATAGCTCACATTTTAACTTTACAAATAATCAATCTAAATTTGGTTTTATAATTCGTTAGAGCATATCGTCGATGTCATAAAAGGTTATATTTTGGCAGTGATACGTCTAGTAGCTATAAGGACCGCGTCATGTATGTAGAAACTCAAGTTCTTTAAAGGTTCAAGAAAGTACAATCCTAATCTTATTTAAACATATAAAGACCGTATGTCTACTAAATACCGATTTGCAATGAGTTTGGTGAAATTAGATAGCTTTAGTGAAAGTCAGTGCTGGGTTCCAGACTATCAAAACATGTATGATAATCTAGAAGATCGAGGCTCCAACCTTTCGCCTCGATCTATGATTTTCAGCTCAGAGGAGGGGCCTAGTAAACCCCTACCCAGCACTGGCTGGTGACCTCGGGGATATTCAATTACACACTTCCACAATACTTTCAAGTCTCACCGCAGACCGATCTCCACACACATAAGCAATTACTTACAAATTACTCCCTCGCTCTCTCACTTTCGAACTTCTAAACAAGTTGACTTAATAGTCCATAGAAATTAATCTACTTCAAAAGGACGAGAGGGCATCCTATTGTTTATCAGTCAGTCAGTTGGGATATGTTACCTCCTATTATCTTGCATTCATCTACAACTTTCATTCTCCTTACTTTCGCTTGTTAGTAGAACCGGGGTAGAGGTTTTGGCCCTCGAATCCTAACTAACACCATCCTTCATCTCAGGTCATGCGGAGCGTATAAAGGCCTTCGGTGCAAAGCCTAAATACGCCCCTAATACTTAATCCTATTAAGGTTATAAAAAAAAACACCACTTACTTAAGAATATAGGTATTCATAAATGATTAATAAAAATATCTTTCTTACTTTTATTTATACTCTAATTTGAGCCTATGGTATTGAATGCATATCAATAATATTTTACATTTGAGCTTGAATTTAAATAAGTTTAATTTTTTTTACATTAAAACTTCCAGTTTAAGGACATAAAAGTCGTTTGTATTTATATTTGTTAATGATAACATTAGAAGTGGTTTGCTCGTATGGGATCATTATAGGGTGGATCCAAGCCATACTTTATTTCCCTGAGTTAGTGAAATAGCAAACAAATAACAATAAATATTTAAGAGGTTTTTCTCTTTAATATGAGAATGCTCGTGTTTCGTAGAGCTATTGTAAATTCACTATATTAATGGATGTTTTTACAGTGAGCAAGCTTGACTAATGTTTGTTCGTGTATAAATTCTACACTTTAAGGTTTCTCCTCCTTTTTGATAATTAAAGCCGGTTTGTATTAGCCTTTACTTTGTTGTAGTGGGTTTTTCATGTGAAATCAGTAAATACTGTTTATTATATTCTCCTGTTCTGATGGAATAAATATACAATTATTATAAAGTATATGAGTGTTATTTCCACTTGATCATGCACTTTCCATATAATGATGTTATTAAATTTACTTCATTACTAATAATTCTTCAAAATTGAGCTGGTCTGTCTCGATTCACTAGTGTATAAATTCTACACATTAAAACTTCCCTTTCAAGGAAATAAAAGCCTGTTTCTATTGGCCTTTACACTTGTCAGGTGGTTTCCTCGTTTGGATTCAGTAAAAGCGCTAAGCCATATCTCAAATAAATACAAATACTGTTCCCTTGCTTTGTATTCCCCTTTGCTGGTAGAACAAGCAATCAAACAGCGGTAAGCATTTAAGAGATATCTTCTCTTTAATATGAACATACTCGAACCTCGAAGAGCTATTTGTAAATTAGGTATAATAATAAATGTGCTACCTTGAGCAAATTTTACTCGATTTAATAGTGTATAAATTCTACACTCTAACTTATCATTTTCAAGGAAGTAAAGCCTGTTAGTATTTAAGGCCTTTACACTTACGTGGTGGTTTCCACATGTAGGATCAGTAAATTCTGCTACATAATTGTATTCCCCGTGCGTTGCTGAATAACCATTCAAATATTAGAAATTGTATAATAGTTATTTCCTCTAAAATATAGACATTCTAGATAAAGTTATTAGATTTACTTCATTATTATTAATTATTCAAAATTGAGCTGGTATGTCTCGATTCGCTAGTGTATAAGTTCTACACATTAAAACTTCCTTTTCAAGGAAATAAAAGACTATTTATATTGGTCTTCACACTTGTGAGGTGGTTTCCTCATATGGATTCAGTAAAAGCGCTAAGCCATATCTCAAATAAATACAAATACTGTCTCTTTGTTTCGCATTCTCCATTGCTGGTAGAGCAAACAATCAAACAACAGTAAGCAATTTAGAGATATTTTCTCTTTAATATGAACATACTCGACCTTTAAGAGCTATTCGCAAATTCAGTTAATAAATGTGCTACTTTGAGCAAATTTGACTTGATTTAAAAATGTATACATTCTACACTCTAAAGCATCCTATTCAAGGAAATAAAACCTGTTTGTATCTAAGGCCTTTACTCTTGAGTGGTGGTTTCCACATGTGGAATCAGTAAACCTGCTAATTGTACTCCCTGTCGCTGAGAGAATAATCATTCAAATAATAGAAATTGTATAATAGTTATTTCCTCTAAAATATAGACATTCTAGATAAAGTTATTAGATTTACTTCATTATTATTAATTATTCGATATTGAGCTGGTCTGTCTCGATTCGCTAGTGTATAAGTTCTACACATTAAAACTTCCTTTTCAAGGAAATAAAAGTCTGTTTGTTTTAGCTTTCATAAATACCGGTGATATAAGTTTTCACGTAAGAAATGGTTACATATCAATTTATTTATTAAATGACTCGGCCTTTGAGCATAAATATGTGAAGATTTATACCGATTTGAAAATATGACTATAATTATCTGTCAGAAAACTGTCAATTTTTATTCACGACAAACGAAAGACACAAAATCGCGTAGTCTAAATTAAGTGAATTAAAACTTAAACTATGACTTAGCTGGGTCTATTTCCGCTCTCGCCTTCCCTGATGATCGGATCCTCTGGTCCAGCACACTGAAGTGTCGTCCTCCAAGTATACACTAGATTTCACAACCGGATGACCGAGAACTACACGATTCTTAACTATTTTTACCGTTTCACGAATTAACATCAACTTTTCTAAAATCCGAGAGTTTGTGAGTCGTAGTGGCAAGGACTGACCTATTCTTCAATATTAATATAATGTCTTTAAATTCCCGTTCACATGCAATCCCACTCTAGCTAACTTATCAATAATTTAAATACAATATTCACAACTCAGAACTCTATTCGAAGAGTCCCTCACTAGCTCGGCAGCGCGGTCCTGCCTCACCACTAAAGAATATTGTCCACATGCAATCCCACTCTAACTAACTTAAAAATAACTTAAATACAATATTCACAACTCGGAACTCTATTTGGATAGTCCCTCACTAGCTCGGCAGCATAGACCTGCCTCATCACTAAAGAATATTGTCCGCATGCAATCCCACTCTAGCTAACTTATCGATAATTTAAATACAATATTCACAACTCGGAACTCTATTCGGATAGTCCCTCACTAGCTCGGCAGCATAGACCTGCCTCATCACTAAAGAATATTGTCCGCATGCAATCCCACTCTAACTAACTTATCAATAATTTAAATACAATATTCACAACTCGGAACTCTATTTGGATAGTCCCTCACTAGCTCGGCAGCATAGACCTGCCTCATCACTAAAGAATATTGTCCGCATGCAATCCCACTCTAACTAACTTATCAATAATTTAAATACAATATTCACAACTCGGAACTCTATTCGGATAGTCCCTCACTAGCTCGGCAGTATAGACCTGCCTCATCACTAAAGAATATTGTCCGCATGCAATCCCACTCTAGCTAACTTATCGATAATTTAAATACAATATTCACAACTCGGAACTCTATTCGGATAGTCCCTCACTAGCTCGGCAGCATAGACCTGCCTCATCACTAAAGAATATTGTCCGCATGCAATCCCACTCTAACTAACTTATCAATAATTTAAATACAATATTCACAACTCGGAACTCTATTCGGATAGTCCCTCACTAGCTCGGCAGTATAGACCTGCCTCATCACTAAAGAATATTGTCCGCATGCAATCCCACTCTAGCTAACTTATCGATAATTTAAATACAATATTCACAACTCGGAACTCTATTCGGATAGTCCCTCACTAGCTCGGCAGCATAGACCTGCCTCATCACTAAAGAATATTGTCCGCATGCAATCCCACTCTAACTAACTTATCAATAATTTAAATACAATATTCACAACTCGGAACTCTATTCGGATAGTCCCTCACTAGCTCGGCAGTATAGACCTGCCTCATCACTAAAGAATATTGTCCGCATGCAATCCCACTCTAGCTAACTTATCGATAATTTAAATACAATATTCACAACTCGGAACTCTATTCGGATAGTCCCTCACTAGCTCGGCAGCATAGACCTGCCTCATCACTAAAGAATATTGTCCGCATGCAATCCCACTCTAACTAACTTATCAATAATTTAAACACGATATTCACAACTCAGTACTCTATTCGGGTAGTCCCACACTAGCTCATCAGCCCGGTCCTGCCTCATCACTCAAGAATATTGTTCACATGCAAAAAGAGAAAAGAAAAGAAATAGAAAATAATAAAAAAAAGAAATAGCGTCCTCACCTCGGTTCGACACACAATACCGACAATTTACAGACAGCCTCTCGGCGTCACGACTCACGCGATTCCCCGTTCGAATTTTAAAAACGCACGCACAACCGCCCGGTTCGATATTCTGCGCCGACTGCCACTCGTCGCTAAGGAATATTGTTCACATGCATTAACTACTCTAATAAATAAAAGAAAAGGAAATAGCGTCCTCATCGCGATTTGAAACACAATCCCGATAATTTATCGACAGCCTCTCGGCGTCCCGACTCACGCGAACCCCGTTCGAATTTCAAACGCCCCGCGCACGACCTCCCGGTTCAAATGCCTCGCGCCCACTGCCTCACTCCGCGGCCGCGCGTCCCGCTTCCTCCACGCCGCTACTAAGCTCCGTGCGCAGGCGGCGTTGCATTTTCAATTTTCTCTCTATTAGAATAATGTTTATAATTCAATGCGCAACTAAACGGCTCGATTCAACTTTCCATGAACTTGATATCAAAACTCATGTTTTAATTTTATTTTCATTTTAACCATTATAACTGTTAAATTTTGAAGCTATGAATACTAATGATGGTTTAATAACTGGGAACCAATCTTGGTCAGTTACACATGTAAAGAAGAATTTAACTTTACATTTAAATTCTTTGTATTTTAATTTAGTTATAAGCATTGGCAACTTCCTATACATCGTAACTTTCGTATATACACATGTCTTTGGGTCTTTACGAGCCGCTTCTTAGGAACACACAGCCTGTCTTCAAGCCTCATTTTCTAAGTAGTTTCGCCTTGATTCATATGTTTTTGAAAAGACCGGTAACAAAAGAGAATCCTTCTAGTAACCAAACTCAAACTTTAAGTCTTGCGTATATAATAGTAGAAGAGCCCGTGAAGATCGTCCTTCACCGATCTGATAACCAGATGAGACGAATTTTTTATTAAATATTTTTTATAAACAAATGTGCCTAAAATTGCTTGCCTATCGAAAAGTGCTCATGGCTATTTTTAATTAAATAAACTTTTATTGATTTTTTGTTCATCACCTTCATACTTTTGATAACCAAATGAAATTTATTTCACTGATAGTTTTTAATACACAGAATATGCCTCGGTATGCTTGCCTACTCTTTTCAGTGTATAACTACCTGGCAAGCAGGTGTAAACAGGTAAGTCAAAATAGGTGACTCATTCGATTTTGATGCGCTTCATAGGAGTAACAACGATTCTGAACAGTTAGAATGTTATTTTTATTTTTGATAATTGTAGCTAAATTATCATTTGACTATACACGAGCATGCGCAAAAAAAAGCCATGAGCACCTTTCGATAGGCAAGCAATTTTAGGCATATTTGTTTATAAAAAATACTTCATAAAAAATACGTCTCATCTGGTTATCAGATCGGTGAAGGACGATCTTCACGGGCTCTTAGACTATAAAACAAGATAAAAAACTAAGACAGCTGTGGTAAAAACTATCCCATGCCGGTCACGGGCCGGTCACGTGCCGGCTCGGATCACGAGCGCGACCCGGGAATAAATCCGGGATGGCTCGCTGCATAATCGTTAGGCTTGTGGGCATGTTATAGCCGAATAACGATTTGTAACACTACTTTTTATAATTTGCCACGATATAATGAATCCATTGGCTATTTCAAACAAGATATGAGAGGATCACTAAATACTTTGAATATATTAGGTGGCCTTTGTTTGAGGACATTTTAGTTGTAAGTTACAGTTTGAGACAAGTAAGAGATTTTGATTCAGGTATCAAATTAACTATTGTTGAAAATTAAAACATTGAGCATCCAAAAAAATATATCAATTTTCATCAATTGAAATTTAGTTAAGTACTTACTTAACTTAAAAAAAGAGCTGACGCTTACGTCGGCCAACGTATAAGCTTGGTGATCCAGCGAGGTAATGCTGCCAGTATTTTAGGCACCTTACCCGCGGACACTTACTTAGATTTACTATACTTAGATTTTACTATTAGTAAGATTTGTGTGTGTGTGTGTTTTTATTTATATAATTAGTTTTAAATTAGTTTAAACATCCCAATAAATATTTGAAAGTAAAAATAACATATATATATGGTGCGATAATATGCTCTGAATGTTGTGTGTAAATTCAAATTGATTTCATTGTTTGTTTGTTTTGTTTCTGTTACTCAAACACTGTTCTGTTATTTGCGTTCCAGTAAAACCTACACGTTGTGCTAACTACGATTATTTTGACATTGATATCTCAGCATCTGAGAATGTGTAAGTTGTCACACACGTCATTTAGTTTTGAACATAAATAGCTCATTTAACTAGCTACTAGCTCATTTAATAAAAAAACAAATTATTATGTTTTGCAAATATTTACTTTAACGTGAGGCTTTCGTTGGCCTTAAGATTAGCTACATCGGTAACAGAAAAATAGTTTGGTTGGTTTATATAATAGTCGCTACATCTCTTGTTATAGTCCACGTCTTTACTGAAATCTTCACACGAGTAGATGTATGCGCTCTGCATTTTTCGCGCGCAATTTTCTTAGATGCGATGCTTTAGCGAAAATTCGCATGATGTGGAAAGCAGGTTAGGCAAAGGGGATTTTGTTAGAAACTTTTGGTAAAAAAACGTTTTATCTAAAATGTTGCAAGCTGGTAGAATATGAGAACAGTTTTTAGTCTAAATTGAATATTGTATGATAAGGAAATCGAGTAACAAATACCTTATATATAAAATTTCCATGTCACAATGTTAGTTACCGTACTCCTCAGAAACGGCTCGACTGATTTTTACCAAATTTTATATACGTAATCAGTAGGTCTGAGAATCGGCTACTATTTATATATTTTTCATACTCCTAAGTGAGGCAAAACAACGTTTGCCGGGTCAACTAGTTTCTTTATAAGTTTGAAATGTTTTGTAGTCTTAAAGTTGTGTAATATGACTAAATCAAATCGTATCTAAATGCAAAGTTTGTTTGTTTGTTGTCTTTTAATACACAAAATAATATTGCAGCTTTTTATTTAATCTATAAGAATTTATTATAGCCCGAATTAATATAGGCCCTAACTTGGTGGCGCAAGGAGTTAATGGATTTCCACACCAACTGGAAGTAGCTGGCCCAGTACAGAATAGCGTGGGAATCATTGGGGGAGACCTTTGCCCAAAAGTAGGACAATGTAGGTTAGATAAAAAAAAATTACAACTCATGTCGATAGACAAAGCATTTAAAAGTTTGCTTCCTCTTGATCGCACTAATTTAATTATATAAGCGAGAGGACATGCAGTTTTAAGTGACTTTTTAGTATGCATAGCATGCATTCAATTAAGCAGTCCACTATAAGCTCATACTTCTAGAACTCGGGACTTTTCATGCAAGAAGAGAAATAAAGATTTTTTGCGGCTCTTGGTGTGGTTGTTATCACGATGATTCCTTTACCGTTATATACATCTTTTGACAAATACATATAACTTTTGACAACTATGCTTGTGCCTAAAATAATCCAACACTATAGAATCACGGTAGCTTAATGAAATGCCCAAATTATGATACAGTGCCAAACATCAATTTTGCCAAAACGTAATTAAAGCTACCGAAATCAATTACTAGCAATGCAACATAATTAATTACCCATAATGCTGTTTAAATTATTACAGGATCACACAATTATTATTGGAACAATGAGTGTGAGTTAACAGCCGGCAGAATTCTACCAAACTCACGCATCGTCTAAATCACGTGAAAGGATCACATATCACGTTAGTGTGTGATTCCAGTTAGGAAAGTTACGATACTTGAGCATGAAGAAATGGATTACAAAAATAATAGTCAATATTACTACCAGATATACCGCGCAAACACGTACTCAGAGTCGTCACAACTTGTGAGTCAGTAATGGCGATTCAGCGGCACACACGATTAAACTAAATTTAAAGAAGCCCCGTCTCTTTTCATTTTAGGTGGCCAGAAAGAGACGGCACGTTCTGAACAACAGACAAAACAACTAAAATCACGTCAAATATGGAATGTGCAGGCAGTTTTAGTGGTGATACAAGTGAGTGCCGTCTAAAGTCGCCTATATTTTCTACATTTGCCGTGATTTTAGTTGTTTTGACTATGGTGCACAACGTGCCGTCTCTTTCTGGCCACCTAAGATGAAAAGAGACGGGGCTTCTTTAAATTTAGTTAAGTCATGTGTGCCGTTGAATCGCCACTACTGTATGCTTTACACTGACTGTTTGTTTTTGTTATGTTTTACGCAATTAGTCAAAACGCATGGATCATTTTGAAACAAAAAAAAATGTTGTTGTCTCTAAAATAAAACCCCTGTTAACCTTTGATTCCAGGTCCAGTTTTATCTGAAATTATTATGTTAAGAACTCTTGAGATAAAGTAACTCAAAATGAAAACATTTTTACACGCTTTATATTAGGTTCACCTGTATGTTTGTACGTTTGACGTAACCGACTTCTTTGGGCGCGATTTTGACTCACTTTGAACGACCAGATTTCGTTGAAACTTTGTAGATTTATTGAGGATCGATGACAATACACTAATTTCATAAAATTATAACATTTTTTTGTATTTTTGTTTGTATGTTTGTTTGTAACCGACTTCTTTGGGTGCGATTTTGACCCACTTAAAACGGCCAGATAAGCGTGTTTTTTTTAACTATTATTATTTTGAGAGACACTGAGGTAGTTAAATACTTAATCTATACTGGAATCCAATCTACCTACATTCTGTAGTACGATTTATGCTCTATACACGATTAAACTTATGTCGAGCTGAACAGTTATTTATTGCGCTTGTAATTAGTTGAAACGGTCAACAGTTTAATAGCCCAAGAGCCCATACGTTTCTGACCTTCGTCATTTAATAAAAGCTGAAAATTGTTCTATGTGTGTCCCTAGTAGAGGTAAGAATGATCCCCAAACATGAAGCTGAGGCAGCAGTGGCTTTGGCAGATAACTGGTAACAAAGGTGTATAAAATTCCATCTCAAATTCGTTATAGTATAAAACCTGATTTTTTCACATTTGATTCATAATAATATCAAAAGTCGCGTCGCTCATTGCCAGACGGTTATTATGGTGGCAACCCTCTGCCAGACACCCTTAAACTATTATAATTTATGAGTATACTTACGCTATATTATAAAACCTAAATTTTATATATAATCTTTTGGGGGCCTATTAATCTATGTTCACATAAAAGCCGGACAGTTTCGATAGTTCTATCATGTTGCCAGACGCATTCAAAGTGAGCAGTTGTTCGGGGAGCAAGGAGCGTATACAGTAACTAGTGCGAGTTAGACAGAGCGCTTGGTCTAATGCAGCCCTTCACTGTGCATCCACTGTAATCAAGTTTTTTTTATTATTAATTTCTTAATCAAAAAATTTCATTATTCTTTTTTTTTACAGTTTTGAATAACAAATATTTAAAACAATACCCATTAAAATTGTTCTAATACAACATCAATCATATCGAAACTCTAATAATTTTATTTATATTATTTTTCATTTATATTATTTTGACGACCTCGTTGGCGTAATGGTTACCATGCTGGTCTGCTAATCAGAAGGTTCCGGGTTCGATTCCCGGCCCGGTCAACATCTTTGTACTTAACTAAATTTGTTGGCTGTGGGTCTGGGTGTTAAATATGTATTTATATATAATATGTATGTATGTATATGTAGTATTATTATTGTCCTCCTAGGCGTATCCGCCAATGGCGAACTTGGCTAGTTCCGGTTATGTGCACGGATATGGCTGGCGAAGCCAAATTTTGTTTTAAATAACCTATTGCACGGCGCGCAGTGCAGTTGGCCGTCATTGTTATAGGTGTAGTTGTAGGAAGGCTTTGGGCGGGTCTTTCGTTTATGGCGTTTGGCGTCAAGGTCTTCTAGACGCTTTTGTTCAAAGACAGTAACTGCCTTGTTGACAGAGGAGCGCCACTCTCTTCTCTGTTTCGCCAGATCTTCCCAACTATCACACGAGATGTTGCAAGCGGTAAGATGGCGCTTTAGGACATCCTTGTAGCGAAGGAATGGACCACCAAGTGTGCGTTTTCCGTCCTTTAGTTGCGAGTAAAAGACGGATTTAGGCAACCTTGAGTCATCCATACGCACAAGATGTCCGCACCATCTGAGTTGTCCCTTGATGAGCAGGGACTCAATACCTGTAATTTTTGTCCTTCGTAATACTTCAGAGTTTGGGATTCGGTCTTGCCATTTTATACGGAGAATGAATCTGAGGCATTTCATGTGGAAACTGTCTAGGCGCTTAATATCATTTTTGTAGAGACACCAGGTCTCGGTGGCGTACAGTAAGATAGGGAGAACTATTGCTTTGTATACGGATATTTTAGTTTGAAGGCGAAGATTATGTGAGTCCCAAACTCTTTTTCGAAGTGTTCCGAAGGATGCCGCTGCTTTCGCAATCCGTGAGGAGATTTCGCTTTCAAGGCGATTGTCACTGCGGACAATGCTGCCAAGATACCGAAATGATGTAACTTCCTCCAGAGCTGAACCGCCTAGTGTTATCGGAGTGGGGTCAGGTGTAGAGCCTCGCGCAGGTTGTTTCAGCACTTGGGTCTTTGAGACACTTATTACCAAACCGAACCTCATGCACGATTCATTGAGACGGCTCACAAAAGTTTGCAGACTGCTAATATTACTAGCCATTAGACAAACATCGTCAGCATAAAGGGCATCGACGATAGAGATGTCTTTCACGGATCGTTTGGCTCGAAAACGACCCAGGTCAAAAACACCCTTTTCCGTTCTGACACTCAAACAGATCTTTTCGTTGACGTCATTATAAGAGTCCTTAAGCACTGCAGCGAAGTATATAGCAAAGAGAGTCGGAGCCATCACACATCCCTGCTTGACACCGCTGGTCACTGGAAACTCGCCTGTGAAGCTATTCTCGTGTTGCACCCGGGCCATCATGCCTTCGTGGAATTGGCGCACTAAGTGGACAAACTTGTCAGAACAGCCAGCTTTTGCGAGGACCGTCCATAGAGCGGTTCTCGGGACACGATCAAAGGCTTTCTCGAGGTCAACAAAACACATGTTTAGTGGTCGATGTTGTTCTAGCGACTTTTCCTGTAGTTGTTTGACAATGAAAATAGCATCGACCGTGCCCCGGCCCGGACGGAACCCACACTGAGTCTCAGGCAAGATGCGCTCCGCTAGTTCCACAAGTCTACAATTAATAATATGAGCCAGAACTTTTCCGGCCGTACTTAAGAGAGAGATACCTCTATAGGACCCACAATCAGAAGTATCTCCTTTACCTTTGTACAGTTTGCAGATTGTGGCGTCTTTCCATGCTTGAGGGATTTCACCACTGTCCCAAACTCGTAAGACTAGTTCAAACAGTCTGTTTTGAATATTTGGTCCACCATATTTGTATAGTTCAGCTGGAAGACTGTCTGAGCCAGGTGCTTTGACGTTTTTAAGGCGTCGAATGGCACGGATAAACTCTTCAAAAGATGGAGGTTCGTCAAGTTCTTGGGATGTTGGTTGTGAGGGAAGCGAGTTAATGTATGCTATATCCGCACCATGGCTAGTCGGGTTGAGCACTTCGTGAAAGTGCTCTGCCCAACGATCTAAGACTTCTGTTTGATCGGTTAGGCGTTTTGATTTATCACGCGAGTATATAGGAGCAATCTTTTTGTAACGGGGGCCGAAAATGGCTTTCAGACCTTGGAAAAAGAGACCGGTTTGCTTAATGTTAGCTAGATGTTCCAATTCCAGCGCTTTCATCATCCACCAATGATCTTTGAGTTTCCTGATTTTAGATTTGAGCTGAGATTGAAGATTTTTTCTCTGCAGAGTGTTCGAAGGAACTTGCATAAGTCGTCTGAACTCTTTTACGAGTGTTGTGATCTCGGGGTCAGAGTCGTCAAACCAATCCTGGTTTTTCTTCTCTGGCTTGCCGATTACACATTGAGCTACTTTATGAATTGATTGTGCCAGTGCTCCCCAATGTTCGTCAATGGAGCAATCTGAGTTCAGAGGTGTTGAAATGAACTCAGAATTAAACTGTTCTTGAATTTTCAACGAGTTTACTAATTTTGAAGATGCCAGTCGAGTTGGAATTTTGTGCTTTGCTCGGCGAGGAGGTTTATAGCAAAGGCGGAGCTTTGACCGTATTAAACGGTGGTCAGTCCATCCCTCTGCGCCCCGCATGGCTCTGGTGATACACACATCCTTCAAGTCAGCCCTGCGCACGATGACATAATCAATGAGATGCCAGTGTTTAGAGCGTGGGTGCATCCAAGATGTCTTAAACTTATCAGCCAAGCGGAAGAAGGTGTTTGTAACGCACAGGTTAAATTCTGCACACAGTGACAATAGCAGTTCACCATTAGTGTTACACTTACCGACTCCGTGGCGTCCAAGAACCTGTTTCCAGATGTTGCAATCAGAGCCTACTCGAGCATTAAAATCACCTAGTAGGACAATTTTATCGCTGGAAGGTATAGCTTTTAAAATGTTTCGTAAATCATCGTAGAATTGGAGTTTGTCCTCGTCACTGTATGTCATAGTAGGTGCATAAACACTAATTACGTGGAGGAATTTTCTCGCACTCAGATGTAGGCGCAGCGTCATGAGTCTGTCGTTAATTCCTTTGGGTGTTTCCACAAGTGTTTTAACAATGTCATTTTTGATAGCGAACCCCACTCCGCTGCTTGCTCTCTCGTTCGAAGGTTTGCCTATCCAGTAATAAGTGTATCCTCCCCCAGCTTCACAGAGTTCACCGCTATCTGGGAGGTGGGTTTCACTTAAGGCTGCTATATCGATGTTATATTTGCGTAGTTCTCTTGCTACAAGAGCAGTTTTTCTTTCTGGACAGATATTGTTAGGGTTGTCCAAAAGCGTTCGAATATTCCAAGTGGCAAAATGTAAAGATCGTGGTTGTCTAATCTTATAATTATTTTTCGTATTTCGACCGCGATTAAGGCGGTGCCTGACGACCGCGGTTTGCCGTCAGGTGATGTTGTGAGGCGGACTATGTTTGGGCCACCTTTTCTAGGCCCCTCCCCTGTGCAGGGGTAAGCAGAGCGATCCTAAATAGGGCTGCTTAGTCGTCAGGTGTGCTGCCGAACCTGTTTTCCCACCCCAGTCGAAACCAGGAGCGACCACTCTCACCTGACCGCCATATGTGCAGAGAGACAACTAGAAACCGAACACACCGTCGTCCGAATTCCCACCGCCATCTCTCCGTCGCCATAGGTCTTTGCTCATTATCCGGAATTCTAGCCAGTTCATCTGCGCGTGAGGCGTTTAAAGTGAGCAAGCGGTTGCGCTGGTGCAAACTCACTCTCTCGTCCTAACTACCAGGACCCGGTGGACCGGTAAACCGGTACGACCGGTGGTAGACGGATGCAGTGTATTGGCCGCCAATCATTATAAGATCCTGAATGGCGCCCTTTAAGGCCTAACACGTCACCTTGCTACATCGCCGCGGTCGCCGGAAGCAGTTGCCTATCGACGGTGCCCGCCTTCCGCGCCGATGTAGACTTTGTGTACAAGTCGGAGGATCACCCGAGAACAGCTGAATATTTCAGCCCCCTCCACTAGGTTTAGCCCGCGGGTCGACGCGGTTACCAGGGTGTGGCCGCTGCGTACACTGCAGCTACGTGGAGCCGCTAGTGGAGAGATTGTGGGACGCTGCCAGTAACAACATGTGTTGGTATCTTGGACACAAGACGACCGCCAACAACATGCTGTTGGAAGGATAAGAACGAAGAATTTAAGATAAAAGACGATAGATCATAAGATACTGGAAGCCTCCCACTACACCCCATATATGTAGTATATCAGTTGTGTTAGCAACCATAATACGAGCTAGAAATGGTTCAGTATGGGGCTAACCAGCCGTGTGTAAAAGTGTCCTAATATTAAAAAAAAAAAAAAATATTTGTTATTCAAACTGTAAAAAAAAAATGAAATTTTTTGATTAAGAAATTAATTATAAAAAAAACTTGATAACAGTGGATGCACAGTGAAGGGCTGCATTAGACCAAGCGCTCTGTCTAACTCGCACAGTTACTGTATACGCTCCTTGCTCCCCGAACAACTGCTCACTTTGAATGCGTCTGGCAACATGATAGAACTATCGAAACTGTCCGGCTTTTATGTAAACATAGATTAATAGGCCCCCAAAAGATTATATATAAAATTTAGGTTAAAAAAAGAGGGTTAGTGGTATTTATAATGCAAGGACTTTTTAAAAATATTTTAGGACACATTTCACACACGGCTGGCTTAAGGTACTAGGCAGAAGACTTTTAGAACTACAACTTTAAGAAAATCACGAAATAAATATTTTTGCTTCTCCATAGGTTTTGCCGCGCATCGGCGAACGTTTTATAAGGAAATTTCTTTGTGTATATTTTAGAAAATCGCACGAGATAAGTTGTTTGTGTGGATAACGGAAGCCATTTTTGAAAGGTTTTGCTTTAGTCACTAATAATCCTAGGTTTTATAAGTCTTGTATGTACTTTCAAGCAAACATAACGTCAGTTCATCTCAGTAAAATTCTAAAAAACTTTGGAATGGAGAACGAAACTTCGATACAAACCAGAAAGGCGGAGAATCATTACTGTAACCTGCATACTTGATTAACAACTCCTAGCATTGATTATATTTTTATATTAGTAAAAAGGTTGATACGGGCTCAACGTCGGCTGGCCTATTTAAAGTGCAGTTAACTTGCGTATACTGGCGTTGACTCATAATACGTAGTTAACTTAAAATGTCAATACTTAATATTGTAAAACGTTATGAGAAACCTGTCTTTCTGTAACTATACTTGAAACTCAGATAAACTATTTAACATATAAAATAATTATACTTATACTAGTATTTCGCAATACAATTCTACTTCGTATCTAGCACCATATGTTATGCCAATCTTTAATACTTATCCGTTTCATTTACAAAAATTCCGCCACCATGTTTATAATATGTATTGAACCTATCATCATCATCATCATCATCACTAAACTCTTAACTGAGTCAATTGATATAAACATACCCATACATCTACTTAATTCAAAAAAATCTCTAGGTTCCACGGTATACGCCTTCGATCGGGTGGTACAATTCAAATTGAAACGATGTATTAACTAATATATTATTTGTGTGTGAGACACACTCAACTAATATTCACACATAAATTGTATAAAATATTTCAAAAGATATATAGCAGTCATCACACACATATGATTTTTAATGCTAAATACGTTCGTGGTCAAAGATTTAACACACCCAGAAAAAAAAAAAAACAATTCCATGAAACACTTTCCAAATAATACAACAAAACTGTACAAAAAGCCTTCATACTGCAAGGAGATCAAGCTAAAATACACACAAAGAAAGCACAAATTTGATTAAAAATCTCCCTTTACGTATCTAACATCTGAGTACCAGTAATATCAAGATATAATAAGATTTCATCTCCATAATAATTTTAGTGAGATAGATGCAAATACCCTTTTCGAATCCGAAACCGTACGAAAATAAAGGGATATGCAATAAAGTTATTTAACGACGTTATAACGGAAATATATAGAGAATATAGCGGTATTACCTTACTTCCCGTGGGTTTATAAAATTGTTTTGACTTAGAATATTTATTTTGTTTTCGTGTTTGAGAATTTTTTTTGGGGTATATTTCACACACGGCTGGTTAACCCCATACATGGTTCACCATTTCTAGTTTTTGTGTTATGGTAACTAACACAACTGATAAACATATGTGGTTTGTATACATACATACATATTTTATATTGATAGATTTTATATAGATACATAATAAACACACAGACCCACAGCCAACAAATTTAGTTAAGCACAATGATGTTGGCCGTGCCGGGAATCTAACGCGGAACCTTCTGATTGACAGTCCGGCATTGTAACAATTACGCCAACTAGGTCGTCAAAAAATATTATGGTCTAAAGTTAACAGAAAAAAAGTTAAATGTTAATTGTATATTTAAGTTTACCTTTAAAGCAACCAAATTCTGCCCAAATGCCAAGCTATTTTGTAAAAAAAAACCCGCACGAGTCAGCGGCACTCTAACCTATAAGTCTAAAGGTGGAACAAGCCTAGTCTGGAACTACAGGCTCTCAAGGAGGCTATCAGAATAAATCGTTACGAGCGTAACGATAGATTTTAAGTTTATGGATGGTATAAAATTCCCATCACTATGAAATTTATTGTAAAAACGATATTGTTTGTTTAGCAAAGAGCGTGTCAGTGACCTTTGCAAGACTTAAACTTTATGACACTAGAGTTAAGCTAATTAGATTTTATACTATGCTACATTCCGGAGACGTATTTTGAGGAAAAAAATGTGTTTTTTTTTCAATCTTCTTGTTCTAGCTATAAAAATAATAAATTAATCATTTATTTGCACCAAATATACAAACACAGTTACAATTATATAATATGTACCCTAGTTAGTAGTTATCACTATTTAAAACTGTAGGTACATATTCAAAAGGACTACTAAAAATAATCTTAAAAATACAAAACATTTGTGTTTAAAACAAAAAAAAAAGTTACCAACTATTGTAGAAACTGTAATTAATATAAATTGAGTCAACTGATGCCTGAACTAGTATCTAAACTGTATCTCAGGCATCAGTGTGTATCATCAGCTATGTGGCTAAACTGTGGTGTAAAGAGTTTTACCCCGTCCGTAGATCTCTGACTTGGTTTAACGATCGTTTGTACTAAGACTTTAACGTATCATCCGACCCACGGTAGCGCACAGATAAAAATGCCACGTTAACGACATTCTTGTGCATGGTCACCCATTTAAACACTGCCGCATCGACCGTTGCTTGGTTTCGATGATCGCGTCAGATCGCCTTAGCTAGCCGAGCCACAGGCACTACTTGTTTTCAATAAGAGCAATTCTGCTAAATTTCAACTCTGTGGTTTAGCCCCTTCCCGTCACAGTATCGATATAGGGAAATACTTTTACGAGTTGCAAATTATTTTTCAATGCTATCATTATTTTGAAATTGAATATTTCCTTTTCGTTTGTGGAACAGACGTTTACGAGTATGGTATAGTTTTGCAATCCTAAGGGAGAATTTGGAAGATCTTTAGAAGATCGAACTGAAAACTGTAGAAGGTCAAAAATTAGGAATCGTAAGTATGTAATTATGTAGTTTAGCAGAATTTCTCTTTTAGCACTTTAAAAAATACCCTTTTCAAAGTGAATTGATATTACCTAAATTCAAATTCAAATTATATATTTCTTGCAAAATAGGTACAATTGGTGTTATTACAGTAAGTTGGCCCTCTATTGTGACCGTCAGGCATGCAAGATTACAATGTCAGTAAGAAAATTGATTAATTAATTAATTAAAACATACATTTTGTCAAATAGATACAGGCAGCAGCACTAATTATACACACATGTCCAATATTATAAGTAAAAAGTCAATAAGTACAGTCATAAAAGTAATACAATATTAATATGTCAATGAATGGAAAATACAATAAGTTAATGTCAAATAGTTTGGTCTTCCAGAAATAATTTTACAGAGTAATAAGTTTTATCAAGAAGAAATAATTTGAGTTTAGATTTAAAAATATAGATAGATTTAGATTCTTTAATGTACAGAGGTAATTTATTATAGATTTTAACTCCCATATTAAAAATGCTGTCGCTGTAACTATGTGTCCTGAATTTCCCTTCACATAATCTGGTTTCGTACCTAGGACTTTTAAATACTTTATATGTGTGAAGATTGCTCTTTGTTAAAAGAGATGCCTCATAAATGTATATCGACGGCAAAGTCAAGAGTTGATATTTTTTAAAAAAAGGTACACAAGAATCTGTTTGACGTAGACTAGCAATTGCACGTACGCATTTCTTTTGGGCTATGAATGCAGCTTCCTTTTCAGCAGCATTTGCCCAAAATAGGACACCGTATCTGAGCGTGGATCCAACATAAGCATGATAAGCTGTTAATAGCGTTTGTATGTTTGCAACTTTTCTGAGTAAGTATAATGTGTAAGCGTATTGGCTGAGCTTATTACAGACATGTTGGATATGTGTTGCCCATGTTAAGTTAGAGTCAATATGTACCCCCAGGAATTTTGTAGAGTTCGTTTCTTTTATAATTTCGTCATTGAATTTAATATGAAGTGGCATAGGTTTGGCATTTTTATACCTAAAAGTCATATAGACTGTTTTTGCCAAATTAATTTTGAGATTATTAGTTCTCAACCATTCAATCATCTCCTGAAGAGCGCTATTTATCTCAATTTCTTGTGTACTCTTACTACTCGTAAAGAGTGCAGTACTATCGTCAGCGAACAGAATCATTGGATGATTTATACAGTTAGGAAAATCATTGATATATATCAAAAATAATAGCGGCCCAAGTATGCTTCCCTGAGGTACACCATGTTTAACTATAAGTGGGTTTGAGGTATATTTGGTAGCTACATTGGTTATTGGACACAGTTTTGTTATTTCTGTATACTGCTGTCTATCTGTGAGATAAGATCTTAGCAAATCTAGGGCTTTACCTCTTACTCCGTAAAATTCTAGTTTAAGTAGAAGCTTTTCATGGCGAACGTGGTCAAATGCTTTCGTCATATCCATGTATAGAGCTGTTACCTGCTTTTTCTTCTCTAACCCACCAAAAATCTCTTGCAAAAATTGATACAATGCCATGTTTATTGATTTACCTTTACTAATCTAACAAGTAACTCAATAAATATCAATAAAATTGTTTATGTTATTTCAAATATTGCTTCACAGTAGCAACCTGTTTATAAAATTAGGGAAGTAAAGTAATAAATGTTGTACGTTTTCAAAAAGCATTCTTGTGTCTCTTGATTCTTAAACGTCTTAAAAAGTGTCAAAGTTCACCCAATCTGCCAGCTGTCAATTTTCCCGCCTTAAAAAAAATGGCTACCAAGCGGCTACACTTCAAACTTTTTCCCGCCTCTTTGGCTGTCAATACGCATTTCTAGCCGGATTTCAACTGGTCGTTTATTGACAGACGGACTGACGTTGAATGAATGAGTGATCAAAATGTGTGGTGGTTATGCGTAGATTGTGCGGTTTTAGAAATTGGTGGAATGATGAAAGTGGGTTTTAGGAGTTATTGTTCAGCATTTGTGGTTAATCTGAATATGATTTTGAAAAAAGTGCAAATTATGTTGGTATATTTATATATTTAGTTTTCTATATGAGCATTTTTAAATAAGTTCTAAGAAGGGAAGGGACCATGGATCTCGCGACACAGGCTTGCTATTATTATAATAATTACACTACATATTATTTTAAGAATCAAGAGACACAAGAATGCTCTTTGAAAACATACAACATTTATTACTTTACTTCCCTAATTAGTGTGAAACAATATCAGAAATAACATACCTACTGTGAAGCAATATTTGAAATAACATAAACAATTTTTTTGATATTTATTAATTAACTTGTAAGTAACTTGTCATCAATTTTGGAAATTTACAAGTGTTCAAAATATGTGCATGTAAATGGTATATGTAGTTGAATAAAAGGCTTTTTTACTTTTACTTTAACTATGAGCTTTTAATTAATAATATATTGTAAACTAACTTAAATACCGTACATTGTAGATAAAACTTCATAAGCCTACTCGTAAAACAGCTTAACTAAGCACATACACCGGATTAACTTCAACTTAAGTACCAACAACATAGTTGCCATAATTTCCAAACTTTTCAACCCAAAAAGGACGAAACTCATTTTTAAACTGTACCCTTATGGAGCACCGCAACTTTGATTGAATTAGATAAACTGGAAATGGTATACGTAAAATAGTAAATATCTTTTTTTTATTACTAAAGCAGTGTATTTAATAGACTCAATTTAATGAAAAAAACTACACAATAATTAAAAATTATGAAACCTAAATTACAAATAGTAAATTATACCTATGACAGAATACACGGATAAGATGCTTAGTATGCTGGTTACTTTTACCTATCTTAAGTTCATATGTGCAAGTCGTATCCTCTGTACTCTCTTCATTGAAAACCTTTGTAAGAATCATGTACTCTTAATCACATTATTTAGAACACCAAAAAGTATCGATAGGTTATGATAGCCATAATTTTCTTTGGTTCAATAAGTTAAAGGTGCATTTTCAATATAATATTTATAAGCTTTTTTGTTTGTGCCCTTTGTAAAAGTAGGCTTCATCGTCCCTAGACAATTTTTGAGATGGAGCCAAGCGTAAACAAATCCTAACCGCGAATTCCATCTATCTATCTAAGCCTATAAATTAACTCACTGCAGGGCAAAGGCCTCCCTACCATCCCTCCATTTTAATCTGTCCTGCGCAACGGTCTTCCAGTCTGGGCTGTGTGTGTCGAGGTCGTAACGCCATCTCATCTTGGGGCGGCCGGGACGCCGTCTATTTGGTGGGCTCCATTTGACCACCAGAAGGCTTTTGCCTTAAAAGTATGCAGCATGCGGGCGACGTGTCCAGCCCAGTCATCAAACGTCATTAAAGTTAAAACGCGTATTATTATCATTATTTCGTGTCATATCCAGTGTTCACTAGTTGCTAGACCGCAACAGATAAACGGCTCGCCAAACAAAAGCTTATACTTTAACTCCGTCTTTACGATTTCCGTTCAGACTTTACAGTCCGCAATAAGTACCGACGTTTCGAAAAATGCATAGTTCTTTTAAATTTTTAAACATTTTAGAATCTGAAAACTGTCTTCTAAAGCAGTTTGTGGACATCATTTTAAAACGTTTTATTTGAAAGCTACACTTTTTTTGAAACAGTACCTATTTTATATACATGTTAAAATATTATAAGAGACAAACGAAATTGGACACTTGACTAACACAAAAATAATTATGATTATTTTTAAAATCCAAGTCGGTCCTTGTTTTGTGCAGACGTTGTTTTATTGCGAAACATGAAAAGTTTCGGGTATTAATAATTTTCGGGCGCTTTTCCAAAGTAAGAATGAAATAAGGAAAATTCTGTGTTTGTTTACGTGAGAAAAATTACTAGGAAGAGAAAAGATGAGTTTTTTATTAAGTTGGTGTATAACATAATTACTTTTAAACATAAGATATTCACAAATGATGTTCTGTAAAAAATCATAATAACTGAAACATGTAAAAATTAAACAATCCTTCCTATTTTTCAGACTTTTGATTGTTTGCAATCAGTGCCCGATATTCCAATCAAGAATTAAAAAAAAACTAGCTAAGTAATGTATCATTGTAACAGGGCGCGTTTATATTATTTGTATAATCTTATTATTTGGCGACCTCGTTGGCGTAAGGGTTACCATGCCTGACTGCTTATCAGAGGGTTCCGGGTTCGATTCCGAAGACCTTGTGGGCCTGGGTGGTAAATACGTATCTATATAAAATATGTATGTATCTATATGTAGTATTGGAGTTGTGTGAGCTACCATAACACAAACTAGAAATGGTTCAGTATGGGGTTAGCCAGCCGTGTGTGAAATGTGTTTTATTATTATTTTGTTTATTAATTTAGGTTTGATGTTAGGTTTCAACGATCAATTTTAGCAAGAACTGTAAAAAAAATATCTGAGGTAGGAAATCCCATTATATCCTTTATCGGTTGATTAAAACCTTATTCTCGTCCAGGGACCAACAATATCACAATGTATCAGCTGACATATGTAAGCGGTTAGCATAGATTACATGTAAATAGATAGCATTTGAATTCAATAAACTTTCTTATTTCAACGAAAGCGAGCATCTTCCATCCAAAAGCGAGTGTGCACCGAGCCACACTCGCATAATAACGTCTGCTTTTCAATCAGACGTGGTTCGATCCCGGCCCTACACCAATTACTTGTTTTTCAAGTTTTGTGTGGATTGGCACTCGCTTTACGGTGAGGGAAAACATCGTGAGGAAACCGGCATGTTTGAGGACCACACTACCCGAAGACGTGTGTCATCCGCCAACCCGCACTTGGCCAGCGTGGTGGATTATGGCCTATATCTCTCTCCTCGTGAGAGAAGGCCCCGAGTCCCAGCAGTGGGAACATATAGAGGGCTGCTTATGAGTATCTTCCGAAAATCTGTATTAAGTAAATCACGTGTGATCTACTAGTTATACTCGTACTAGAACCTGCCGGTCAATAAGCTTACCATGCTAAATAACTATCAGAAGAGGCGTGCAAAACTCAAAAATACTGCTTAGTTAAATCCTTAAGAAAATGTAGGGGCTCATTGATTAAGTTATTTCAATAAAGACCGAGTTTATTAAATAGTAACTAACTAGTAGTTATAATAGTAGTCAAAAGCCTGGGGAGGCGGGCAGGGTATGTCGGACTCAAGGGCCAGAGTGGTCGTCACTACCAACTAAAACCTCACGGTGTCCCATCTCACGACGAAGGCACAGATGCACGACCGCTTCTCCCCGCGTTCTCACCGCCCAAGCTGGTCAAATGCCTGGCTGTAAAAATAGAAAAGTCGCTAGAGAAGAATCTATATAAAGTAACCAACGGCTATGAACTTATTTTTCACTTCGTCACGCACCGTGCGCTCTCTTGTGGAAAATGAGTCGATATCTTCGAGGCGCTACTTTTTATAAGATATTGTGCGAAGAACAATATATTGTTCATTTCTTACTTCACTGCGACTACAACGGGTCTTCAAAGAACAGTTTGATACACTTTTGGTGAAAAAAATAGCCAAACTATACTTCTAGGGAATTCCTTGCCGAATTCCCTGTTCCCAATGACTACAATCTGGCGATTTTCAAGGCGAGAGTGAACCGGTTCCTTCTAGGTAAGCGCGATCCACCGTAGATCTCAATATCACTTAACATCAGGTGAATTGTGGTCAAGCGCTGACCTATTTGGAGTAAAAAAAAAATATTGCAGAAAAAGTTTTGGTTACAAAAAATCAAACTAACGCTTTTAAATTCAATGTCGAAAAATCACAAGATTGACGTGAGAATTTACTACCATATTTATTGCTGCGGGAATCAAACTGGTGATTCATGTTTTACTTTCTAGATTATAGACCACTCGGCCATCAAAGCAACAAGCATTAATGTTAAGAGAAAATTTTAAAAGTTTCTCAACTTTATTTCTTGCTCTCTTTAGTAGTGCCTAAAATGTACTGGTAACCAATGCTAAAATAACACTTATCAGTATTTATTAAGCTAATTTATTTACACAAGATCTGTTTTTAACTAAGTTTTACTTCTGTTTGTTGTGTTTTTTTTAAAGTCAGGATTTTTCTTAGCCTTGTTTCAATTAAATCGGTTAAAAATGGCCGGCGTCACAAAACAAAATGGCGGATTACACAAATGCCTTAATATGGGCATCAAAGTTTACTTTAGGTAAGAAAGTTTAGTTTAAATTTACTTTGATGCCCATATTGAGTCAAGTCTTTTAGGACTTGACTAGTAGAATACATACATTATGAAAAATAATCAAATACAAGATATCCACCACCACAAAATGCTGTCAGGGTTTGACAACATTTTTTTAATTTTTACTTTATAAATTTTAAAATTACCTATGTAAACTGCAAGAGAGGTTAATAAGATATATACGAACGGCTGCAATATGCTAAGTAAACATTATTCTTGAAGCTTCGGCCAAGAACTTTATTCAAAAGCAGAGCTATAAAGTATGTTAATGGTCGTGTACAAGATGCTCGTGTAAATTCTTACGGTGAAGCAATTTTTATTCTGTTAAAAGTGAAGAAAGATTGGTTAATGTTAAGAAAGAGGAAACGTTTATGATACTATACGAGACAACCTCGTTGGCGTAATGGTTACCATGCCGGACTGCCAATCAGAAGGTTCCGGGTTCGATTCCCAGCACGCCCAACATCTTTGTGCTGAATTAAATTTGTTGGCTGTCAGCCTGGGTGTTTATATATATCTATATAAAATATGTTTGTATGTATATGTAGTATATCAGTTATGTAAGCAACCATAATACGAACTAGAAATGGTCCAGTATAGGTGTGTGAAATGTGTCCTATATTTTAGTAAAAGGCACATGTTTTATTTTGTGTAGCAAAATGTTTTAAAATATTTACTAAAGCAACGAGTTCTGTTTTGAAGATGTCTGCTCAAGATCAACGTAAACGCAACAGTGGGATAAGAAAATTAGTAGACGATAATTATGGATTAATAGTTAAATAATAACATAGAAAAATAATAACATAGATAATCCCTTACATCATGCTAAAGAGATGGTCACTTTGAATTTGAAATTAACCGTAGTGTATGTATTTTACTTGACAGGCTATTTCATTTGATTCGGTCAACACGGGTATGTTTAAGGAGTTACAATAATAGTATGTCATAATCCAAATTTTTCCAATGATTTTGCTTCGATTTCCATCAAGCATAGCTTATAATATCACCTTCCTTTCAAACTAATAATCACTTTTTTGTCATTGTTTAGAATTTAGTTTATTTCTTTCCTGTAGTGTTTATATTTATGTTTGTTTAGCCAGTAGTTTTTAAGTTGTTTTTATTTTATCGCATGACCACTTTCTTCTATCCTTAATGTCCCTTTCCGTTCCTGGTTGCCTGGTAGAGATCACCATAGGTGATAAGGCTGCCTTTGTACTCTATGTTTAAATATTATATTTTCTTTCTTTTGCATCGTAGGTTAGCAACTAAATAGAACATGATAGGACATAAAATGATATATCAATTTATATTTGAATGAAATTCTTCCCTTTTCTGCGAATACCTTCTTTATAACACTTACTAGAGGCGACAGATTACTCAAACATATTTACTTCTATACTCAAACCACGTCTGGCGCCAAAATATGAAATGCTTAACAGAAATTCATAGAAAACCTCTACAGCGGTGCAATATTGTATATTCAGTAGTGTGGTCACGTATGTTAATATCTAACTCTATGCCAAATGCACTCTAACGCTACTCTTGAGATGCCAGTAAGAAAGTATTTGCGAAAACTGAAACAATTATAATTTGTGCTGTATTTTTACATATACTACATGCATGTAGTATGATGTAATATGATCGTCAACTATATAAGTCTTTTAGATAATTTAGTCTTCTCTCTGTCTCAATACGTAAATTTTTTCTTTTGAGAAGTCTTCAGGTTTGCCATATATTTACCAATAATAATAGCTTTGTGAACTTAGTCTAGCTAGATCTAAGGTGAAGTATGCCTAGTCTGGTATAACTAGCTCTCAAATAGGCTACCGGAATATACGGCTAAAAACTTAGCAAAAGATTTTCTAGCCCTAACCTTGACCTTTCAAACGTCCTTACTGTTATATTTTATACCATTTTGGGTACATGTCCAGTATTGGTCTACGTGATCCTGTCGGAATATGATTTATCTGTCGACGGGTTGAATAGTCAGTCATAATATATATCAACTGAGGTCCTGAAATATTTGTCACTTGAAAATATGCTTTTCAAATGCAAATACGACTATTTTTCACTGCACCAACAAAAACCAAAATTGTTATCATATTTTCGTTCTTATGTTTTGAAATGAGCAAATAAACGGGTATGGTATTTTTTTCATTTTTTATAGTTAATTGCTTGTTGTCACATTTTTTACTTGAGGATGCCAGGCGAATACTGTAACCATGCAAACTACATAAAAAACAACAAACATATTTAAAATTACAAAATCTTGCAAAGAAAAAAGTAAAGGAATATTGTATAATATATTATATAATACACACAGATACGAGTCCGTCCAACTTGTAACACTCAATTATGTTTAAGGGTTAAAAAGTTTGTTAATTGTTAAACTATTTTTCAAAAACTCGTAATAAAATCAACACATTAAATTAAGTTCCTGTAATCACATTATCACCCACTTGAAAAAGAAGAGAGTAAAAAATACGCAACTTCTCTCAGATTTTCCTCAATTTTTCGAATAAACAAAAATACGTTTTTATTAGTTTTGTATATGTTTTTAGAGGTTGGTCCAGTTCCCTCCTGGGCATGAGCCTCTCCTGTTTGTTTCTCTTAGCTTTCCTTCGCTTGTGTCCGTCTCGGTGGACTTCAGATCCTCTTTCCAGAAGTTCGTTCAAACTTTCGGTTGCTACCTAGAGGTATCCTCAGTAGCTCTACAGTACTATTATTACTAAAACTTTTAATACCAAATTTAATTACATGATAACAAATTGGGAGGTACAAATAAGTTGTAAAAACTTAGTAAGGACCGATGTCTAAAACAACAAGATAGATTTTTGTGAATAAGAATAAATGGAGCCAGTTATTATTTTTTCGTTAAAAATTGCAATATTTTTAATTGAATATGATTGTACAATTATTTTGTTATGTATTTGCCATAATATACATTTCAAACTACAGGGTGCAGTGATCGATTTCTAGCACGGCAAAAATCTTTGTGATAAATGAAACAAACGTTCACACAAGTTTAAATTAATAGAAATAAAATCCTAAAAATTTTGTGTCGAGCACAACATTTTTAGATGTGGGGAATCTTGGATTTTAAATTTGTGTTGTTTTGTGTGAAGTATTCCATTTGAAAACCCTTTTTATAGATGTGGGAAATCTTGGATTTTAAATTTGTGTTGTTTTGTGTGAAGCATTCATTTGAAATCCCTTTTAAATGATACTCAAATTGGGTAAAGTCTAAAAACAAAGCTGCTATTCTATGTCAGCGAGCAGCATTTCTGATTGTTTTTATCAAACATTGCTTATTACACTCCCAACAATTAAAAATATAAATCAAATCAAAATTGATTCTACAATTCGGAAGAAAAATATATCATTTTATGAAGAACCTTACTGTTCGCATGTACCAAAGAAACATACCTCGTATAGGTAGGTAATCTTCGAGGCAAATAATATTAAGCCGTTTGATGTTAGTTTAATTAAATACCGTGAAGTATTTCAACATCGATTTTCTAAAGTTTAATTAAAAGGTGACCTTGATTCATGTTTTTGTTCAGTAGGTTTCAAGAAGATAACGATAAAATTTTAATAAATAATGACAACATTGGTGGTGATTCTGATGTACATACACCTAAACTAAATTTAAAGTAACTCTGTCTCTTTTCACCATTTGTGAAAAGAAAGAAACGGCGCGATCTAAACCACGTCAAATATGAAAAATATAGGTAGTTTTAGAGCTGATACAATTGGTTGTGTTCTAAAATCGCCTACATGTTCCATATTTGACGTGATTTTAGTTGTTTTGTATAAGGTTCAAATCGCGCTGTCCCTTTCTGTACACTAAAGATGAAAATTGACAGGACTACTCTAAATTTAGTTTAGTTGTGTGTTCGCCAGAATTGCCACCAGTATCTTCTTTAATCAGTGTATTCTTCAAATTTTATAAAATCGGTTCAGTCGTTTGAGCGTGAAAAAGTAACAAACATACACACTTACACACAAACTTTCGCGTCTATTATATTCGTAGGATAGTGTAGTAGAACTAGTTATATACTTCAAAGCGTACTTCTACGTAAGTGCTATGCTCTTGCTAAGAGGTCTACGAAAGTGCTACATACAACCTCTACGCCAATACTCAATGTCCTTATCTCGTGTGACACTTTTTTCATTAGAAGGAAATATGTAGGAAAGTGTCAGCTAAAGGACTTAAGTGTCAGCACCAATGGGCGTAGATGTCAGCTAAAATAGACGTTAGGTGACCACGCAAAGTGATTATGAGAGGAATCGTCTTAACGAGGTAGTTAAGCTTTAGTGAAGTTAGCTTAGGATAAGCTCGGGTGTAGAGTGACCATGCTTAAGACGAAGATGAGGCCAACATCTTGAACCTATTTTTTTTTCGTAATATATAGGAAACGGTAAAAGTATCGAAAATATTGCTTAAAGGCTGTCTAAAGAACAATTCTGAAAATATTTTGCTTGTTTGGTACCTATCAGACATGTCAATATGAAAAAAAAACAGGTAAAAAGAAATAAATTTTTAAACCAGTTTTATTTATATACGTCATACGTCAGATTGGTACTAAAATAAGCATAAATACTATTAGATTTGTACTTGAGAAGGTGCTTAAGCAATTTTTTTCAACATTGTTTACCATTTATGTTTATAACGTTCAAGATTTTCACCCTTGCTGACAAAGGGTTTTTCGAAATTAATATAGGTATCAACAAGATGAAGGCGACTGAATAGTTTTTTCCCAGCAATCGAAAGTTTTATTTTTCATCGTCAATGCGGAATTGCCTGGCACGTGTATTAATACTGTGTTTAAATCCTCTGTGTCAGTCACCTTTAAATAACCAAAGAAAAACTTTGAAGAAAACGGTTAGGTATTTAAATTTATTGTGTCATAAACAATTAATGTTTTCGTGTATGTGAACAAATTTTCACAAACCTAAAATACATAAAAAAATTTGAGAGGCGTCAAAGTTAGTGACGGAATTGTAATATTTTTTTTAAGTTATATATTTTTTATTATAAACAAATATAATGTAAAATTTACTAAATCAGTAGGCTCAATCGCAACTCCACCAAAAAAGGAATGGTGCTGTTGTAAATTAGTGAATACTTTCATTGATAGTCGGTTTTGACTTCCGAACAAATAATTTTGGAGATGCGACGTTTCCATACCGTGCGAAAAAAAAAAATGGTTGCCTGTAAAGTCGGTTTTACGGGCGAAGATTTTACGTGACAACGTCTGCCGCGTGCTGCGCCGATCATAGTTGAGTGGGAGAGAGACGCAAGGCGGGCCTCTCTCTCGTTCGGTGACTCATCGTAACGTTACCGGGCGTTACACTTTTTCATAAGTGACTCCCAGCCGCAACCTAATTTAAGACGTTGTCACGTCAAAAGTGTCGTGAAAACTGTTCGTAAGAATTTTTTAAATAAGCAATATTGATAATAATAATATATTTAACGTTCTACACAGAAATCACTTTTATTATTTTATTCTGTTTCCCCAAAACTCCTAAATCATGGTGTCACAAATGTAACCGTTCATTAGCCACCGCGAGCTCCTAAAATATATTATCGCGTTACATTACACACGCCAGGCCATAAGGCTTCTTACACACTTGCGACACAGACTTTAATATATCATCATCATCTTCTATAGCCACTTCTCTCCCACTGCTAGGGATAGGCCGCTCTTCTATAATGCCATTCATCTCAATCCTGTGCCAATCGTGTCCAATTCGACCTGTGACTGATACATTTTTATTTTATTTATTTATAGTACTCATATCATTGTATTTTCGCGTAGAAATCGTTCACGCTTACTTATTATTAAAAGTTGGAATGTCATATCATTGTGTTTGTTTTTAATATAATAATATTTTCATTATTTCAGTCCAATTTAGCAATAGGAATATTTTTATATTCTTCAGTAGGTCGATTCATCAACAGTAAATGCTTTGAGTTTAATTTGGCTATTTGAAACTTAATTGAGCAGTCAATTTATGTATCCATTACTCTAAATTTATTACAGTAACCTTTATTTAAATAATAATGACAACATTTTTTTTTTGTTAACTGTTTTCAATTGTGAAACACATAAATTGTTTAAACGTGTCACTTCTGATAACTTCTTCTAACTAATGTATTATTATTTAGTTTATTAAGTTAACTAACGATTGTTGGAATTTCAAATTCTCAATTTCAAAAACTCTAAATTTTACTAAAGAAATATTATTAATTGTTCAATTGGTTATTTATTTGTTCCTTTCGGGGTAGAATCATTGGGGCCGTGGGAACCGGGAGCTAAATCTTTATTAAATGATTTAAAGAAGCGCTTGGTCGACTCTACTCGTGACCAAAATGCCGGCCTCTACTATGCACAGCGAATTAGCCTTGCTATACAAAGAGGCAATTCGGCTGGCATTTTAGGTTATCTGGCACTGGTTTTTTAGATAAGATATACTTTTAATTTAATTAATTTAAGATTTGATTTATATTATAAATTGAAAAATATGTATAAAAAGATTAAAGTAAACAAATATTTAGTTTGTACTGAACAACATCATTGGCTTAAAACATACATAATTATATAAACGACGATTGAAAATAACGCAATATTGTTTTTATATCGAATGTGATACTCGTATTATAAAAATTGTAATGGCGCGCATTATTTTGGTTACAATCGCTCGTCTGTTCCCGGCTTCGCAGTAACAAGAGATACGTTATCTAACAATTACTACATAATTACAGGGTAAGGTGTCCGGCTGGATTAAATTAAGGCACTATCTGGAGAGCGATTATTATATCTTTTCTACTGAGTTGTCTCTACATACGTATATGCTTCATGCTATTTATATTCCAAGTTTTTGAACGTTTTTTTTTCTATTTATGTCTTACCAAGCCTGTGTCACTCCGCGTGTAGGTGTTAAAAACATACCTACGGGCGGCGGCCACTCCGGAGTGGCCAATCTAGTAGGCTGCCACAAGCGAACGAAAACACACGCGTGCGCGCTATATGTTCGACCACGTTCAACTTAATTATTTGATTGATTCATTATATAATTGCAAGATGGACACAAAACGAAAAAAAGCAAAAAGATACTGTGCAGTATTTAATTGTTTAAATACGGATCGTGATCGAAATTTAACTTTTTTTTGGTTACCTAAAGACGCTGACAGGTAAGGGTAAAATCTATTTTGACTGGATTACATTATGTTCCTATATGAAATGAAATTAATTCAAACTACAAACCGTTTCTCCCCGTACTATTCCAATATCCTAAAAGTACAATAAAAAAGATATTTTAGTCGTTTCATTCGAGTTACATTTCATTTGTCGTACATTTACGAACTAAGACTAAGAGCCCAACGCAAAATATTTTCGGTGATACTATAGATGATACCTATGGAATTCTATTCGCGCTAGATGGCATAAGAAGTAGTTTCTCGAAGTAAGCAACCCTAGTCCGTGGCTCTTTCAATACCACAGAATAATAACTAGTACTCGGTATAACCATGTACAACGTATTATGAACCGTAGCATAGTGAATTAAGGCCCATATTCCGTTGAAAAGAAATTGGTAGGCAACGAAATGATCACGTGATCGACTGGACCGCGAGCTAAATTAAATCATATTGTTTATCAGATTGAGTTCATATTTCTTTAAAAACCATTGCGAAGTGAAGCTTCTGTACGAAGTACAAGTTATTATTCTGTGGTCTTACTTAAGCTTATTTAGTGAAGCAATTTGAAAAATATATAAAAATTTAGTTAAATTAAAAAAAAAACTAATTTCCTTTGTGTTGGCGCTTACCTCAACCAAAGTTTGCCAATCCAGCAAGTGTAGTTTTTTTTTTTTTTACTCTTATTGGGCTTGCTTGATCGCAGTTCACCTGGTGGTAAGCGAAATTGCGATCTAAGGTGGAGCACGCTTGCCCAGAAGAAACCGGTTCACTCTTGCCTTGAAAACTGCTAGATTATAGTTATCAGGGAACAATGTAATTTAGTTTTGTAAATTGATTGTTATATTTATTGCTCCTTAGTTGTTCCTACATCCATATATGCTATATGTTATTTATATTTCAAATTTTTGTACGTATTTTTTTTTCATTTATGCCTTAAGCATGGTATATGGGTATGTATATGTACCCTATGGTACCAATGGGACTCTGTGACTAAAACTTTGATGTCCATCTGTCACCTGGCTATGTTAAAAAAACTTGATAAAAATATTTTAACCAAATTTTGTGTCATTTTTTTAAATAATTCGGTATTAATTTGGAGCGAACCACGACGAAACAAGTTTTTAAAAATATTTAAAATACTTTTACACATCTGTGTGATTGTACTTACTTTTACATTTAAAAACATATTTTATAATTGCTTGTAAGCATACGAAAAATAGTACAAGAAAAATATTTAAAATATCGAATATCGGAACTAAAGTATAGTTTTTTTTTTTGTGTATTTTACACTAAAAAACTTCAAGTTAAATGTAATTAAATAACATTCCCATTCATACACCCGGTGCAAAGGTTCCTACTATGCTCGCTGCATTACCGCGCTAAATAGCGATGGCCAACTTTAAAACTTAGAACCACAAGACAAACTTTCCTTTTTTTTATTTTACTAGCATATATATATATTTTTTCTGAAATTATCTAATTGATCTCAGGGAAATAATACCAAAATATCAAAGGAAAATGGGACTCAGCGTGAAGTTAAAAATAAAATTATTACAAATTCAAAGAACTCCTAAGTACACCAAGAGTTTGTTTGACCGCAAACAGCTACTGAGAATTAAAATAAAAATCAACCGTAATTGTGGTACTTTGTCGAGAAACTTTTTAATTTTGCCTCGGAAACTTTAGGAGCATTGTTAGCGATGTTGCGGCAAAGTGCAAACTTTGGTATAATCACGCCTGTTTTTAACAAATAATATTTAGTGAAGCCTTTAAAAATACAAAGAGAGATAGTTAATGGCATATTTTTTTTTTACTAGGACACATTTCGCACACGGCTGGTTAACCCCATACTGTACCATCTAGTTCGTATTATGGTTGCTGACACAACTGATCTACTAAATAAACATATATACATATTTTATATAGATACATAATTAACACTCAGACCCACAGCCAATAAATTTAGTTAAGCACAAAGATGTTGGCCATGCCGGGAATCTAACCCGGAACCTTCGGATTGGCAGTTCGGCATGGTAATCATGACGCCAATGAGGTCGTCAGTAAGTTTTAATTTAATAACGTTGTCTTTTTACTAGAAAAATATATTTTCCTTAAAATAATGCGAAACAAATGACCTAATATTTGTTAATTATAAATAATATAAGATAATCATTAAATAATATTGGTTTCCTGGAAGAGATCGCTTTTAGTGATAAGGTCATCATTGATTTGCTTTGATTTGATTTGATTTTAAGACTTGATCTATGTAATGTAGCGTTTATCTATATACATATCAATCTTATAATTAAATTATCAACAACAATTTAAATGAGTAGTCAATAAAAATACAATCAAAAAAATTGTATGACAATCGAGATTGGACTCATTTGTTTCGTCTCAGTGAAATCTGTGATGCTGCTGTATCGTATATCCCGGATCTCAAGATAAAACCAGAAGGTTTTCATAGAAAAGTCTTGACAAAACTATGTACACCGTTACTAATTGGAGCTTGTCTAAATGGGTCGGCTGAAAAGATGGCATTGTAAATATTCCTACCTACAAAAGCTAATCTTAAAATGATTATTTACTGAATAAAACATAGTTTAGTTCATACTAGCTCACTCTCACTATGTACTATGCCACATTCTTGTGTACAAGACTATCTAAAGGCAAACTAGATCGGTTTATTATGGCTCTAAACTTTGCCTGCAACTTGTCGGAAGTCGGATTTGTATTTACCTCTATAACACACCCATAACTATATTTCCACGAACCAGAGACTGTTCACAATTTCAAGTTGGCTTCATTAAAACAGTGTATTTTTATTTAAGGATATAAGAAAGTGTTTGGATCGGTAGGAAAGTGTTGGTTTATCAATTTGATCAATACGACGAATATCTAATTCGATTCCGGCACTACACTAATGACTCGCCTTTGGATTTGCACTCGCTTGTTGATGAATGAAAACATAATGAAACCAACATGCTTAAGCACCACAAAATCCGGAGACGTGGATCTTTCGTAGGAGGATCTGGCGGTACACCACGATGTTCTTGCCCAAAAAACTCTCCTAATAAATAAATTCTGTGGGTTCATGACCCTCAATAATGAGAAGTACGGTGGAGAAGTGAAGGTTTCAAATTTGACGTGTATATACGGTTTATAGTTTAGAGAATAATCTGAATATCAGATATATTTGCAGTGTTTAAACCGAGGGCTTTCCTTTTTCAGACGCCAGGAGATATAATGGCAAACTATGCTGTTTTTCTTTGTTTCTTTTTTATGTAATTTGTATTAATGTAAATTAATGTATTTGTCTGAAAAAAAAATGTGTTCTTTCTTTTCTCCTTTTTTAATATATTCTCTTTATTATTTATATTCTCTTAATATATTCTCATTCCTATGCTTCAATTGATGTAAATAAATATTTTTTTGTGTACAAATATCTGGAAAAAAACCAATACTGATAGTTATATATACATATGTCCCTTAGCTGTATCCCTTAGTGAGCAACATACAAACTTATGTATTTAAAGTAGTTTCAGTCATGACTAGGGAGGTACATCAATGAAATCCATTTCAGAAATCCAGAAAGTCGTAAACTTATGTCATAAAACTTAAAGTCAAATAACCGTCGGAGATAGCACGTATCAGACATCGCACGATGTGTTGTGGGTGTCACAGTGTACAAACATACAAGTACACTCACTTAAAGCTCGAAAAAACCCTAAGGATATTATCAAGAAAACAAATATCTAATACAGGCAGGTACTTAGAACCTAAGCAAATTAGTTTGTAAATCACGCAATTGATTATATTTTATTACTAGTAGTAGTAAGGCTTTTCTACTTTAATGCCAAATTAATCATACAATATTATTAATATATTTACATACAAAAATACATACACACACACACAAACATTGACTTTTATAGAATAACTAATCGGTCCCGGCTTCGCACAGGCTCTAAAATAATCTAAGTATCAAAGAGAAACAATATATACCTTATGTTATTCGGAGATAATGTAGCTTTTAACGATAAAATATTTTTCAAAGCGGTTCATTAGTTTTTGGAGCCTATTCGCGTAAAGCAAATAATCAACTTTTCCTCTTTATAGTATTGGTATAGATATAGCAATTGTAACTACAAGTATTAATTCTTAACAAATTTTATCACAAACAAAATCAAATAAATATTGTTTTATTACCGTAAAGCCATAACGTGTAATGTTACAGATATGCTGTATATGTCCCAAAATAACTCTGACCAAAGCCCACAGATCAAATACTGTACATACGGCTAAAATATGTACATACACGTATTGGTAACAAAGTAAAGCACTCTCAAACTAACTCATGCGTATTTACTGCGCAAATTTCAAGAGCAGAAATGATGACCTGACCTGCTGTAATATTTTTACTATGACATCAGATAAACACTTCTGCCGTCGCCATTACTCGAGCCTGGAACATGACGAATATTTGACGAGATTTATACGTTAAGGGCTGATGTTGATGTATAAAGCTAAGAGCGTTACGGTAACGAACTGTTAGGATTTGATGATACGCGCCTTTTGTTGTGTTAAGATGGATTCTAATTAGTATGTAAATGATGAAGAATTTCAATTTTACCCGCTACGGATCGGAGACTGGCTCATACGTTTGGTGTGAAAGCTTATTTGTATGAGAGCTCCTAAGCATATACTCAGATACTGCGGGTTGAATGAATCAAAACAACTCGCGAGTTTCACTTTTATTTATTCCAGGTGCTTTTATTTATCATTAGAAAGGCGCTTCTACCTCGGCTACTCTCAGTAGTTGAATAGAAGAGAGTTCGTTAGCAGATACCCCTTCCATCTAACGCCTGATTGGCCAGAGAGGCGTCTTGCTCATTGGTCGGCGCCGACGCTCCGACAATCAGGCGCAAGTCGGAAGTCAACAAAAACTTAATTACAATTAATAGGTAGTTTCTTAAAATTACACGAAAATTTAATTACACAAAGGTAATTATAAATACTAGTACTAATATTAATCACATTATCTAAGTCTAGGAAGGTTGTTTACAACATTTGTGTGCTTGGGCTAATCAATTTAGTCAAAGATCGCCAAAACTGCTAATCTTTTTTTATATTCAGTGATGGGCCGAAATTGAATTGGTTTTTAGATAAAAGTTAAAGTGACAACTTACCGAATGCAGAAAAATATATTGCAGGGTTTTGGGTTCAAACTTTGAACAAAATCTGGCCGTTTCAAGTGGGTCAAAATCGCGCCCAAAGAAGTCGGTTACAAACAAACATACAGGTGAAGCTAATAAAAAGCGTGTAAAAAAGAAATAATTATTAATACTTGGCTCTTATAGAATTTTGAATGTAGCTTGCTATACAGTCACTTCACGATATAGCATTTTTATGAATTTGTATATGTACCGTACACGTAAAAAGTTGGCAAATGCCGTATATCTACGTCAACCCATGCCATCCACACAACGACAATATCAACACACTCAATCAAAAACCTAGCAGCAGATTGGAATTCCCTCCGCAAATTAATTGAGGGTCTCCGAGAGATGTGATTGATCGTAATGGCGCTGTTTTTTAACCCCCGATTACAAACGACTGGATGTTATAAGTCTTAGGCACTTTCGCGTGTTTGTGTGTGTGTCAGTAGCATTGTATCTTCCGAGCAAATAAGCTGATTTTGATTCTGCTTTTCGTGTTTGTGAATGGTGAATTAGTCGAAAGTTCTAGCTAACTTATATTTTAAGACTAAATATTTATATTGTACTTATATTATAATTTAAGTAAGTTTTGTATTGTGTCATAATATTTGAAGAGTGAAGCCCACATTTAGAAGTTTACTAGCTGACCCGGCAAACGTTGTTTTGACTTATCACATAAGGGTATGGAAAAAAGATAGTAGCTGATTCTCAGACCTACTGAATACGCATATAAAATATGGTAAGAATCGGTCAAACCGTCTCAGAGGAGTACGGTAACTAACACTGTGACATGGAAATTTTATATATAAGAAGATAAATATATTAGACATATAAGTTTGTTCGTAACCTTTGTAAGCCAGGTTACGAAAAAAATAGATAAAAAATGGCTGCCGTTACGAAATGGCGGATCACGTTTCATATTTTCAATTCCTTCGATATGAGTATTACTTGAAAGTGCTTCATGAGTGAATTTAAAAGCGAGTGTGGCCCGATGGGAAAACGTCTGCTTTTCAAACATACTGGGTCGATCTCAGCCCTACACCAATGACTTGTTTTTCAAGTAATGTGTAGATTTGCACTCGCTTTACAGTGAAGAAAAACATCGTTAGAAAACCGACATGTTTGAGGACCTGAAGACGTGTGTCATCCACCAACCCGCACTTGTTCAGCGTGGTGGATTATGCCCTATATCTCTTTCCTTATGAGAGAAGGTCTCGAGTCCCAGCAGTGGGAAAGTAATATAGTGGGCTGCTTATGCAGCTTACTTATATTATGTTCATGTTATGTTACATGAGCAGAATCAAATTAAATTACCTATTATTTATCATATAAATAGATGCACAGCGGAAGTAGAATAAATATTTAATTTTGTCTTATATCTACAATGGATTTCCGCAAAGTAACGCCTGAGTCAGGTTATTTTATAGATAAAATTACACTTTAATTAATTTTAAATATAAGTACAGTAGCCACTACAAAATGGCGATGGTATTGGGGTTATATTTTTTTTATTTTATACTTGTTAATACTCCAGCCTTGGCCTGGAAAACGTCTCTTACCGGATTACGGATTGGGCTCAGATTAGGCTTGTTTTCAGATAGGATTTCATTGTGGTAGGCTGTTTGGTTATAGCCAGATTTATTATTCAGTATGCATGAAAGCTATTTGAATTTACTACTGAGAGACGAATGTAATAGCAGTACAGGGATAGATTTACCTACATTTCTACTCGTATAATATCGGAATAAACCGGACTTACTTTGGTTATTTAGCTGTTTGTCTCAGTACAATAGTCATTACGCAATGTCTAAGCCTTGAAAACGCTCAGCATGTAACCTTTAATAAATTAAGGCTAAGACAATAGCAAAATCTTGATTTCACAGTTTTTTCACTATACCTAAATTATAAACGGTAAAAAAATGAATATTGGTAAGTAAAACTGGTTTGAAATCCAAAATTTCGTTTTTTGAACCAGTTCTATAATGAGTCTGATTGGTTATATTCTTAAAGTGATTAGACGGCTTTTAAGCAATTTTTTTGATATTTTTTACCGTTTACAATTGAAAGAGCTGTAAAATCAAGATTTTATTGAGTATTATTGAAAATCCGATTGACGCCAACCGCACCAAAACGGTTGGACTCTGTATTGATATTATTTTATTTATGGATATAAAGCATTTAAGTAGGTATGTATATCAGTTGTGTTGTTAACCATAATACAAACAAAAATGGTTTAGTTTGGAGCTAACTAAAAAGTGGTATGTGAAAAAATAGTGTACTTATATTCAACCGACCAACGGGAGCGCCTGAGGTAAAAGCCAATTATTTAAATGTCAGTATTCGATGGACGCCCAGCTAAACATAGCAATCGTTGCTTTACTTTGGGAATCTCATTAGATCTCCTAACTAGCCAAGCTACAGGCATAGAAAAAATACTAAGTAATTTCTCTTTATAGCGGTGGTAGCTACAAAATGTGCATACATAGAATACAGTAAGAGCCTAAAGGGAGCAAGCACGTCGCACACGCTACGAGTATGTCTGGATTCAAATTCTAAGCAACCTACCGCGTGACATCACTAGAGACGCTTGTAACTGTACAGTAAGTAGCGCCTGTAGCTCGGCTAACTAAGGTGATCTGTGGTGATCGTCGAGGTTAAGCAACGATCGTTGTATAAAAGTCAAGTACAAAAGCAAGGAATGTTTAACAAAATAATCTAATCAAAATAAAGAGAATTAATGTTTAACAAATTGCCTCTTAAAATTATTGAATCACCATCAATTATCAAATTCAAAAGGACGCTAAAAAAATTTTTAAAATTAATGCATTTATTTTATAAAAGAGCCAGCGTGGTGGATAATGGCCTACAAAGCCTAAAGCAACTTGGGCTTGTAGGCAACTTATAACATTTTTCAGAATACATAAAGTTAACATAACTTTTAAAGTCGAATCATAGGTGTGTCTAGGTAGCTACGTAGAAATACTGTATAATAAACATAACTAAAACATACATATATTAGTTACAACTTAAAGATACGGAAAGCCCTACCTGTCCTGTAAAAAAAGGTATTAGTTTTGATTAGTAGGTATTAATAGGTATCTTCTAGGTAAGCGAGCCACACCGTAGACTGCAGTGCAGCTTAACATCACGCTTGTAGTCAAACGCTAATCTATCAAGAATAAAAAAAAACCTTCTAAACGCCCGCCACCAGTTGTCCTACTTCGGTTATTTTACTATGCTTAGGAATCCAATTTAGGGATTACGAAAAAAAGAAGAAAATATATGATACAAGAATTACTGTACCTCTTGATTTTATCTAATTAACTAGTTGCGCCCCGGGGTGTTACCCGCGATAATCCGGTACAAAATAAGTTAATCTCACATTAGACCGGGATGAAAAGTAGCATATATATCAAACCAAGGTTTAAAGTCTTATCTTCTTAACATACTTCATATGGATATTGGTGCAGCCGTTTGAGCGTGAAGAAGTAACAATCATACACACACTAACATTCCACTATAGAATATTAGCAGGATATTTGTATATCCAATTTTAAACAAATAGCATAGCAGTACCGGTTAATTTTCTAATATATAAAATTTCCATGTCACAATGCTAGTTACCGTACTTCTCCAAAACGGCTTGACCAATTTTTACCAAATTTTTATATGCGTATTCAGTAGGTCTGAGAATCGGATACTATCTATTTTCCATAACCCTAAGTGATAAGGCAAAACTACGTTTGCCGGGTCAGCTAGTAGATTTAAAAAACAAAGAATCTTGAGAGAGAATAAATTTGCCAAAGAGACTTACTAATCTAACTGCCCTGATAGTAACTAGAGCCAGTAACTCTCCTGTAAGAGTAACGATCGAGTTACTGTCCACGCAGCGTATTGGAACCAGCCACGCTCTAGCAAATTGGCAAAGATCGAGCGGACTGCGTCCAACCTGCTATATACCTCTACATGCATTCCTAGTACATATACAGAGTACGTAGATATACATTAGAGATGCCTTCTATGAGGGACGCTTAGTTTCGAATTCGAAATGTAATTTAAGAAAACAGGTTCATTGAAGCCCTTGGAGAACAGATTGGCCAAGACAAAAAACAAGGGCTGTACAATAAAATATGCAAGTTTGAGAATCTCCCGCTATCAATAGTAGAACTGCCGACTGTCAAGTTTAAAAGGAAACTAAAGGAACTTTTTTATTCTATTCTCTGAATGAGTACATGGCAACGCACCTGACATAATCTTCATTTGCATAATTTAATTTTAACAAATATACTTACCAATATAGACAACAGTAATGACATAAGTAATAATATATGATTATAGACGCTAGTTATTAAGATTGACATTGTCATTCGACTTGCTCTATATAACGCGATGTTAATCTAAATTCAGTTCATCCGTTCGGAGGTTACGATGCCACAGACACACAAATACTCAAACTTATATAATACCCTGTCCATTCTGCGTCGTGGTTAAAAAGTAAAAATAACATAATGCCTATCAAATCATCGACTATGTTGCTATCATTTGGTTTTACCATTGAATTACACACCGTTTACACTTAACGTAGTTTAAAACGCTGTTTTATTTATTACTCTGTTTTAACAAATTAGCCACGAAAGCTTTTACGAAATGACTTTCCAATTTGCATTCTCCAATTCATGTAATAAATGTCAGTTTGCATTGTGAATAAAGCATTTAATTAGATTATTGTTAAATAAATTTTATTAATTTCAAATGTAATACTGGGAAAAACCGACGTCCCCGCAGCGACAGCCTGGATGGTGAGCTTACTCTAATTTAAATTGTATTGCTTATGTTTGTATATAATATTTTAATTGATAATTTCTGTAATAGTTTATCATCATGGGCCTTTATACATCTTTATCAGATGATTTAAGCAGCGTCCGTTGGTGAGCACCTTCGCTGGTGGCTGAACAACCCTATCCGGGAGCCGCAGCCGCGACCGCACCGGTTGCATAAAAATGTGGGCGAGTTAGCGGCATCTATGCTATTTTTATGTCTATGTGCTCGCTTTTGAGCCAAAGTCCCCAACCAAGCTTTATCGTGGACCGCTATGCCGTCGGCGGTGACTTTTCTCCACTTGTCGCGTTCTTCAGCGAGGTCTTCCCAGTGGCAATAGTCGATGTCGAAGGAGGTCAAATCTCGCTTCAAGCAATCTTTGAACCTCAACTTCGGACGGCCTACTGGACGCTTAGCGTGAGCGATTTGACCAAGGAAAGTTAGTCTAGGCAAACGAGAGGATGGCATGCGAACAACGTGGCCTGCCCATCGTAACCTTTTCTGTTTTAATAGAGAAGTCAAGCTTGGCTGCCCCGTAAGTTCGAGCACCCTCTCGTTTGTCACTTTGTCTTTCCAGGAGATGCCTAGAATGCTTCGAAGACAGCGCATGTGGAAGGAGTTAACTCGTCTCTCTTGCTTAGCATACGATGTCCAGGTCTCAGCCCCGTACAAGAGCACACTCAAGACACATGTTTGGTACACAATTACCTTGATGTTGGTGGTTAGATGTTTGTTATTCCAAACTCTTGTACTGAGCCTCCCGAACATCGTAGCTGCTTTGCCAATACGGGTGCTAATCTCTGCGTCAAGCGAGAGATTACTCGATACGGTGGAACCTAGATAAGAGAACGTATCAACCACTTCCAATGGTGTGTTATCCAACAATATTGTCGGTTTTTCTTCACAACCCTGCGCCATTATAACGGTCTTCTTGGCATTAATTGACATAGAAAACATTTTACACGTTTCGGAAAACTAATAGTTTATAAACAATCATAATCACTGTTAAATAAATAGAATTTATCTTAAAATACATATAAAAATACCATTAATTAATAACGAATATGTTATTAATCATTAAATATTTGTTTACTTTAAGCTTTAAATAAATAACAATAAGCTCATTTGCGGGGATGGAACGTACGACCTTCAGGACGTAGGGCGACCGCAAACCCCTCTTAGATGTCATCATTCCAAAAAGTACCATAATCTCAAAAGACTCTGTCAATATGAATTAAATTGGTTTAGTTATTGTTAAGATAATGAAGTCATAAAGTTTCAATAATTACAAACAATGTTCCAAGAATTATCGTTCGCGAGGTTTATTATTCCGAGAACTACTAGTTATTACAAGCGTAACATTAATTAACTTCGATGCTTGTAAAAATATCTCATGTATGTGTTTGTTATTTATAGCAAGCAAAAGTAATAATATAATACAGGTTACAAAATAAGACGTTCTTATGTGCAATATAGATATTTAAAGGACTTAAACGCACCCTAAAAAATTAATCTTCTCAACTTAGCCAAAATGCCGCAAATGCAAAAATTATCCGCGTATAAACGCGAAATTTATATTCGCATTTCGTCCCACGCATGCGTAAAGGGTCTTTGCGTCCCGGTCATAGGGAGGGGGCCAGAAACTCGCGTTTACCGACCTCAGTGGACGTGCTAACCGCAACTTCCATTTTCGAAATCGTGAGTGAATTGACGGTCTTTCGGTATGTGCATGGGATTGGTCAGTGAGTGAGTGAACGAGTTCGCAATTGTTTTTGTATTTTTGTGAGTGAAGTGTGAAGAATGTGTATTAGATAAAGCGAGGTAAGTTTGCATATTTTATGAAACGTTATTAGACTTGCGGTCATTAAAAAGTTTTGTAATTAACGTGGCTCGGACTAGATTACGAAAATTATGGGTAAATAAAGTTTCTTTAATCATATTTAATTTTAGATTCGATTTACATTAAGTAATAGAATTGAATTTGTAGTGATTAACTATCCGTCAATGAAATGTCATTTCTCATGGCCAAAAATATATTTTATACCTTAAATTATTAATCATTAATTAAATAAATAATGATGTTCATTTTAAATGAATCACGATAAAAATGAACTGGTGTTTTAAAAGGATAAATTGTAATATAGATAAATTATCTGTTCCAAGATATTAATTTAAAAAAAAGATTTAATTCTAAAATAATAAATTACGTATGCGAAAAGAGAAGTAATTTTGAAAAGGTTTCGTAATCATCCGAGTTTCCACGCAAAGTTATACAGTTATTTCACCGCAAAGGGTAGCACGTCGAATGATATACAGCTTTACGTAATTATATTATTTTTATGAATTGGTTTGAGAAAAAAATGGTATTTAAAGCTGCTGTATAACCAAAATTTATTTCTTTAAAGCATTTTCCGAAATTAATCAGTTAGTGCGTGTAGAGTTATATAATGCGTGAGTTATAAATGTTTTGTTAATAATTTTTTTAGTGTATTTTATTTGATTTTTTTTATCTGAGCTGCATAGAATAATAATAAAAAATGAGCTTAGTTGCCGTGCACGCCGCCCGAGGTTCACTGATTTTGCTTAGAAGGAGGCTGTATAAAAACCAAAAGATGAGCTCAATATTTAATTTAACTACGGTACTCATAACATCATATTAATATGCAACTTTTTATCATCCAAAGGCTATCCGTATCGACCGTTGCGTTGCTGAATTTCGGTTATCGCATCAGATTATTATAAATACTTAAGTTACAGAAATTATTACAATATTGTAATTCGCAATAAAGGTTTTTTTTTACGGTGAGAGTGTATTATCCTTTTGGATAAGCGCATTCCGCCGTAAGTCACAATATTATAGGCCATAGTTGCCTGCAATAAAGGTATAAATAAATATTGTACCCGTGCGAAGCCGGGGCGGGTCGCTAGTACTTTATAAAGATATATATTGAGAGGGTTAAACGTTAGAATAATTAATTGGTCAATTGCGTGTCGGGCTCGCGCAAGACGAGTTCCGTACCATTAATATGTTTTACCATTTGTGAAATAGTAAAGCGTTGATGCGCAATTTCGTAATGTAGTTTAAAATGAGGACTTGCTATTAAAATTATAGGGGAATGCTTTTTACAATTTGACTTACTTATTTGACATTTGTTTTTTTTTTATTTTTTGGCATACAGCTAGTAGCCATTTCCCACATTGACCACACCAGAGACGACACTTTGACTAAAGGTGAAAAGCCTAGTTTGGAATTTTTAACACTCAAGGAGGCTGCCGGAACATGCATTTAGGTACTAAAAACCTAACGCCAAAATTTTATCACCAAAAAATGTTTTATTTTTATTTTATTTTTTTCCTTCGTTGGAAGCTTAGGAAAATTAGCGAATACTGATTAAATATGGACAAAACTACCAAGTTTTTTCATCTCAGTTCATGAATATCGTTCATTCTTTATTATGAAACATAACTTACCACTATAGAACTTATGTGTAAATCACTTGAGACACCTTTTTACCGCAACTTTTTTAAATAAGCTTGCCGCTTAAAATTGAAAACGGAATAGTAAAAAAATATGATTTAACAGTGACAGCTATTTCGATGGATTTCGTTCGAAAACCAATTCTAATATACTCTATTAAAAATAAAGGTTGCGATGCTTCCCTAAAAATTAAAAGAAAAATAAATCAGTGAAAAGTGATTAAGTGGGTCAATGTTTTATTGAAAGCTTAAGTTACCCAGGTTGACTGTATGTGCATTAGTGGGGTTCGAACCTACACTCTACCGTATGTAAGGCTACAATACGCCCGCCTGATTTTTTATCGCTTGAAAATCGATATCACTGTCGCTATTATCATTATCATAGACTATGTATAGAATTAATTAAGTGTATGTAAGAAATTCTGTATCTTTTATTCATGGTTCAAGTAACACAAGCAATCAACCCACGTTATATTCATTATACTGAGATTCCGGACTTTTATGAAATATTTGTGATACAAAAATAAGGATATATTTTAATGTTATTTTGAGAGTAAGGATTTATCTCAGTAATGGAACTTAATGTGTATGTTTGGAAAAATATAACGTTGGCTTACCATTGTCATAATGATAGCATCACCTATGCTTGTCCAGTGCTGGGCATAAGCCTCTCCCAAGACACGCTACTTGGCCCAATCTCGCGCTTCTCTTTGCCCTCTTCTACTCGCTACCTAATATTATAACATATACTAATCTTTTTTTTTATATTTGATAAATAGGCTTACGTTTGGCCACAGCTTGCCTGATGTTAAGCTTGAGTGTGGTCTAAGATGTATCACGCTTGCCTGCTTACTCTAGATTTGAATTCCCCCAAATTGTACTTTTCGGGAAAAAGAGACTCAGGAAGAGATTTCCAAAACTTCGCAGTTCTCACAATGAAGGTCGAAGCAAAACGATTTGTGCGAATCCTCGGAGTTTCAACAGTAAATTGGTGAAACTTAAAATAATAAAGTAACATAAAAAAAAACAGGAATAATTACTAAAAACAGGATTAAAACAGGGTAGTTGGAGCAGTGAGGCGAAGAGCTTTGTCCACGAATTAGGTCTTAGGTTAAATAAAACCACCGGTGACTCCCGCTCCGGGTCGTTCTTGGTGCAGAGGTTTGCCATAGCTATTCAGCGCGGTAATGCAGCGAGCGTGATGGGCACCTTTGCACCGGGGGGTTCATTATACAAGGTAATACAAAAAATCTAACAGTTTTAAAACCTCAATTTAATGTTTGTAAGTCGGTCAGTATTTGAGTTAGGTATGTCCGTTACTACTTCGCGTTCAAATAGATAACCCAGTTTAATAAACAAGTTAAGTCAAACTTGTGTAACAAGGATTCCATACCTATTAAAACGACAAAACAACACGTTATTAATATTTTTTTATGAAAACTATGTCAACAAAACATTTCTTTTTTCAAATTAGAGAGCTTATTCTTCAATGTATCCTGTTGTAAAATTTTAGCCTGATCCTTTGTGTAGCTGTGATGAAGTAAAAAACGGATATCTGTATATCCGTTTGTTACTTCATTTCGACAACATACGTTTTTTTATAATATTAGAAGGTTTGAGTTTTTTGTTTACTATGACGGCAAGAAAAATATACTTTTGTGCAAATTTCAACCGTCCCGCTTATCACGATCAATAAAAAATCTGACGACAGACCTTTTTTGTTGGTACCTGGACGCAACCCTAAAAGCAGTTACATTTATATATTTAATATTACATAAAATAAGTCCATGCTTTTTAATTATTGTTAATAATTTTAATGAATGCAACTCAAAAACCCATCTCGTAAATTGCTTGCCATCAAAAGTTGTACTCCATTTTGTATACGACAGCAAAACAAGGGCGAAGTGAATTTCGCACAATTTTGCAAGCGAAAGGGTTATTTTCAGCTTCTGTAAAGCAACCGTATACAAAACGCTTCAAAGGAAATGAAACAAAGGTTGGAAACGTGAAACAAACCATAGTTGGCACGTCTTTGTGGGATATTTCTACCGAAACTTGGTTCAAACGACACGTACTCTTGGAATCAGCTTATATTTGAAACATTTCAGACCAGAAAAGTACTGCAGTGATTTTTAGATTTGCGTCCAGCTTTTTATTTTAGACTAAGTTCTATTTCTACGTATATATTACGTATATTTTACAAATTATATTATTACAAGCTGATCTGGCAAACGTGGTTTTGCCTTATCAATTTTGGAATATAGATGGTAGCCGATTCTCAGACTTACTGAATACGCATATAAAACTTGGTAAAAATCGGTCTAGCCATTTCGGAGTAGTACGGTAAATAGCATTGTGACATGAAAATTTTATACTATATTAGAAAATAAGCCTGTTGTATCCCACTGCTGGGCAAAGGCCTCCCTATTCTCCTTTCAGTCAGCCCGGTCTTGGCCTAGCAAAGTGTTTAACTGTCGCTGTGACTTTATGATAACAATATAATGAAGTACTATAAACATAAGTTTGCCATTTATGTAGCATCGTAGTTTCCGAACTCTCTGGCCGAAAGTGGAGCATACGTAGTCATGAATTATTGGTTCCTAGGAGGAAAAGTTCCTAAGGAGGCTGTCGGAAAACACCGTTAGCTGTTTGGCGACAGAAAAGCATAAAATGCCTCCATTAAAAAGTGCATAGTTTCAATAAAATCGTATTATTTGTGTTCCTTCCATCGCTTTGAACATATTAACTAAGAAAAAAATACTGCAGTCATAAGTATATTTGTTTTCTAAGAGTGTCGTAATCATGGTCGTGTTGCTTTTAATAATTCAATTAAGTCCAGTTCTAACTATACTCTGTCTGCTCCCTGGGAATTGTTCATGGGCTCTTTGAGTTCTAATTAACGTAATTACAGTCCGTCTAGCGTAAACCAGTGACAGTTTGACCTGGGGTCAATTGGGAAATCCAATCTGTGAGATGTGTACACAGCTTGACAACTTTGGGAGATGAATATACGAGTAAAAGTTAAAAATCATTGTATTAAATGTTCATGTTTGATATTTGTAATATTCAGTTAAAGGTACCTTTGCACCAGGTATGGTCATGGGCGGGTTTTCCTAACTTAAAATGTTTTTGACATGAATAATTTTGACATGTAATTTTGTAATTTTTTCTTCATTCATGTAATTTTCATGTAATTTTCATTAAAGAATTAAAAAATTAAAGGTATATAAATAATATATTTATAAGTAAGTTAAAAATCTGGCTCGTTCAAAGTACGTTTTACTCAATTAACGAATTTTTAAGTAGTCAAATGAAAAGCTTTCGCTATACTATGCAAGAAAAATAGATGCATTAGATATTGCAATTAAAGGTTAGTTACTCGTAAATGTTTAAATACATTTACGTTTGTAATTAACTAGAGGTAACCCGCGGCTACGCCTGCGATAAGTATCTGCTATAAGTAGTATAGTATTATGTATTAAAATATACATTGTTTTTCAAGTAATAATATTATGTGAAATTGCACTTGCTTGAGGGCGAACCAAAAAATCACGAGGAAACCGACATGTCCAAGGACCACAATATCCGAAGACGTGTGTCGTCCGCCAACCTGCATTTGGCCTGATTGGAATTTCCAAAAATCCGTTCTTAGTACGCGTAATATAGTGTATTTATTTTAGTACGTAGATACTAAAATAAATACTATAATAGTGTATTTATTTTAGTATGTAGATACTAAAATAAATACACTCTCCAAATTTCACACTTCTAGGACCAGCCATTTGGGCTCTGCGCTGCCTATAGTTGAATGAATGAATGAGTCAGGACAAAGAGTCTTATAGAATAGATTATTATTATTTTTGTATTACCTGGTAATTTCAAAAGTTTACAAATGTTTGTAGAAGAATGTAGGGAGAGTGAATATATTATAAATACGACTAAACAGTTATACTGAGTACCAGTATAACAAATCACGTCGAAGTGGTTTCAATTAACGATCTCTACGCAAGATCCAGCATATAGTAAAACGGTAACAGGGAAAACGTTTCAAATGGTCTGTGAAAATTTCAACAGCCTAGCCATTATGGCTTTAAAGATACAGCCTTGTGGTAAACAAACAGACTGGCTGAGGTCTTAGTAACAGGGCCTTTCAGTACAACATTTGATTGACGACCTCGTTGGCGTTGTGGTTACCATGCCGGACTGCCAATCAGAAGGTTCCGGGTTCGATTCCCGGCACGGCCAACATCTTTGTGCTGAACTAAATTTGTTGGCGGTCGGTCTGGGTGTTAAATATGCATCTATACAAAATATGTATGTATGTAAGTAAGTATAAGTAATATATACATTGTATTAGCAACCATAATATGAACTGGAAATGGTTCAGTACGGGGTTAACCAGCCGTGTGTGAAATGTGTAGAAAATATTAATACAGAAACTTGTATATTCCAAATTACAAGTACCAGTATCCCAGCAAAGCATAATTCATAAATTCTACATGTATTATAAAAACTCGAGGCATTTCTTCACAAAACAAGTTTCAAATGAATAATTGAAATAAAGCTACGTCCTCGTGCGTGAAAAACGTTCTAATTCTCTAAAACGAAACGTTAAAAAATTCCAGCCCGACTATTTGCTTTCCCTTTATTGTTTGAAGCGTGAAATACAACGTGGAAAGCAGTTGCTTACGTTATATGGGGAAACAGGAAATCGTTGTACAATTTTCTTTAAAAACGGATTTCAACTTCTTTATATAGTACGACTAGCTGACCCGGCAAACGTTGTTTTGCCTCATTTAGGGGTACGAAAAATAGATAGTGTAGCTTATATGACACGTTCGTAGATTTACCATAGCAGCGCCATCTATTGATTACTTACTCAACCCAGTCAAAAGGTATCGACATCATTTGGAGTTAACAGATAATTGTGACTGTCAAATAATAACAGACAATAATTAGCAATAAATTAAAATTGCGACTAAAATTTGAGATTTAAACTATCCTATCTCTCAAGTTGGATCAAACTGCACATGGTGTGCGAATTTTATTAAAATCAGTTAAGTGGTTTAGGAGTCCATTGAGGACAAACATTGTGACACGAGATTTTTATATATTAAGAAGATTAAGTACCTATGTTTTATAATTAAAAACTATTTAATAATTAAAAACCTAAATTGCAAATAATAAATTATACTTTAATCTGTGTCCGCGGGTAAGGTACCTAATAATCTGGCGGCATTACCTCGCTGGATCGCCAAACTTAAGATAATTTACCTCGTCTTTTCTTCACTTAATTCCCTGTTAAGTGCTTGAAAACATATATAACTTGAGTACAAGAAACTACTCCACAACCATGCGTTGGTTTTTTGACAATGTTTTTTTTACTTCCGGTGAAACAAGCTCAACCAACCACATATGTACATACATACATACATATGCAGGTCACGATCGAACCCATTCCCCGCGGAACGTAAGGCTCGCACGCTCCACTAAACTGTCATCTCTTCAAAAGGAGTTCTTAAGAATAATGGATTTATTACGCAAAATTTTAGAACAAAATAACTAAATTAGAACATACACATATTTTATAAGCCAAATTCGAGTTTGTAAAAGTAGAAATTGTTACATACCTGAGTCAAATCAGGAAGTGTTGACCCAGGTAAGTAACAAGTTTTAAACTCTCTGGCAAAAATCTTCATATTGAATTGTTTGAGTTTTCATAAAGTACATATAAGTTACTAATAATCAAAACTTATTACTAACTAAATTAATTTCATTGTGGTGTTCTGCAATCAAGCTTAGGTACGTACTCAATCACTAGAGATGAAAGGCGAGGTAAACGTGCTTGCGGTTTTGTTAACTCTACCCTCATTTTAGGTCCATCTTCTCACGTATAAAGGATATTTGCTTGATGTTTACATCAAAAACGTTTTATTTTGAATTGTTGTGAGTATTAAACAGATGCGAGCTTAAGAGAGCATTATCACACTTGAATTCTTATTAATATTACTAAAGTGCAGAGCAACGCTCAATACAATTAAATTTGAATCTTTAAATATCTTTATTCACATGGTGATTATTACAAACACATTGGTAAACTCATTTTTTTTGTGAGGAAATGCATTTACGCATCTCCCGCCACAAAAACTTTCTTATTTTACAAATAAATTTATCTTATCTTTGTCTTTACAAGCCTGGGAGAGACGGGGGCGGAGTATGTCGGTCTTGAGGGCCAGAGGGGCCGTCACTACCGACTAAAACCACACGGTGTCCCATCTCACGACGGGGGCAGGGATGCAGGACCGCTTCGCGCATTGCCGCTGCTCTCCCCGCCCAGGCCGCTATCCGCAGTCCGAGCGGACCCACCTCAAGGGGGCCGATACCACCCTCTACGGCGCGAGCGATGCCCTGGGACTGCCAAAGACATCGTTTCCTCGGGAGGCCCTTATCCCTGGTGTGAGGCACCAGACACCCCCGACATTAGTACACACTAGTGTGCATCTAATCCTGGTGTGTAAGAAAAAAAATTACAACATTATTTGAGTTAAAAATTACACTCATTTAGAACTTGTTTCAGGGTAATAATATTGTTACAATATGATGAACATAAGCTTTTTAAGGTTAATCCAAAAATATTATTGTTGTGGATATGTAGTTGTGTTTAGATACCGGTTACACTTATGAAATAAAAAGAGCAACGCTGTTTGTTCTCCAAACGTACTTTAACTGGCTTAATTTTTTCATACAAATAGCCTTTAATAAGGCAAAAAACGACGTATTTTTTTTTCCAGATTTTATTGGTATAGTCAATATCTGCTGTAGTTCTTCAATTAAAATTCAACATGGGCTTTAATCCATCTTAATTAGATGATTTAAACAGCGTCCTTCAATGAGCACCTTTGCTGGTGGCTGAGTAACCCTATCCGGGAGTCACAGCCGCAACTGCACCGATTGTATGGAAATGTAACTTCTGTGTTAGTGGTATTCAATTCTTCTTCAATTATTTTGTGTGTTAGTGGTATTCAATTCTTCTTCAAAATTATTCAGTTACCTAATATTACCGTATATCTCAACAAATTTTTACCAACTGTCCACCAATTATATTTTACGTTAGCTGCCACAGAAACGTGTTTATAACATAGAGAAACGACTACATTAATATATCATTTCTACTTTTTTTAGTTATCACGCTGACATACAAAAAACGAAACTAACTAAGACCCATAAAAACAAATGAGCAGCACTACATCCAGACACTTTTATATTTTTAAGCTAAAACAAGAGCAAGCCATAAGCGCGATTCGTATCCAAACGTCAAATATTAGCATAAAAAAGATATTCTATTATATTAACAGCGAGAAAATAGCGCGAGAAACAATGGTGGAACAATTTTCGCTGAGATTTATTCTGGCTCTTTTACTTTTTAATTTATACCGCTGCTCCAAGGTTTAGTTGCTAGTTAAATTACTGTTGAAAGCAACAAGAGTAAAGATTAATTTCATTTCTGAAATGAAATGCTAATTTTCATTAAGAGTTTATATTTTATTTTTGTGCGGCGTTGAAATGGTGTTAAAATTATAAACATTGTCAAGTTTAGTACTGTAATAAGTAGCCTTTTTCTTTTCTTCTTTACTAAAATAAATGTCAGTCAGTCTAGACGTTACCGCGGCTCAGATGACAATGCCACTTGAAAAACGACAGTCTTGTTGTGCATGGTCACCCATCCAAACTCCATCTGCATCGACCGTTGTTTAGTTTCGATGAACGCGTCAGATCTATTTAGCTAGCCGAGCTACAGGCGCTACTATATTATTATTATATAATAAGGGAACATACTCGTACCTAAACTACAACGATTTAAGCAAAAATAAATAAAAAAAAAACAGTTTCAAGCTGAATAGCAACTCGGTATGGAGTTGATTTTATTCAGTGAATAATAAATAACGTTTTGGAGGTGTAACATAAGGTATTCGAAACACGTTAAATGCTATTTAAGGCATTTAGCAGTATTAGAGGCGTAGCGTGAGATTTTGCTTAAATTATTCAGAACGCAGATAAGGGTATGAATTCGAATAAAAACGCTGGCTTTTGAAACCCTGAATTTGATAGCTCTTTTTTGTTAACAGTTAAACATATTTGTGTGAGTAAAATCCATGATATTAAAATACTGAAAAATCCAGACATGCAAGTGAGATATAGAGAAATGGTTCATTAAAATCAAAATGACAAATAAATAAATTTTATTAAAAAAATTAGAAGCTATTGCCTTAACTGGCAACTTTATCGCTAAAAGCGATCTCTTCCAAGCAACCGCTTTTATTCAATGTACAATGAAAATTTCTTACATGAGAGTGTAAATTAATCCAAATAAGCACATATTACGAGTATACACTCTTCACAGCTAGGCATTTGACCAGAAGGGCGTGTCACCACACGAGTTAGCGACACTTCGGTCTAATGTGGAGCATGCCTATTCTGTAATAATTGGCACTCTTAGGATGTTGCCAGAACACATTATTTGGTGACAGTGACAGTTTGGCGATAGTGACGGCTTAGTGACAGATTTAACGTGAAAATGTCCTACTACCATGATGTGGTCACCTCAGCGAAACACTCCAGATTTTCTTCACCGAAAGACAAAACTCATTAATGTAAAACTTTTTTCTTATCCTTGATAGATTTGCGTTTGACTACAGCTAGCCTGATGTTAAGCTGCGCTGCAGTCTACGGTGTGGCACGCTTACCTAGAAGATACTTATTATTCTCTTATTATAGATTAGACAGTTTTTGTTATTTCGCTTTTGTTTGGCATAAGAATTTTGTAAATGTTACATCACGGGTGAAGTCATTGGCTTTCGTTACAGTTCTGTGAACTAGTTCGAAAGCATTTGGACTCTTATTTTATATTTGTATCTCTTACTTGTGTCACAAATAAAGAATTTTTTATTTTTTCGTATTAGCTCTATTTTTGAAGACCCCTGGATGATACCTCTTAGGAAACAGAGACTCAAGTAGGGAGTGAAGGAACTTCGAGATGTAAGGTGATCTACCACCACACCTGTTATTGCTTCAAATTTACTATACTATACTTACTATAGCACAAACTTCACCAAATTAAAACTTAACACGTATTTAAACTGGAAATAAGGCTAATTACACGTTTATACTACGTGTTTAATTCCATCCAGACTCCTCTATCGACACCTTTGAGATAGTCGTCAAATAAAAATGGTTGCGTCGTGCGAAAGTTGTTCAAACTGCATTGGAGTGGTTGGCAACCGTCCAAGGTTTTAGACATAAAGGGCCGTTGAAGACCAACGGGTCTGGGATACAATTTTCATAGTTGAAGTTCGAAAGTGCTATGCTTGTTATTTCGCAGTTGCTGAATAGTTTGGTTTCAAATGCATATTCCTTTTCAAACATATATGAAAGCTGGCACAATATAAATAATTGGTATCAAAGGTGAGTGTAAAGGAGTTGTTTACTTAAACTTAACTAAAATAGAAATTCTCCGTATATACTAATTTTTTTTTAACATGGTAATTACCGAAATATTATGACCTCATTACTTTTTTATATAAGGACACATATCAGACACGGCTAGTTAGCCTTATAATAAAATATACTTTGGTTACGTATATACTTACATAAATACTTTATACATTATTATTACTTTAATATATCGCATCGATACATATCTAACGTTAAGATAGACAGCCAACAAATTTAGTTCATCACAAAGATGTTGGCCGTGCTAGGAATCGAACCCGGGGCTCTCTGGTTGGCAATCCGGCATGGTGAGCATTACGCAAACGAGGTCGTTCAAAGCGAGAAGAAAGATAAAAAATATCTCAGCTATTATTAGACCAATTTTTTACAACTGCTGATTCTACACAAAATACTACTAAAAGTACCAAAGTCTTCTTTAAAATATATTGGGTTTGTAACCTGTATTTGAAGAAAGTCGGACATTGTTCGATTTTATAGCTGTAAAATAAAATCTTTTTATCTACTCATATATTTCTTGAAGATCCAAACATTGTAAAATTCATGTTTATGCTGAATTAAGTTTGAACAGTATCGACGAAAGAACGTTTGTTACAAAGTTTGAACTAAGATGCGTTTAAAATAGAAGTTTCCTTTGTATCATATATATGAATGAAAGAAATGTACTTTAAAATGCCGTTTGTCAGTTTATAAATTACTTAGTAGTTCATTCGGAAAAAACCTCTGCTAAGTACTGAGATAACATAGATGGAACAAAAATTAATAAGCACAAAGTAAAAATAAATCAATATTATAGGTATATATGTTTCTTCGTCTACGGTATAATTATATAAACGATATTATTGTCAAAGACATAATATGTACATGTATTTGTCACTGTCATTGACAGTGACATTACGGAGGAAAGATCTAAGCGTTGTCTGTGTCCGCTCGTTCTGATCCTTTTTTTCTTCCATAACATTAAAGACAGAAAATGGCCTGTCTTATCAAATAAAAAATGTTTTATTTCAATAAATATTTGTTCAATTAATATAAAAAAAGTTTTAATGGGCTTTTCTCCCACACAAAAAACAATCAAAACCATCACACTTCTATCGTTATGTTCAAACTACCTATATTTTATTAATTTGTTATAGCGATCAAATGTAAATATTATTTTTTTAATCCAAAACAAACCTAAGTACGAGTAGAATATCATACTAATTTTCAGTCTAATTCCCTCTTCTTCATTCCTACTGGTTAATATATATCTACAAATTTATTTGGTCAACAATTCCAATCTCTGTCGAACTTTACTGAGAGCACCCCAAAACTAGACATTGTTGTAGATAGTCAAAAGTCAGATGTCCTAGCCAATAAACTAACTACAAAGTCCGAAGTAAGACTCATAAACCAGATTAACAATTCGACAGCTCTCTAGCACCTCTAGCACAGCAGAGGAAAGATAAGCGACGAATTTAACGAAGTAAACGACTCGGTAGTTTTAAATACCCAACACAAAAAAAAACGATGGGATGTTATATGTAAACTTATTATGATAGTTATTTTTCTTATTTGGAAAATGATTAAGTAGTGTAAAAAACTAAATGTAATAAAAACCTATCCAAGATGGCCGCTGTCACACAATGACATAATTCATTATTTTTTTACATCTTGGTCAATGCTATCGTGATGACTCGTGCTTCATATTGAAAATACAACACACTTAGTTAATTAAGATAGAAAGAATTTTGCTATTTGATAAAAAAAAGTCTTAGCCATATTACATATTGAAACTTCCTCGAAATATGAAGTAAAAAGTAGCTCTTTTTCATTCCCCTTTTTTTTAAGATTGTCGTACAATATTTTCATGCATGGATACAATTCTCCTTCACGCTGTTGTGCTAGCCGGGAAGTGCAATAAAATTCGAAACTAGCCGTCTTCAAGTAAACTGAGCTGTCCAATTCAGTTAGACTCAAGAAAGCATTCAATAGGTGCATTCATTCGGGAATGAACTGAATGCAAAGCCGCAAGTTAAGAAGCAGTTTCAGTGGAATGAGCTTTTATGTGCCTTTCAGTTTGATTTAAAACCTTCTTGGGCTGAATAGTAGCTTATTAGGAGAATTATTAGTATATATACATTCTTGCTATATATTTTGGACATAATTAATTTATAATAAGTTTTTTTTTTGTAATTTTATAGATAGTGAAAAGGGTTTAGGTCAGATGAGCACAAATTGGAACTTATTGGCATTAGCACAGTGCCAAATATCATTGTTATTATTATAATAAATAAAGATTTTATTGCTTCTTAGGTATGAGCACGGATTACACAAACAAAACAAGAGTATAGGTACTTATAATTAAACTTTTGAGCCGTGCGTTGCTGGTTCATTGCGCCTCGCTGTAAGTTTTTTGAGAACCTGAGTCGCAAGGCAGCAATCAGTTTAACTCCGCTAGCTTTTGTATACACTAAGTACTTACGCTATTTAAGACACTAGCTGACCCGGCAAACGTTGTTTTGCCTTAAAAATATATAGTAGAAGATTTTCAGACCTACTGAATACGCATATGAAATTTGGTAAAAATCGGTCAAGCCGTTTTGGAGGAGTACGGTAACTAACATTGTGTCATGGAAATTTTATAATTCTTTATTGGACACATAAATAAAAAAGGCACAGTAAAAGACAATTAACTTAAAATTAGTGTACCACAATTGGCGGCCTTATCGCTAAAGCGATCTCTTCCAGGCAACCTTTGGATGGAAAGGAATTTATAAACGACTAAAGAAGGACGTAGTGTACAATAAAGAATAATAAAAAACATACATATAATATTAATATCTTATCTGAATTTATATAATCTCGTGTCACAATGTTTGTCCTCAATGGACTCCTAAACCACTTAACCGATTATAATAAAATTCGCACACCATGTGCAGTTCGATCCAACTTGAGAGATAGGATAGTTTAAATCTCAAATTATAGTCGCAATTTTAATTTATTGCTAATATAATTTGTTATAATTAACTGTAAGTAACCTATCTATATAGTAATTGAATTATCAATGAAGTAATTTGTAAAAATGAAATATCTTTTTGTACGTGTTACTCCTAACCAAAAAGAAACCTGGCAATAACTAACCTTAGGCCTATATTACTTAAAGTAGGCGACCATACGTTTTTATCAAATCGCTAGTGCCTTGAAAATTCGCAAAACGGACACAACCGTCAACGACGTCTGCCCTCATGCGTCTGCCCGCGTTCGGGTCGCGCACTCAGCTATTAGCCGCTTCTTCCCCACCGCACGCCCCGTTCGCCTGGCGCCGCTGCATTTTAAATCTGTGATATCTTCGAAAATATTTATTTAATTTACATGCTGCAAAAAGCCATATTGATCTTTATTAAATGCACAATGTATTTAAGATACTTAATTGGATAAGGATTTATACTGTATTGCTTAAAATCGCTTCGTAAATAAGCCATTATTTCTCGTACAAAGTAAAGGATAAAAAATGGTTATTGTGGGTTATTCCTAAGAGATAAACATATACCATCACGGGCTTTTTTGTAGACCTTTTTAAGTTGTACAATACTGTAGTAAATTGTTTTGATCTATCTTGTAGGATACAGTCAGCGTTTGCAATGTAAGCGCAAAAAATGTGTTTTTTTTACGACCTCACATTAAAAACCTCAAAAATTGTAGCCTATGTGTTATTCTGATGTATAAGCTATAGCCTATGTGTTATTCTGATGTATAAGCTATATTGTGGTAAAGTTTCATTCAAATCCATTCGGTAGTTTTTACGTGAAAGAGTAACAAACATACATCCATACATCCACACATCCATACATACAAACTTTCGCCTTTATAATATTAGTAGGGTTACGTAATACATTCACTAAAAAACACATACTTAAAACACTGGTTTGTGACAAAACAAAACAAAACCTTTCACTAAAAAATATAAAATGCCGCCGCATTATCAACTCTTTCAATTCTGATGGTGATTACTCGTTCGTTGAATTACTCTAAGTAAAACTTAAATATAAAAAAAAATATGTACAATTCGTTAGTTTAAAATGTGGATTGTAGTGTCACAATTCGACTTTACTACCTTGTAAATGTCGTTAATTTGGTTAATTAACGACATTTAATTGTTTATTAATATTGTAAATTCTTTTCTTGAATAAAGTTATTTTATGTTTATGTTTGTTTTATTTAGTTGTGTATTTTAAAGTCATTATTTATGTCCTATTCGTTATGCCTATTAAACGGCAGATACCTTCATTAGTTAACAGTAACTGCGTATTAAGAAAATACAACCATATAATTCATAATACGCAGTTACTGTTAACTGGATTCTTACAATCATCAAAAAAATTGATTATTTGCTTGACTTTTATTTTATTTTACAAAAAAAATGTGTCTTATATATATTAAATCGTGAAATACAAAACCAATTTTTAAAAACAGCAGATTTTTTTGCTTATTATGTTGTATGTACCTACCTACCTGAGATTAATCTAGATTCAAAAATATTTTTTAAAAATCTTTCTTCTATTTTGTAGTTTGAATGTCAAAATACTTAAATAACTCTTCCTCGGTTTAATATACGATCAGCAAACATACCATTCAGGCTTGTTTGCTAAACACTACAATCACGAGATTCGAAGAAAAGGTCAAACTGCATTACTATATTTGTTTTTAAAATACATCAATTTTAAAACAATTTACACGTCTTTATCTAGATACGAAGGAGAACTAAAACCGTTTTTCATTAGTCATTCCTTACCACCGTTTGCTTTAAGCTAATAATATAAAAATAATACATTTCAGACACGGCTGGTTAGCCCCACACTAAACCAGTTCTAGTTTGTACTATGGCTGCTTACACAACTGATATATTATGTATTACATTTACATACATAAATATCATACTTATTAATATAATTATTTTTGTTTCAAAATGATAACAAACATTGAACCCTTATAATTAATTTTTCGAATTAAGCCATTCGCATAATTCTGACCGAATTTCACTTAAGTAAGTTCGTTTGATCATTAAAGAATCGTCATATTTTGTTTCAAGCAAATGAAAAAAACATTGAACCCATCTTAAGTCGAGCCGCTACTTTGAGTGGAGTGAGCAAAGATGAGCTAGGCTAGGAGAAAGAGTCCCGAAAGAGACAAACAGATCGGTGTGAGCGAGCAAAAATGCGTGAAAGTGACTCCGCTGAGCCTCGCTGTGTCATCGTTTGACTTAGAGTCAAAGGTGAGCCAGACCTCTTTCTCGCATTTTATATCGTGACCTTTTTATCCTTGCTTAGCTCATTGCCTGCCCAGTCGCGGTCAAGTTTCGACCTAAATAACTAGATCATTAGCTGCAATTTGCACAGGACCTCAGTGAATGGCAAAATAAACAGAAAGATCTATATCCAAAAGTAAAGCGGCGAATTGGGTCAGATGCTGATAGGAATAAAGATAGTGACATCTAGTAGTAATAATTAGAACTAAGACAAAGTATGGTTGTTACCGTTCATCACTATTTCTCCCTTTAGAATATTCTGATAGGGGTGTCAGGGTGCGTTGCCAGCCTTGGAAAAGATATTATTACGCTGACAGGGAGCCGTCGAGAGTACGATATTAGGCAAACGTGCTTCGTCAATAGTCGATGCTGGATCAACAATGAACGCGACTGATTTTCGTTTACGAGACAGAAACGGCTGTTGTCTGTATTATCGTGTTTTCTTTTCGTCTTATTCTTCTTTCTTTTCTGTAGAAATGCGTTTTGTGATTGCGACCTACTTTTAGATTGGTTTGACATATATTTAGAATGTTCAGCTTTGGTGTCTTTGAATTTTTATGACGCTACCAAGCCTTTGGCGTTGATAAACTGCTGTGTGTTCAATTTGATAGGTACATATATATATTTTTAATCACAGATATTGCGCTTATTCGCAACTGATATTAAGTGATGTTGCGATCTAGGATAAAGCGAGCTCGCCTAGAAGAAACCGATTCACTCTCGCCTTGAAAAAAGTGAGGTTATATAGCTCAGAGGGAACAGGCAATCCGGCAAAAACCTTCACAGTTTAATGATCCACACAACATAATATGTAGAAGCGAAAGGCTTCGTGTGGATTTTTGGAAATTCAACTACATATATACCGCTATAACTGTAGTACGAGTATATTCGCTTCACGTGTCGCTTCAATTCGCTATCATCAAATATAAGTGAATGGAGATGGCAGAAACTATCGAAAACCCCTTTTGACAGCTTATGTTATCGCATTTCACAACACATTTCATGTGATTTGACGATACATAGAGGAAGGCAATTACGGTAGCGAATTTGAGCGAGCCCAGAAACTAATACAACATTTGTCTATAGGGACTGTTTTTAGACAGCCATGGCGTTCAATTTATCATTACATATCTTTGGCGTAAAGGTTTTATTGACGACCTCGTTGGCGTAAAGGTTACCATGCCGGTCTGCTAATCAGAAGGTTCCGGGTTCGATTCCCGGCTCGGTCAACATCTTTGTGCTTAACTAAATTTGTTGGCTGTGGGTCTGGGTGTTAAATATGTATGTATTTTTTTATATAATATGTATGTATGTATGTATATGTAGTATATCAGTTGTGTTAGCAACCATAATACGAGCTAGAAATGGTTCAGTATGGGGCTAACCAGCCGTGTGTGAAAGTGTCCTAATATTTATTTTATTTATATTTATTTTATATCATCATAAATTTGCAATTTAACAAACAATCTAAATCCCATAAGCAATTTTCCCACCACAGAAACATACTAAACCTTCAGAGTGACATTTTGCCCGCCTCTTTTGAGGAAAACTGTTGCCTACCTTTTACGTAGAGAAATGATATTGTAGTTTCAGTTTGCGTCCCTAGAGCCTACTCGGTCCTCGATTACATTACAACTTTTAGGTCATGGGGTGAACGATTGAGGTGGTTTTATGTGAGAAATGAACAGTGATCATGTAGGTTATATACGTTGTTTTGATAAAACGAATCGAATAAGGTATTTTGTCGTCATTTTTAGGCTTCCGTACCTAATGAGAAAAACGGGACTCTATTACTAAGCCTCCGCCGCGCTGTCTGTCTCCAGGCTGTATCTCAAAAACCGTAATAGCTAGAGAGCTGAAACTTTCACAAGATATGCATTTCCCGTGCCGCTATAGCAATAGATACTAAAAAAAAATAAGAAGGGTTCACATACAATAAACGTGTTTTATCGTAGTTTTTGCTATATATCAATAACGGTAGCGGCTATACACTTAATTTTTTTTAAAGAAAATATGCAAAAGTATATTAGCTATCAAATTAAATTATAAAATGTATTTAAATTAATATTTGAGGGGTCTCCCATACAATAATGGTACGGAACCCTTCATGCGCGAGTCCAACTCGCACTTGACAATTTATTATTTTATTTAAGTGATTATTTTAACTGTAGAGAATAATTATGGGTGTTTGGATTAATTAGTTTTAACTTTTTTAATAAACACTAACAAAAAAAAACTATTTTCATTGAAATTAAGTTTTAAGACGCTTAATTATGTTTGAATGAAACAAATCTCTTTTACTTATCTGAAACTGCATTGTTTAAATAGTGTGTTTCCATTAAATAAAAAAGTAAAAGATACAAATTAATGCAGTATCAAACTAAAATTCAAAACAAATTATCCAGCTAACCGAAGCATAAACCTTTTAAAACCACAGACAGCCAGAACAACACCCGAACCCCACACATTTATCTAGTCTGTGGATAATTCTGTTATAAAATGAGCCAGATGCGCTCCAGACAGTGACAAACATCTATTTATATTGGAACACAAAATTCGGCGTTCTATCTCAAAAAGATTTGCGATGTTTTGCAATTGATGTACTAAAAATATCTGTTTTTCAAATAGCAAAATTACCGCAATTCTGCTTTCAAAAATGACAGTATGCTTTATTTATATTTAATTGGTACAGTCTGTGTGAAACCGACAGCGTCGCAAGTAAACCCCGAACATAACACTTTTAAATTATGCTTACTAAATGTACAAACGAATCTGAACATTTCAAAGAAAGGAAATTGAAAACGTTTCTTTCTTAGAAGTATTACCCTGGTTCTTTTTATCTGCATCAGTATAGTAGTGAAGCACTAAAAATGCAGAAAGATTACTTTTTCGAAAATTGTATTTTTTTGACAGGTTGTGACATAGCACGTATGTAATTGGAATCAAGAAAGCCCGTCTAGTTCATGCCCTACGCATAGTCATGCTGTAACGAATCTATCTCTTTTTATAAAATATCGTAGAGCTGAGAATAGCTAAATAATGATCTTCTTTAAAAAATATATATCACAAACCTAACGAAAAGTGATTTGGTGTAATGTCATTTGACGCATAACAGAAAGAGAATAACGTTTGTATATTTAACATCAGGCAAGCTGTGATCTGACGCAAACCTTTTTAGCAAGAACGAGATTAATAATAGACTTTAAAATTAATTAATTGAGCAAGTGATATTAGTCCCTTTGCATAAACTGTATAGGCTGTTAGAGCCCAATATTGATGTACAAAGGAACTAGATTGCACGTCATTTATCACCTAATATTGATGATATTAGGCAGAGCGATCTAAACAATATACAATTAATATTAACAAAATGGATAACCACTTTTTTGAGATGGGTTTCTTGCGAGATTATTATTATTAAAAAAGACTAATAATAAAAAGTTAAATAAAAGATTTGAATAATTGACAGAATCTGCCACTATTTTAAGAAAAAAAAAAACAAAATAAAATGGATATTTTGACGATATGAAGACAATTTTTTTTTTATTTGAGATTGACGACACAAAGAAAGGGTTCATTCGGTAGCTTTGTTTTTTGAATTAAAGCATAGCTTTGAGACAAGTGTTACTCTGAAGATAATGCGATAAAAATGGTACGTGTCGAAAATATGAGAAGTTTCTTACAATACTTTCTTAAAAGGATTTCGTTTAGACAAATAGGGGTTTGAGACACGACTTTCTTTTTTTTTATAACTTGAACCAGTGAAATGAAAGAACTTCTTTGTTTTATTATCAATTTATTTTACCGTAACTTATGTTAAAACAATACGTTATTGGAAAATAATCATCGTATCACAGAATACAGCATTAAAAAGATGTTAGGTACATGTGTGTGTTAAAGTATATAAGTCAGCTATATAAGAATATAGCTTACTTTATATATTTAAAAAAACACCCGTAAGGCCCGTGAAATGGAAAATAGATCTAAATCAAAATACTAAGTTTACTATAACAATACTACGAGTACATGTCAAAATTTCTGCGTCAATATTTAAATCAAAGTTACTGCAACATAATTATGTTATAAGTTTAAATAATATGTTACTGTTACCCGCAGTGTTACCTACAATATTTCCGAAATACGGTGTCTCACCTACGGTGATCCCGGTGATACGGTAAAAATAGCCCATGAGTTATTCTAGATTCAAAGCTACGTCCGTACCAAAGTTCAGTCTCTTGAGTGTTAAGAATTGATAAACATACATATACACACACTCATGTACACACATACACAAACACCCTTTATAATATTATTGGAATTAGGCGAGGCAACCAGAGGCCAATTAATTAACGTATCGAAGTAACGTCGTAACTATATCCAAATCAATAAGCGCGCAACTAATCAAAGTAAGGGGATCTACTAATTAGTTAATTATTTAACAATATATATTTATCTATTGTTCAAGACATTATGTGGTATGGTAATTGTTTCTGTCAAAATACGAGTAGCAACACCCTATTGTATAATGACGTATAGCTTACTCGTTTTATTATAGAGATTTAAAATTTGGTGTTAATTTATTTATTTTTAATATATTTTATATTGAAATTAAATAAATTTAATGATAATTACAACAATTTAATAACGCTCAAACGGCACGGATAAATTACTTTTCACAAAACAAGCCTGCTGTGACTACAGACGCGCCTCCACGTTTGTTCTTTATCTACTTTATTACAGATGACAATTGATAAAAAGGTTCACTAATCCATTTTATATCATTATTTCAGACAATATCCTCATACTATATTGCCATTACCCGCTAATTTCACGCTATCCTTAGAATTATTTAGTACCTCCTCCTTGCTTTCGCCTATCACCCCAATCGAGCCGCGCAGTAGAAAAAATAATCTATGCCAATACTTAATTAAATCTATAAATAAATATAAATATTAGGCCACATTTCACACAAAACTGGTTAGCCCCGTACTGAACCATTTCAAGTTCGTAATATGGTGGCTAACACAACTGACATACTACATATACATACAAATATATTTTGTATAGATACATATATTTAACACCCAGACCCACAGCCCACAAATTTAGTTAAGCACATAGATGTTGGCCCGGCCGGGAATCGAACCTGAAACCTTCTTATTGGCAGTCCGGCATTGTAACCTTTACGCCAACGAGGTCGTTTATATATGCTAAAGTTCCCTTACTAAAAGTTAATATACCAATAAATATTCGTTGTTCTCGTTCCACGAAAAACAATTCATATCTCATGTCAAACCCCTGTCGTACCTTCTTTCTGAAAATAATACCAATCAATGAAATGAACTAGAAAATTCCACGTAATAAAAAACAAACAGTGTACTGGTCGAAAGACTTTCTGATAAATCTGTGGGTCTCTCTCCCTTTAATACTTATTGGGAGGTGGACGTCGTTGCCGCACATGAGAACCAAGAAATGTAAAAGGGCTAGTTTATTGTTTTGCCTTTTGTCAAAATAAAAAAACATAAATTAAAGTTATATGCAAAATTAATAAATGAGTTTACTATATCTTGGTCAAGATGACGAGCAAAATATGACTGCTTTTTAATATTCTCAATCTGATTATTTCGTTATTTAGTTTTTTGATGACGATATATTATGTTAAAAAACTATATCATCATCATCATCAGCCCGTCTGCGCCCACTGCTGGACATAGGCCTCTGCCAAAAACTATATCAATTTTATAATTATATTTTCATGTGAGCAATTTTATTTTATCTTTGAGAGTAATTAATGTCTTAAAACTCTTATGATATAATCATCAGCGTAATAATTATTAGGCTCGATGTAAATTATTAAATTTAATATTGTTACTTATTTATTGATTTGTACCTATTTTCTGCCCCTTAAACAGGTAATTTATTCATCAGTCTGTCTATCAGACATCAGGTTTACTTATTTTCCATATGCAAATTTTAAATTAATAAATAATGCAACATCAATAATTAGTTTTAACATTTTATGTAGAAAATAAATAGCTATTTATTTCACAACTGTTTAAATGCCCAACTTTAGGTTAAACCCATATCACCATATCAGTAAATATACTTTATTTCTACGATTGAATAAGATACAAAACACAGAACTTTCCCAATTGTGGTGGTCATCATTTTCTCTAAATTACTTTCTTGCTTCATTCTTGCACAAGCCCTCTTAGCAACAGCGACGAACTTTCGTTCTCTCGTTATTATGTTTGGCGTATTAGATCGATACTCTGCCGAAAGAAGGGTGGATGTGGCCAACTAAGATTTCCTTTAATATATCTTTAAGAGACTAAGTAACTTTGTTTTTTTTTTGTGAGTAACTTACGAGTAAAACTTACTAATTCTTTTTAAGATTGTGTTTAATCGTCTTGTCCTTAAGTTAGATGGCTGAGCGCTGCTATCGAGAATTTTCAAACCGTCTTAAGGGCTTCAACTAATCAAAAAATATTTTTAAGATTAATAAATAAATATAAATAACAGTACATATTTGGACACATTTCACACACAGCTGGTTAGAACATTCCTAACAACAATCATGTTGACCGTGGCGAGAATCGAACCCGGGGACCTTTGATTGGCAGTCCGGCATGGTAAACATTACACCAACGAGGTCGTCGTCAAATTTTCAAGTCTCAAAGGCCTGTGACATAAAACTAAACTAAACAGCTTTTATGATAATTATAGACAACCCCATGCAATAATAAAATTAAATGAAATCGACGTAAACTATAGTCTACTCATAAAAAATAGCTTCACAAATATGTGATCTCAATCTTTTATTTGTAAGAAAAAGCTAAAAGCTATTTGATGTAAAACAATGAAATAAATTATGACCAAAATTTATGGCAAATCAAATTTCAATTACACTTTATGCTCTTTTTATTTGTGAGACTTTTATAACCGGAAAATATCAATCTCCATGAACAAAAACCTCATTTATTTTATTTATCTTCCTTGCTCACTATAGCACAAATCTTCTCCTTTATATTATGTTTGCCTTATTAGATCTTTTGATCGAATAAAGGAGCTGTACAAATGCGCTGACCAAACTTTCTTTCGATACGTATTTTCTTTTGGGCCAGTATTGTATGGAGACTGCAATAGAACGATTATTCTATGAGATTATGTAATTTTATTTATTCATTAATTCGTGTGATAGGAAAAACCATATAGGCACACAAATAACAATATACATGATTTTCACTTGTTTCTATTTTTATTTTGGTCTGCAGTCGTAGCACTGGGATCGAACCAGGGGCCGACTGATTGAAAAGCAGACGTTGTTACCACCGAGCCACACTCGCTTCGCCTAACAATATTGGAGTCTAAATGTTTTTTTTTTTTAAGTTGTCATAGAACCTATAGAAAAAGCGTAACATTTCTTATACCCATTTTAAACAAGTATGGTGATGTAAAACGAAATGGGTTTTGTCTAGAAACATTCATCAAAGAACATTTTTATTTCGTTTCCCGCTTAGTTAAACATATCTTCTTTGTGTCAACCTCTTTTCTTCACATTTCCCGTACTCACAAAAGTACTGGAAATGAAAAGGTTGTGATCCTCTGAAATTGAAAAGAATTATTGAGACAACGGAATGGAAACCGGTTTTGCAAAAATGTGTTTTAGAATGAATATACGAATAGCAGTGTAGAGTAAATAAAGCAAATCATACAAGGTGACTTGGAACCTTCTTGCTTAAGTTCTTTGGTGTATTTTTTATAATAGTGTATTTTCTATGCTTTTAATTAAATGAAGCCCGTTTGTACATTATATAGTTTAAAAATACACACTTATAGTTGACAAAATAAAGAATAATAAAGAATTTAACGGCTACTTATTTTTATTTTTATTAGCATGTTATTTTAGTTATACAAACCTACCATGTACTTCTTATAAAATTTTATTTAAATTTCTTCTCACTTTATATGCATAAAAATAATTTGCACTAACTTATATGTAAGAAAGGAAGAAAGAAAGAAAGAATCATTTATATTGTGACAAATTAAATATTCAAAATAAAACAATTTAAAATAAAAACAAATGGAATTGACTCAAACAGTTTATTAAGTGGCGTCTGTAGCTCGGCTGACTAAGGTAATCTGACGATCGTCCAGGTTAAGCAACGATTGATGCGGACAGTATTTGGATGGGTGACCATGCACAAGACTGTGTTTAAAAGTGGCATTTTCATCTGGGTGCTACCGTGGGTCAGATGACACGTCGAATTGTAGGTCCCGGATGTTAATAGCCTTTGTAAAAGCGGTCTTCAGCCAAGTCAGAAGTCTTCGGGCGGCTTAAAGATTCGACAGAGTTTTGCGTTCTAGACTTATTCGGCGAAGAATAAGTATTTAAAAGCTGAGCACATCTATATACCTCGATAACAATATTATAAAGAGAAAAAGTTTGATTTTTTGTTTGTTTGACGCGAATAGGCTCCGAAACTACTGGACCGATTTGAAAAATTCTTTCATTGTTGAGAAGTTACATTATCCATAAGTAACATAATTATGCTATATTTTGTTTTTTTTTGCAGCTTAGATTATTTTATAGCCCGTGCAAAGCCGGGACGATCTGCTTGTGTAGAATAAATCATATTGAAATAATCACTTAGTTCCTTCCAATCATCCTGTATAAAACAGTACTATGTTGGCGTTTCTTGTACCCGTTTTCCTTAACACGTTATTGGCAAGGCCTTATTTCCGTTGACAATTTTCTTTTATTTCAATAAAAAAGGAATTTCGTGCTTTTACTTTTTGTTTTATCTCTTTTACGCGGAAATATGAGGCTTAGTACAAAAAGTTGCTTTAGTTTGTAAATAGTATTAATTATTTAAACTTAAGTAAAAAAAACTTTTCAACTTCTAGAAATTTTGAACAAAATCCGTACAACTTGTTGTTTTACGGATTTTGTAAAATTAAAAAAAATGCATTTTGTACAACTCACCTGGTTGGCAAAGTTTTTCGATCACATCTTTTTGAGCCATTCCAGACAAGGCATGATGCGCCTTAAGCTGGCTTATTGTCGCTTATTCGTGTGGTTTCCTACCCTTTTATAATATTGACGACCTCGTTGGCGTAAAGGTTACCTGACTGCTAATCAGAAGGTTCTGGGTTCGATTTCCGGCCCGGCCAACATCTTTGTGCTTAGCCAAATTTGTTGGCTGTGGGTCTGGGTGTTAAATATGTATCTATATAAAATATGTATGTATATGTAGTATATCAGTTGTGTTAGCTACCATAATACGAACTAGAAATGGCTCAGTATGGGGTTAATCCCATGGAGTGTGCGAAATATAAAAAAATATGTGAGAAACAACTTAAACAAAGCATTTCAACTTCTGTCTTTAAAAACATCACCCCATATCCATCACCAGCCTTAAGCCCGCGGAAACAATTCATATGATTTATACTGTTCGGTTCCCGGACGTATTGTAACGGCACAATAAAATACATTTTACGGTAATATCGACAGTTGAAAGCTATTTTATGGCTAATGTGCTATAATAAAAATGCGGGCAAATTGTGTAAAATAGTTTGTGGTACTCAAAGGTACAATTATGGGTAGTTTGGGTGAGTTCAAAAACTATACAATAAAAAGTCTCAATTAAGGATTTAAGGTATGATTTTTACCACAAGTAAACGTGCGTCATTGGTTCAATTTCGTTTCAAAATCAAGATTTAGTAGTAGATATAATATTTTGTCAGTGAAATTCGTAGCACGTAGCACAGCGCTACGCTGCTACGAATTTGTAGATCTAGCCAGGCTATCGCTTGCTACGGATAATACGCGAATACGCTTGTTCGGGATTATGTTCCAGCTTTGCCTTTGCTTTGAACGTGTTTATGTTGTAAAAAAGCTGTGTGTGTGTTTGTGTTGATGCACATTTGTTTGTGTTGATTATATCACACATCACACACACACACTATAGAAAAAGATATTCCAGTTTAAAATTGCTAATTTAATATTGTTTAATTCTGCTACAAAATGAAAGCACAGTTAAAAAAATGCCATTGTACGTAGGATTGTAAAGGAAATTATACGTTTTTTGTAATCTATAGGTTAAATGTTTAAACCTATGATATCTAATATCAATCGTTATTTTCTATCATCAATCGTTATTATCTATAGGTTAAATGTTTAAACCTATGATATCTAATATCAATCGTTATTTTCCTAATGCATATTGTTTGTCCATCATAATACATTGTACGCTTCAGTAGTCTGACTCAATCACCTTCGATTTTTCATTTTATTAGAATAAAATTCAACCTTTTCCTATCGAGGTTTATGAGTTCGTGTTTCTGAGTCGTTTCTTTCCGACTCAATAACTTAAACTCTCCTGAATCAGTTAGCTTATTTATCTGTCTTCACAAGATCTGATAATAAAAACCAATAAAGTAAGCTATACTTTAAAAACGAAATGTCAGAAATCACAATAAACTAAAACATTTTAAATTTTTATAGAAAGAAAGATATTATGTATAAGCAAGTGGAGAATGAGGAAGACCTAAATGTTCATCTATAGATTAAATTACCAAGAAGGCGAAAGCTATTTATATCGTCAAAAATTTCTAAGTCTGAAGTTGCTTAGATAGTAGTTTAATCATGATATTGCCTTACTACGGGCGCTTTGCCAACTGCGCCAGTTCTAAGCTCAAAATTCCAGTGAATCCAATCTGAAGCCTAACTAAATGGTTAAAAACTGTTATTGGTTAGCAGTTAATAGCTTTTTATTCCACTCCTAGCTTTTGGATAGCAGTCTCTTCTCAACTCTACATTCTTTGGTAGCTCATTCACTATCCGTGCTATACAGCTATGGAATGAGTTACCATTACATATTAGAAAGGCTCAGTCACTGGATTTTTTTCGAAATTTGGTAAAAAACTGGTACTTGTCCTTGTAATTTAAATAGTATATATGTATATTTGTAATATTGTTATATGTTAGATAAGGCCGCCATTTTCGGCACTAGTTATAAGTTTTTTCTGTCTATAATTTAATGTAATTAGTGGGAAATAAAGATTTTATCTATCTATCTCTTCATCACGTCACGGAAGCACTTGGAAGGTGGCGCAGCGCCAACCGTCGTTAAAGTTGCCACGAAAAAATAATTAGTGCACTTATTTTAAAGTGGGGCAATGAATGAACTTTTGAATGAAGTTTTACTTAGTTGCTTGTCTGTAACTGTTGGTGCACATTAATTTGAGAGTAGGAATTTTGCCGGAAACCAAACCAAACGAAAGCAACGCCAATCCTGCCAATTTTTATTTTATAATGAATTTTACCATTTTTACAATTATTTGTATGTTAAAGTTAAGGTACAATTCATAATTTGTCAAAAATATAGTTTTATGTAGTACTCGTATATACTTTATATGTATAATGCACACTGACGTATTTTGTATATGTATTTATATATAATATGTATGTATGTATATGTAGTATATCAGTTGTGTTAGCAACCATAATACGAGCTAGAAATGGTTCAGTATGGGGCTAACCAGCCGTGTGTGAAAGTGTCCTAATATTTATTTATTATTTATTTATTTATTTGTAACTTACTGTGTAGTAAATTTATAATAACGTACAAATATATTCACCTTTATTTACTCGTATTTGCTAAAAAAATATATATAATGAAAGGAATATGAAGAAAAAATAAATGCGTTAACGATAGAACCTCTATCGTGCAATTTGCTGCAAATAATTGTGCAAACTGCTTCGCCGCACATACTGTTATGAAAGCAAGATTTTAATTGAAAATCCACTGCCAATTAACCGGTAGCAAATTTAATTAGTCAAGCAATTTTTAATTAATTTATTTACTGTTGTTGCTACATATATAAAAATCATGCAGTAGGTGCAATTTTTTTAAATGATAGCTAAATAAAATGTGATAACAGCTTTGTTAGTAATTCATAAGTAATAAAAAATGCCTTATGTAATAGAAAAAATTGTTCCAGTATTTCACCCTAAAAATTGTAACTGCAATTATATATGCAATCATTTTTTTTTATTTTTAGCTAATTCAAGGGCACTTAAAAATTTTAAGGATATCAATCAATCATATAACAGTCGAACCAGAGTCGAGCATAGCCCAGTAACTCAGCGTTTTTCTAAGACGCAAGTTCTAACTCCAAAGTTCCTTCCTTCTTCGTATGAGCTAAGTGGCCAAGCTTTGGTGTCGAGAGTTTTCAAGCCAACCGAAAGGCTTGGCTTAGCGACTGCATGTAGAAAACAGCCAGGACCTTCAATTTTTACGTGTCGTCCGACCCATGGCAGCGACCAGTTAAAAATGTCACTTAAAAACGACAATGTTGTGAATGGTCACCCATTCAAACACCGTCCGCATCGGCCGTTGATTAGCTTCGATGATCGCATCAGACCACCTTAGCCGAGCTACAGGCGCTACATTCCAAAGTTCTTGATTTGTTTCTGATATATTTTTGATAGTATCAAGTAGGTTTAGTACTATAGATAAATCTCAAGTAGACCTATTTTCAAACAAACAACACCAAACAGATCCAAAATGTTTGAACTCAGTGAATAAAACTCCTCAATCACCATTACCATTTCAAATTGGAGTAGGAACAATAGCAATTTGGTAGCATTGTTTAGGCACAACCATTGCAGACAATACAGACCTACCTACCGAATTATATCCGTGACAGGGCAAGGTGGAATCGCACTAGCGCACTCATGCTTGGGAATTTATTTATTTCTCACTCTAATGACATTGTCTATGATTTTTTTCACTTTTCACAGACGATGTATTTTTGTTAACACTCAAAAAAAATATTTATTTATATTTTTTTCTATTATATTTACTAAAGTTAAAAATTACATGAAAAAAAATGTAACAGCAGTTTAATTTAAATTTCAAGTCATACAAAAAACATTTTTTTTTTATCGATAAAAGATTTTCTCTTGCCTTCACTCATTTAAGCAATCAAATCAAACATTAATTTTCTTAAGTATTTACAAAGCTTAAACAAAACATTATAAACATGAAAATTGATTTACGTAAATGAAGAAGAACTTTCGGGCAAAATATTTTTACTGCCAACATGTATTTGTTTGTTTTTGATAGGTTTCAATTTAATATTATTTTGCCGATTTTCTTGCGAAAGGAGTGTACTCCGCTCGACCCACAATGCAAAATTGAATAGAAGAGTGTAAGAAGTAAACACAAACGTGAAAGCAATGCTATTATGAGTCCACTGTGTCATTGCGTTCCACGCTTTAACCTTTAACTTACTGGTTATATATTACTGCGTCGTTAAAATAAATCTGACACCCCAATACGTTACCGCCACACAGTTGAAATCGGCCGAGATTGTTTGGTGCGCTGTTCCTAATTCAACCAGAGAGCTTGTCGCTTTATTTTGTATGTTCCCTAAATCACTCAATTGACTCCAACCATTGAAACTACTAATTTATTTTCACATAATTCTTGCTGACACATCACTAATACGGTACTAGATACTTTCTTCTTTTTCTTCGAACGAGCTAAGTGGCCAAGCTGTGATGTTGAGAGTTTTTAAGCCGCCCGAACACCTCTGACTTAAATTAATGCCTACTTGTACTAAAACTACAATTTAATTTTTAAAAACAGCCACGACTTAAAATTTAACCTGCCATCCGACCCAAGGACTAGATGATTTGAACCACTATTACTATTACGACTTAGAAATGGTTCAGTATAGGGTTAACCAGCCGTGTCCTATAAAAATAATGTTTTCAGCAGCTGATAAAATCTTTACTTGATTTCATAAACATTGACCTTGTTTTATTACGAGCAATCTACTTAATTACAAAAAAAAAAACTTTTGCATTTTTTTTTAATACAGACACAATAATTTTACTCGTTTATGGATTCACAAAAATATAGACACTCTATATGGGCTATTAGAAAAACAACGAAAATTTTTGTAGAAAAGATTAATCCCACTTTTCCCGTTGTCTCCACTGGGGAACAGAATCCTAGGTCCATTGGGATTATGTACTTTATTATAATTTCTGTTTGTCTAACCCGGCGGTATCTCTGTCCAGATAAATGTTCCTCGGACGGCCGGTCGCTTGAAACAATAAGGGGCAAACAAACCGTACATTTCAAATTATACAATATTCAGGTTTGTGGATAGATTTGTTTTATCTTTTTCGAGTGTGGGTTTTCAATGTTTTACACTCAAATTGTGAATTGTCATGGTATTTCAGTAACTTAAGAATATATAGCAAGTACTATATTTATTTACTTCTGTATTTATATAAAAATTTACAACTTTAAACCAAATGATGAAATAAATTTATAGGTAGGTACATAACTTAAGAATATAAAGTGAAAATTGTTAACAATAGATAGAAAAAAAAAACAAAAAAAAATTATTTTAGTATTTTTGATTTATATGTACTAACTGTTTCAATAAACATATTTATGTAGCTAAGTACATGAAAGTTTTAAGATACGTCATTTATTTATCGAAGTGACTTTTAACTTTTTCATTGCTTGTTTTTAAATTATTATACAAAATACAGAGCATTTTGTAAACCAAATAACGGTTAACATGAATACTTAAATAACACTCAAAGTTACTTGGCATTTCCAACATTTTCGTTGCTCCGCTTTTTTAAACTTGGTGGTTTGAAATTATTATACCAAATAATGTTTTGTTTTTAAATCAAATCACGCAATCATGATTATTTTAATATAATTAAATATTAAAATAATCACCAACAGCCTTCAATACGTATAGTACTATAACATACCTATATCTAGTTATATATACAAGACACGACTTTCGCACTTCACAGCACATCGGCGCAAATAAACAACATAATTCACTCTCTGTTTTATATTTACTAGAAGTGAGAGTATGTAGTTGACACTCTGTCTGCGTAACATTGATATGATATCTCGCAGAGCTGATATAATTTATTTCAACAACTTTGTTTTAATATAACATAACATTTTTTTATTTATTTTACAAATACATATTTTTCGTATTGTGTTTAAACTCTAAAGTGAAAAGAAATAGAATATAATAATGTATGTGTTTGTGATATTATTTCAGTAAAATAATGATATTTGTATTGTCAACGATATGCTGATACGCATTAATTTAAAATATAGAAAGAATTCGTAAGAAATAACAAATAAATTAACACTAATATGAACTAATATAATATTAAATACGCGCCCCATGATATTGCCTGCTTTAATCTGAGATAAATCGTGATCTCTATGTTATTTCTGAATGTAGGCTATTTCCACATCAAATTTTATCCCAATTAGCTTAGCGTCCAGAGCGTGAAAAAATAACAAATATTAGTAGGAAGGGTCTACTAACTAAACTCTTTATTGCACACCACACACAGTAATAATACACTTATAATATTATGCTAATATTATGCATGAATTAAAACAATAATATACCCAAACATGCTTTATAGTACTTTAAATAATGTGACATAAATAAAATGATACTTATTTATTACAAGGTGATCCGCATTTTCGGTTCCTTCCTGTTGCACCCATACAATACATATTTCAGCTAATTTACCTGCACTAGTCTTAAAGAACTTAAGTTAATTGCTATGTAACTAAGCTTTATGAAAAATTCAGTTTCTTCATTATAACTAAAGCCACTGCTGGCCTAGTTTTACGACAAGCCTAGAATTAACACAAAGTACGAGTAATTTTCTAGACATTTCATATTCCATTTTACCGTTCTGTAAAATAAAATTAAATAGATACTATTACAGAAGAAAACAGGTCACTACGTTACTACTATAAGTCAATAGGCAAACAAGATTTGACAAATTTGAATATTTGGTTGGGGTAGTGCATGGATTTAGAAAAACGAACAGGACCTTTTTTAGGTTTTCGTACCCAAAGAGTATCAACGGAACCCTAAGACTTTGCCCGTCCGTCTATATGTCTGTCACCATGCTGTATCTCGTGAGCCAGGATAGGCTAGAGAATTAAAATTTTCATAAATTATGTATTTCTGTTGCCGCTCTAATAACATACATAACTTGTGAAAGTTGCAGCATTCTAGCCATCACGGTTTTTGATATACAGCCTAGAGATAGACAGATAAGGGGGGCTTAGAAATAGGGTCCCGTTTTTACCTTAAGGTACAGAACCCTAATTGACAAAAACAAATAATTGAAAAAATAAACAACCTGTACAACAACGATGTCTTATGGGCAAGTGCGCTTGATCCTAAAACTTAACATTACTTAACAGTATCAGGCAGCGGTTAAGCGCAATGCATCGAAAAATCTCTGCAAGCTCAGGTAAACACGGCACAAAGCGTTTCACTTTTCACTGTTGCCCCATTGCTTCTCCATTTATTATCTAGTCAGTGACAAAGCACTTCTGTGTACCTACTCAGTGCCAACACAAACATGCTCTTCGTGTATTAGACGCATAAACACGCACACAATCGAAGTTCTACTGTCATCGTAAAATTTTATTTGTGTGCGTTACTCACAGACCCTTAATCTTAGATACTGCATTGCGGAATATTTATTTTCTCTATACACGCTAAAAACGAAACAAAATAATAATAAAAACAAAATCCTTACTCTTCACTACGCAAAAGATACCAGGAAGGTTTAAAATTAGTAGAAAGATAAAATCTATTATGTAGGAATCAGGAACATGATATTTTTCTTCTTCGTTTGAGCTAACCTCTAAAGTTGACTTATTTTGAGCTTAAGCTTTAACCCCTTACTTAGCTTAACGACTGTTTGTACTAAGACTAACAACGGATACCTACAATTTAACATGTATTTCAACCCACAGTAGCTGAACAGCACAGATAAAGACTAGACTTTTTAAATGACAGTCTTGTGCTTGGTCACCCATCCAAAGGCTGTCTGTCTCGATGAACGCATCATATCTTAACCCAGCTACAGGCTCTAAATTTAACTATCAATCATCGGCTTTGAAACACATCAATATTTGTGGTACAGCCCTACACCAATGACTTGTTTTTCAAGTAATGTGTGGATTAGCACTTGCTTTACGGTGAAGGAAAACATTTTGAGGAAACCGACATGTTTGAGGACCATAGTACCCGAAGACGTGTGTCATCCGCCAACCCGCACTTGGCCAGCGTGGTGAATTATGGCCTATATGTCTCTACTAGTGAGAGAAGGCCCCGAGTCCCAGCATTGAGAACGTATAGTTGGGCTGCTTATGCTATTCACCAAATCTTATAATTGCATGAAAAATTTTATAATAGCGTCACCAGTTTCTATCGAGATGTTGAATCTTTTTAAGATAATCTTCGGCTACAGAAGAATACGAGTGACGCCAAAGATTCACGTTGGATTTTGCTGCTTGTAATTTATGACAGAAGTCTATCTCGGTGATATTTAGAACGAAAGGGTTTATTGAGCAGTTAAGCTGAATCTGGTTTAGCGTAATCTACGTTGTTTTTAATGTAATACGTAGCGTTTCGTTGTTAAATTAATTGACTTACTCAGCTTTTTTGGCAGAATATAAATTGCTTACGAATTTTATCGTTTTGCGATTTGTGACGATTTATTTGCGCGCGTATAAGCATAATAAATTGATTAATTTATATTCAACGACTAAGTGTAGCGAAGTCAACGCATGAAAATAAAGTGAACTTGTCAATCGAAAATATGAATAGTTTAAGTAAAATGTGTTACTAAAATTTATATTACTTACATTTAATGTATTTAGAAAATACCAAGAAAAAATTTGCAATTCTTTCCAAAAAAATTACCTTATTGTTTATTTTCATGAAAAAAAGTATTCTAATATATTAAAAATCTAGCTACGCACGTGCCGCGTTTCCGGGATAAAAAAACGAATGCGTTAAACCTATTTTGATCCCATAAATTTCACCAAAATTGGTCAGGCTGTTTGAGCATTATAAAGTACACGCTTACCCACTTTTACACGTACATATACCAATTTTTGCCTTTAAAATATAAGTGAATGGAACACTACAATTATTTTAACACCGTATTTAAATAGATAGCTGACTAAACCAAGTAATAGCGATAAAAAACTGCTTCATTTAGGTTGAGATCGTCTTCAAAACAACTTCTTTATAAACAACCCTAAATCAATTGGCTTCAAGATACAAGATACAACGGGAAAATTTTCATTAAGCCTTGCCAAAAAACTTCGTAAAACACCCATTTTTCTCGTGAAGCAATAAGCTAGGGAGTGATTACGTCACTTCCCGTACACGACTTAGTACGAAACAAGATTACAAACTCATTTCGGATACGGCTAAGCGGAGTCAGGGCAACTTTTGGGGGGCTCAAGGTTGTTTGCTAAGCTGCGTATTGACACTTAGGGCGAATACATATTTTGTTGACATGCTGGTGCTGTGTTTGTTTTGGAATGCTGTGATTAATTTTAAACAGTTAGTCCAATAACATTGCTTTACTAAGTCACTCCAAAGATGACAAGTATTAAATTGAAAATTAAAACTGCAACACAAAATAAACTTTTAAATTTATAAATACTACAACAACAACAACAACAACCCACACTATCCGCCAACCCGCACTTGGCCAGTGAGGTGGATTACAGTCTTTAACTCTCTCCTAGTGAGAGAAGGCCCCAAGTCCCGGTAGTGGGAGCATATAGTGGGCTGTTTATGCTCACAACAAAATTGTCTATCTGTCTGTCACCAAGCTGTATCACATGAATCTTGATAGCGAGAGAGTTGAAATTTTAAGTGGTAATGTATTTTTGCAGCCACTATGACAACAATATTAAAACAGAAGAAAATAAATGTTTGAGAGGGCTGACACAACAAAAGTGTTTTTTTTTTTGCATTTTTTTTCGATATGTTTATAACTAAATCATATTTCATACACTTAGGTGAAATACTTAAAACTAAACGAAAATGTTGGAAAAATGATTTTTTTAGCAAAAACTGTTGTGAAAAGGGGGGATTTCGCCCACTAAATCAAACCCTGATTACATCCAAACAACTCAAGATATTTACTGTCTTCGTTTCTGTTTTATTAAATGAGACCTGACTGTACTGGATTGGCAATTCCATATTTATAGAATAAGCAATTTATAACTACGCACAAGTAAGGAAATTGAGTTTTGTATTACTAACAAACTCTATTTCCTAAGAAGGTATCAATACTGCTCAAAGTCCTCTATACTGCTTTCTATGGGTGGTGTATTTCTTGAATTAGCTTAGTTTTTACTGCTGTGTTACATATTATTATACCGGATTGACGCGAGTAAGACTTCGGGTCTTACTCGCGTCAATCCGGAATTAAAAGTAGCCTAGGCCATTTTAGGGTCTAAGCTATCTTTACACTAAATTTCATGAAATTCGGTACCACCGATTGAGCGTGAAAAAGTAACAATCATACACACACACATACAAATTTTCGCATTGAATATATTAGTAAAATAAAAAAAACTTAAAAAAAATCGTGCCACGTTGGCACTTGGCAGCCGGCAAGGCCCTATCGACCAGAGATTGATTGTAGATACAAGTAATAATTAGGTAAATATCTGTCTTTCTTCTTTTCGTCATTAGGGCCTCTATGTACTTACTATGTACCTTTTTTTTTTTTTTGTTGACGAGGGGGAAATCTTCGACAAGATACCTGGGTACGATGGGGCGCAGCCAGGTTTTGTGGGATTTGTACCCACTAAAACCCCCCCGGTGACCTGCCTCTGTGCTTAACGGAGGTCTCCGGGTTCTTCCGGGAAACACTCCGGAGACCTGCACTGCGCTGTGGCCCTTCCAGGATTGTTGTCGTTCAACCCGGACTCGATGGAGCGGGTGTCGGAACCCTATCTCCGAACACCTTCGAGTCTGATGCCCCTTTTAGTCGCCTCTTACGACAGGCAGGGGCAATTCCGCAGCCTTATTCTTTCACCCAGGCAGGGTTAACTTAATATGTACCTACAAAATGACGAATACAAAATGACGGATGAAATATTTTTTCGCCTACATCATAATTTTTTATTTATACTTATTAAGCAAGTTTGTATGAAAATATTATTATATATGTATCTACGGGATTGATGTATAATAATTTAACTAATTATGTGATAACATCATACGTTATATTTAACTTTGATTAATGCGTTACTCTCTATGTGTCATCAGTAATTATGATGCAAAGATTACCCCATATAGATACCAAACAAAACATGCACTTCCTTAAAAAATCTTAAAATTTGTTGCCGATAATCTAACGATGTGTTCTGCTTGTCAGGAGTAATAAATACAAATAATTATAAAAAACCTGTTTGTTGGTCACTGTTCGGACGGAGGACTTAATTCATATATATTTTTTTGTTTTTTTTTTTTTTGTCAAATCAATCGAATGTAACTTTACTTTATTATTTACTCATAAAATGTACATCATTATTATATATTTTTTAATTACCCCTGTACTTACATGTCAAACAAATCAATAAGTCAAAACTTACTCCATTCTCATTTCTTAAACATTCTCATAATAATTTGCAAGGCATCCTTTACCTTCGATCAGAGTGTCACTAACTCGTGCAGTTACTGATTGCGCTCACCGCTTATCAAACGCTTTGAAGTATAAAGTAAAAAGCGAGTGAAGCTCAGTGGGAAAATGTCTGCTTTCCAATCTGACGGTCTCTGGTTCGATCCCGCCCCTACACCATAGTTTGCACGCACTTTACGGAGAAAGAAAACATTGATGAGGAAACCGGCATGTCTGAGGACTCTAAATCCGAAGATTTGTGTCATTCGCCAACCGGCACATGGCCAGCTTGGTGGATTATGGCCTTACTCTATCTCTCTTTGTGAGAGCGGGCCCCGAGTCCCAGCAGTGTGAACATATAGTGGGCTGCTTATGCTATAAAGTAAAAACAAACGTTATTATGATAGCAATGCACATAGGTATCGATATCTAACGCTAAGTAATCTATTGCTATCGGTCTAATTCATTCCTGAAACAGCTCATATATAGAAACTTTGCCTTTGACATGCGCGTAATGAGCAAAATCGGAAACTTTGGCCGGATTCGGCGAAAGCTTAATGAGTGAATTTGAAAACTTGCTCGGCTTTGGTGCGGTGCAAATTGAACCAATTACAAAAGTTGAAGTGCACCTGCCGATAATGTAATACACAGTGTGACTAGAACTCTTGATTCTATTGGGAGTTCGAGCGAATTAGAGTAATCCGATTGTCTAATTGATTTGACAAGTCGAATTAGTGGTGTACGCTCCTTACATTTGATTTACATTAGATTTGAGGGTGGTAAATAAACTGCGAGTGTGGCTCGGTGGTAATAACGTCTGCTTTTTAATCAGACGTTTGCCCCTGGTTCGATCCCGGCCCTAAACCAATGACTTGTTTTTCAAGTTATGTGTGAATTTGGACTCGCTTTAAGGTGAACGAAAACTTCGTGAGGAAACCGTCATGTTTGAGGACTACAATTTCCGAAGACGTGTGTCATCCGCCAACCTGCACTTGGCCAGCGTGGTGGATTATGGCCTATATCTCTCTCCTTGCGAGAGAAGGCCCCAAGTCCCAGCAGTGGGAACGTATAGTGGACTGATTCACAAGCACCTAACAGTGTTCCGACAGGCTCCATGAGAGCCAGTTATTCCAGACTAGACATAGTCTATCTGGGGCTTAAGCACCCTACTGAAAAGGATAAAAAAGTACGTCACAAAGTAACCAGTATGACCAAACCGCACTTTGTGACACTTGCACCCACTCAATCACAGATTGGGTAACAATAGTTTTCAACCATTAACAATAGTTCACTATACCGAACGTCAAACGACTATTGTCCATTCTATCTAGCCTTTGTTTGTAGCTTCATGAACTTCGGAGACTGAATCGGGGACTTGACGTTCCGCACAAAGTGGTATTCCAAAATCAAAGGATTACGTTTTAAACCTGACGCAAAAACTCTAGAATGTTATGTGTTAGACGGGTATGTTTGTGTGTGTATGTGTGTGTGTGTGTGTGTGTATGTGGGTCTGTCTGTCTATCTGTGGCATTGTAGATCCTCTACCCGTAGCGTTGTAGATCCTGAAAGGGTGATCCGAAAATGTTGAATTCTTTTTTTATTGTTGAAAGGTATCGGTCTAGCCGTTTCGGAGGAGTACGGTAACTAACATTGTGACATGGAATGTTTATATATAAGAAGACTTTTGATAATAAGAAGATGTTTGATGAATATTACATGTCAGTTTCCTCACGATTTTCCTTCACCGTAAAGTGAGTGCAAATCCACACATAACTTGAAAAACAAGTCATTGGTGTAGGGCTGGGATTAAACCTGGGGCCGTCTGATTGAAAAACGGTTTTCCCCATCAAGACACACAGTGTCTAACTTTACTCATTGCCTATAGTGTCTCAATAGCTTCCAAGTACCAAATTAATACATGAAGTCACAAGAGGAAGGTACGTTGCTACGTATTCGTTAGACGTCGTAAATCGATATCCAGTAATTGTCAGCCAAGTGCGATTTACCGCGCCGATGCCAATGAATGCCTTGAATGCCCTATTTAGCGATGTAAATACATTTCGCTGTTGACGCCTCACATTTTGTCGAGCGATTTTGTTTCGCTCAATGCGCTCGGTTCGCTCATTATGCTCGTCTCGCTTGTTTCGCTCGAGTTGATTGTAAATGAAACGATTAGGAACGTGTTGTGATTAGGATTTTGAAGTTTTAAGGTACTAAGAACGTGTATTTTTAGGTAAAGGAATTTAGTTTTTTATACATAATACACAACAATTAGGAAAAATTAATAACAATTTCATCAATTTTATAATACCTGCTAGTAGCTCCTGTAACTCGGCTAGCTAAAGCAACCAATGAAGCTAAGCAACGGTCGATACGGCCGGTGTTTAGATGGGTAACTATACACAAGACAGTCGTTTTAAGTGGCATTTTCATCTGGGCGCTGCCATAGGTCGGATGACACGTTTAATTGTAGGACCGGCTGTTGGTTTTAGCACAAGCAGTCGTTAAGCTAAGTCAGAGTCCTTCGGGCGGCTTGAAAACTCTTGACACCAGGGCTTGGCCACTTAGCTCTTACGAAGAAGAAGAAGATAATACCACCTGCTTTTTATCAAACGGAAGATATACTTATTTCTATTTTTTTATCGGTTTTTTCATTGTAAGTTAACAAAATAAAGACGTTTTCATACAGTATCTTGACATTAGGTTCATTATTTTTATTTGAATTTCGCCGAATATATTTTTTTGCAATATAAAACATCCCTGTGTGTTTAGAGAATCGAGTCGTACATTTGCTTTGTTTGCGTATTTTCGATTTCCAAAGCGTTGAATAGACAAAGCAATGATTTGTTGAAAATCGAAGTCAGTTTTATGGTTTCATCGCGGTTGTACAATGAAATTCTGTGAAATATGATAAGTGCTATTTCATTTCGCTTATTGAACGCTTATTGGTTTTTCTGGTGTCGTTTGTTTTGGAACAATGACTATGTTTATCAATTACCTAGCTAATTACTTGAGTAATATCAGGCGGGTAAAGATTGGAAATAAATGCATTATTTTTTCTTCTTTCACTAGGCATTTGACCAGCAGGGCGCTAAACCATACGAGTTTAACGACACTCTGACATAAACTGGAGCATGCCTAGTCTGTTAAAAAAATAAAAAAAATTAAATTCAGGAAATTTTCTAATAATTTTAGTTGTGGTGCCAGCCTTAGATTTCAAAATTATCCTTGTTTATGTATTGTACTGGTGAAAAAATATATCTTCCACCATTTTGTGACAGCAGCCACCTAAAATGTATTTTTTATCAAACATAGCTTAGAACATTCTTGACCAACACACTTGTCAAAAAAAAAAAACTAAATCAATATATTTTCCACCCATTTGGAAGCTACGAGTGATGCTTCAGACAAATTCACACACACACACAAACAAGTCAAACTTATAACACCACGCTGTTTTTCCGTCAAAACTTAAAAATCATAATCAATTGTTTTACTTTGCGTACGCAATATTAAAAACATTACATACAAAAAACAATAAAAAAACAACACTCAAAACAATCTGCGCAAACGTTTTTCATTTGAATCAAAACGCTGAAGTGAAAAGATAGCCGACGCGAACAATTAATCTTTTTCGCTTTGTTAGGAAAACGTTGGCGAGATAAACGCCCTTTTTAAAAGGAATATCAAAACGATTTTTCGAAATTGACCTATTTTATGAGGCGCATGTTCAAAAAAAAGGTTGCGCGGTAAAAATATGCTTTCATTCGAAATTAAATGATTGAATGGCTTCCAATTGTGTAGTCGAGTTATTTTTGGTTGTTTCTGTTTGCTTTCATATTTTGCACCCATTTTTTAGCTATTATTTTATTTTCATTGTCTGTATATACGAGTATGCACGAGTATGTATGTTCGGATGAAATCCTGCAAGCAATAATAAACTTATTTCCTGATGCTAGAAGACTATCTGAAATATCAAGAGTACTTCCGCCGTGCTTTTAAATCAAATTAAGATATGAGTAATTTTTCTTCCATCTACAAAGGATTTACGTAATGTAATGACTGGGTCAATAGGCTACCTCCCATTATTCCATTGCACTTAAATTTGGTACGCTTATGTATCTTTAAACATTGTAAACTGTTCACATAAAGCATCTTAATTTTTCTGCGTAGAAAAGGGTCACACTTTCATTATTGAAATTATTATTACACTTACATTATTGTTGTTATTATGGAAATATGTATCTAGTAAAGTTATAAAAATGAATAAAAAGCCTTTTATTTAATTACACAAACACATTTATCAAAGATCAACAACACTGCACAAATAATTTTGTATTTATGAAAACAAAACTATAATTCTAAATCAGTACGTTAATATCATATTTATACTTACAAATAACATACGATGAACTGATTAATTGCTTTGCTCTCATTCAAATGTTAGAGTACAGTCAGCTGGTTCAATCGAGAAAAAGAAACATTTGTAGTATACAATGCATGCACGTTTTATTTAATTAACAGAAAAAAGTTTATTTAGAGAAACTAAAAGTCGCTTATAGAGTTATAATTCGCTTGCGAATAATGTAGGATAGAAAGAATCACAATTTGATTAAAGGTGTCATTTTGTGCATTTTTATTGGATACTGAGTTGAAAAATAGTTTAAAAAACGCACTACAAATTCAAAAAATATATTATAGTACACAGTAAAACTTTTACAGTTATTTTGAAATTTAATAAAAATAACAACCGTTACGCGTGTTCGTGTTCTTTATCATGAATATAAAATCGCGTCACTTCGTTTATATTAAATTATTATTATTTATTATAAGCTTGTTGTATCCCAGTGCTGAGCAAAGGCCTCCCTTTTCTCCTTCCATTCAGCCCGGTATTCGGCTTTGGTGGCCCAGTCCTTAACAAATTTACAAAGATCGTCGCGCCACCGTTTCCTGGGTCTTCCTCGAGGTTTAGTCTTCTCTTAGTGTTTGGCACCCACGCTGTGTTGACCTTTGCCTTTCACTTTGTTTATCATGTTATTAATTTTTAACAAAAAAAATGAAAATGTTATGCTCGTCCAACAATTTTTGCCTAAAATGGAATCGATTAATGTTACCTACGATGGCTAAAATCGAAAAATCGAAAATTTAATTAAAATACTGTTTTGTTTTGCTCTGCACCAGAGTTGTCAGCAGCGATTTAATTATCTCGCTGTTATTATCGTCAAACAGAACAATGTAATTAGGTGCAACAAAATTAGTGAAGCATTTTAGTGCTCATTTTGCTGGAAAATAAGGTTATGCTTTAATTTTATATTTTTAACCTGGTCTGTTATTGAATTCGGGAGAACATATTCAGAAGCTTTAATTTTCGAAAAAAAGAAGAGTGAGCTTAATATTAAATTCTAGTATTAATTTAACCGAATGGACGCCGGCCAATACAAGACCTCGCGGCAGACCAAAAAAGCGATGGAGGGACGAGCTTGACAAACACCTGGAGGATTGGTCCACAATAGCGCTAGATAGGGACAAATGGAAAGAGGGTAGGGAGGCCTTTGCCCAACAGTGGGATCAAACAGGCTTTTAATAATAATAATAATAAGTGGTACCGAAATACCTACATCATGCCTTAAAAACACTGGATTTACCTAAAAACATTTATATTACAATGCAAAAAGCAGCCATTCTAAATACTTGTCGCATCGTACGGAAATTTTTGCAAGAAACAACTGAACCCGATTATGAACATCACTTGGCTTAGGCCCGTGATGCTTCATATTTCACCGGAATTCCTAAAATTCCGAGAATTACACATTTGGTATAATAATAATAATAATTTAATTTAGACAAATCTAAGTCGCATTTATTTACAACTAAAATACTTCTCCTTCCTTAATGCTTACTCACTTGTGTTACAAATTTCAGTTTAGATACAGTGGATTTGGGTAGTATGAGTTGAAAGGTCAGTCAGCCTGGCCTTTAATAAATACGTGAATGCTGAAACAAAAAAAAGTTTTTTTTTATTTATGAACGTGTTTATTTATGAATAATAAGGTGAAAATTCACTAAAATTACTACAATTGGTTGAGATTATTTTTTAATCCTAAAAAATATATAGACAAAATAAGCCTCTCAACCAAATGTGGCCATCAAATGAATGTAAATTATATTATAAGTAAACATAAACATTTCTCTATACGATGTTAAGACTCAGGGCAATCTCTAAGAAGGTTGGAGATGCAGCCTAAAATCCGCCATCTGGTGTATTGCGGATAGCCTGTACAATATCTCCCTCCCTCTTGGCTCTCACTTTTATAGATCAATTTTTTATTTTTTTAAAACTAGCTGCGCTTCGGGGTCTTACCCGCGTTAATCCGGGACAATAAAAAGGTTTCCTATGTCTACTGGTTTTAAACTACCTCCCCACCAATGTTCAGCTAAATCCGTTCAGCCATTCTTAAGTTATAAGTGGTGTTACTAATTTAAAAAATATATAAGTCTTTTATACTCGTATAAAAAGATTGTCAATCTACAAATTTAAGCACACCGAACTTTTTACTGCGTAACTCAATAGAATTTTCCTATATTGTTTCAGGTGCAGTGCTAAGCGATGACGGTGGAGGCCGGCAGAGGGCGCTGCCTGTGCGTCGTCGTGCTTCTCATACACACCGTCAGAGGCGCTGGGGAAGGTACGTTCATAGAAATATACAATAGTCACTGGTCCTTTCTTCCACCTTCTTTTAATTTTAAATTTCTTCTTTCTATCCCAAAATTTTTGACGACTTCGTTAGCGTAATCTTCTTCCAATATATAAAATTTCCATGTCACAATGTTAGTTACCGTACTCCTCCGGAACGGCTTGACCGAATTTTAGCAAATTTTATATGCGGATTCAGTAGGTCTGAGAATCGGCTACTTTCTATTTTCCATACCCCTAAGTGATAAAGGTTGTTCGCACTTAATTTTTTTATTATTAGAAATAATTTATAAGACAAAACAGCGTTTGCCGGTTTAGCTAGTAATAATATAATAAAGTACTAGGTACATAATAACAGCGTACTACAAGTACCTCTGTGACCTCCCACAAGTGACATAAACTTTGAATTACTCCAACTCTTCAAACATTTGAAATAGTTTAACCCCTTTCAAGTTCTTCAACCTAACCCTAGAAATGAAGTTGGAATAATTGGCATTGCTTGTACAGTATTAATTTTGTAGACTATTTACATGATCTAACTAGCTGTATGTTGGTATGTATATTACTAGCATTGTTTTGAGCCTAACAATGACAGCTCCGTCGCCTCACGTCTCGAAGGTCATGAGTTCGATTCCCACCAATGAGTTTGAGGTTTTGTTGAAGGATTAGGTATTTTCTAGTGATCGCTTGGCTAGCAACCATGCTCTGGTGTCACCCAAATAATAAATACATAACCTATCCTAATATTAATATAAATCACACTTTTATATACCTAGTTTATGGTGTATCATTTATTTATTTTACCATTTAGGTATGAATATTTTCAAAAAAATTACGTCGAAAAATAATTTTCAACATAAGATTATTGAAATGTTTTGTGCATTTTTCAAAGAAACAGGTTTTATTTATCTGAATACTATTATGTAATAAACAATCTACAAAATTCGATTCAAAAGTTAATTTCAAGTTGCTAAAATTAAAATTGTTAACACTGTTAAAGGTTAAAAAACGCATCAAAATTTATTTTGCAATACCATACCAAACACAAGTACAAGCTGAAAGTAAAACAAGCTTGACCCTGTTCTATTTTTTCTACGACTGAATATAGTAGAAAAGAGATAGATAAAAAACATGTAGTATCTACTTTTTTGCTGACATTTGGTACTACACAGTTCCCTGTTTGCAGGACGTTGAGGTTTTTGCGTTGAGAGTAGATTTCGTAAATTTAAACAAAAAGTTGTTTTATTCCTTTTTATTCTTAATCTACAAGGCAAAACAAACAAAAAAATAAAATTGAACAAGACCAAATCAAACTCGCGCATGAAGGGTTCCGTACCATTATATTTAAAAAATGGCGAAAATCCTGTTTGTTATATGTATGGGAGCCTCTCTTTCACGATAATTTTATTTTAATATTATATTTTCAAATTAACATATAACTAATTAATAAAGCTCGAGTAAGAAATCCGAAAAAACACGTTTATTGTATGGGGACCCTCTCATGTAGCTGCACGGAAAATACATATTTATGATAATAAAGGTTTATTTAAGGTAATTACGGTTTCGGAGATTTAGCCTGGTGACATACAGACAACGGAGGCTTAGTAATAGGGTCCCTTTCTTACCTTTTAGGTAGAGAACTCTAAAAACTAATTTTGTTGAAGTTACAAATACATATTTATATGATCATAGGTGATTTTAGATATGCGTTACCTTGTGAATGCATTTTAAATACACTTGCAGTTGGAAGAGTTTAATCAGGTATAACGTTAAACCTGCTTGCTTAAAAAACCTCGTATCCTCATAACTCATATTTCACAAATAATTTAACAAAGCCGAAATCTACCGAACCGTTTAGTTTTTTCGCGTAGGCCAAAACAAATTGAGAGCGCGCGTTCAAATGTTCAATTTGGCTGTTTTGCTACTGAAATTGTTTTAAAAGTTGTTCTTTATGACTGCTCTGAGAATGGTACTTGTTGTTATTGCCCCTGAGGGGACGTTTTGGGTTCTGGAACTTTTAGTGGCCAAAGAATGAGCAGTTTTGCAAGATTAATCTTGGTTTTTCTGTACGTACGCTGAGATTAGAATTTTGTTATCGTAGATGAGAAAGTTGGGATTTTTCAAAAGTTTTAATGCATTGTATTAGAGAAAAAATACGCTCGAATAAAATCGAGTATTTAAGTTTTTCGATGTTATGTATTTAACTCATGTTTGAGTCAAGTCACTTGCTTAATTGAAAGCAACACGTTGATTCATTCCAATTGGATTGGTACCTTGTGTTTTGAATTCAAAACTAAGCGTTGCCATTGAACTTTGTTTGTTTCTTTATATATTGTGTTTTATTAGTCTTATATCAGTAATTTCTACCTAGTCTAGTAATCACCATAAGTAATATCCTTCCAAAAAAGCTCGCACAAAAAAGCTGATCAAATTTCATCAAAAGATATAAATAAAAAAAAAAACAAAAATAGATGTTTTGAATTTTTGAGGTTATGTGAAAAAGTGTAGATCTTTTTATTACCTGCAGCTTTGCCATAGAACTTGTAGTTTTGCCGGAAATCAAGATAAACCATTTTTTACCCTTAAAATCTCACCCTCTCCCACTTCCCGAACTCTGATCGACCGTAATTTATTTTTCCTTTCATTTTAATAATATTTCCCTCCTTTTCTAATAAGTTTCATCCCACTGTTCTTTTTTTTAATTTTTTACCATTTGGTGTCGCCACCTTTTTATAATATTTGACATGTCAACGTTTCGTTTGACGCATTCAATATTTTTGCTGTCCACCCTCTCCTTTCCCATCCTGTAAAAAGATACAGGCAGTCATCCGCATTATGTCGGCGATACTAGACATCACCAAAACCGCACGCGCGCGCGCTAATTTACTGTACTCGTACCTGGACTTGTCGGGTATCAAGGACTTCGGAGTTATCGAACAACCCTTGAACAGTGAACCAGTGCATGGTATTCCTGAAGCTATCAGGAGCCAGTGTTGTGTAAAAGGTGTATACTAGTGAATAGAAGACTCAAGAATACTTCAGTCCCCAAAGTGCTTGGGGCTGATAAGCCCATAAAATCGCATATGGTGCCGTCCTCGAAGGAGAGGAGCCTACGTCTGTGTCTGGATCTGAACCCCCTTCCTACGTAAGTTCCTCACATTCCACCCTTTTCTTTTACCTATACAGTCCACTCAATCAAACTGGGCCTACGTTGCCCATCGTTATATTTTGGCGGCACCACCATTCTAAAGGTAGGTATCGATCGGCACTGGTCTATAACGCTACAAATGTACCTTAAAAATATAGCCAGGCAAATATACATTTTTGAAAAAAAAATTGTGATTTTTCCACCCACGGACAGTTTGACAGCTGCATTGTTGAGAATACTCTAAACCTTACTCCAAGCTCTCAAATTCTAGCATTGTAAATGCAAATTCAACATACAATGTATCATTTTCCGGTTCGTTGTTTGACAGATGGTTGTACTAACTCGGGAGGCGGGGCTGTGAAGTGAACTTGGTGTGATGAATGGAAGGGTAAGGTGAGGTGAAAAATGTTTGGAGAACTGTGTTTAGTATGAGACTTTGTGTGAAAATGGTTTTATTTTCCCCTTGTGCGAGTGAAACCTTCGTCATAAAATGAGTTATTTTCTCTAAAAAATAAGTAAATATACTCGTACCCACTACTTTGTAGAGAGACTGTTTTCCAATCGTACGTCAATACTACAATGTATGTTTTGCACTGAAGTATTTACTATCAAATTGTTGAAAGATGTAAAATTTGCATAGCATTGATTTATCTTGCTGGTTCTAAGTTTCAAAACTAGCTAAGTGTCGTGTGAGAAGACATGAATTCTGATAGACTTTTGGTCTTAAAATTTAATAGTCAAAATAGGCGTTACCTGGCTGTGTTTCAGTAATGAATGATATGAATGAAATAATGACTTCCTGTATCTTTTTGCTTTCTGTGTAATAGCCACATTTCAATGTCATTTGTGGACTTTAATAAAACAAGCATCACATATATTTTGTACAGGAGCATTATAATAAAATTTACTTTACATTTTATTCTTCACGCATTTCTATTTTTATATATTTCATACAAAGTACGTGTACGAATGACGTACGTACAAATGACCTTTCAAAATTGCTACTTCATTGTCCTAAACTAGATGATGGCCTATATTTCTTTCTTTATCCCAGCAGATATAAACTCTCGAAAATATAACGAATCCAATGATATCGTTTTCAATAATCCAAGAAAATAAGTAGGTATATCAATTTACCGGCACGCCCGTTCATCAAACAATTTCTCACGTGTTTTTCGCAAAGAGATAAATATCCTACTTTAGCTTGGAAGTGTCTGTGCCTTTCTCTTGTAGCAACTCTATAGCCAGTAGATCAACTTAGGTGTTATTTTTACACTAGGCTAGGCATTTTGCCCAGTAGGACAAGACTCTGTTCTAAGGTAAAGCATGCCTGGTATGGAATAACTGGATCTTAAGAAGATTTCTAGGAAATACCGTTAGGTGCTTTGTGATAGATTTTTTAACTTCAGGGCGGTTGTGAGCCAGTCCAAGTACAAAGAAATGCCGTACCGCTATGCAAACTTATAATAACATGTCCAATTATTCCCATCAATTTGCTTTTTTTTTGACAATTAAATTGTATTTTGTATTCTGGTGTCATAAAAATACTTTAACACAATTACTACCTTAGAATAAAAAACATCTTACGATTCTTAATATTTTTCTGATAATGCTAAACGAAAAGCAAAACAATTTCTCATAAGAATAAACGAATACATTTCACATTTTATTTTGAATTTAGGTATCTAAAACGTTATTTACATCATTTTTTCGGAATCGTTTTGCTATTGTAAATGTTTTTTAAGACGGGGAACAAAGATGGAAAAAACTTTCTTACGCCATTACGCTGAGTCACTATAAAATACTTACGCCCACAAGATTTTGACTACCTCGTTGGCGTAAAGGTTACCATGCTGGACTGCTAATCAGAAGGTTCCGGGTTCGATTCCCGGCCCGGTCAACATCTTTGTGCTTAACTAAATTTGTTGGCTGTGGGTCTGGGTGTTAAATATGTATTTATATATAATATGTATGTATGTATATGTAGTATATCAGTTGTGTTAGCAACCATAATAAGAGCTAGAAATGGCTCAGTATGGGGCTAACCAACCGTGTGTGAATGTCAAAAAAATAAAAAATATTTTAGCTTTAAAGATTATATTAATTATAATACAGGAACTTTAAACCCACGCATGTGTGTAAGCGAGCCTTGATACTGCCTTAATTTATTTACGAGTTGAAATTTATCCGTGTACCAATAAAGGGCAGGAGATGAAATGATGTTTGGTGTATTATTTTATTTAAATATGGTTGATAATTAAATTTATTTTTCCTGTGTATAAGTTTTTTTGTTATTTTTTTTATTTACTACTTACGATATTTTATTTTTGGACTATGATTTAAAAGACCTACGAAATAATATAAAATGGGATTGGACCCCTTCTCACTGTTCCGACTGTCGCATGCCAAATGGTCTTTGGGAAAATCACCACCCAGTGGACGCCAGTAGAAGAATGCGATAGAGGGACAAGTTCAAACTCCTTAAGGATTGGACCATAATTGGCCTTTAATAAATAAGAGACAAATGGAAATAAAGTAGCAGCAAGTTAGGCCTTCAAAATAAATTAATAGATAAATAGTAAAACACATTTCACACACGGCTGGTTAGTCCCATGCAAATTTTTTTCTAGTTTGTGTTATAGTGACTAACACAACTAATATACTACATATTACATACATAAACAATTTATATAAATACTTATTAAATACCCAGATCAGAAATATAACTCCAAGACAAACAAGCTCTTAACAATAATAATTATATGAAATAATAAAAGCATTGCTATATTTCATCCATGAAATTTAGATCACATAAACATAAATAGTAGTTATTTTAGGAATAAAGGATTTACCGACTCAATAAATTGAGTAGCTAAAACTAATCACGTCCCTATTTTGATTCGTTACTGGATTCACCCCAAATAGTTAGAAGTAGATACTTGGTAAAGACGCTATCGTCTCAGTTCGTTAACCACAAGCCTTTACTGATTTAACTATAACGATCTCTTTGAACACTCCTATATATGATTACTTACGCTTGACGGCTTAACGAATGTGCCGAAATTGTTTCGTTATTTAACAAAGCATTAATCAACCAAAATTGTTTCTATCGGTTAAGTTCAAGATCACATCAATCGGCTTACTACCAAAATATTTGGTTTTATAAATTAGTTTCTGTTTTTGCGAAAAAATAATCGTTAAAATATTGTCACAAGTCAAACGCGGAACAAATTAGCACAAGAAAGAAGTGAATGATATGTTTAAAGAAACACATATTCCTAGCAAAGGAAAAAACCAGCGGGTGATGATGATAATGAATTTTTGAAAACGAAGACTTCACTTCTTTTTGAGTAATATTAATAAATATTTCCAGCCTGTTAATTGTTACAGGAACATACACTGTCTGACACTATCTAATTCTAATTGTCTGTAATATTTTGAGTCCTTAAATTCCCTCATGATTTCGTATTGAAGATGTTACTCTACTTTATTTTTCGCTGTAACCCCTAAAAATACCTCTTACAATAAACGTGGGAAGAGGTTTTCCGGGTAAATAAAAACAAATGCTCTATCCCATTTAATACACACCATCCCTTGCGCACAAATTACTGAATGAACGGGAGTGAGAAAGACAAAAGTTGTTCGGCTTTCAGAGGTTTTAAGACGAAAAGGCTAATAGAAAAATGTTGTCTAAATTCTGTGTGGATAGTAGTTTGGGCTAAAGTGAGAAGTTTACCTCGTTTGTGGGCCTTACTTATGGTTTTAATGGACGAAAACGATAGGAAAATGTATATATATGTAGTTTAGAGTATGGTCATAATTTTTGTATGAAATTCTAGTTGTATTACTTGCTTAGTTGTTACTAACTAACAACTAAAAATTAACATTTTTAAGTAATACCCAAATTATTTTGAGGTGACTATAACCTTGACCCGACTTGCATCAGACAAAGTAAGGTGTAAATCCAACTAACACAATATTCAAACACAAAAATAAAACCTACATCAAATTCTATTTCTATTCTTCAGAACTGAAATATTTAGAGGAAAAAGAATAAAATCTAAATCAGGTTATTCGTTCGGAAGCTACAATGTCATGACAGCAAACAAACACACACACATCAAACTTATGACACGAAGATTTGACAAATTTGATATCGAATTTCATTTAACATCATCGAAATAAGTTTTTTTTTCATTCTGAGTTTTCGTTTTAATATCTGATCATTATTTTGATACGTCTTTAAAACTTACCTACTTATAAATGTATAAAAGAGCATAATTACCCAATTTTAATAAGTAATTAAGAAAGTCACTTTCAAAATGTGATAGGCAATTAAAATTATTACTATCATCTGTTAAAATGTGCTCAAATGCAGAGTGCCAATTTATTTTAATTTTAAAATTAACTCCAACCAGTATTTATGTTGGCTTATGAAAACGAAATTCAGATGATGAGCCTCTCTTTAATATTGCCATACGCGAACAAAAAATATTAAAAGAAAATCATAAGAAAATTAAACATCGTCTTTATTAAAATTTATTATATATATATTTTAAATAATATTAAATTTTGTCTTGTATAGAATAATATGTCACAATAAATAATTTTCTTTCTTCTTCTTCTAAATAAAATACAATATCTGTTCGTAACATGTGCCAGCCAATGAAAGTTAAAATTCTCTCGAAGATTCATAATTAGCAAAACCAAGATGCAAAAGTCATAATAAATAATAATAATCGGCCAAGTGCGAGTTAGGCTGGCCAAGGAAGAGTACCATACCATTATGACATTATAGTAATATTGCAAGCTGAACCGAATTTTTGGTTCGGCGTTTCGAAACCGAAAACTGGTTTAGCCTAAGCAAAACCATTATCCCTCAGAATAGAAAATAGTGTTTTAACTAGGCTTTTATCTTGAATAGAGTTTTTGAGACTTTTTGCTTTAGGAGTACCTAGTGACCATAGTGCACGCCAGTTTTACCTCGCTTGATACAAGCGTTTAGTTTATCTATCGCTATCAATATAAATTGGTTTCGCCTAGGACAAAAAATATTCGTCCTAAACCGAATTTGGCCTGAAACAGTAACGTTAAATATTAACGCCTTAAAATCATGTATTAGTTCACATTCCATAATATAATCACGTTTAGTTGAATAGGGGCTCCCATACGAAGTTACTATTTCCTTTTTTTAGATAATTGTTCTTTCTAAACTGTTGTCGTAAGGCTTATCTTCTTAATATATATAAATCTCGTATCACAATGTTTGTCCTCAATGGACTCCTCAACCACTTAACCAATTATAATAAAATTCGCACACCATGTGCAATTCGACCCAACTTGAGAGATAGGATAGTTTAAATCTCAAATTATAGTCGCAATTTTAATTTATTGCTAATTATTGTCTGTTATTATTTAATTTTGACAGTCACAATTATCTGTTAACTCCAAATGATTCTAACAGATGTCGATACCTTTCGACTGGGTTGAGTAAGTAATCAATAGATGGCGCTGCTATGGTAAATCTACGAACGTGTCATATAAACTACAATATCTATTTTTCATACCCCTAAGTGAGGCAAAACAACGTTTGTCGGGTCAGCTAGTTATATGTATATTTGCAAGAAAAAACAGTCACTCTTACCTAAAAAACGACGACGCATTTAGTTCGTCATCATTGGGGACGAACATCACACGTACTTCTACCGATAAGATTCGCGCGAAAACACGTTGGACGTCTTTCAACCTTTATAAGTAAGTGTGACTGATTTTTCGTGCAAATATTTTAACGTTACTGCTTTACGTTTTTAGGTACGGAACTTTTCGTGCGCGAACCCGCATTGGCCGATTGTTTATCCTTATTGTGCGTTTTACTCGTATATAGGTATTCTTAGAAAAGAACAGAAACACACAGAACGAACTGGAGAGCCGTAACTGAGGTCAAGTCCTAATAGTGGCGATTCAGCGGCACAAACGACTAAACTAAATTTAAAGAAGCCCCGTCTCTTTTCATCTTAGGTGACTAGAAAGAGACGGCACGATCTGCACCATAGTCAAACCAACTAAAATCACGTCAAATGTAGAAAATATAGGCGACTTTAGTCCGCACTCACTTGTGTCACCTCTAGAACTGCCTGCACATTCCATATTTGACGTGATTTAAGTTGTTTTGTCTGTGGTTCAGAACGTGCCGTCTCTTTCTGGCCACCTATTGAAAAGAGACGGGGCTTCTTTAAATTTAGTTTAGTCGTGTGTGCCGCTGAATCACCACCAATGTCTACCTAAAAAACTAGTCCACATCAGTCGCCTTTGGGTTCACGCCAAAGGTCATTTAGTTCCCAATGCCCTTACCCAGCTTAGGGCGAAGGGTATTTAGGAATTAATGTCCCTGACAGCTAGAACGTAGCTCGCTTAATTGATATCAAAAGTCAAACAATACGTAAACCAAGACAGGTGAGTTTATAGGATACTAGGAGTATAGGTATGGTTAGGCATTCCACTATTTACTTGAAGCCAATTCTTACACTAATTAAAACGTATAATTTTTTTTACAGGTTTACTAGAAAAAGTATTACAATTAGAATATGTAGTATTCATAGTATTTTTAGATATTCCTTGTATATTTCAGGGGAAAGCCCTAGAATTTATTTGTTGATGACATTTATGATCTTACCGACCATTAGTAGTAATACAAGTAAAAAAGTAAAACATATTTTGTTTGTATGTAATTTGAGTCAAAATATGGAAAAAAGTAGCAATGTTTTCCTGAGAGGATATACGAGTATATATATATTCAAAACTAATATACGTAAGGCATTATAACATTAGAATAAAAAGAAAATAAAAAACCAATATATTGCAAAAAATGGATTTAAAGGACTACCTAATTAAATAACAACTATCTAATTATACATTTTTATTATTTGTTTAGATTTTGTACACCAACCGTACAGTTTCAAAACTGACGAGCTTTTAATTGCCTTTTTTCTTTCTTCTCGCTCAAAGCCCATTTTTTTGTTCCAGGACCAACATCACCTGTCCCATCATCATCATCAGCAACCGCCAAGCCGGCGCAAAACGAGTTGACAGTTTCTTTCCCTCCTCTGGATGACATTTTCGGCCCACCGCCAGAGAAGCAGTTCCAGACAGAAAATAATACGGTTGTGACGTCACAGACTGGCTCCACGGCGCTTCTACCGTGTGTCATTAGAAATATCGGGGATGGCATCGTGAGTATTTACACCTTATTAAGTCTGACTATTCCAGAGAAAGTGTGTTGTGTCACAGAATAATAACTTGTACTTCGTTGTGTTTAGAAATGTATGTAGTTATAACTTCTAAGCTGAATTCGAATTTCGAACTTCTGAATTCGAAAAGTTAAACCATTACTTAGTGTTGTTGAAAATTCAATAATATTTAGTTACATTAATGTCGCCAAGCCCATAAGGCTACTTTACCCATTTTCTTGGCTGCACGGCGTATTTACAATATGTACCGTACAAAAAACGTGCTAGCCTGTACATAATCTCGGCAAAGCTGCCGGTCGAGACCACGACCGCCACTCACATACGCTTATTATTAAAAATAATATAATTAATTAATTTAAATAATATTGTATGTTCGTAAGGACGAAACTGTTGGGACTAAATTTACCCTATTAACTAACTGTACATATTATGGTGTTACATACAAACACCATAATATGTACAGTTTGATAATAAATGTATCTGAATCTGAATCTGAACCTTATTCTGCCGCTAAGCTGCGCCGTCCTAACTATGAATCTTTACAAAAAAAAAAAACGCGTACTATATACATAAAACACTTAAAAAAATGAGAAAAGAAAAATAAGATTTCGGATACTACATTCTATTGAAGATAATCATCGAAATAAAAATCGATACTTAGAACGTTAGATTACAAAATATTTATTTCCATAAATCACAGTGATCCATACAACACTGACAACCGCGCCTACACACGAGACCACAGGCGGTGATTTTACGCCAAAAAAGCGAGGGTATATATGACAGTGTGTTCCGGGAGGCATCTGAGAGCTAGATTTTCTAGCCTTTGCATGTTCTAAGTTAGGTCAGAGTCTCGCTTACTTATGTGGCTACTTGCCCTACTGGTCACATGCTTATATGACAATGTAAAGAGTAAAAAAATAATTATATGACGCCCTATAGGAAACTTGAAATTTTAAAATGATTAAATTCTCTATTTTGTTGTTTTGTATCGTGTGTGGTATTATTGAACAGCGATTTATGATAGGGATTTTTTTTTATTATTTTTTAATAGAAATATGGTAAAAATACTATGAAGAAATACAAATATTTATTTATAACACCATTCGTTACATGTAAAAAAACAATATAATAATATGTCAATAAATTAACATGTCAAAATTACACAGTTCTCATTAATTTATTGAGCATTGTTATTATTATTCCATAATTTAAATATATGATCTAGTTATAGATATGCCTCAAACCGACCGTACCAACCTGAAACGAATCGTAAGTGGGTTGTACTCGTAACTAATTATCATTTTACATTTCTTAGCATTAAAAGTCAGAGAGTAAGAAATACTTAAACATGTCTTACGTTACTTCAGAAGTCAATCTAAAACTGTTTCTCAAAAAGAAAGTCAAAAGCCGTCCGGTTTAAATTTAAAAATTCTACTTTTTCGTAAATTAGGGTCATCTTATTTTTATTGCAAAGCTTGGAGATAGTAATAAAATAAATTGGAGTACCACTACAAAAACTTCTTTAGCTTTTGAAGACTGAGAGTTCTTGTAAAAAATCTTAGGATTGAGTATAATATTTTTGTTGTTCTTTCTAAAGAAGAATGTCTTGAATTTTTTATTTTTTTAGTTGAAGCCTTTGAATATGGTTTCCTTATTCAAATCTGGAGTTTGTCGCGATGTCGGGTGAATTCCAGAAGACTTGAAAGCTATTTATAATAAGTACAGAGTTACATTTACGTAATTAAAATTTAATTCAATGATAAATTAATCTGACTCCTATTAAAAGTAAATTTAAAACAATTAAATACTACATTTTCGAAGAATTTAAAACCAATCTGAATAAATGGCAAATAAAAAAGAGTTAAAAAAGAATTATTTTGATTGTTTGCTATACATATACTTTTTCATAGGATACGAAATGCAAGGGAATTAAAGTAGCAAGCCTTATTTACTTAGAACATCGTCTTGGTTATCTAATAGATGCATTCGAAGTAATTAACGATTACATAAATATACTTATTAAATATTAAAACATCAAAACTTACTATGACTCCAGTTACAGTTATTAAACCAAGTACCGTGTTTCTAAAAAAGTGATTCCGTAAGCACTAGCATTCATTTCTAAATGACGCAAACAGCCCGCGTAGTTAATTTAAGTTTTCGTGGAAATATGTAACATCCAGAGCAGAAATTATACCCGACCGTTTCATCCTCGGGCCATTTGTAATACAGATTTTTTACAGTATGGATAGGCCACGATTTTGAGCGCTGTAAACGAATTTTTTGACGATATCTTATTTTCAATACTTCTGTTTATATCTTTATTTGAGGTGAGTTAATATTCATGTTTTTATCCATTTCATTTTATTTCATTTATTAATTTCATAGTTGTCATCGGACAGATACGAGTACTATAACTTTGTTATTATACATCATACATTATACAGTCTGAGAAGCATTTAGTATGAGGCTCGTAAAGCCTTAAACATGGTCGATTGTTATGTTATGCCGTTTTGAATACATCATATTATTTTTTATGTACTAGCCAGTAGGTGGAGCATGCCTCGTCTGGAAAAATCTGGCTCTCAAAGAGACTGCCGGTACACATTGCTTGGCGACAGGTTTTTCAACCTGATGCTATGGTTTCCTCACCATATTTTCTTTCGCCGAAAGCTCTCATTGGCGGGGAATGAGCTTACGACCCTTGGAACGTAAGGTATGCGCACGCCCAACCAAGCTGTCATCGATTCATCTACATAAGCCCGGTTTTGACATCGATACGTCATAAACTGCCGGTGCTGACATTTGCAAGACGAGCGTCTTGATTTATTGTCGCTAGTTTTGCTTTTTTTTAAAGACTGTAGTGAAATTATAATTAACAGAATTTGTCATCTGCTAAAAAAATTATAATTTTACATTATATAATATTTTAGCTGGTTTTCCACTGCAGAGTTTTCTCCGCAAACAGATAAGTCTGTCTTAAACCAACTATGACAATGCTACTTTTTTCCAAATTTCAAATTCAAATCATTTATTGCAGAATTGGTAAGGTTAGGTTATTACATGTTAACATTTTATGTCCCACACACTCTTCGCCCTTAGGCATGCAATATTATCAAAATATATATATACAAAAATGTCATCTAAAATTAATGAATACACACCTAAATTCTAATCTATAATCCATTACAAAATTATTTTCATTCACACACATAATAGCACATTCACAACAAACAATTTGACATTCCATAGACAACAAGAGTGTTATGGTCAGTATACACTATCCGGTTTAGTTACAATAATTAGTCATCATCTTTACTAAGTATGTCAAGGACTACATGATTATATTATATATTAATTACATGTCATTAAATTAAATACATTGTTGTCTAAATTAATTGAAATATTAAAATATTCCTTTTTGATCTAACTCTTACTGTTTGTAAGTATCGCTGTGGCTACATGAATTCATTTAGGTTCGAGCTTCATTTTCGGACAGTGAGCGGCCAAAGTTCGCGGTAAAAGTTTTGGAGTAAATCAAATAAATGGTTTTATATTTTTTGATGCATAAACTTTTCCAATTTGACATTTTTTTCACAAAAACAGTTCGTTTCATAGTTGAGTGCTGTAATTTAGAGGAGAAAATTCTAAACGATATTTAAAAGAGTGGTTTTTATTTTATTTAAATCCTTTTGAATGTTCTATTCCAGTTAAATCCATTTTATAGTAGTGGCAGCAAAAATAAAATAGTCATTTGATTCTATTGAACTTTATTGTAAAGTGCATAATAACTTTAACTTATGTAAATGAATGTTTCTTATATTTATTTCTTGTTGTCTCTAACAAGGCTCTGACGAATAATAATAAATATAAATTATTTATTGCAGTTAGTTTAATATAATATAAAAAAGTTATGTGGAATAAAATGATTCATCTCAACAACGAAGCTAAGATAACTCAGTCGGGCGTGCGGCCTCCTTACAACTAGCAGGTTATGGTTTCGATTGTCGCTAATTTTTTAGCTTTCGGTGAAGGAAAACATGGTGAAAAAACCAAAGCAAAGTGATAGAGAATCTAGTTCTCGCCTGGCTAGCAACCACCCTTATTAAAAAATCCGTCGAGAGCACCTCACGGTGCGTTCCGGCTGTTTCTATGAAAGCCAGTTATTCCTGACTACGCATGCTTGACCTTAGACTAGAGTGACACTGACATAGTATGTGATTATGCGCTTTTCTGGTCAGATGTTCAGCTGTGCTAGTATCTCGGCTCGCGAAGGTGATCTGACGCGATCATTGAGGATAAGTAACGGTCGATGCGGACAATCTTTGGATACACAAAGAGACTGTCTTTAAAACAGTGTCATTTTTAACTGGGCACTAACCGTCGGTCGGATGAAATGTTTATCGAAGGTCCCGGTTATTAATATAAATTATAAGTATACGCAGTCGTTGAACCAAGTCGAAGTTCTTCTGGCGGTTTGAAAACTCTCGACACCAGAGCTTGCCCACTAAGCTCATTCGTAGATGAAAACGAAACCTAGCTGTGCTATGTAAAAAACACTTTCTTCTGAAAACATCCAAAACCAGTTAGTTAACTCAATCCTTCCAAGGTCTTCACGTGAGCACGTACAATAAGAACTAAAGCAGCCTATTCAAACAAATTGGCCAGAAAAGCACCCAAATAACATTATTCCAACGAAAAACTTCAGCTGAAACAAACCGATAAAAAAACTTATTTGCATGTATGCCAAAAGTTGCGTAACTTAATTTAGAAGTTTAGGGATGTGAATGTCCAATCGATTTTAAGATATCTGTTGATCTTTTATTTCTGGTCGGTAAAAAGGCAAATAAATCAATCTGAAGTCGATTACGTAGAGACTTCTGATTTATTTTCTTACCAACTCTTATTGGTTGCCTGGAAAAGATCGCTTTTAATGATAAAGATTTGTAGCACTAGTTGTTTTTATTTTCTCTGTTGTGTATTGTCTATTATATGTGTTGCTATAAAGAATCTATCTATCTAGAAATAAATTAATAACAAATCTTAGTAGTCAATAGCTTTAGAACTATTTAAACATTCACAACCCTCAACTTCTTTGCCTTTTATCCCTCGAAAAAGTATTTAAAAAACATTCATTCGTTATGTTAATTCTACAAAAAACTAAATAATATCGCATATATAAAATTTCCATGTCACCAATGTTAGTTACCGTGCGTACTCCTCCGAAACGGATTAACCGTTTTTTACTGAGAATCGGCTACTATCTATTTTCCGTACCCCTAAGTGATAAGGCAAAACAACGTTTGCCGGTTCAGCTAGTAATCTTTATAAAGTTTGTATTAAACAAATAATTTCAAAGTCCATAGTTAATATTGAAACTTAAAATATTATCGATATTTTAACAAATTTCACATCCCTATCAGCATGGCAAGTTGGCCCTAAAAAGGTTCCCGTCAGAAACGATATCGTGCTTGAGTTGGATATCTACATAATCATTAGTATAGGGTCGTTACGTTTTTGGAGATTTCTTTTCTAATAGCTATTGTATTCCTTTTTGTACCCTGAATTTATAACTCAACTAGCTGACCCGGCAAACGTTGTTTTGTCTTAATAATTATTTCTAAATATACAGTAGCCGATTCTCAGACCTACTGAATACGGATATAAAATTTGGAAAAAATCGGTCAAGCCGTTTTGGAGGAGTACGGTAACAAACACTGTGACACGGAAATTTTATATATAAGACTAGCTGACCCGGCAAACGTTGTTTTGCCTCACTTAGGGGTACAGCGCCATCTATTGATTACTTACTCAACCCAGTCGAAAGGTAATTGTGACTGTCAAATAATAACAGACAATAATTAGCAATAAATTAAAATTGCGACTATAATTTAAGATTTAAACTATCCTATCTCTCAAATTGGATTGAACTGCACATGGTGTGTGAATTTTAATATAATCGGTTAAGTGGTTTAGGAGTCCATTGAGTCCATCCATATTTTCATTTAATTCTAGCTTTGTTTGTAACAACCAAATTCGTAAAATTATGTATCCATTTGTCACCAAATTAGTCATCTTTTTATGACGTCACATTAACTTATTTGCAAATAAAATGTATGAAACATTTTCATTTAGACATTTCATATTTTCATGAAATGCTAGTTATGTTTGTTAAAACCAAATTAGTAAAATAATATTGGTGTCGATTCAGCGGCACACACGACTAAACTAAATTTAAAGTAGCTCTGTCTCTTTTCGTCATAAATGACCAAAAAGAGATGGTACGATCTAAACCATAGACAAAACATCTAAAATCAAGTCAAACACGTCAGATTTAGAGCTGATATAATTGGGTGCGCTCTAAAATCGCTTACATTTTTGTACTTACTAAGTTGTTTTGTGTGTTGTTCAGAACGTGCCGTCTCTTTCTGGCCAACTAAGATGAAGAGACGGGGCGGGGCTTCTTTAATTTTGGTTTAGTCGTGTGTGTCGCTGAATCAGTATCTCCATTTGTCACCAACAAAGTCATCTTTTATAATCAGTCACTTGTAAATAAAGTGTACGGAACGCTTTCGTTCAGACATTTCATTTAATAAAACTTAAACAAACAAACTCAGTGTCATCGTCTCCATTCAATTATCTAATTCTATTTTCTGCCTAAGCCCCATTAGACCGTTACTTGTTCATAAAACAAAACACTCTTTCCATGAAATCTCTATAGCTCCATTACTGAGTCATACTCATAAAAACTTATGTCTTTGCCCTGACCTATTTAGAGATAGCATTTATCCTTATATCTCAATAAATAAATGAATGTATAAGTGTGTACGCAAAATTGAATCTATGATCTGCGTTATATGTGATATGAATTGTTACTAATTGAGTATTGTACACATTTTAGTTTTATTGACACATTTATTATTTTTATTTGACAGGCTTACTTCTGTTACTTGGTATTATGGTAAAAAAGTGTTCCATAAAAAACATTTATTATTATTTTTAAGAAGTTTTTATGGCACGAGATTCAGTTATGTCAGTTATGTCGGCCTTCATCCAGTCATAAAAAATACAGAAAACTCTGTATAACGACACTGGAGGGACTGTGCATTTTATGGCGTTATAGAGAGTTAAATGGAGAGAATGTATCATTGTATGCAATCAACGCTAAACAATTAAAGCCAATTGATTTCGACGCTTTAGAAAGTTTGTCGTTAAATCGAGGGACGTTACATGGAGTTTAAACTGTAATTGAAAATACTAACTAGCATTATGTTAAAAACTTTGTAGTTATTCGTAATGCTAATAATTTTTTTTTTTTAGTTTACTAAATTTTCGTTTTTTCTAAGCTTTGTAAATATTTTTAAATCCTGTAAAATATATTTATTTATAATATATGTAAATTATGCTAATACATTTAATATGGTTATATAGCCCAGAATAAATAAATTTGTACCTTAAGAAATAAATAACAATTAAATTTGAGCAATAAGTATATCAATTTGTTTTGTGAAAACGTGATATAACAAACAAACTATTTTATTTTCTTTTTGTTGCGAAGCTATTGTGTTCGCTTGTAACGCAGTAAATATATTTCGTATTCACTTTAGACAGGTGTCACAGCATACGGCGATTCAAAACATTTTTTGAATTGACTCGATGAAAATTAGGTACATATCTATATCATGACTAGCTGACCCGGCAAACGTTGTTTTGCCTCACTTAGGGGTATGAAAAATAGATAGTGTAGCTTATATGACACGTTCGTAGATTTACCATAGCAGCGCCCTCTATTGATTACTTACTCAACCTAGTCGAAAGGTATCGACATCTGTTAGAATCATTTGGAGTTAACAGATAATTGTGACTGTCAAATAATAACAGACAATAATTAGCAATAAATTAAAAATGCGACTATAATTTGAGATTTAAACTATCCTATCTCTCAAGTTGAATCAAACTGCACATGGTGTGCGAATTTTATTATAATCGGTTAAGTGGTTTAGGAGTCCATTGAGGACAAATATTGTGACACGAGATTTATATATATTAAGATTATCTGAGCTTAAAATATCGTTACTCTTTAATGGTCTTAGGACCATAACTAATCCTTATAGATTACAAATACTCTCCTTGAATGATTACAAACATGCGACATAAAAGGATTATCTTCACCCTACTATAAACGCGTTAGTTCGTCGCGTCGTTAAAGCGAACAATTAATATGGGTTAGAGCCTCCCCTTGCCACTATTTATGTACAAGGTTATGAGGAAGGGTGTAATTGTACCAATTAAAATTGTAATTTTACTACGATCTCAGTAAAAACAGGATACTAAGTTAGTCATGCTATATTACAATTATATTTTTAACGTTAATTAAAATTAAGGTTCTCATAGTGAATGTTTTTTTTATGTTACCATAGAACTGCGAAATTTAGGTTTTTTTTTGAGTAGGCGAGAATGTATAAAGTTTCTGATTAGAATTAAATCGGCGTTAGTTTAAATATTTTGGGGTTCCTTAACCAAAGAGGCCTTATTGCTATGACTTTGTTGTCCATATGTGTGCCCAGCTAGCTAGTGTCTGTCAGTTTGGTTACCCATATTATGTCTTTCCGTCCGCCCATTTGAATATTAACTGTATTTGATAACCTTAATAGCAAGATAGTAGTAATTGTTGTTTAACTGTAGCTGCTTTTACTACTAAGCAAAAAATACTTAAAACATTATAAAATTACTATTCGAAAATTAAAAGATTGGTCACATGGCCGAATGAAATAAATGTGGTTTGGCTTATATTGTTTACCATGCTTATAGGCAGTTATTATTTTAACCATCAAACTTTACAAAAGACTAACATAATTATAACAATTAAACTTGCTGATGATATTATTATTTAACTTATTCTTTATATCAACTACATACATATATGTAAGTGACGTTGCCTACACAATACAACACAAAATGCAGACTATATCTATATGTCCTTTGAAAGGGTCAGGTAGTAAAAAAAAAATATACGGCCCACTAAAAAACAAAACCAATATTTTTTGACACAACTGAAATACGTACTATAGTACCTACTGGCACAATAAAAAAGTTATATTGACTTTTTTCACGATCTCGCGCGATCCGTTGAAACATTGTCAGGTACAATTTTTTCGAGAGTTTTCTGCGTCAGTACACGAAATTTATCCTGAACATGCGGCGAAAACTTTTGGCAAGTTGATAGGAAAAGAATTGGCCTATTAATTTAGATACGAGAAAATCTTTACAAGGAAAAGATTTTGTTGGAAGCCTTTTATTTTGTTCTTCTTATTATTTATTCCACATTGTTTTACATAATAAATAGGGAAATAGCGAACTTGATATCTTAATAATTTGAGTATAATGATACTTATATTGTTTTCCTTATTAATACATCGGACAGAAAAGCGTGGAAATCATTGGGGGAGACCTTTGCCCAACAGTGGGACAATATAGGTTAGATAAAAAAATACATTATACCCATAAAATTATGAAAAAACTGGCGTTTTTACTTCCTGCCTAATTTCATGCTCAAACTGCGGAATCAAACTGATAATGCGATTTTGATTCAATCCAACCAAATTGTATTGGTATACAATTTGGTATGGAGATAGCTTATATCTTAGATTAATATATAGGCTACTTTTTATCCCGGATTAGTTATATTTGAATATCACAACACGTTTCACATTATATGTATTAACTGTCATAGTATTAATGTACGTAATTTGGTTCAAGTTACAAATTTATACATCACCAAGCATCTCAAGAGAATACGTCTACCTTTGTCGTAGTCGTATTAAATACGGATAGAAACGGTACAATAGAATATAGAATCCTCTGATATAAATTACTCAATTATACAGTGGTCATAAAAGTATCATTAAGAACTTTTTACTGGAACCTGGCAATGTGCCAAGTGTCATTATTGCCGCAGAATCACTGCAAGCCACAGATAACGTCTTGTGGATTCTTTGTTACTTTGTTTTTTTTATTAGTGGAAACTTAGGGTGTTAAAGATCCGTTTACACTCAGGTCGTTCTTCTTCTTCTTCATCAGCTTATCCCACCTCAAGTGGGGTCGGTACAGTATATACACTTCTTCCATAAATCTCTGTCATTTGTCATCTCTGTATTCATAAACCTCCTACTCATATCGTCATTCACAAAATTCATCCATACTTTTTAAGCCGCCCCTTTCCTACGTCAGGTGCTAAATTTAAATTAGGAAAAAATTAACTATTATATTGTGAATGTGGTAGCGAAGTCTTTCTGATTCCAAAGCCGATGTTATTATAGCAGGTAAGTTTGAAACAACTATGCTCAAAATAAGGGTCTAAGCTAAAAAAAAGTTGGCATTTGTTGGTATTGTGAGCTCGATTCGGTGAAGTAAACGTGAGAAAATAATAGTACGGTGGTAGGGTATTTACTAATGTTCTGGCTACCAACTACCCTTGAGTTGCAAAAATCTGTCGCCAAGTACCTAACAGTGTGTCCCAGTAGCCTACTTGAAAGCCAGTTATTCCAGACTACACATTCTCCATAAAACATAAGCATAGCATAAGCAGCCCACTATACGTTCCCATTGCTGAAACCCGGGGCCTTCTCTCACGAGGAGAGCGATATAAGCCATAATCCACCACGCTGGCCAAGTGCAGGTTAGCGGATGATACACGTCATCAGATATTGTGGTCCTCAAACATGTCGGTTTCTTCACGATGTTTCCCTTCACCGTGAAGCGAGTGCAAATCCACACAACTTGAAAAAAAAAATAATAGGTGTAGGGCCGGGATCGAACCTGGGGCTATCTGATTGAAAAGCAGACGTTATTAGCACCGAGTCACACTCGCTTTTTTACACATTCTCCACCTTAGGCTAAAGTGTCAGTAATTCATGTGGTTACCCAACCGTGCTGGTCAAGTGCCTAGCCTTGGAGCAACGAAAAAACTCTAGTTTAAATTACTCGTTAAATTCAGCATAATTTTTATATGCGAACCAGCAAGCTTAGGTCAAAAGCAAATTTAGCAGTTGTAAAATTAGGCAAAGGCAAAAAAATGCGATCCGAGCTAAAATTGGTGTAATCTCTGCTAAAAATGACTTACGCTACACTGCATTGCGTTGGTTACAATTTTATACAATACTAGACACCAGAAACTTTATTTCGCGGTAATTACTGTATGTAAGGAGTTTGTACTTAAAAAGTTCTTAGTTAACTTAAAATGTTTTCAATTATTTTTTTTAAGGCTAGTTAACCCTATACTAAAACATTTCTAGTTTGTATAATGGTTGCTAACTCAACTGACTTATTACATATACATACATAAATACTTTACATAAATACATATTTCATTAAACTCTTGTTGAAATTGATTACTCGCGGTTGTGGTCTCTTTTGTTTGGTAGAATTAAGACACATTTGGTATAATTAAGTAACAGATATTTTTGTACAAAATACAATTTTGAAATTATAAGACAAATAGGATCAAATACTTGTATTAAAACAAGTTTAACCTAACAAAAAACAGATATTACCTTTAGTTCATTTTATAGCATTTATGTAATTTTTTCTTATTATATTATATTATAGATCAGGTTTAATTTTAAAACAAAAATAACTAATATTATGTCAAATTACAATAAGTCAAAATTAATTTAAATTTATTACAAATAACTTAAATCTAAATAAATAACCCGCCCCTAATAGTTCCCGGTGCAAAGGTGCCAAAGAGACTTGCAGCGTTCCCGCGCTGAATGGCAATCGCTATCCTTTGCACCAGAAAAGATCCGGAGCGGGAGTCACCGGTCGTTTTGTTAAGCCTTAAGCAATTTTAAAATGTCCTAAATATAAAAAAAAAATGTGAATTTTGCGATTTCTCTGTGTTTCGATGTTTTTGTCGCCTCCTTGGCGTAGGCCTGAAAATATAGTACGTTAGAACTATACCTAGCCTAGTTGGATTGTAGCCAGTATGTAGTCTAGTAAGATACCTCTCTCGCATCTGGTTCTCCATTTGAGAACTTATCAGAGCACTTAACGAGGATGTTCCAACACAGACAGTTGAAAACATGTTATATCCATTTGACGCCATCAATCGCAGACATTTTAGCCAAAATCTAGAAACGTGTAGATTTAACGTGAATAGCCCATAAAATATTATGTAAATACATAATATTTAAATATTATGTAAATACATAATATTTTATTATATATACTCGTACGAAGCGCACGTAGTTCGGCTAACTTAGGTGATCTGACGCGATCGTACGTTAAGCAACGGTCGATGAGAGCAGTATTTGGATGGGTGATTGCTATTTCAAAAGTACAATTTTCTCAGTGCTAAAAATTAAGTTTTGGGTCCCGGCTGTAAGTTTAAGTACAATCAGTCGTTAAGCCAAGTCAGAGGCCTTTGGCCTCGGGTGGATTGAAAACTCTCGATACCTGAGCTGAGCTTCGTATGAGATAACTAGACATGCGCAGAATGTGTCATTAATATGACAAGATATGTACATATTCTCTTTATATCAGTGAACTATAATTATCTTTCTATTGGTTCATTTAGTTCAGTACTAGTTTTCTTTCACTATTTCATTCAGGGCATCGCATCTCTGTTACCTTGGGATAGAGTTTAAATTTGCCTGGGCAGTCAGATTCGCCGAGTGAGTGAAATAGGCTATCTCATGTATTATATCCATACGTACAACAGAGCGGTACAGCCATAGTAGTCCAGAATACTCCCGATGTTTTCATTCGAGTCTCAAATCGTTCTTAAACGGATGAACGAACTAGTGAACTAAACAAGGAACTAAGAACTAATTGAAATGTTATTGAGCTAGAGAGTGAAAGATACAAATCACTGAAGTAATTCATTTAAAAGATTCATTCGTGAACTACGCATGTCTAATACCTTAGCTCATACGAATAAGAAGAAGAAGATAATATTTTATTGCTGTAATACACAATTTTTTTATACTTTACAACTGTATTTGATTGATCTGATCAGCCGGGTTAGACCAGTCAACGATACTCTGATATTTTATTGCGTTGCTAGATTTTTTTTTATACTTTACAGCTGTGTTTGATCAGCCGGTTGCGTAATAAGACCAGTCAACGACACTGCAGCCGAATGTGGGGCATGCCTTATTTACTTTACTGGCTCTTAAGAAGGCTAGTGTTACGTGCTTGGCTAAAGATTTTTAACTAGAAGAAGCTAGGCATATAGGTACTACTCGTAGAATATGCTCTACCTATATGTTTTTTTTTAATTTTGATTTAGTACTAGCTGCGCCCTGCAGTGTTACCCGCGTTAATTTGGGATAAAAGAAGTTAATCTAAGATTAAATGTGACCTATGTGATAACCTCAAATCTTCACAAAAAATTGTATAAAAATGAGTTCCGCCATTTGAACGTGACGAAGTAACAAACAAACACACATACACCCAACCTTTCGCATTTATTATATTAGTAGGTTATATTTAGTACAATAAAAAATATAATGTATATAGTAACCATCAACGCATACATAACGTGTTGTTGATTATGATGTTAATGATCATGATGATCATGATGAGATAACTTAATTTACATTGTTTTAAAAAATAAGACAAAGTAGGTCACACGAAAGATTAATCACTACATCAATGATTGAATTAACTGCTAGTTTTGCTATCGTTAGTTGTAAGAACGAAATTTTCAGAAAAGCTTGAATTAATTATATTTAAACGAACAATTAACAGAAAACACTTGCACTTAAACATCAACAAAAGTTCATCAATGACATTTTCAGCATGATAAACTTTAACTTCAAACTGTTTAAACTGTTAACTAATTAAAGAGTCTTTTGTAAAGTTTCGGTATAGTTTTCATGATACTTGAGTATAAAATTAAGAAACTTAAAGGGCTTTCAGTGGAGATATTTAAGTTAATGTTGCCATTGTGACACAAAATAAGTTGGATTTTAATATATTTTAAAGATTGCTTCGATTAAGTTTTTCCCGCGGGAAAACAAGTTAATTATAAGATATAGTCTCAAGAAAAACTATTTTAGGAGTAAATATTAAGGTTTATGTTATTCTCACTTTCTTTTACAGTTATCTTAATAATAGTAAGATAACTGTAAAAAAAGATGAAAAATTACTGTAAATACCATTTTATTCACATGAAAAACACGACGTAAAACTTTATGGAACCATTATGAATTAAACTAAACTTAACTACATAGTAGACATAAACAAAATAATGCAACAATAATTGAATGATGTGTTTCTAATCGTATTCGGTGTAATGCTACGAGTATGATCGTATTATGTACTAGCTATATTTATATAATACAAGCTGACCCGGCAAACATTGTTTTACCTTAATAATTATTTCTAAATATACAGTAGCCGATTCTCAAACCTACTGAATACGCATATAAAATTTGGAAAAAATCGGTCAAGCCGTTTCGGAGGAGTACGGTAACAAACACTGTGACACGGAAATTTTATATATAAGATTATTTTATATTAATTTTAACTATTAAGTAAACAAAGTAATTTTGCCTTTCAAATATATTTTAAGCATTATAAAAAAGTATTTTGATAGCCCCTCTCATTTATCTTAGGAACCCTTTTAGGCTAAGTACAGTAAGTCCTGATAACTTTGAATATGTAATAAACATAAACTCTCTTCTTTGTTCCAGGTGTCATGGATAAGAAGAAAAGACTACCACCTCCTAACAGTGGGCCTTACAACATACAGCTCAGACCAGAGGTTTCAAGCTATACATTTACAGCATTCAGAGGTATATACATTTTCTTTTATACATAGTTACATTAAAGCAACGAATTTGAAAATAATAATATGAGATAGAAAAAGTGGAAGTGAATGATGGCTGATAGAAGAGTGTAAAAGGATACAAAATTCTGTACCAACCCCATCTAATCGGAAAGACAGGGAAGGAATAATCACATTAAGGCAATATTTTAGTTTGACAACAATACTTTCATTTTTAAATAAGCTTTTATGTTGTAAGACTTAAAATTGCCGTAATATGATTTTCTTCTGTCCTGTCTTTTTCTCATAATATCATTATTCGCAAATTCATTAACGTTTATATTCAAAATATTTAAAAAAGTAAAGTTATTTCCAAATTCTATTTGATGCATTGTGGTGGAGGTTAAAATCATTGAAATATTACAGAAATAATTAGCTCGGATGTAAGAATTAGGATTCTAAACAAGGCATTCTCAATCATTCAGGTATAAAACTGGACTTCCTTGGTAGGTATAACTATAAACACCAAAGCACACGCGATTCCGTACCATCGCCTATTTCACTGCCACGAAAACATCAAAAGCACAGTGGAAAAACAAGTCACAGAGTGCAGTTTGCAGATGCAAGCAATTTCTGTTGAAAAAGACACCCGAACCAGCCCGTTCGGTCTCTAAATTCGTTTTTCTATTCCATGACTGCCTTTTGCGCCGTTTGGAAATGTTACCATGCTGTTACCTTGTTGCTGTTCAGTCATACCTACTCGTATACATAGATGGGAAAAAATATTTTTCCTACAATCGATAATAGCTTAATAAGAGCAAAACAAAGTTAGCAAATCGTCATCGAAACGCGTTTACTCTTTGTACTTAGATTTTGATTAAATAAAAAAATATTATACTTTTAAAAAAAATCAAAATATAAATTGCAATAGTGAATTGCTCATTTCTTTTTAAGTCATATGAAAAATACATTTACTTATCTAGTTAGATGTTGAACACAAATACAGGTGTAAATAAATAAATCCTTAACAGACAATTTTACTAACTTTATGTTAATCAGGGTCTAAACTATTTCCATGACAAATTACATACAAACCGTTTGATCGTGACTAAGCAACAAACATACACAACTTAAACCCAAACTTTCACATTTGTCACATAATAATAATAATAAATAAATAAATCGTTTATTGAGGCAAAACATATTTTATTCACATATCAGGACATTCATTATTAAATTTTGAACATTACAATAGTTACAAATTATTATAATTATTTTTTTTTGTACAAAGTTTGATATTAAAATTTTTACAGATAAAATATGCTTACACAAAAATCTAGTCTCATTATTTTTGTCAGCCAGAAAAACCCCTTTTTCTAATATTTATTTTGCACTTTAAAAAAAGTTTACCATTTCTATGTCGCCATTTTGCTTCCGACGTAACCGGCTGTTTACGTGTTGGTTTGTTTATTGGACGGTGAACTTTTTATTCGAAACAGCGAGCCTTTTGAGTTCTATTCCCGTTCCGTGAAACTAGCTCCCGCGTTGTTTGATGTTTTATAAGTAATGTAAAATATTGTTCGAGTTATCCTTTGGTGAAACTAATCTCATTAAACAACAAGCGCAAACATTGTAACTGTAATTTCTACGTTTATTATTTCTGTTATGTTTTCAATTTAGCAATCATATAAAGTTTTATATGTACTTTTTCTTTGTGTTCTTTTTTCGGGGCACGTGACATTTTAAGATAATAATTGTCCAACTACGAGTCGTACTCGAGCATGAAGGTCCTTACCTTAAAATAAAGTAAATAAACACGATTGTTGTATGGGGACCCCATTTAATATTTTAATTTCTATTAGTTTTTGTTATAGCGGCAGTAGGAGAATAAAAATTAGAAAATACATCATCATCATCATCAGCCTGTGTCTTCCCACTGCTGGGTATAGGCCTCCTCTCCAACACGCCATATATTACGGTCTTCAGCCAGTTTCCACCAGTTCTTTCCAGCGTGCCTAACGATGTCATCTGACCATCGGGCTGGTGGTCTGCCTCTCTGTCGTTTTCCGTCCCTCGGATACCACTCGGTGACTGCCCTGGTCCATCTAGAGACTTCCCTACGCACCAAGTGTCCTGCCCATCTCCACTTCAACTTGGCAATCCGTATCCCCACGTCTTCGACTTTTGTACGCCGTCGAATTTCAACGTTGGGAATACGGTCTACCAAGCGTATTCCTAACATGGCCCGTTCCATTGCCCTTTGGGCTACCCGGATCTTATGGATATGCTCCTTAGTAAGGGGCCATGTTTCGGAACTATAAGTGAGGATGGGCAGCACACATTGGTTGAACACCTTGGTCTTCAGGCACTGAGGGAGTTTGGATTTAAAAACGTCTTCTAGTTTTCCAAAGGCAGCCCAGCCCAACTGGATGCGCCTAGTTATCTCCATCAGCTGAGAGCCCCGATCAAAAGATAAACGATGACCAAGATAAATGTAGTCTTTGACTTCTTCGATGTTGCACTCAGATACGGCGACATTAAGTCGTCGCGATCGGTTGGTCATGATCTTGGTCTTGGTCATATTCATCTTAAGACCGACGCTCTCAGACGCTTCGTGAAGCTCATTGAGCATGAGCTGGAGATCGGCTGCGTTCTCAGCTATTAGAACGAGATCGTCGGCGAACCGCAGGTGCGACATGTTTCGACCATCGATGTTAATACCTCTTTCATCCCAGTTTACGGTCTTAATTATGTCCTCTAAGACACATGTAAATAACTTGGGTGAAAGAGTGTCACCTTGCCGCACGCCTCTTCCTATTGGAATGAGATCGGTTAATTTATGCATGCGCACCTGCATCGTGGCGGTAGCGTAAAGTTCTCGGAGGATAGTCACATACCGCTTGTCGATACCACAGCGATGCAGAGAATTAAACACGGCCCAGTGCTCAACACTGTCAAATGCTTTTTCGTAATCAACGAATGCGAAACACAAGGGCCGGTTGTACTCTCTGCATTTCTCCATTATCTGCTTGATAGCATGTATGTGGTCGATGGTCGACTATCCACTCCGGAACCCCGCCTGTTCTACTGGCTGGTATTCGTCGAGTTTTCGAGACATTCTGTTGCACAAGACTTTGGCAAACAACTTATAAACTTGAGAAAGGAGGCTAATTGGTCTATAATTTTGTAGTTTTGCTTTATCGTCTTTTTTGTGAAGAATTGTAACTATTGCGTTTTTCCAAGTTTTTGGTGTGATACCATTTGCCAATACTTTGTTGAAGAGGATTGCTAATGGTTTTAATGCTGATTCACCTCCCATTTGCAGCATTTCTACATAAATGCCATCTTCGCCTGATGCTTTCCCTCTTTTCATATTACCTAAGGCATACTCTATTTCGTGTTCTGTAATAGATGGTAAGATCTCGTCATCGAATCGTTCTTTCGGGATTGCTCTAGGGTCATTGGTGTCTTGTAGTTCTGGTTCGATTGCTTTTGAATCATATAGCTCGCAGTAAAATTCTTCGACAGTCTTTATGATTTGATCACGATCTGTGATAATTTGATCTACTTTGTTAATTAATTTGTTTATTTCAGGTTTGTAAGTTCGTAATTTTCGCCGAAATACTTTAGGGCCTCTGTTTTCTTTAATAGTTTTTTTAATGATCTTAGTGTTGTAGTTTCTTAAATCAGTTTTTATTCTTTTTCTTATATTTTTATTCAATTCTTCAAGTTCTCTTTGACGTCTTTGACTATTGTTTTTAAGTTCTCGCCTTTGTGACAATAAAATGAGGGTTTCTGGCGTTAATTTTTGTGGCCTTTGCTTTTTCCGGCCCAGATGCTTTTTCGTTGTGTCGACTAAAATATTAGTGATCGATTCATTTAAACTGTCTACTTCTAGATCTTCTACTTTAAGCAATTGGAAACTATTGGAAAGTTCAAGACGAAATTCTTTACTAAGAAGGAAATATTCTTCCCTTTCGTACTTCCGATGTGCTGATTTTACTAATGTGTGTCTTTCTTTTTCTAAGTTATATTTAAAAGTACTTCTAACCAGGCGGTGATCACTACTTGTTTTAAAACTTGTTAATACTGTTACGTCGGTTACATTGTTTTTGTGAGGTGTGATTATGTAATCGATTTCATTTCTAGTTTGTCCGTCAGCGCTAGCCCAGGTCCATTTTCTTGTTTTTCTCTTTTTAAAGAAGGTATTCATAGCAAACATAGTATGTTTTTCAAGAAAATTTACCAGTGATTGCCCTCGTAAATTCCTATCACCTAAACCAAATTGTCCTACAACAATTTCGTTTCTTTGACGGGGACCAATTTTCGCATTAAAATCTCCCATTATTACTGTGTAGTAGGATGGATTTTCATTAATAGCAGTCTCTATTGCTTCATAGAACTCTTCAATCTCTTCGTCAGAGTGATCTGAAGTGGGTGCGTACACTTGGATAATTTTTAGAGCATATCTCTTATTAAGAGTTAAGATCACGTAACAAACTCGAGGGGAAATACTGTTTATTTGTTTGACTTTGTTGGAGAATCTTTTATGTATGAGGAATCCAACACCTCCATAAGACGAATCTGGTTCTCCACGGTAATAGAACAAGTGCCCGCTTGTTAGTGTTAACAGGTCTTCTCCCGAACGTCTTACTTCGGCCAATCCTAGAATATCCCATTTAATTTGGTCTAACTCTTCTAATAACTCAGTAAGGTTTTCGTCAGTGCGCAAAGTTCTCGTGTTAAACGTAGCCAGGGTCATCGTTTGGCAGCCGAATCTCTGCCGGGGATTCTTAGCACCCTCTGCCCTGCCGGAACCAGGGCTGCTGCCGTAGCCCGGAATAGCAGGGCTGCCGGGGACTGAGGGCCGTACTATATTGGTGTGATTCATTGGAGAGGGGTTTTAGCCTTAAAACGCCACGCCGGCCAGTGCGTCTTGGCGAGTGTTCTTCTTCCTGAAAATACATAAGTTGTTAAAATTTCAGCTTTTTATCTCTAACGGTTTTTTTTTTTGAGATAAAACCCGGTAACAGAAAGACAGACAGACAGTGGAGGCTTAGAAATAGGGTCTAGTTTTTACCTTTTAGGTACTGAAAACTAAGTAATATATATTAAAAACGGAACCACTCCCTAAAAGTAGCTCATATTAGTTCATATACTACACTAGCTGACCCGGCAAACGTTTTTTTGCCTGGTTAGGGGTATGAAAAATAGATAGTGTAGCTTATAAGACACGTTCGTAGATTTACCATAGCAGCACCATCTATTGATTATTTACTCAACTCAGTCGAAAGGTATCGACATCTGTTAGAATCATTTGAAGTTAACAGATAATTGTGACTGTCAAATAATAATAGACAATAATTAGCAATTAATTAAAATGGCGACTATAATTTGAGATTTAAACTATCCTATCTCTCGAGTTGGATCGAACTGCGCATGGTGTGCGAATTTTATTATAATCGGTTAAATGGTTTAGGAGTCCATTGAAGACAAACATTGTGACACGAGATTTATATATATTAAGATATATAACTTGAATATTTAATTGCAGGGTTGGACCCTCAAAGTAAGATTCGTCCAAAAGCGAGACGCGGGCATTTACGAATGTCAAGTGTCTTCACATCCACCTACAAGCATCTTTCTGCGGCTTGACGTAGTCGGTAAGTTTATAAGAATCACTTAAGAAAATAAGTTGATAAATCACAAATTAGTCATATTAGAGAACAGTTTTGTCCTTTATACATTTAATATTAAAAGGCAGATTCAAAAAATATAAAGTCACATATTATTCACCAAATAATACCAAAAATGCCGGCCAAATTGTGTCTACATCTTCTGAAGATGCTTTATAAAAAGGCGAAACATGTTTTGAATAACAAAATACAAAACAAAAAATATTTATTGACGTAAAAGTACACAATAATAATAACGAAGCTTCAGGTTTCGTGCCAGTCGTTAGACTGTGTTACGAGACCAGATTCCTGTCCGAAAGTTTCAGTCAATTTATAACTACAAGTTTTAAAATACATATCACAATTTAAAACGATGTACGTATCTAATCTAACAGCGGAAGTACAAAAAATATTTTAGATTTTCTTCCATCAACGTAAAGAGTATCCAATTTAAAAAAATCTGATATCAACAAAATGACACGTTTCGTAATTGATAATACGATTATGTGGAGAACAAAAGATAATTACATCGCCATCTATTAGACAAGTGCAACAATAATGGGATATATAAACTTAACTACGCTATTAACCTAGACTTTTATGGTCCTTGCGTCATGTTGAGACTTATTTCGCTAATTCTGACGCAACTACAGAATATATGTACGTTTCAATTTCTTTATTCCGTACGAAAACTCGGCTAACTAAGGTGATCGGACACGATTACTAGTAAAGCAGTGGTTAATTCGAAATTCAAAAAAAAAATCAAACGCTACATAAAATTATTAGTAGTTAAATAAACTGTATCAAAAAAATAAAAAAATGTCATAGAAAAAAATATAAAAAAAAGTCAAATTTCAATACAAATTTGACTTTTTTTTAACGCGTCTTTGGGTAGGTGTTTGGACTGAGCATAACAATTGTTTTTTTTTTAATTTATTTATTTAATAATTAAAAACATATATTTGCTTAATTATTTATAAATAAATAATTGTGTAATATTTGTTTGACGAAAGCGTAGCTGTAACGGTGTCAGAATTTGTATTCCTTCCATAGAGTTTCGGACCTGTTTTAGATTTATATTATCACTAGCTGACCCGGCAAACGTTGTTTTGCCTCACTTAGGGATATGAAAAATAGATAGTGTAGCTTATATGACACGTTCGTAGATTTACCATAGCAGCGCCATCTACTGATTACTTACTCAACCCAGTCGAAAGGTATCGACATCTGCTAGAATCATTTGGAGTTAACAGATAACTGTGACTGTCAAATAATAACAGACAATAATTAGCAATAAATTAAAATTGCGACTATAATATGAGATTTAAACTATTCTATCTCTCAAGTTGTATCAAACTGCACATGGTGTGCGAATTTTATTATAATCGGTTAAGTGGTTTAGGAGTCCATTGAGGACAAACATTGTGTCACGAGATTTATTACATTAAGATTTTGGTAAAAGGAGTTAAAATTTCAATTAATTAGTATAAAAATAGAAATATAATATTATTTTAATTTATTAATTTAAATCTTAACTCTTCTTAGCGTTTTATAAATCTGAACCAGCCTCGAAGCTCTAACGAAGCAATACAAATTCCGACACCTTAACGGCTACGCTTTCGTTTCACGCAACGAAAGTAACGGGCTGACGGCTCACGCAGCATCTTAGAGCAAATAATAACCTAGATCGATGTATTAAAACTTTCGTAAGGCATATTTGAATAATGTTTGTATAACCGGCTATCACTTACGTTTCTTTTATCGGAATTATCGCCAACCCGCGCTTTGCCAGCGTGGTGGATAAAGAACATTAATATATTATATCTTACCTCGTGAGTGAAGGCCCCAAGTCCCAGCAATTGGAACGTATAGTGAGCTGCTTCTTCTACATTACCTACTACGATATATATTTTTTGTAAAATAGATTTTGAAGTTATTTGCGCATCCCACGAAAACCAGTAATGTTATCGGGATAAAAAAGCCTATGTGTTAATCCAATACTCTTGTCTCAATGTCTTACCTTATTTCCATACCAAATTTCATCAAAATCGGTTATGCCGTTCGAGTGTGAAGAAGTAACAAACATACACACAAAATTTTGCATTTATTACAAATACAAACATTTTATTTAGCTCAAATACAGGGGTGAAACGTAATATAACTAATGAAATATTAATGTATTAGTGGACGTTTTACCATATCCACTGAGCCCCGCGCTAAGTATCATATATCCTGTTATGCGTATTAGTTAGATTTAACTCCTATGGACTGATAATTAAATGTAACTTATACCACAACTTTAACAATATTCGACGACCTCGTTAGCGCAACGGTTACCATGCCGGACTGCTAATCAGAAGGTTCCGGGTTCGATTCCCGGCCCGGTCAACATCTTTGTGCTTAACTAAATTTGTTGGCTGTGGGTCTGGGTGTTAAATATGTATTTATATATAATGTGTGTATGTATATGAAGTATATCAGTTGTGTTAGGAACCATAATACGTGCTAGAAATGGCTCAGTATGGGGCTAACCAACCGTGTGTGAATGTGTCCTAGTATTTGCGTCGACCTTTATTGTTAGGACTGCGAAGCTTTGGAACTCACTACCTGAGTCTCTGTTTCCTGAGAGGTATCATCCGGGGGCCTTCAAAAGTAGAGTTAATAGGTATCTTCTAGGTAAGCGTGCCACACCGGAGACTGCAGTGCAGCTTAACATCAGGCTAACTGTAGTCAAACGCTAACCTATCATGGATAAAAAAAAAAAAATATGCACTTCTACTTGTAATTTAGCTTCTCTCATTATAGCACCTCCTGTCTCCTATCTCCAAGGCTAACGTGTAACACAGCACCCTTATTTATCCGCCCCGAAACGAAATTAAGCGCTCGCCTCGAAGGGTTGAGTTCACAGAATTAAACAGGGCTTAATCTTCATTACGGCCAGTGTTATTTACTTTTAAACCAAATTTTAAGGAATTTTGAAGGAAAATTCTTCTTGATGTTATTTTTGGTGAATTTAGGTTTAGGATACAGCAATGATGTAAAAACATTGTAAAATGAGGTAATAAGTATATTCTGTTTTTTACAATGAATGGGCTTGCGCTTGATCACAATTTGCCTGATAGTAAGCGACATTATGATCTAAGGTGTAGCGCAATTAACGAGAAAAAACCCGATTCACTCTTGGAACAGGGAGCTTGGCAAAGAATTCCATATCTTCGCGGTAATTATAAAATATAATTAATATTTAGTGAAATCTACACACATAATTGAGGTATGTGATTTTAAACTTTTATTTCTTTTTTAATACGCTTTAATATCATATATTTCGAACAAAAACAGGGCGAACTTAACTAAAAAATAATAAAAATTGAATAATAATTAGTAATACAAAACATCCAGCATAAAAATACACTTAAGACCAAAATTTATTATCTAATTTGAGTAAAAATATTAATTGTGTAAATTTATTTGTGATATTAAACTGGTTTACAGTTTAAACGACTGCCTCCTTGGCGTAGTGGTTACCATGCTGGACTGCCAACCAGACCAACCAACTCTGGTTCGATTCCCGGCACGACCAACATCTTTGTCATGAACTAAATTTGTTGTTTGTTGGTCTGAGTGTTAAATATGTTTTGATAAGTAGTTATGTATGTATATGTAGCATATATTTGTGTTTTGCAACCATAATACAAACTAGAAATGTTTCAGGGTGGGACTAACCAGCCGTGTGTAAAATGGGTCATAAAATTAAAAATAATAAAAATATAAAACAGCTTCATTAACACTTTTTGAAGATTTACAAGTTGGTGCGAAGTTTGTGGTACAAATATATTATGCATGTTGATAATTTTCCTTAAACGAATCACAATTAAATCAAGCGCTCCTAAAACGTGTGATGAATATAAAACGCCTAAATAACCACCATTTCAAAGCTTTTGTCTTATATTCGAGACAAACAAACGGCATAACCCAACAAAAGCGTAAATATCCGAGACTCGGTATACCGCGGGCCGGGTCCCGCAGACCCATTGTAAACGAGACGGTTATTCGACCCGCGGGTCAAAAGGTCCCCAATTTGCATATAAATATGTTATTTATGAAAACACTACCTTTAAGCCATGGAAATTATTTAGCGACCTTTTACAATTACGGGGAAAGAGAAACGAAAAAGATAATTCTATTACTGAAGGTCATGCCATTGGCTATGGGATATGTTTGTAATTCGTAAAGAAGATTTATATATGAATACACTCATAAAGTAAGTAAGTAAACACTACTATAAGTTGCGCCCGCAGTTTTACCCGCATATCCGGGACCAAAGGTTATTCCGGGATAAAAGTAGCTAATTTGTTAATCCAAGGTCTAGCCTAAAGTATAAGTAAATCTAATCAAAATCGGTTCATCCGATTGAGCGTAAAGGAGTAACATAGATTTTGAAGTTATTTGCGTATCCCACGGGAACCACAATTGTTTTCGGGATACAAAGTAGCCTATGTGTTAGTCCACAGTCTTATATATATTAACACCAAATTTTAGCCGTTTAAACGTGAAGAAGTAACAAACACACACACACAAACTTTGGTATTTATTATGTATATATAGTAGAATAATAATTTATATCTATTTTGTACACTTATAATAATCATTACAGGCTGTACACAGTACGGTTTTCGTAAGGCATATTTTATATTTTGCATAGTTAGTTTATAGGTACATTGCCTTTTTTTATTTTTTTTTTTTGGGTGTATAAATAATTATATTTTACAGGACTTAAGTATATTTACAAAGCTTATAAAAGACGAAAATTTAGTAAACTAAAAAAATAATAAAAACAAAATAAAAATTTGCTTTATATTATATTTTGCATTATATTATATTTTAACGAATAAACGGACACACTATATTTAAATACTTTTCAGTGTATACACTCTTAAAGAAGGGTTTGTCCTGTAATAAAACTAGCGGGGTGGGGCGTAAAAATTACAAGCATGGGGTTTAATTAACCGCTAACTCTTAAGAGTTACTCTCTTTCGAGAAAAGTGGTAATACAATTAAATACAAAGCGCTATAAAGGCCGAAAAACGTCCACAATACTGTCTGGTAAAAAAATGCGAAAAAATATGTAAAATATACTGTCGATACGAAATAACAAACTAACTATTATTAGGTATATTACTAACATTACCTAAACTGGAGCTTAAGATGTGTGAAGCCAATATATAAAAGTTTTTACATTTATAGTCATTATAAAAACTGTCATAAAATATAACAAATCAAATATATTGTTTTTAAATATATTTTATCTTTAAAATCTTGTGAATAGCCGCTATACACTATGTGATGAAATATTTTTTTGCGATCGGACGATACGGCTCGAACTGCAATGATAAATTCATATGTATGTATGAGACAAACTGTAAAGTTGGTCCGTGAGTAAAACTACAATAATAAATAATAGTTAGAAAAACTAAAAAACACGCTTTTTGTCATTGGTCCTCGGTATTTCTACAAAGTTTGAACGAAATCTGGCCGTTTAAAGTGGGTCAAAATCGCGCCCAAAGAAGTCGGTTACAAACAAACATACAGGTGAAGCTAATATAAAGCGTGTAAAAATCGTATGATCACATCTGTTTCTTAAGCAAAACAATTATTTACGACACTTTTTGATATCATTAGAATCACGTGTCTATCTGCAATTAAAATTTTGGAAACAATTAAGGTAGCCCATATTTGTTCTACACTACTAATTTCTCAACCTCTTTAGCTCTTCTTTGTATTTTCTATCTAATTTTCCATTGAAATTAATAACCCTCTTTATGTATTAAACAATAGCCTCTGGCTATAACGAAAATAATTGGACTATTCTCGAAATTTTAATAAAATATTCCACTAAAACCAGCGAAATGGCATTAAAGCGTTGAATTAAGTAATTTTTATGAAAATTCCATTGTTATTAATACTAGGTTTTTATATTTTACTGGCATTTTAATGGGCTATTTTAACTTTTTTTTATTGATAACGCGATAAGGGTGTTTGTTACACTGAAATTTGGCGATAAAAAAGATGACCTAGATTTATAAAACACTTGCGATTCTTGCTAACTTCTTCTTCATCGTATGAGCTAAGTGGCCAAGCTCTGCTCTGGTGTCGAGAGATTTCAAGCAGCCCGAATGCCTTTAACTTTGGCTTTACAACTGCTTGTACTAAGACTTATCATTCGGAGCTTAAAATTTGCTCACTAGCAAAGGAATATTCTACTTGATAACTATTCGAATAATTGGACAAATGCGGGCCGGGCTCGTATAATATGTAGAGTTCCGTACCATTTATTTATAAAAAAAATATTATTCAATAGCACCAAAGAAATATTCATCTCATTTCAATATAATTAATGGTGGTATGCACTTATTTTTGTATAAAACATATTAATATGAATCTCTGACTGATAATAAATATAATTTTTAAAGTGGTCAAGTGGTAAAGAACCTCAAAAATTAATGAACATGGGTTTAACATTCTTCTTTCAATTCTTCTTTGATTTCTTACAAAGTTCAAACCTATGTGTAAGAAGGCAGAGGCGAGGGCAACGTCGTCATTTATGTCCGTCATTGCATTAGTTTGCAGTTTCTGAATCCTACCGCTGAAAATGAATCTAAGATTTTGTTCACGTTTCTCAGTGTATACCAAGCCTTACGTAGTTACATAAAGTTTTACGTTATAACTGCAGCTGTCAATGATATTATTAAATCTTTCATTTGAAACAAAGCTGTATTATTCTTTCGTTTCAAACAAACCTACCAAATCAAAGTAAAACCTACAATCTATAGTTTTTTTTTTAATAATAAATGGGCTTAGGTTTGACCGCAGCTTGCCCGATGCGGTCTAGGATATCACGCTTGCCCAGAAGGAACCTATTTACTCTAGATTTGAAGACCCCCAAATTGTACTTCTCGGGAAAAATAGACTCAGGAAGAGAGTTCCAAAGCAATAGTATCTAAATCTATAGTACGTACAAACAGCTCCCTGTACGTTCCCACTACAGGGACTACTACTCTGGGACTCGGGGCCTTCTCTTGCAAGAAGAGAGATATAGACAATGATACGCCAATTGTAGCACACTATTTTTGTTCTTAGTTTTTATTTTATCGTTAGTTTTTTTTTTTTGGTTCTTTACTAGATTGTTTACAGCCAAATATAATTAAGTTCATTTATTCAGGCAAACAAAATATATAACCACTTACCTATATTACACAATCTTTATACCCAACTATAATATTTTATATAACATTAAAATAATAAAATTACACTAACAACAAAAAAAAAAGTCACAAAAGTGCCCATAACGCTGGCTGCGTTTCCACGCTGAATAGCGATGGCAATCCTCTGCATATCGTTATTTTTAGTTTAAATAAATTTGTGTCCAATAAAGAATTATCTATCTATATCATAAACCAAACTGTTACTCTTTCATTATCAGTCGTAACTATAAATTATATTATAATATATTTAGCATTAAGACATCACTATAAATGACCTACCAAAAAGTCATGAATGCTATTAAAGTTGATAATGTATCTGAAATCTACTCACAGCTACGTTTTTCTTGTTCACAGAGGCGCGAGCGCAGATATCCGGACCAACGGAAAAATACCTAAAGCCGGGGTCAACATTAAGGCTTCAGTGCTCAGTCGTACAAACTACAGAAGCACCTGCTTTTGTTTTCTGGTAAGTTATTTTGCTATAAGGGCAAAATCTTGATTTACAGTTTTTTTTTTGTTTTAAATCTTAAGCGGCAAAAATATTACCGGCACCGTAGACTGCAGTGCAGCTTAACAGCAGGCTAGCTGTAGTCAAGCGCTGACCTATCAAGGATAAAAAAAAAGAAAAAAATAGCTTAAAGACCGTCTCAAAAACAACTGAGAATATTTATACTTATTTTGGTGTCAAGCAGACTTGTGAATCAGAAAAAAAACTGGTACAAAAAACCGTTTTTCGTATTGCTAAATCGGATTGGTACCAAAATATTCTTAGAGTTATTTTTTAGACGTCTATAGCTAATTTTTATTTAAGCTAATTATTAAGCTAATTTTTCGATATTTTTACCGTTTAAGATGTATAGAAAAAAAACTGTAAATTCAACATTTTGTCCTTATTATCGCCTTAATGATAAATAAAGCTAGCTAGCTAGCTTTTATATTACAACTAGACCTATATTCGATGCTACACCTATTTTATCAATGTGTTCCACCAGCATTCCTGGGAGTTATTCCAGATGAGGCTTGCATCGCCTTAGCCCAACGTGTTGCTAACTCGTGTAGTTAGCCGCCTAACTAAATAAATACCTTAACAGGAATAATTAAAAAAAAAACAAATTAAGATAAAGAAAATTTAGTGTTTGAGAGGGCGAAGTTTAGTGCTATGTGTAACGCCAACTAATAATGCTAGCCGGGCGATCACTAGAAAATGCCCTACTACCAAACTATGAACCTTCTATGAAGAAAAATCCAAAGATAATTATACAAAGAAATAACTTAGCGACGAGGTGTTATAACATTAGTGCATATGCAATAATCACGTGTAAGAAATATCTCGAATCAGAAAATAATTAAATTATAATGCGGGCTATTTATTTTTTATTTAAGTACGAGTACTTGTTAAGATTACATTGTAATATTCGTGCTGTTTTCAAAGTTTGAATTAGTACAAGAATGTAAATAGGTTCTAGACAAGCGTGTTCCATCTTAGACCACAGTCAAGCTTAACATCAGGCAAACGTGAGCCTATTCATCATAAAACAAACAGTATGTGAGTGAAGTTCATTTCGGAACTATGCGAGTATTTGAAATTAAAATACAATTGTATTTATAAACTAAATAGACTGAAAATCTTATCATCAAAAAATAAAATAAATTTCAACTCGATAAATCTTGTTAAGGTACTGTAGTAAAACAATCTGTAAAAATACAATAATAATCCGAATACTCATGATGAGATTTGGGTCCAATCAGCAGAGAAACCTTTTTTTACTTCGTTGAAAGTGCGAAATGCAATTTTCTTTTTGTTACTCTCGCAAATTTCAATTTAATCGTCGATACCAATCAGCTTTTTACTCACAAACGAAACAAAATAAAATATACCTCTATTCGTTTTTGTGCAGTTCTTAAATAAATATAAATATTAGGACTCATTTCACACACGGCTGGTTAACTCCATACTGAACCACTTTAAGTTCGTGTTATGTTAGCTAACAACTGATATACTACATATACATACATATATATTTTGTATAGATACATATTTAACACCCAGACCCTCAACCGACAAATTTAGTTAAGCACAAAGATGTCGGCCGGGCCGGGAATCGAACCCGGAACCTTCTGGTTAGCAGTCTGGCATGGTAACCGTTGCGCTAACGAGGTCGTCGAAATGTACTATATAAAAATAATATAACTAATGAAATACGTAAGAGAAGGAAAAATACACTAAAGGTGTATTCCGAAAGCCTCCTTGAAAGCCAATTACTCCAGACTAGGTATGCTCCAACAAAGGCCAGAATATCGCTGATTTGTGAGGTTACGCTCCCAGCTGGTCAAATGCCTAGCTGTACTGTAGAAAAGCCTCCATTAAATAAAAGTAAAAAGCGATTGTGGCTCGGTGGTACAAACGTCGGCTCTTCACTCAGACGGCCCCTGGTTCGATCTCAGATCTACACCAATGTCTTGTTTTTCATGTTTTATGTGGATTTGCACTCGCTTTATGGCGAAGGAAAACATTGTAAGAAAACCGACACATTTGAGGACCACATTATCCGAAGACGTGTGACATCCGCCAACCCACACTTGGCCAGCGTAGTGGATTATGGCCTATAATATCTCTATTTGTGAGAGAAGGCCCCGAGTCCCAGCAGTGGGAACATATAGTGGGCTGCTTATGCTTATGTTACGCTAAATAATAGTACTTTACCAACTATGTACTTACATATCTGTGTATATTGACTCACTTGACATTTGGATCGCGATCTTTCAACTTTCAAGAGTCTTTACGCTCGTTTCAAATTCCAAATAACAACTAGTCCCAGTTGGAGACCATTAATGTACTTACGTTGTTAAAAATAACAGTTGTTAAAAATAATAATACTTGTTAGAGATTTTCTGACGATACATTTCGTGTCCTTTTGATATCAATGACTTATGTTCAAAGGCAAAGTTTTTCGAAGTTGTTAGGTAAGTATTAAGTTTTTTATTTGACTGTTTGGGTCTACGAGAGTAAATTTAGATCTAAGCAGACAACTGTTGATTTGAATTTTTGGAATTAGCAACATCAAAAACTGTGTCGTACTTAAAAGTTTGTCGATTTGTGACACAGACCCGCTCTTTGAGATTTTTTCGTTATTTGCTAGTTACGGCTTGAGTTTAAATTGACTATGAATTTTCTAATATGCTTGACATTTTTTACAAGCTTAAATTACACTGGTAATAAGCACAACTAATTCCTCCGGCCCCTTTCCATTATCGGACGAGCAGGGAGACGGCTAGGAGGCACCGCTATATAGTTGAAGTTCCAAAAATCCGTACGAAGCGTTTCGCTTCCACATTTATTGAGCGGACCATTAAACTGTGGAACTCATTGCCGGAATCCCTGTTCCCTCTGAACTATAACCTTACTGTCTTCAAGGCGAGAGAGAATCGGTTTCTTCTAGGCAAGCGCGCTCCACCCTAGATTGCTACATCACTTAACATCAGGTGAGTTTCGATCAAGCGCTTGCCTATCCATCATAAAAAAAAAAAAGTAATAAGAGTTTATTATTTACTTTACTGCGTCGATCTTGTGCAGTTCTCGTCCAGTAGTACGAGGACTGCACCAGATCGACGCAGGTGGCACATGCAGAGGGAGGCCTATACCCAGCAGTGGGATAAAAATGGGCTGTGGATGATGATGATGATGCTTCAATATAGGTATCAAATAAAAGGGTTTCACTAGTAGCATACAAACTTCATGCTAAATTTATAATCTAAGACAGCATATTACATAATTTTGTAGGGGTTATTTACTCGTATTCTTTACTTGTTGTCATTTATCTCCAGTTAAGATAATATTAAAGTATCATATTATATGGCTAAAAGTTATTCGTATTGACAACAAACTACTTGTAAAGTTAATGCAGGTAACTCATGGTAAACTATCCCAATAAATTCTTCAAATAGAATGACTTATTGGACACTTCCAGATTTCGATCAGCAAGTTCAAAACTTTGTGGGTTTCACGTGAATTTAAATGTTGCTTCCAATGATTTAAAACATTGAAGAATTGCGTATTCGTGTGAATTTTGGCAAAATGTATGAGCATATAAATATAGTTATTCTATTTCGAAATCATAGATGGCGCTAGTGTCACTGCTCCCACGGACGGATTTTAGTTTGATTGTTGTATTTCTAATGGAATATACTGATACAACCTTTCGTGATCGTGTCCTGAAAAGGTCTTTGCCTTTTATGTTAGTCTACGCCGAGCTCGTTTTTTTATAGCAATTCACCTCAAGGTAAGCGATATTGCTATCTAAGGTAGAGCGCTCTTGCCTAGAAGAAACCGGTTCACTCTTGCCTTGAAAACCCCTAGAATATAGTTATCGGGGAACAGGATGTTTGGCAAATAATTCTACACCATGGCGGTTCGCACAATTAAGGTGGAGTCAAACCGCTTAGTGCGCGACTATAGCTTTTATTAGCACAGAACATTTTGGAAACAAATCTTGCTTCATGATAATACTCGTATGTAGCTGTATGTGAAGTACTGAATAAGTATAACTGTATTTTTTCTTTGAAATTTTTGTATTGTAATTTTTTTTCAGTTTACAAAATTTTCGTTCTTACTATACTATCCTTTGTAAATAATTTTCACTTTATTATTCTTAAGTATAGTTCAATTCTTAATAAATATATGTAGATATAAGTTTTCAAATTCTTCAACTTGCTGTTCTCTTCACACGCAATATTCTACGCACCCCTTGACAAGTTTCTCAAGGGAAATAACAAGTTGTGCTACTTCGCTTCGTTTTGAGTGAAATTTAGGCAAAACGTTAATCTACTTTTGATTGCGTTACTTCTAGTTTTAAGTGAGGTTTGTCTGTAACATTAATTGAAGATAGAGCAAAACAAACGGTTAAGCATTTCTTAATGGCTATTTTGTTTAAAGACTCTGAATAGGTACCAAATAATTTACGGTTTTGTCTGTTGCCCTATTTGTTAAAAGCTATTGTTTCATTGAAAGTCTTCTAAAAACAGACCTACTTACTCCTTGGCCATTTTAAAACATTGCGATACTAAATCGAGAGTTTATTGAGTTTACAATGTTTCTTATTAGTAAATACGTCAACAAAATTATAGAAAAGATTTGTCGACAATTTATACACACACAAATACAAAATTACAAATGCTTTCACACTTATAGCTCCCCTTATGATTTACTCTTGTACCAGACACATAAACATACATCCGAATTGATTCGTTGAAATTTCACAATTCATAGAGTTATTAGGATTAAATAGAACCCAGTACCTCGGGCTTAACTACTAGAGAACTAATAGGTCTAAGAGATGTTCATTTGTCTTTTGGACATATTTTTTTTACTAAGGAGTAAAAAAAAGTGTCCAAAAGACGAATGAACAATTAATATAAGAATTAATGGTAGCTAGCTGTAAGGTACAGCTAAGTGTTTCGCCAGCATAGCGCGTAATGAGCGACATACGAATGAGCGACAGTCTGGCCCTAGGTGAAGCATGCCTAACTAGAATAAATAGCCTTTTTTTAAAGAAGAAATGCACTGATGCTCTCGCGCCGTAGAGGGGGGCGTCGCCCCCCTTGAGGTGGGTCCGCTCGGACTGCGGACAGCGGCCTGGGCGGGGAGAGCAGTGGCAATGCGCGAAGCGGTCCTGCATCCCTGCCCCCGTCGTGAGATGGGACACCGTGAGGTTTTAGTCGGTAGTGACGGCCCTTCTGGCCGTCGAGTCCGACATACCCCGCTCGCCTCCCCCAGGCTTGCAGCGGGAGATGCGTAAATCTCCCGCTGCAAGCCGTCACTACCGACTAAAACCTCACGGTGTCCGAGCGGACCCACCTCAAGGGGGGCAACGCCCCCCTCTACGGCGCGAGCGATGCCCTGGGACAACCAAAGGCATCGTCTCAGAATAAATAGCCTAGAATGAGCGGCTCTGAAGGAGTCTGCCAAAACACACTGTAATGAGATTGGTGACAGATTTTTTTCTAGCTAGCGTTGCTAGCTAGGCGAACACTATAAAATGCCCTACTACTATGATACAGTTGCCTCACGATGTTTTCCTTTACCAAAAGCACGAGTTCAGTGGCAGGAATCGACCCCACGACTTTTGGAACGTAAGGCATCCGCAATCTCCACTGAGCTATCATCGCTAGTTTAACAAGCTGTTGTCATATTCTTTTTCTTTGTTTCAGGTACCACAACAGCCGAATGATAAACTACGACGTAGAACGAGGTATCAATGTGACCACAGACCCTGCGCTTCGTCTATCAGACCTGCTCATTCCAGCTGCGACTGTAACCCACGCAGGGAATTATACTTGTGTGCCGAATAATGCGGTGCCTGCCAGTATATACGTCCACATATTTAATGGTAAGTTTGTTAGATTCAAATTGTATATATGTACTGTAGTATTGGTTAAGGAGACTGGTACGAATGAAAGAAGCCGGTTTATGATGACATTGACAACTGTTTCATTTTTTAAAAGTCTTCACAGACTTACCACATTTGAAGATCTCGTTGGCGTAATGGTTACCATGCCGGACTGCCAATCAGAAGGTTCCGGGTTTGATTCCCGGCACGGCCAACATCTTTGTGCTAAACTAAATTTGTTGGCTGTCGGTCTGGGTATTAAATATGTATCTATATTTTTTTATGTATAATATGTAGTATATCAGTTGTGTTAGCAACCATAACACGAACTAGAAATGGTTCAGTATGGGGTTAACTAGCCGTGTGTGAAATATGTCCTAATATTTATTATTATTATTTATTTTATTATATACCATGGTTTGTTCTGTACCACGAATAGTTTCTTCTATAAGGCATTAGACAGTAATATCGCTTTGCATCAAGCTTTGTGAGGAGTGCTGGTACAAAAAGTATTTCAAGTATATTTAATTATATACGGTGTTTGGATGGGAGACCATGCACAATACTGTCGTTCTTCCAGTGGCATTTTCACCTGGGCGCTACCGTGGGTCAGATGACACGTTAAATTGTAGGTCCCGGCTGTTAGTCTTAGTACAAACAGTCGTTAAGCCAAGTCAGAGATCTTCGAGCGGCTTGAAAACTCTCGACACCAAAGCTTGGCCACTTAGCTCATACGACGAAGAAAAAGTATATTTGATTGTTTTTGGAAAACAATTAGAATTACATACAATACTAGCTGACCCCGCAAACGTTGTTTTGCCTTAAGTACAGTTAAAAACACTATAATTGATCAGTTATCGAGTGGGATGAAAAATGATTAAATTACTAAATTGCTTATATAAAATAGGGGTTGGTAATAAACGGTAAAAATGTAGGGTTGTGTGTATCTTTGATGCCACATTAGAAAAAAATAAAAACAAAAATTTCATAAAAAATTATAAAAAAGTTAAAGAGTGAAAAACCCTTATCAATTAAGGATGAAAAATAGAAAGCAGCCGATTCTCAGACCTACTGAATATGCATATTAAATTTGGTGAAAATTGGTCTAGCCGTTTTGGAGGAGTACGGTAAATAACATTGTTACATGGAAATTTTATATATTAGAAGATTAAAGTTACAGATACAATTGTAAAACGAAACATTACAATAGTATTAGAAAGTTTTAATACTGTTGTAATGTTTTGTAAACTTGGGGTAGCGAAAAACGTACTTATAATTCAAAACAAACGCAACCTAGAACTAATGGATAAGATTTTTTTACTAACTAGAAAACTAGGGCTTTCCTATTGCTTTAATTTCTTTCCATACCACAAAAACATCTTCTCTTCTGAAAACACAGACTTCCAATAAATTTTATTATTCATTCAGCCAAGTAATTTATTAGGGAAGCCTACTTACGCCTATTCCTCTATATTGAGAAATAAAACTTAGGTATTGCTGATCAAATTTATGCTATCTTACTCTTCTACTTGCTACGCTATGAGAATTACAATTAATGTATGCAAATTTTAGTGGTTTGACGTATTTAATTATTGAATTCTACGAGTATAAATACAAATTAACTGGTTATACAGTTATTTTATTAAATAACTTTTACATAACTGGTAATACTGTTATTTTTTTAGTTATTCCAGTTATTACCATTTCAGTCTTGTGTTTTTAACTTTTATTTGTTTATTATTTCATTGCAAAAATAATGCAAATTATACTAATTTGTATCAATCTCCTTTTCCTTATTTTATCATTACTGTGGGTCGTTACTCCTGCGCAATATGTATCCGTCGGAATCGAATCAGGGACCATCAGATTGAAAGTCCGATAGTTTCCCATCGAAACTGACTAGATTTTGTTTTTCAACTTATTTACTATCTTATAAATAAAATTTCCATGTCACAATGTTAGTTGCCGTAATCCACCGAAATAGCTTGACCGATTTTTACCAAATTTTATATGCGTATTCAGTAGGTCTGAGAATCGGCTACTATGTATTTTTCATACTCCTAAGTGAAGCAAAACCACGTTTGCCGGGTCAGCTAGTAATATATCGTATGAGTATAAGCAGCCAAATTATACTTCAAACGCAAAATTATAGTTTTACAACAATGTGAAATTAGCGCTGATATTTTCGCTTCATGAGACATGTCATCTTCTTTACCCGCGTCTTGAAAACAAAAGTGGATTGCGTCATACGAAATAGATACCTACTTCCAGTACTCATCTATTGAGAGAATGACATACTCGTAGTCTAGACACGATGTCTGCCAAAATAATCTAAATAATTTAAAATAAAGACAGCAAAATAGTACTTTGTTAATTTCTATCTTTAAATAGCTACATATATTTTTAGAGATATTTATTGATAATAATATTGTTTGCCTTAATACTTGTATACTGCATATACAAAAATATGAAGGAGCAAATTAAAAACCAGCGCTTGAGTACTTAATGCTCTCAGCATTATGCTGAAATTGCTCATTTTGTGCACATAGCTTTCTTCCTAGTTACCAATCGTAAATTTAATATGTATTATTTTTGTACACAATAAATGTACGTATTTTTTTTTAAAACAAAATCATTTGTTATGCCTGTTTATGCCATGACTTTTCGAAATGGAGAAACACCAATAACGTTCACAGATCAATCCAAACACAAACTAGAACCCACATTTAGAAACAGCCCTCCCAAATTATTTAAATACTTTCCTAACTTGAGCACCCAAAAACTAAGGGCTCCAGATCTCTAGCAGCAACCCAAACGCTTAGCCAAACTGTCCGTGCAAACTAATAACAAGCAAAGTCAACAAAATACCCTTAAAACACCCAAACAATAGAATCTTTCCCAAACCCCAAACAAAAACTTCGGCCAGTCCATTTCTTAGCGAAAAAACCGTTTACGCAAGAAAAACTGGCACAGATAAGCGAAAACGAACTTATTTAACAAACAACAGAACGAAAGTGCCTCCTACTTTCTTCAAAATAATATTTCTTCAGGACGCCATTGAAAAGCAATATAAAGTGACATAATAAAACCCTGGGCCGATAAGAAAGGACCCTTTTGACGGCAAATCGGAATATTATGAAAAATCAAAGTGAGATTTTTTACGCACTCAGTTGCAGTATTGTTTTAAGGTTTGTTAATTTATTTCTGTGCTACTAATATTTTAATCACAGTTTAAATTTCAAGACGAAAAATTTTGCATTATTAAATATTTTTACATGTTTAGCCATTTCCGTGATTACGAAACTCCTAGATCAAAATTGTACATTATTTAAATATTTTCAAACAATATTTTTATTTTGTACTATCCTCTTTCTTCTCATCTTGATTTTAGTTTATTATGTATATTTTCATAACACTTGTCTAGTTAAACTCAGCTAAAGCCGCGACAATGTGGCGTCGAAAGCCTTTCGGACTGTTTAGTGCGTAGTGCGTTGTCCCAAAACTCACCTAACATAATATGTATTCATATGACAACTTATCTATATTAACGTGTATAAGTATAATACATACCGCAATACTTATGTTATGCTATTCTAATTTAGAAATACAAATTGCATGTGAAGCTTTAAAATTAATGGGTTTCTATTCAATGTCTAACAGGAATACATTTTTTTTATCGTTCAATCGAGCAATTATTTCTTCAGTGAATGATTACCGAATTACTCACACGTTTTTTGGCACGTGTAACGTCAGTAATTGTCACATTTTGACACCTAAAAACGCCACATGAAATTGTCGCAGTGCGTCGACAATCCCAGAAATGTTTAAAATATTTTCAGCTGAATAGTCCCTGATTGACTGGATCCTTTGAGCCCGGCTCTCAATATCTTTCATTCGGGCCTCCAACGCTCGGGGTGTTGGGCGCAAATTGTATGACTATAGGGGTTTGTATGGTTTTAGGAAGGATTTCAAGTCTGATTGTGGGGTTTGGTTCGCATAAGTTCTGCGTTACCTACGTTACTCGTCTAGTTTTAGTACTCGAGATAGTTTTGTTCTGCTATAGCTGTAGTCGTGTTTATATATTGCTAGGTACTTGTTTTTTATTTATTTTTACTGAATCTGACTTTGTGTTATCTGACAGATAGCAAACCCGTTAAAGTTTAAACTTTGTATGTTTTTAATTGTTTTTTTTTACTTGGAATTTTTGATGATAGCATCAGATCACCTAGATCAGTCAGCTGAGCTACAGACGCTACTAAGAGACATGTGATAATACAGCACTTGCCCTTCTCTGTTACAAAACCACACCAAATTTCTCCTCAAAATACTGGGACGAAAATTGCCCATTGCTTATACAATTAATAACACTGTCTTTTTTGTCCACAGGCGAGAACCCAGCAGCCATGCAGTCATCATCATCAACAACCAGTTTCAACTACATCTACTTATTACCAATCTTGACACTCGATATCGTGCGGTGACAGTCATCTTAAAGTATTTAGGCACCTTATAGGTTAGTTGTAGGACGACTTAACTGTGTGACATGAATCGTGACTTGTGATGGATTTTTTATTTATTTGAAATCCTTTTTTAAATGGCAGTATCATTTATCTTGAGATTCAAGAGATTCTGTGACGTTGGATTGTAGTAAAAGGCTGTAGATTCTAGATATCTCTAGGAGTAAGGGTCTTCGCCAATCGATTAATATCTTTCATGGATCGTAAACCTAGCTGTCTCACATCACGTGTTTTCGCTCTAAATACTGCAGCACATATTTATAGTAGGAGAGCCGAAGAGGGGATTTTCGAAGTATCTTGAGCGCGTCAGATTAAGATGTGGGAGATACCTTGAACCCATTTAAGTACCTTCACTAAAACAAGCTTACCCGCTGGTGGGTTTGTCTGCTATAGCTATAGGAAAAAAAGTTGCATCGAAGAAATACTCCAAATTGACAGATTAAGCAAATTCAAACGTTATTAACGTCCGTAAGAGTTTATATTTAAAAAAATCGGGCATTATAAATGCAATACAATACAATCTACTTGTTACACGTCAAAATACAACACATGGAAGTGAAAGGGTAACAAACTTTCAAACTTTGACGACCAGTAACAGTCAAATCTTCAAGGGGGGAATATAAGTCAGTACATTTTAGCATCGTAGCCTCCCCTACTATTATTACGGAACTAGACACCACTTCGTTTGAGGATTTGTTTAAATATATTATTATACGTACTCATCAGACATAGCATCGTGTGCGAAAGTCCTTACTAAAGTAAAACTAAAAAATAATAGTAACAAAAAAGGTAACAATGAAGCCTCGTATCAAAATTAGTTTGTTCTGTCAAATAAGAAAAGGGTTTTTTCTTATAATTTGTCCCTTCTCCTTTCTTACGTTTCCATACAAAGGTAGCCTGGAAAAAATCGCTATAGGCCATAAGGCCGCCTTTTGTGCAACTTTTTGTATCTTTATTTATGTACAGATTAATATATAACTGTTTTTTGGAGTGCAATAAAGATTTTTTGTATTGTATAGTGTAAGTTAATTATCAACATAATTCTATCTAGTTTCTTTTTTGCCTATAACAGCAACGTCTCATTATTGCTACTTACAAGTATTTAAATGTATGTAAAGCTAAGCAAACGATTCATGTCCCACAGTTTATTCTTTAAAATATTAACCATACCCAAAAACGTAACCTAAACCTAAGAAGCTAAGAGACAATTTTGCGTGTCGCAAAATTACAAAGATTCAGTGAAGATTATTTTAAGCACCCGAGCTTAGAACATAATCGTTTACTTAATTCGTTCCATATGTCTAAGAGTTTAATTTTGAGGCGTCAGAACAAAAGGAAGGAACTTTTCGCTGTGAATGTAATTATTTTAAGACCTCATGTTAATGAGTGGTAATTTTCTGGAATTATTTAGTTTGAATTTACTCGAAATGTTTTGTAAGATTTTGCGGGCTTTGTTGCCATGTTAAAACATTTGTTTTGACGTAATTGGGTTTTTGAAAAAAAAAATTTTTGTGATAAATAGAAAGATTATATATTAGTTTTATAACAAAACTATTTTTTTTGCAATAGTTCAAAAGTTATTTCAAAATTAAAATTAATTTTTGAATCCAGTACCGAAGACACGCCGACAACTCCCGAACAAACCCGAGCACGTGTGACGTCATCATGTTAGTTTTCACTCAGACACTCAATGCAGTTGATAGGAAAATAATGAATACAAAGTATAATAAAACTAACATGATGACGTCACACGCGCTCGGGTTTGTTCGGGAGTTGTCGGCGTGTCTTCGGTACTGGATTCAAAAATTAATTTTTATTTTAAAATAACTTTTGAATTATTGCAAAAAAAAAAAATAGTTTTGTTATAAAACTAATTTATAATCTTTCTTTTTATCACAAAATATTTTTTTTTCAAAACCCAATTATGAAGCTTTTCTAGACATTTTGGTGCATCTACTAAAATCAGGTTTACCGGTTCTTAACCCTGCCGCGAAAACGAAGGGTTGATATAAGTTTGAAGTGTCTGTGTGAGTGTATGTCTGTTTGTGGCATCGTAGTTCCTGAATGGATAATGGATGGTTTCAGTTTTTTATTAGAAGGTATGATGATCGGCAGTATATTTAGCTATTTGATAGTAATCGGACCAGCATCCCGTAAAAGCCGCAGTCAAACATTGGCGGATGATATATTTTATCACAACTCAATATGGGTATCAAATGAAATGGGTCTGGCCAGTAGAATACATAATCGCACAGTAGAATAGCCACCAATGGTGGCGATTCAGCGGCACACACGACTAAACTAAATTTAAAGTAGCTCTGTCTCTTTTCATTCTGATCAAAAAGAGATGGTACGATCTAAACCATAGACAAAACATTTAAAATCACGTGAAACACGTCAGATTGAGAGCTGATACAATTGGGTGCGCTCTAAAATCGCTTACATTTTTCATATGTGACGTGATTTTAGTTGTTTTGTGTGTGGTTCGGAACGTGCCGTCTCTTTCTGGCTACCTAAGATGAAAAGAGACTGGACTTCTTTAAATTTAGTTGAGTCGTGTGTGCCGCTGAATTGCCACCAATGCTAAATTTGAAATGAAAGATGGCCGCTTCCGCAAAATGTTGTCGGGAATTTCTTAATTGTATAATTTATATTTGTTCAATCAGTTTTGTTAGTACCATTAATTGCGTTACAGCTTATGCTTAACAAAACCTGCGCATATAGATGACTGAATAATTCATTTTTAAATACGCAAATTTTAACTCTTAAAAGATATTGTAACTATAATTCAGAGTCAGTGTGAATGAAGATGCATGTTTTGTATTGATCATTAGAAAAATAATTTTAAAATTGTAACATGTGTAATGCTGAGTCATTTTAAAATTAATTGTGTATAAATTAAATTCCAATGTAATTTGCCGGGTAAAATGTGATTAAGTTAGAATTGGTTCTCCTTTTTTTTAAGAGAAATAAAAGAAATATTGTTTTATCAATAAATTAAAAATAAAAATTCTAATAATTTATATATAACATTTGTATTATATTTTGATGAAAATATAAGTCACTACTCATATTTTACTTATGTCATTAATTAATTAGAAATAAATGTATTTTTTTCTTTCATTTCTGTGAGAATGGTCACTTCAAAAGCATACCATTGTAAATATTGCATTAGTATTATTGTGATATAAATAAATATTAATAAGTTATGGTACCTAATTGTTATTTTGTAAATATTATTGTTTAACAATATATATGTGTAAGTCGTACGAGAAATAAATATATAAAATTACTGTTCATTTTGGTGTTTTTATTATAGTGTAGCGTTTATTATAAAATCTATTTTTTTTTCACAAAGAACCCTAACTTTATTTATAGAAAAGGAAATCGGGATCATATTGAAACATAATCCTACAATGGATATCTTATAAAATATGGTCTATTATTCTATTTGGTAAACAAAAAAATAAATAGAATGAAATATTAGTGATCCTTAGTCATAAATAAAAAAAAGTCAATACAGCAAATTAGAGCAGAATAAATCGATATTTTGGAAAAGCCAGTAACTTTTATTAATTAATGATACCAATAAAATTATTATTTAAACTAGGTGTTCCCTTACCTACGAATCACACAAGGATAATACTAAGTTTACTCATACTTTGGCGTGTTGGTAGAGCATTATCTAGTAATCGCCTGGTTAGCTACCAACGCACTAAAATATAAAAATCTGTCGCGGAGCACCTATAAGCAACGATTTGTTCCAACAGTCTCTTCGAGAGCAAATTACTCCAGACTAGGAATGCTCTACGTACTGACTCTAGTGGTTACGCACCCTACTGGTCAAATTTATAGCTATATAATTGATGAAAAACAAACTCATATCGGCTTTTTTGGCCAACTGGTACTTACAATTTGAGTGAATAGGTTTTAGCAGATTACTATAATTTTCCAGTCATTGGGTCAATAACATAATTAACATGTTTTTATATGTAGGTATATAGAGACACATTTCACACACGGCTGGTTAGCCCCATACTAAGCCATTTCTAGTTTGGATTTTGGTTGCTAACACAACTAATATACTACCTATACATACTAAAATATTTTAATATAATACATATTTAATAACCAGACCGACAGCCAACAAATTTATTTCAGCACAAAGATGTTGGCCGTGGTGGGAATCGCACCTGGAACCTTCTGATTGGCAGTCCGGCATGGTAACCATTACGCCAACGAGGCCGTCGTCATTTATCAATCAATTATCGAGTTAGAAATAGTTCAGTATGGGGCTAACCAGCCATGTATGAATGTGTCGAAAAAAAATTAATAAAAACTAATTATAAACAGTAACAACTACAAATGTAAATTGAATTGTGGAAAAAATAGATTGTAGCATTGACGTAACATTCCATCGGCTTTTACATAAAAGGAGTAAGTATGTAGATACCAGCCAGTCGAACCAATTAAACCACATATTTTGTTTTACGTGACAAATATTGGAGGACACAGTTAGAATTTAATTAGATTAAAGATATAGATTATGAAACAATGTAATTACACTGTGAAGGTCGGAGTAACAAAACACCTAATAATATCCGATATATCCTACAAACATTATATCGAACCAATAAAAAAGAATGGCTCTCTGACATTCTCAAAAATATTATCTCACTAATTAATCTTTTTTTTTTTAACACATTCACACACGGCTGGTTAGCCCCATACTGAAACATATCTAGCTCGTATTATGGTTGCTAACACAGCTGATATACTACATATACATACATACATATTATAATATATAAATACATATTTAACACCCAGACCCACAGCCAACAAATTTAGTTAAGCACAAAGATGTTGGCCAGGCCGGGAATCGAACCCGGAACCTTCTGATTAGCAGTCCGGCAAGGTAACCTTTACGCCAACGAGGTCGTGAAATCGAGTATTAACTTTAGAAATAAATTATATTATGAAACTAAATAAATATTTAAAAGGAGGTATGCAAAGCCCAAAAGAAAAAAAAAATAACAATAGCTAGGAATTTTATTTAATAAACCGTCTGGTGCTTAGTTATCAATATGAATTCAGATGGAAGCCTATGCTAATGGGGAATATAGCTTAATATTCATAACTTAGATTCCGGAGGACTATTGATCTGACTTATCTAGACGCTTGTCACGTCACATCTCTGGGTTTCTACCACAGTGTAGATATCGATCAGAGATATATTTTTATTTGATATTCTCCAATAATAGTTGTGTTTGTTTTTTTTTTATCTCTGAAGCATATTATGGACATTTGGATTTTTTATGTTTCTGGCGTATTAATTATCGAACCGCTCTTGATATATACATTTACCTGCTGTGCTGAGGATAGATATAGGTATAGATATATTACCAGATATAACGTAGAAGATCCTTGAATAATAATTATTATAAGTATATAGAATCGTTTAAGAAAAAAATACAGTTACATAAATATGTAGTCCATCCATTGAATGAAGCGTTACTTTGCGGAAATCTGAAAAATTTAGTGTACATACGAATACTTAGTTGGCACATCATACAATCGATTTTATCGTTTTTAATTACGATAGTTGAATACTAGGCGCCTAATGATAATATAGAAACTATTTTTTGTGACTTACAAATATCTTTCCAAGTATTGCGTAAATTCCTGCAGGAACGAAAAGTTCATTAAGCTGTTTTACTTACTGCAGTTCTCCCGCTGTGACGTGAAGCAGGTCGGTGGAAAAGTCATAATATTTAACGGTAATTTCCATGGGGTCGGATGGCAAAGGAGATCCTCGCTTCTCGAACCATTTGCAACTCTATCTTTATTAAGATAAGGCTTAATATTAAACTGTAAACTGACACGTTAACGTTCAAGAAAATTATTAAAGAAACTTAGATAAATTTAAATTTATTTAATTAATAGTATGCTGTTCATAAAACTTCATGATGAGATAAGGCCGGCGTATAATAAAACTATAAATGTTTATGGTAGAAACTCTTAAGTGTCTAGTCAAAAATCTTTACTAGGAAAAATATTAAGTAAGAATAGATGGCAAAAATATCGTCAAAAGATTCTAGAAGCTTACTCATGACTAAGTAAAATTGAAACTAATGTGGTTTTGACACATTCATCTTGATTTATGAAGGAAAGAATCTACGTATCTTTCAGCTACAGGTCTGGTTGAAGCTTCAAACTTATTTTCTAGTCAGTAGAAAGTTTTATAAAATGAGAGCTAAGGCACGATATTTTTGGTAAGGTGTCTCGTGAAAGACATGCATGTTTACAAAAGGTTGATACGAGTATGTAGCGTATTTTAGTATTCTGAGATCAACGCTGTTATTACTATTACATTATAGAATAAAAATTAATACATTTTAAGGTAAAACAAATCACTTATTGTCCACCCCAGATCGCTCCCGCTATAAAGGTGTCTATAACACTAGCCGCATTGCCGCGCTGAATAACAATAACCAACCAGCACAAGGAACAAGCTTGCCTGAGTCACTAATTTTCTCAACCGGCTTCCGCCTTGTCCCGCAAAAAATTACAAAACTATACCGAAGTATATTTTGTAATGTAATTTAAATTATTCGATATTCAACATTTCTAAACATTAAATAGCCAGCCATAAATACCTACATTTCGTTAAAAAAATATCTAATGAAGTCGGGTTGATATTATTATATAGTCCTACATATATTAACTTCAACTGAGTAATTGTAGTGATACCAATAAGACGAGTAGAGATACCAATCGGAAATACCATTAACACAAAAAAATCCCTTTTCAAGGAATAACATATACTCGATAGAACTAAACATCTACATACTGTATCTTTCTGTCTTCACCCTACATGTTTAACTAACAACATTCGACCTTACATCTAACATCCCGTAGTTCATCAAAAACTAATTTGCTCTCACAAATGGCCACCCAACTCAGGGATTCCAGCCACAATGCATTCTTCGGATAAAAGGGAATCCTCATTCGGTTTTTTTCCTTCTATTTAGTTGTTTTGGAGGCCACAGTACAAGGAAAGTCTATTAATGAAGCGGGATAATCTTAATGGGGTTGTATCTTGAGGTTAAATTTATGGTGCGGCGCTTTGAAAATCTTACAAATCCAATCTCCAAGGTTTGATAACTGATTACTGACTTCAAAACTGATAAGCTTTGTTTGTATATGTTTCAACAAGTTTATTTCTTCAATTCCATACTTTTTGTGGTTTCGTGTATTTACTGAATCTACTAAATTCAAAATGTACTAAATATGAAATTTATTGTAGCAATAAATATCTGTTAAAATTAGATTATCCTTTTATACACTTCACAGTCAAAACCGAAAACAGTGTTTAGATTAGTAATCCGCGACAGCTGGTTTCAAGCCATATGCTCATATGATTAAGGAACCTGCGCAGCAAACCTTATTTTCTATTTTTTTATTTCTGAAAACATCAAAACAAACTCATGTGCACTGAGGACCTGTGTTATCAGCAATTGTCCTGCAAGTGCATTATGACCTATATTCCTTTCCTTGCGATTGTATACCTTGAGTGCCAGCTATGGGAAAACATAGTGGAACGCTGTACCTTAGCTAAAACCTATTTATGGCTCACGTCAGCACTCTCTCTCTCTCTCTCTCTCTCTCTCCCATGGTTATCTCTGTAAGGTAGGAAGAAAAATATCTAAGAAATCTATCAATTTCATTTAGACAAACTTAGTACTTAGCGCTTAGTTTATACGGAAAAAGGAAGAATAAAACTAGTTACGAAAATGAGTTAACCCTAATGATTAACCTGACCGCTAGACAAAGTTTTCTACCGTATGAGAGATCCAGAGAGTTATAAGACATCGGGGTACCAAGACTCCAACGAAATATTTGAAATAAAAACAATGTTATAGAAAGACGGTCATCATAAATCATATCCCTTCTAAGCCGATAGAGGCGTTAATACGTACAACAAATATCTTGATTCCAGCGAAACTATTTCAAACCAAGGATATAAATTATAGTTATGACATCAGAACTATATACTGTGGACAGTATTGTTTCTATACTAGGTACTACTGTTTTTAGATAAGCTAATCAAATTATTACTTGGCTGAAATTTTTTGTGGAAATATTACAGCGTTTAATCAATGAAAGCATTGATTTGGTGGACATTTTTGTAGCTAGTCGTGGACTATTTTTTTATAACAGAATTTTTGTCAAATGCTCTTAGACTATAAATGCAGATAATTAGTTCAAAAAATAATTAAAGGTACGAAAAACACACTTACATACGGTTTTCTAAAAAACATTTGCCAATAAATTTCAGTCCATATTCGATAAATATTCCTTGGCAAACTTCTGTTAAGAAAATAAGCATTTATGTTTAGCCTACTTATTAGGTTCTTAGAGAACCTAATAAGTTACCAAGATGAAATTATGATAACTAATTATTTGCTCGTGCAAAAGAGTCATCATCCTTTTTATATGGGATATAGAAGGAAAAAACCTAAACTACAAGAAAACGCTGATGGTGTGATTTATTTGACTTTGAACGCGCCAAATGAAATCGAAGCCAAAGAAGATACTTTCAGAATATTTGGTATGAATATGTGAGCGAGCTGTCATATGTTTTTATATGAAGAATTGCAATTGAGAAGATGTGAAATGAAGAATGATCCGTGGAGGGACCCGGGCGTCCCCCACAATGGACCTGCCCAAGAGAAATCCCACAATGAATAAATTCTTCGGGAGAGTCACAACCCTCAGTAATGAGGAATACGACTAAGGAGAAAGAGGAGGAAAGGAATGTTGAAAATCTTATGTATGTTGAAACCTATAATCATTAATGTAAGTCTTGTCTCATGCATGTTTTGCTTGTATCATCGACTAATAAACACAATAGACGCTTGATCTCTTGTTGAAAATCGTACTACGGTTGTCATTCGATACACGTAGCGCCATCTATTCATATTTTCTTGAAATTATTTCACTCGAGTCACGCAATCTACAATCGTTATATCACTACGCGGTGCGTTGCGGTAATTGGCGGCAACTAGGCTGCACGCTCGATGTGCAGCGCCATCTAGGTTACATCGGTAATTATGGAAAAATTCCGCACCACGTTATATGTGAATCATATGTTACAGCATACTGAAGTGCTCTGTGCAGGGGATGCATGGAGGCAGAGGAAACGGTCAAGCATGTGCTTTTGGAGTGCAGGAGCTTGACGAAACAGCGAGAAGAATTCCTCGGGACACCGAGGACGCTGCGGGAGGCCTGCGCCGGCGTACGCGAGCTGCTGGCCTTCTTCGGCGAGATCGGCTGGCTGGATTAGCAACCGCCAGTCGGCCCCTACGCACAGTGGAAGCCGAAGGACTTCTAGTTGCGAAAAGGAGCATGCACATCAAGTAGTATCAAGTAGTATATGTGAATCAACAATTCTCTCTAGAATTCTGGTCTCGGCTTGTATAATATAACTTTTTAATAAAACACCTGTTTGTAACAGGCTGCAGAATAGGCTTTCAGGTAAACAAAACGAACTGAGGGGTCTCTGGAGTTCAAACCACAAATGCATAAAACAACACAACATAATTTTCCAACTCTAAAGTACGATATGAACGTAGAAATTCAAATTCAGTGCCAGTTAATTAGGAACTCAACGAAACTGACCCTTACTTCCGGTTCCGGTCTCGCCGGTCTTTCCCCACTTCCGGTGGCCATTTTTATTCTTTTCCCGAAAGCATATTAATTTAACTCGCGTTCCTGTCGGCTGGTTAATTAAAAAGATATTTAGGTGTTTGTTTGCTTTTTGTGAGAGGTGATTTTTCCGGAAAAAGAAGCAGACGTAATTTTGATAACCGTTTTTTAAGAGACTGAAATATTATGGAAGCTTTTTTATGCAAAATATGGTTGAAAAGACCTACACATATATTAAAACCTCTCAACTCAAATAATAACCCCGCATTAAAAAGTGAACTTTTGCGTAACAGTTACGTTCTATTGGTGCCGTCAAAAATAAAATAAACGGTTACGGTTCAAAAATAAAATAGACGGGGTAAGGTTAATTATTAAGCATACAACTATGGCTTACGTTACTTACAATACTAAATTAGTGTTAATCATATCACATATAGAATTTTGCAAAAACCTAACCTAAAATATTTTAAGCTAATTTGAAAATCTCTGAACTTGCTCGTAATTTACCAATTTTCCAAAGTTATTTTTAATGATATTTCCTTCTTTCTAACTTACTTGAATTTTATTTCAGCTCAAATTATGTTTGTAAATAATATAAAACTTTTAATTAGTTAGCTAAATACGTAAATTTTACTCCATGTATACGATGTGTTTGAAGTTGCTTGCAGAACGGATGATCAGAAGCATAACTTACGTGTTTAACTACTATAATAGAAATATAGAAAACCCTTTCACCAAGTTTTATATAAAATTTATCAATAAAGACCTCGTTGGCGTAAAGGGTACCATGCCGGCCTGTCAATCAGAAGGATCCGGGTTCGATTCCCGGCCCGGCCAACATCTTTGTGCTTAACTAAATTTGTTGGCTGTGGGTCTGGGTGTTAAAGATGTATCTATATAAAAATAAGTATGTATGTATATGTAGTATATTAGCTGTGTTAGCTACCATAACACGTTCTAGAAATGGTTCAGTATGGGGTTAACCAGCCGTGTGTGGAATGTGTCAAAAAAAACTGTTTAAACGTTTGAGGGAGTAGAAGTAACAAACACTAAGAAAGTTTCGCATTTATTATATAAGGTAAATAATAATAATCGTTTATTAAATATATTTTTATTTGCAGGCAAAATTTGTATGGAAATGTGAGAAAGAAGGGAGGTGTACAACAAATTATAAGGAAACAAGAAACTTAATAAATATAAAAATAATTAAACTAATTTACTGAATAAACAAAAAGGAGAAATTAAACCTTTAATACTTACGTATAATTTTTATTTTTATTTCTTTATTTGGTACTGTCACAAACAAAAAGTTGACAATTACAGTTTTACTTAATTAACAATACCACTATAAACCTTAAGTCCTATTACGACTGTACACAGCTTTCGTTATAAAAATATAAACATAAATATAAATATTATATAAATTACATACTAAAGTGATCTACTTAAAAAAAATATGAGAATAAATTAACAAAATTTTTAAAATTGAGAAAAGGTTTAGATTAAGTTATTTCATTAATAATTTACGATCTAAAAGAGGCAAATGTCGAAAAAATGTTTTTATCTAATAATAATGTGTTATGGGCAGGTAAATATGACGCAATTTGCTTTCCCCAGTCAGGAGTAGAGTCAATAGAGATTAATTTCAAATTAATTAGGAACTACCAGAACTCCAGCCATATTAACGTTTGTTAGCCTTTGGGAATTTCTACGATCTACCCACATCGACCTTTATCATAGATGATGAACAACGGTAGATTGTGACTTTGAAATTCTAGAAACTGGTATTTTCCACTTATAATAAAATTGTACAATCTTAATATATATAAATCTCGTGTCACAATGTTTGTCCTCAATGGACTCCTAAACCACTTAACCGATTATAATAAAATTCGCACACCATGTGCAGTTCGATCCAACTTGAGAGATAGGATAGTTCAAATCTCAAATTATAGTCGCAATTTTAATTTATTGCTAATTATTGTCTGTTATTATTTGACAGTCACAATTATTTGTTAACTCCAAATGATTCTAACAGATGTCGACACCTTTCGACTGGGTTGAGTAAGTAATCAATAGATGGCGCTGCTATGGTAAATCTACGAACGTGTCATATAAGCTACACTATCTATTTTTCATACCCCTAAGTGAGGCAAAACAACGTTTGTCGGGTCAGCTAGTGAGTTAATAAAACAGAACCAGAATCTTGATCTTTTTAATTGTAATGACGCAGAGCTTGTACAAGTAATCAGAGATGTGTAAAAAAGTATAAATTTAAAACCAATTAGTTAAGTAGTTTAATTTAATATGTATGTGTGTAGTGTATACCTAATGAACTTTAATAAGGGAATTGGATTCAATATATCTGTAAGGCTTATTATAAGTGTATGGAATAAATAAATAATATTGTATTCCTAACCATCATTTTATATTTATATTTACATACATAGCTCAAGATCCACATATTTTTTAGTATTTAATAAAAGAACAAAATGACGACCTCGTTGGCGTAATGGTTACCATGCCGGACTGACAATCAGAAGGTTCCGGATTCAATTCCCGGCACAGTCAATATATTATGTCCTAATATTTATGGTTATTATTAATATATAATACAAAAACCAAACCAAAATTATAATACTTCATTAAAAACACCTACAGTCGACTGCAGACCACTTCAAATAAACTAACGTCTTATCTTCTTAACACATAATTTGCAAATTAGGTAAACTACGAGTAGGAACCTAACTAAAGTCCAAGATACCTTTTTCAAATTAATTCGGGACTTAATTTTGTGACTATCTTTAGGTGTCTCAATGATCATCCTACCAAAAACAGCCGATTCCAGTTCTACTAAGTTCTTCGTTAATACGCAAGTAGTATAATTTCCTTTCAAGCTATTCTTACCTGTCCCTAAAAGGGCAACATTGCCGGGAAAACCATTCTAATTCACCCTCCGACCGCATTTACCATAGTCCGTAAAATCACGTCAGATGATGGGAGCAAAAAAATCTGTCTGTGAGGAGCCTCTTAAATAATATCCTATTGAACATCTGCTTTGGGTCGGGCCAAGTTGAAGAATGGAGCGATTAATTGATATTTTCGACACGAGCACTAGAAAACTATAATCATCATCAGCCACAGCTGGTTCTAATCCCACTGTTATCTGTCTCGGTCCTGTGCCAAGCTAGTCCAGGTACGTCCCGCGACATCTGAAAAATTGCCGAGCCATCTTGCCGCCAAAGAAAAATTAAAATTAATGAAAATACATTCATCTGCCAAATTAGTGCTTAGCCCATACAGAAAGAGGAAAAATAAAAATAGTTATATATTGTATACGAAAATAAGTTAACTGCAATAAGTAACTTGGCTCTGGACATAGCTTAAAAACTGTCATCCAGCGGCAAGATGCCGCTTTCGTTCATTTGGTCGTCCAGCGACAACTTCCCGATGGATGACCAAATGAAAGAAAGAAAATCTTTTACTACCATGCAATTCGAAATAGACATCGTCATTTATTCACAAAAAAAATCGCTCTAGAATCGTTTTTAGTCCACCACGTGTGTTACCTGGACGATTTAGCGGCAAGCGAGTCTTCTCAAGGTAGTTCAAATCTATCTATCTACAAATGCGGACAAAATACCACACGCTGTTTCGCAAAATTACTTTTTGGAATTCATTAAAGTTATGTAGATGGGCATACGTAATGGCACCATGATAGTTCATTAAAGTAATGGGATTTGACACGGTTGATGTTGAAATCATTGGTAAATTTTGTTTGCGCCAGTGTGCGTCATCCCATGTTGCGTTATATTTTGGAGTTCAAAGAAAACTTTTAGAAACTCATTTCGAATGAAAAGGCGAACCTGGAATTGTTTGTAAGCAGCGGGGTGGAGCGTAAAATACATACCTATATTCTAGTTAAATAACAAATGAGTAAGTGTTTGAGTATTTGTAGCCCCACCGAAAAAAACGTTTGTCGAGAACGTTCTTAGCTATGTGAGATGAAAATCGGTACAACATGGCGGTCGAACGACGAATAACTAAAATTTTTATAACTCACTCAATATGGGTATCAAATGAATGGGATTAACTAGTAGATTAAAATATACTAAGTCAGTTTTCAAAATCCAAGATCCCTTCCACAACCTCAACATTTTGTCGGGGCTTTTTTTTATTTACTCTTGTGCTTTATTCATTTAAACATGAATCGATATAAAATATTTGTTTTATAACACCTACAATACAAACTAAAAATGGTTCAGCATGGGGCTAACCAGCCGTGTGCGTGATAAGAGTATAGTAGTTTATTATAATAAAATTATTATATTCTAAGTGAGAGTTCAGTAGCTGAGAATCACTGTCGAGATCATACAGCCAGGACCTACTAATTTCACAGCGAGAATGTTAGTTTTCAAGTCGACTATCCAAATTGGCTGAAGTACGACATAACTTAATCATAACAATGACAATAATAACATAGACCACAGACACTTAGAACTAAATTAAAAATATAATCCCAACTTACATACATCAATATAAAACTTGAAGTTGGTCCCACCAAATAAAATACGTTTCTTAGATAGGTCCTTACATAACTACATATTCCAACAAAGTCTAAAAGCCTAGCAATGAAAAGGTATAAAAGCCATTTGTACCTACCTCTCTTATCTGTTATCTGCGTCCTAGTACCTAAATCCCATGGGCAGTGAACCCTAAGAGTCCCAACCCTGCCATGCCAGGATAAATCTACCTTCTCTCATGCCTAGTGTCCATAGAGCATAGGAGAAATTGACTCCACTTTGAATAGAGATTCTTTTACACGCGGCTGGGTAGCCCCCATAGTAAACCATCTCTAGTTTTAATGCAAACGGTTGCTAACACAACTGATAAACTACATATACAAACATACTTTACATAGATACATATTTAACACCCAGACCGATTTTGTCTTGAGTACTACTCGTATAATTGACAAGTAATCAACATCAGAATAGGAGAACAGGAAAATCGAGTTAAATTCCGATGCTATAAAAATATTTTTAATCATATTAGCGAAGTAGTTGCGTAATTTTTTGCTTAGAAGAAAGTAATAGAATTCACAAAAAAGGTAAAAATAACTGATGAATAAAAAACCTTAGCCTATATAAGTGATAGATAGCTGGGAACTTTTTCAAAGTGTCGCTAGAAAATGCCCTGAGTTGTGACGCTAAATGTGTACCTATAACTCGAGTCAACAAAGGAAATCTTTAAAAATCCATGCCCTCTTACTTTGGATAACCATATGAGAGTGAGCAACATGAAGCAAAATTTCATGTTTTTTTTATTCATGCGAGTTATACTAGAGTATACTACAATACAATATAACTTTATAGTACACCTAATACAAAAAAAAAATATTGCATTAGAGGAAAAAACAACAGAGGTAGTACATTCGGCGGCCTTATCACCTAAGGCGATTTTATTTATATCATTAATAGAATAATGTTCGAATATTTACTATACTCGTACTTATTCGCCCGGGCCTCGCAGTAATAATGCGCAGTAGTAGTACCAATTATTTTTATTGATTTATTAATCTTGCAAAAAACAATTACATAAAAAATAAAAATAAAATTAGGGGTAAACAACTCTTATCACTTTTTATATTATTATTATGAGCCTATTTTGTCCCATTGAAGAGCAAAGGCCTCTCTACCCTCTTTCCATTTATCACGATCTTTTGCAATTTCTTGCCCGTTTTTGCAGTGTTTATCCAGTTCGTCCCGCCATCTCCGGCTGGGCCTGCCGCGACGTCGGACGCTCTGTGGTACCCACTGGGTGGTGCGTTTAGCCCACAGATCCTCCGACATCCGACTGATGTGCCCAGCCCACTTATATCACTTAGGGGTGTAAAAAATAGATAGTATCCAATTTTCAGATTTACTGTGTATGCAAATAAAATTTGGTAAAAATCGGTCAAGCCGTTTCGGAGGAGTACGGTAACTAACATTGTTACATGAAGTTTTATAATATTAGAAGATTAGATATTTGAACCAATGGGAGTTTTAATTAATTGATTTGGTTTTTTTTTTATTCTCCTACCACCGATTTACATGTCGGAGACCTATTTTACATAAGGTATTCCTTTCATACCAGTTCTCGCTTGCATGCCTTTCGTACTTGCATTCTCCATACTTTTTCTTTCTCTCATTCATCATCTTTTTTTCAATTGATTTGGTTAAGATCGTTCATGTAACTAGGATTATAAGTTCCGTGGTTCGTACCGGTGTTTTTGGGTAATGCCGTCTATTGCGGACCCAGGAGGGATTCAAATTGCTTTTTATTTCTATTTATGCCAGGGGAAATGTTTGCTTTTGTAGTAAGTAGTGAGATAAGCTGGTACATAAATCAGGATAGGCATTTCCGGTTCCGCTTTCCGCAGACCCGCAGTAAGTTTTTACTTAGCTGAAGATTGTGTGAGATGGAAAAAAAAATACGAAAAACTCGTTTTATGACACTCTTACTTATTTCAAAAGTAGAATACATTTTTTTCAAGCGATGTTTATAAGTAAAATTACCAGCCTTTTGCGTATATACCTAATTCAGATTCAGATACATTTACCTATTGTCAAATTGTAGATATTATGGTGTAGGTATAAGGTAAATCTAGTCCCAACAGTCTATCATATTAACTTGCATGTCAAATAAAATTTTAAATAAAAATATAACACAAATAGCGGGGAGCAAGTGAAACTAAATGTCACGATATTAAATATACCTATAAACCAACATCTACCTATAGGTTTTCAATTCTATCGGTAAAAATAATTTCTAACTACGTATAATAATTAGAACTTGGATGTTAAATAATCATATAATGTGTTTTAACATGTTTTAGGAATATAATGGTTAGATCGTTGATAACAGAAATAAGTGTATAGAATACGTCAAGAACCATGGTTATGCCGCGATTGGCTTAACTGTGATACAATAACGTAAAATCGCGCTGCATTATGCTAATTTCAGACCTCAGGAAGAAACATTAGTCAGTATACCATGCTTCTCACACAACATTTAGTTTTGGACAATAGAACTAACTCGTTTAATAAATGCAAATGCTAAAATGGATTTTTTAACTTTACCTATGTTACACTTTTCAGTGCGCAACAAATTGATTGTAGCATTGACGTACGATTGCCTACATTGGCTATTGGCTTCTACAAAACACTTGGTTGGGTTATATAGAACTGGCTACTAATTAACCTTTCACTGCCTTACTTAGGTAGAAGTATGGAAATACGCTTGACCGCAGAGTGACCTGACATTTAATGGTCCCATCCTGTCTAGCGGGTAAACCGGCGCCGGTACAGTGGGATAGTCAGGCCCAGCTGTTTGTTTTGTGAACATATTTTCAGGTATGTATGGTTATATTGTAAAGACGGCATTAGGCACATCGAAAGGAACTGGTGAAGCTTCACTGAAGATAGTGATGATGATGATGTCGTCCGCTTCGTGTCCACCGATCCAGCTGGCCGAGTCTCAAAAAAAGCCTTTCGCAATGGTTTCATTTATGGTCTGCCCTCTGACTTGCCATAGAAAGCGACATTTTTGTATCAATTGAGACTAAAAATGGAGATTACTATAAATGGCATCCATTGCGCTTTTTTTAAATCAAACTAAAGATTATGATATCTTATCTTCTTCTTATATATAAAATTTCCGTGTCACAGTGTTTGTTACCGAACTCCTCCGAAACGGCTTGACTGATCATTACTAAATTTTATATGCGTATTCAGTAGGTATGAGAATCGGCCAACGTGAAACGTTTTTACCCCTAAGTGATAAGGGTTGTTCACCCTTAAATATATTTTTTTATTTTTTCGATGAATTTTTTTTATTTGAATTTTATATAAAGTGGCATTAAAAAATACATACAACACTAAATTTTTACTTTTTTATCATCAACCCCTATTTTTTTATGGCCATTTTAGTAAATTTCTGTGTCACAGTGTTTGTTGCCGTACACCTCCAAAACGGATTGACTGATCTTTTCCAAATTTTATATACGTATTCAGTAGGTCTGAGAATCGGCTACTATCTATTTTTTATACCCCTAAGTGATAAGGGTTGATCACCCTTAAATATTTTTTTTCATTTTTCGACGAATTTTTTTTTGTATTAAGTGGCATTCAAAAATACATACAACACTAAATTTTTACTTTTTTATCATCAACCCCTATTTTTTTATGGCCATTTTAGTAAGTTTCTGTGTCACAGTGTTTGTTGCCGTACACCTCCAAAACGGATTGACTGATCTTTTCCAAATTTTATATACGTATTCAGTAGGTCTGAGAATCGGCTACTATCTATTTTTTATACCCCTAAGTGATAAGGGTTGATCACCCTTAAATATTTTTTTTCATTTTTCGACGAATTTTTTTTTTGTATTAAGTGGCATTCAAAAATACATACAACCCTAATTTTTTACTTTTTCATCAACCCCTTTTTTTATGGCCATTTTAGTGAATTTCCGTGTCACAGTGTTTGTTACCGCACTCCTCCGAAACGGTTTGACTGATCTTTACCAAATTTAATATACGTATTCAGTAGGTCAGAGAATCAGCTACTATCTATTTTTTATACCCTTAAGTGATAAGGGTTGATCACCCTTAAACATTTTTTTTTTAATTTTTCGACGAATTTTTTCATTTTATTTTTGTATTAAGTGGCATTAAAAAATACAAACAATCCTAATTTTTTACTTTTTTATCATCATTCCCTATTTTTAATGGCCATTTTAGTATTTTATTAATTTTTCATCTCGCTTGATAACTGATCAAATATAGTATCTAACTGTACTTCGAGTAAAAATCCTTTTTTTTTTTGAAGAAAATAAGTAACAAAATTTAACCTGATATACTTATGCTTATGATTATTACCAATCTTATATACTTAAAATTTGCCGCGCCTTTACTTTACTGGTGAGTGAAATGCCACACTATGCCATATACCGAAGTCGGTCTCCTGTTTTACTCACAAAATTAATTCTTCACAGACTTCTCTCACTGTTTACTCAAATTTCGACCTTCGTTATTGTTTATGTATCGTATGTAGTAGTATTGTTAACAATTATCATTTTGCTTTATCAATGTAACTTTTCTATTAACTTAACCGCGGCTCCACCCGCGTGTAAGTCGCTTTATTGCATAACCTCTCCTGCACATGACTGTTGTAAAAAAATGTATTTTCATCTGTGCGCTACTGTGGATCGGATTATACGTTAAATTGTAGGTCCTCTTAGCACAAACAGTTGTTAAACTAAGGCAGGGGCTTGAAAAACTCTCGACAACATAACTTGATCACTTAGTTCTTACGTAGAAGAAGCTATTAAATTTGATGTACTAATAAACTAGACCCCAAACGTATGAGCAAAAAATGTTCAACAAATATGATGATGACACTACAAATATTATGTAATTTGTTCTGCTTTGGACTTCTTTATGCTCAAACGGCTCGAACAAATATGCTAAAAATTTTCGCGCTCGCTTCGCTCGCGCATAGCTCGCTGCGCTCGCATCCGGCTCGCTTCGCTCGCGAATAGTCCTACGACGTTTTGGGTCATAGCTTACGACACTACAAATATTATGTGATTTGTTCTGCTTTGGACTTCATTATGCTCAAGCGGCTCGAACAAATATGCTAAAAATTTTCGCGCTCGCATAGGGCTCGGTTCGCTCGCATAGGGCTCGCTTCGCTCGCGATTGATCCTATGACGTTTTGGGTCATAGCTTATGACACTACCAATATTATGTAATTTGTTTGGTAACGGCTCGAATGGAATCGCTAAAAAATGTTGAATTCCTAAAACTTTAGAAAAATATCATTACCTACTAACCTTAAAAATTTTACAATGAAATTGTATTGTACAAATAACAGACTTCAAAATCATACTCACATTTATAAATTCTAACTGTATCTAAAAAGTGAAAAATAATTTTATGCCTACACATAAGTACCATCGAAGACTTTATTTGATTAACTTATAAACATGCTATTTTCAATTTGTTTTTATCCTGTATTCTTGGCGTCGGTGCCATCTAAGAAGAACAAATTAATGTTTGTTAAAATAAACACTATTAAATAGATATGATTGAACATAATATTTTTTGGCGTTTGTTACTTTTATATTCCCTTAACGTTTGTTCATGGCGCTCCATACCCATTTCACGCATATACTATACACACTTATAATAAGTAAGTAACATTTTAATTATACTTGAATTTGTCTAGAAACTACAATAAAAATAATGGCAAAACAACGTTTGCCGGGTCAGCTAGTTGTACAATAAATACCATACACAGGTGGCCTATGAAGCCTACCGCCTAGACTGACTGTCCTTTTCAAAGGACCTCCTTTTCAAATGTTGCCAGACTGGCTCCAAAAGCCAGAAAAGTAGGAACATAATAGCAGCAGGGACCACTGCAAAAAACTGATTATTACCGTAGTAAAATACTCACAAACTTACAGCTAGACAAATTTCCACGTACTACTGTCTCGCCGCAGGGATTGTATGCTGGACTCCTTGTTCTGTCAGTCATGGATATGTAGGTAGGTACTAAACGTTAGGGTTGAGTAGCTCTAGCAATAAACCTTTCTCAGTTCTCGAGACATACAAGCTTCATACCAAAAACGTCTAAGCACCCGTTGTCTACCAAAAATCATCCCTATTTTGCATGCCCCAAACCTCTACTATTAGGTCACCATTCGCAAGCCGGAAACCCTTAATTTAAACGACGTAAAGGTAAGTTTACGACGCTCTAATCCCTTTAAGGTCATTCCGGGCCTCGCAACGCCAAATATCAACATCAAATTACTGTACAGAATTGTAAGAGGGTCGCGCGCCCTAAATAGTGGCTTTACGTTTTAGTTGATGAATTATGACGGGTTCTGTTTAAGGTACAGAATAAGTTGTAGTGGGTCAGTTTGTGACGACGTTTACGGCAGGCCAGGAGAAGAACGAATGTCCACCCTGACCTGACTTTATTAGGTACTCGTACATCACCTGTCTTCTTAAGTCTAATAGTACCCCATATTGTAGTTACCCAGTTGTAGACTTAGAAAGGGTTTTTAAGCTTTATGATCTGTTCAAACAAATATGTAACAGTAAGCAATAATGTTTTCATGTAAATAACTAATTCTAATGATAGTATCTAAATCATTAAAAAAACCTTAGCCATTATTTTATAAATATTTTTTTATGATGACTTTCGTTTGACCGCAGCTTGCCTGATGTTAAGCTTGACTGTGGTCTAAGATTAAGATGTATCACGTTTGCCTAGAAGGAACCTATTTACTCTAGATTTGAAGACCCCCAAATTGTACTCCTCGGGACAAAGAGACTCAGGAAGAGAGTACCAAAGCTTCACCCACTTAAGCACAGGGTGCAATTTTTCTGACTTACGATGATTATGTTGCTAATATAGACTTGAAAATTTAAATACTTTACAATATTGTACACTAACGCTCCGCCCGTCATGAGGAAACCACAGCATAACCCTCAAGTTGAATTATCTGACGCCAAGCATCTAACGGCAGTCTAAAGCTAAACTAAGTACCAGTGTAAAGCTAACTCTTGTGGTTACATGCCCTGCTAAATGCACATAATGTATAAAAAAAAATGAAATTCACTGTACCACTGTAGGCTGTATTACATTAAGACAACACATATTACAGTCTACATTGAGAGACTCTACTAAAAAAAAACACAAAAAAAATATAATTGAATAGTAGAATCTGTATACCATGTTTTGTCTGGATGGATTTAAAATTTACCTCTACTCGAGTACCATCATCCAAACATACTTAGTCAGGTCATAAGTTCTGTCACATGTGTAATATGAGATAATTTAGACATGTTTAATATTTATGTAAACATTAATATATCAAAATAAACTTAATAAAACATAGATTCTTATGGTAATAAAATTTATTCAAAATGACCCCCGCGATTATGAATACAGGCCTTCAATCTGCGCGGCCAGTCATCTATTGCGGCACGAACGAGGTCCATGTCAATATCGGTGGCTGCCTTAATCAAGGATGCCTTGAGTGACTCCAAATCAGGATGAGGCTTTGAGCAGGCCTTTTCCTACAAGTGTTGCCATATCTTGTAATCTAACGGACTCAAATCTGGACTGGAGGAGGGCCAGTCTTCGTGTCGGATGAAGGCGATTTCACGCGCCGCCAGCCAGTCTTGTGTGCTTTTCGCTCTATGGGCTGGCGCAGAATCTTGTTGGAATACCCAGGGCCTGTTATCAAACATGGTATGAGAAACAGGTTCCACAAGGTTCTTGAGGACTGTATTTTGATACACAACTGCATTCGTTTTTACGCCTTTCTCACAAAAATGTGCCTCAGTTAAGCCCCAATAAGAGACTCCCAGCCAAACCATGATCGAGAATGGAAAATTACCTCGATGGACACGCGGAATACGGTTGCTCGCTTCTTCACTGCTGTGTGTGTACACCTTATCATTTTGTTTGTTGTAGCTCTCTTCAATGGTGAAAATTTTTTCATCCGAAAAAAGAATTTCCCGACGCTTTTTTCCTGCGTACCGCTTCAACAAAGCGCGGCATCTCTTCAGTCTCAGGTCCATTAAACGAGCGTCCAAACGATATTTTGTTTTTCTTCGATATGCCCTAAGCCCTAAGTCTTCATTTAACACCCTTTTCACTGTGGTCCTGCTTAACCCCATCTGAAGGGCCAACAGTTTCTGCTTACGTTTGGGATTTCTTTGAATTCGCGCCTTCACAGCTTTTATCACTGCTGGAGTCCTAACAGAGCGAGGTCGACCACTTTTTGATCTGTCATCTACACTAGAGTCTTCATTGTATCGTTTTATGGTACGATAAACGAATCTTTTGGTTACATTCAAATTTTTCAGTAAGTCGAAAATCTGAATTGGCGCGTAACCGCAACGATGCAATGCAATAACCCCGACACGGTCTTCTTTAAGTGTCCATTCCATATTTATAAATGAGGAAAATTCTAAAAAGTATATATTTTTATTTTCATGAAAAATTGGCAATTCAAATTCAATAATTTTTTTTGTGGCCAGCAATGAAAATTCTAAAGTTTTTATTGTGTGACAGAACTTATGACCTGACTAAGTATTATACAAAGAACAGATGAATACAAATTCACCAGCTGATGCAGAGACGCTTCGCTCGCTCGGTCAGTTATAGGTTTTCAGATCTGCACCTCAGTTCATTGAAAGATAAGTTTTTATTCAAGAAATGAAAGTGGTTCACAAGAACAAGTTGCCCGATGAAGTGGTCAGTGCTATGTCAGTGAACAGTGTTAAACCGGCTTGATAGCTGGCTGCAGAAAACAAAAAAATATCTTGCTAACCTGTGATCAGTACACCAGTGGACTTTAAACATTGACATTGAACAACAACTCAGTGTGATATAGGCATATCAGCATAATGCTGCTCGCCAAGAAATCAAATAAATAAAAATATTTTTAAAAGCAATGTTTTATATGTCATTCAAACTTTTAGGATGAACTCTGAAACACAATGAGTTTGTCTAGCTTAGTTTAGATGACAACCGTCATAAGACACAATATGGTATGTAGCACTAAAGAAGACACCATCACAAAACACATGAGCCTAACTAAAATAATTTATTTATTTATATGCAGTATACTATAATCTATTAATACAATATTAAACATATAGTGTCAATTTAAAAAAAAAACTGAATAAATTATGTCCAAGCCTCTCACCCAAACATGCAAAACCAAAAATGATTTGTATTTGTACATGAAGGTTTTATTTTGATTCAAAAGTTCATATAGTTATCATCTGGCTTCATCATCAGAACAGCTCTGGGATGCCATAATATTGTATTAGTTATCACTGATAATTCCATATTGTAATATCACTTCATAATAAGTGTACCAAATTTGAATGACCTAATTTAGCTTCTAATGTACCACCCAAACAAACATAACACACATTGCAAGTTGCTAAAGATTATACCTTTTTTTTTTTTTTTTTTTTTTTTAACGTGAGGAAATGCATTTACGCATGCCCACCACACCCGGGGAGGTGGGTGGGGTATGTCGGGCTCGATGCCAGAAGGGCATCACTACCGACTAAAACCTCACGATGGCCTCCTCACCGGAAAGGGCGGGGTGAGGTTCCGCTTCTCGCATTAACCCACCACCCCGCCCACCTCGGCTAGCCTGAGAGAGACTCCTCCTCAGGGGATGACTCCCCTTGCAGTGCACGTAGTGCACCGCAACCACCTCGGGGACTGTGAGTGCAATGGACGCCGGACAACCCCAGTCCGACGTCCTAGGTCCCCCGTGGCGGGTCAGGTCTGTGGCCCCGTCACATGCCACTACGGCCGCAGAGAATAGGGAATGTGGTAGTCTCCGGTTACCACTCCCTTCTCCCTGCGGCCCCACCGCGTCCGCCATCAACGGTGGCGACCCCGTCGAGGCCGCGGCAGGTAGGAAGAGCGGCGCACCGTAATACCGACACTTCTCTCCTGCCGCGGTCCCACACCTTCAGCTGCGGTGCCTCCCAAACCACACCGCAGCCCGCCTCAGTTGCGAAACCCCCCCGAAACGAGGTTCCGCAACCTACTGGTGCCACTCCATCTAGAACTTGCGTACAGGGATTACAAGTCTAGGGAGTGGCCCGCCTCAGGGACCCTCTTCGCTTCACCGTGGGTGACCAGGCCACGGTTACTGAGCCCCCCCGCCTCGACAATGCGGGGCCCCACGGGGGGGTGCTAAAGATAATACCTACCTATGTAATTTATCTGTATAATATTTTTTTTTTATATTAGGGCATATTTCACGCACCTCTGGTTAACCTAATACAGAACCATTTATAGATCGTATTATAGTTGCTAACACAACTGATATACTACATATACATACATACATATTTAAGACCCAGACCAACAGTCAACAAATTTGGTTCAGCACAAAGATGTTGGCCGTGCCGGGAATCAAACCCGGAACCTTCAGTTTGGCAGTCCCACATGGTAACCATTACGCCAACGAGGTCTTCATCATAATCAAAGTATTTTTATTACTTTTCAGCACTTCTGGGTGTTTCAGCAGCCACCTTGAGAGCCAATTCCAGACTCTGCATGCCCCACCTTAGACTAGAGTGTTGCAAGCTAGTGGTTATGCACCCTCCTAGTCAAAGTGCCTAAGTGCCAAATGCCTTGAAATATAGGGTTAATAATAAAGCGCTGGGTTAATAAAGCACTCTCGATGCAGATAACCAGAGTCTTAAAAATTGGCATACCCTATACTATCTATTGGCATACCCTATACTATCTATTGGGAAGGACAATATCATTATGATAGAATAGAATATATTATTTATTTCAGCATAACATGTACAGTTCAAATAAAAATTAAATATAATTCTATCAATAACTGTATTATTATGACTACCCCATTATTGTAAATTAAGATTTAGCATACTTACTTGTTCAATTTCATTAGGTATATTCTACTTATATACATATTATATTTAATATTTCTTTAAGGTTAATAAGTATAAATTATAAATAGCATAAGCAGCCAACTATACATTCCCACTGCTGGGACTCGGGGCCTTCTCTCACTAGGAGAGAGATATAGCCATAATCTACCACACTGACCAAGTGCAGATTGGCAAATGAGACACATTTTCAGATATACCAGTGCTCAAATGTGTCGGTTTTCTCATGATGTTTTCCTTTAACGTAAATATAAATCATAAATAGTTAAAAGTAATTGAAAAATTACTTTAGAATATCTAGAGTAAAACCTTAAGAATATATGTTTTTGCATAATTTTTTTAGTGCCAACCAGACCTATATTAGAAGAAATATGATTCATAATATTTCACACATTCTGAGAAACACTTGTATTTATTTAGTTTTATGTTTGAGGCATGAATTTGGAATACAGTTTTGAGGAAATTCTTTTAGTGCTTAACAAATAACTTAAGGCCAGAAATTAAAAAAAAATATATATATAATTTATTATCTACAATAAGTACAGCAAAACATTAGCTTACAGCACCTACACCACAGAATAATAACTTGTACTTCGTACCTACACTGAGATAAGTGTCTGGTACCGCGGGTGCTGCCTTCTTCTATGTTTATTACACAAAACATAATGAACAGATAGAAAGATAGTGTAAACTCTAAATAACGACACTGAAAGAACTGTGCATTTTATGGTGTTATAGAGAGTGGTTGTTAAATGGACAGATTAAAAAGCAGAATTAGAATACATGCTAAACCAACTTAAGTATGCCAATTGATTTTGACGCTTTACAAAGTTTGTTGTTAAATCGAGTGAGGTTATATGGAGTTTACACTGTATATTCATTAAGTAAGTACATTACTAAATTTCTTTCAAAAATACAAGTAAGTGTGTAAAGAATTTAAGGTGAAAACCTGGACAATAATTTGAGTACCTACTATAATAATTTTGTCATATGCAAGTATTAAGTACTATATATTAAACTTAAAATCAAAGATTAAGTTCACTTTCACCTGTTTTAGAGTCCTTAAATAAATTACTAGTATTTGAATTCTTATTTATCCGTACAATTTTCCCTTGTGACTCCCTGGCTATACTATGTTTAACAATCATATGTTTCCTTACCGTTTGTGCTTTAGCATATGTCACATTACAATACCGGCATAAGTATAAATACATTCTATCATGCACATTATTACAATGAGCAAGCATCTCACTGCGGCGACAAAATTTTCTCGGACAATAATTGCAAGGAATACTTTTTTCATTGTGACATTTTAGATGATTAGTGTAGATTGCTTTCCTACGGAAACTCAAGCCACACTTTTCGCATGTAAATGGTCTTTCTCCAGTGTGTAAGCGAATGTGTTCGATCAATTCAATTCGTCGTCCAGCTTTGAACGGACAGTGGTCACATTCTAGACAGGGTCCTATTCCATGGCGGTAGAGTTGGTGCTGAGTCATTTCGGCAAGTACAGGAAATCCTTTACCACATTGATCACAGATATATCTGCACACACCATGCCTTTGCATATGATAGTCATATGTAGCTGGATTGGCTAAGGTTTTAAGACAAATTTTACAAGTTAAATTACGTACCGCATCTTTCTTGCGAATTAATTCTTTTTTAACCCTGCCCCGTTTGTTTTCATGCTTCCCTTTTGATGATACAAGCTTTTCAATTGAGTCGAGGAACACATCAACATTGTCAGATTCACTTGGAAACGCATTCTCATGTTTACTAGCTATATTTGATAGGATATCATCTTCACTGTCACTTTGGTTCGGAGAAAGGCGTTCAATATCAACATCAATTTTGAAATTGGAAAGAGTATCTATACTTTCCGAGTTATTTTCTTCAGTGAGTAGCTTCATATCTTCTTCAAAACGTGAGGTGCTAGCTTGGCTAGACGAAGGCTTTGAATCCTCAGGAAAATATTTGCAGAACAGAGTGTACTGGCAAACAACTTCTTTTACCATCTCTCCAGTTAAGTCTTGCTTTAGACTAAATGAAATCAACTTAGACAGTCTTTGATCGCTCATATGGCATTCTAACTTGAAAGCACTAAACTTCTCAAGGGAGTTTTTACACTTTTTACACAGCTTCAAAGGCAAATATTCGTTTTGTTTTACAGAAATGTTCGTCAGTTTCTCAAATGTAACACCGTAAAAACTTAAGCGTGAATCACTTGAATCATCTATGAGAGACACCATGTCCTCTAATTTCTCGTGTTGTAAACAAATACGGCATATTGTTGCAAACGTTTTATCGTAGTTCCCCATGGTTAAATATCATAATATTGCATTAAATAAACAGTACATTACTTCGTAAATATGCTTATATTTTTTGGTTTGACATACGTTTTGTAACTGACAGTGACATAAATGTCAATAATGACAATCAAAGCTCTTTTTGTGAAACGTTACTCGATTTAGCCATAATTCTAAAATTAGTATTACTAGGTAACAGACGGCGTTGCGGTAACACACGGCGTTATACAACTATTAAATTATAGCGAGACCACATTACATTACACCCACATTGCCAGCGCACAAACGAGGTCGAATAATCGTTTATATATTATTATCAAAAATCAAATTGATAATTACCTATTCAAAATTACCTACTCAAAAATAAAGACGTGGAACGTTTTTATTTCACTACAAATAAATTACAAGGTAGAAAACTATACTTTACAATTCTAATGAATCAAGGATAATAAAAGTGGAAAAATCTTTGCCTGATGAAAAAAAACAAAAAAATTGCACACTTGTAGACTTTTGTAGAATACAAAAAATCCACATTGTGTATAATTAAATTTATATTTTATTTTCAAGCCTTAAGTAACAAGTTATTTTTAAAACCGTTACTTATTACTTAATTCTTATATTATCTATTATAATATGTATGTGAAAAAAGTAGTTAGATACATAATAATTTTATCTATATAGGTACCTAGTTGTAGGTATATCTATAATGCGACGTTCTTCCTGTAACAATAATACCAAATAAAATTCATCATAAATTCACAATAGAGATGATTCATTAATTTTCACGTCTTTCTTCGAATTCGCATTTTTTACCTTCTCGTGAGCTTCAATTTTAAATAATTTCCATAATCCAAATAAAGCTTCAGTTTTCCTTGAGAGGTACTGTCAAGTGCAACTTAGTCCAAGGTTGTACTAATTCGGTACATTGGGATAGGTGAAATAATGTAAGTACATTATTTTTTGATAATTTTTAGGGTTCCGTACTTAAAGGTAAAAACGGGACCCTATTAGGTACTAAGACTTCGCTGTCTGTCTATCTGTCTCCAGGCTATATCTCAAAAACCGTAATAACTAGAAGTAATAACTAAAGAAAGCTGAAACTTTCACAAGATATGTATTTCCCGTGCTGCTATAATAACAAATACTAAAAGTTAAAAAAAAAGAAATTATTAAGGGGGGTCCCGATACAATAAACGTGTTCTTTTCGTGTTTTTTTTTTGCTATATTTCAGTACCGGTAGGTGCTAGACACTTGACATTTTCACAAAATACATAAATGTATATTAGCTATCAAATTAAACTATAAAATTTAAATAAAATAAATATTTGATGGGGGATCCCATACAACAAACATACGAGGGTGGATTAGAAAACTTCGCAGCCTAATACATAATTACTTAAACTATTTTAATGTAACCATGACAACCATGTCACAACTCTGGTTGTCAAATTGCCAATTTCTATGACTGTATTTGGCTTTATTTTGTTAGCCTTTGTGCAGCGTTTTTAAATAATTTAATTAAAAAATAATATTTAAGGGGGACTCCCATACAACAATGGTACGGAACCCTTCGTGCGAGAGTCCAACTTGCACTTGGTTAATTATTTAGTGTTCGCTTTACTATTTACAACCTTCTATTTGATAATCTGGCGCCCAGAGCGCGCACTAGCAGCCTCCTTGAGATCCATTTATACCAGACTTTACATGCTCCACCTATAGCCAAAAGGTCGCTGACTCGTATAGAGAGTAGGTACCTAAGTAGGTAGGTACTCCAAAAACTAAACTAGTACACTTACTCGAATTTATCCCGATAAGTTACTTAGCAAACTCAACGAAGTAAGAATGCCAAAAGAATTTTCTCCAAGAATGTACCTACTAAAAATTATTGCTTCGCTGAACAGCTAAATCCAAAAATCCCGTGAAAGTAAACATCCATCCGTTTGACCTTGGCGTAAGCTGAAAAGCTGGATTACATCCGGCTGATCTTAAGGTGTATTCACACTGCGATAATCCGGGTAAAAATGGCGGCGCCAGCTTTTGTGTTCTGGGAAATATTCACTATATCAGAATATCTATTCACGTTCAAAGTAGATAATTAAGGTTGAACTTTGCCATTATAGAAAAGTCGTACAATACTACTTTTGTAGAAAGGCAAAAGGTTACTCTCAGCTGCATAAAGAACAACTACTAAAAGAATTTAGATGCCTTTTTAATCGACTCCAAAAAATAATAAGATTCTCAATGTTAATTTAACAATATGCATATTGTTAAATGTTTCATACGATAACCTCTTTACGTTGCTGCCACAGCTGGGACTTGGAGCATTCTCTCGTGAAGGTAGAGAATATAAGGCTATAATCCACCATGCTGGCATGCGGGTTGGCAGATGACACACATAATGCCCAGGACCGCAACGCCTGGGCCAGCAAGGAGGAGGCCTTTTCCCGCTTTTGGGTGCCCTAATATCAATCAATAAAAATCTTAATAATTAAATATTAAACACAATTTTTAAACAACCTAAGTGAGAAGTGAATGAAATGTAATATTTTTAACAAGGGAAATATAGACTATTTTATTTTATTTTATCTCTGGATCCTGTTATGCGGGGCAAACAGGAAATCTAGAAAAGGTTTAATATGGTGCTAACCTGCCGTGTGTGAAATGTGTCCAAGTATTTTTTTCTTACAATTTTCGCCCTTACAACATAAACTTTGATATAAAAATGTCTGTTTGAAACTAAATTAACTTTATTTGATGAACTAGGAAACTTTATAAATCTGCGAGTAGGTAAACACATCGCAGCAAACACACAAGAGCACTTACAGTAAAATAACGAAATCCCGGAAAATCCGTGACGCGGCAAACTTTTGCAACGAGACTTTCAAGTACGATTATTATAGAGGTATAGGCTCGAAACGTGTTGGCAACTTATGTAGAGTGGATTGAGTAAGAAAAAATGTATGAGCATATAAGCGTACATATCTATAATACGTTTTTTTACTCTTTACTGCTAGGCATTTGACCAGCAGGGTAAATAACCACGAATGACACTCCGGCCCGTTGGTGAATCAACGACCATCAAGAAAGCTGCTGAAATACAATATTAGGTGCTTAAATGCTTCAATAAGGATGGTTGCTTGCCTGGCGAGTACTAGAATGTTATGGTTTCCTCAAGATGTTTTCCTTTACCGAGAGCTCAAGCTCATTGGCGGGCATCGAACCTGCGACCTTATAGACGTGTGGCAGCCGCACGCCCGACTGAAATATCATCGTTTCAAAAAATTACAATAAAATTGTATATCTTAAATTAAATTCTTACATAATTGTGTAACAATATAGACATAAGCTGTTAAAAAACCCAATCGTCAGTATACGTCACTATTTTACTTTTTGTGTAGTTATGAATCCTGCTTTGATATGTGTTAAAATGAGACATTTAAGTTACTCTCAGTCGATTCTCGTTAAATTACGACAGTAAGAAAAAGATTTTCATTTGTCAAAATTATGAAGTTCATTTAGCCAAAGCATAGGTGCAGTAACTTTTCCTTAGCAATGGGTAATACGAGTATAATCGTCACTATTTTTTTGTTTACTCGTCACACCTAGACATTTGACCAGTAGGGCGCGTAACCACACGAGATAGCGATTCCGACCTAAGGCAGAGCATACTTAGTTTAGAATGACTGGCTCAAGGAGGCCGGGACACACTTTTAGGTGCTTGGCGATAGATAGATAGATAGATTTCTCCAGACAGATAGATTGGCGTCACTAATGTTTGCAATTTTTGCATTTCCGATCTATCCATAAAATGTATATCTATGTATAACCTCTATGCCGTAAACTCAAGTGCGAGTACTTTACATTTTGTTCCCCACGTTTGTTTACTAGCCCAGTGTACCACGGTAACACTCGTAACGTTGATTTACAGTGACAATAGACGAATAGGGTTCACAACTTTTTTATATGTACACATTTTTCGTTCCGTAAAATTTCCGAAGCGTGTATAGAATAATGATGTGCCTTGTGCAGCGAAAATGTAGCCCGGGACAACCTTATGCGTGAAAATATTGCTACGTTTGACTTTCAGCCGTTTATGTATTGTAGGGTGACTTTAATTAAAAATTTCCTCTATTGTTTTGTAGCTTCCTCTTCTTCTTCGTATGAGCTAAGTAGCCAAGTTCTAGTTCCAAGCCGGTCGAACTTGTTTTTACGACTGCTGTGTTGCTGCTGTGTCATTTGTAGTAGTAGCTCATGTGTCTGTCATAGTCCCACGGTAGCTCATGTGTCCATGGTCACCCATCCGAGAACTGTCCGCATCGATCGTTGCTTAGCCTTAATGATCACGCCAGATCATCTTAGTTAACCGAGCCACAGCACCAGTTTCTTATTAAATAGGCTATATATGATGATGATGACCAGTTTCTTATACTTAGCATAAGCAGCCCACTATACGTTCGAACTGCTGGGACTTTGGGCCTTCTCCCGCTAGGAGAGAGATATAGGCCATAATTCACCACGTGGGCCAAGTGCGGTTTGGCGGATGACACACGTCTTCGGATATTGTGGTCCTCAAAGATGCCGGTTTTTTCACGATGTTTTCCTTCACCGTAAAGCGAGTGCAAATCTACATATAACTTGAAAAACAAGTTATTACTTTTAGTATTAGTTATTACGGGCCGGAATCGAACCAGGGACCGTATGATTGAAAGCAGATATTATTACCACCGAGCTACACTCGCTTTTCTTATACTTATTACACCTTTTTTTTATAGTAGTTACAAGAGTTAGGTTTTAGGCTGGTGCAGAGGTTGGCCATAGCTATTCAGCGCGGTAATTCAGCGAGCGTGGTGGACACCTTTGCAGCAGGGGGCGGGGTTATTTGATCATCTTTTGACATATCAATATTGTATAATTGAAATGGAAATTATTGTTTTGTAAATTTATGGTAATGTTTCATAATATATTTTGTAAGGTACAAACCGTTTTTTTAACTAACCTATATTGTCCCGCTGTTGGGCAAAGGTCTCCCCCAATGATCCCCACGTTTTTCTGTCCTGGGCCAGTTCCTTCCAGTTGGTGTGGAAGTCCACCAACTCCTTGCGCCATCGAGTTGGTGGGTTGCCTCGTCGTCTTCTTCTGACATCTAAAAGTCTCACTCCATGGAAACCTTTGCCCAACGGTCAGGGTGTATCCTGCTCACGTGGCCCGCCCAGTCCCATTTGAGCCGTTTAGTCATGTAAATAAATAAATGTTCTTTTGCCTTATATCTTGTAGGCATGTATTATAAGCCAAGATATGAAATATATTGGTCCACTGGCAGAAATGAGCCTTATCCAAGTAACGTACTAAAGTAGTTATTATAAGCAAAAGCACTTCATTCTACAACTTAGGTACTGTTAGAACAAATATCGTTGAGAGGGTAAAGAACTTTGATAAGCATAGTTAATATAAATATCGTACTTACAAGTGTAACCCAAGTGTTCCCTCTATCTCGAATAAAGCATAAATATATTATACCCCTAGGTGTCTTACAAAAGTATTGAAAAAGAAATAGGTATAAACCGCTTCATTGACAATATGACAATATGATTGATATATTTGACGACCTTGTTATGCCGGCCTGCTGATTAGCAGGCCAGCATGGTAAAAGAAGGTTCCGGGTTCGATTCCCGGCCCGGTCAACATCTTTGTGCTTAACTAAATTTGTTGGCTGTGGGTCTGGGTGTTAAATATGTATTTATGTATGATATGTATGTAGGTATGTATATGTAGTATATCAGCTGTGTTAGCAACCATAATACGAGCTAGAAATGGTTCAGTATGGGGCTAATCAGCCGTGTGTGAATGTGTCCTAATATTTATTTATTTATTTATTATTTAAATACACATACCTAAATTTAAAGGAAAAGATGGAGGGACCTATTCCTAAAGATATTCGGACCAACATGGATGAGACAGGCGAGGGAGAGAGAGAATTGGATATTAACGGGGGAGGCCTATGCCCAAGCGGCAACTTTTGCTTAAAAATGTGTAAAAAAATATTTTATTTTAAAAATATGTACCTAATGCAATAGAATAAAGGCTTTTTACACGCTTTATATTAGCTTCACCTGTATGTTTGTAACCGACTTCTTTGGGCGCACTTTAAACGGCCAGATTTCGTTGAAATTTTGTAGATTTATTGAGGACCGATGACAATACACTAATTTGATAAAATTATTACATTTTGTTGTATTTTTGTTTGTATGTTTGTTTGTAACCGACTTCTTTGGGCGCGATTTCGACCCACTTAAAACGGCCAGATAAGCGTGTTTTTTAGTTTTTTTAAACTACTATTATTTACTTTTACTTTTACCTAAATTTGATTGTAAGTTGGAGTCCTGGAAATGTAATCGGTGTGAAATAAAATAAATGGGTACATTCCTAGATTTTATACTCATACTTTACTCTTTACAGCTAAGCATTTGAGCAGCATGTCTCGTTAGTTAACTACACGAGTTAGCCACAATCCAGCCTAAGATTGAGCATGTCTAGTCTTGAATAACTGGCTCTCAAAAAGACTGCCGGAACACATTATAAATACTTAAATAAATATTTTATAAATAAATATTTGGACACTTTCACACGCGGCTGGTTAGCCCCATACTGAACCATTTCTAGCTCGTATTATGGTTGCTAACACAACTGATATACTACATATACATACATACATATTATATATAAATACATATTTAACACCCAGACCCACAGCCAACAAATTTAGTAGCGCACAAAGATGTTGCCCGGGCCGGGAATCGAACCCGGAACCTTCTGATTACCGGCAGACCGGCATGGTAACCTTTACGCCAACGAGGTCATCGGCTTAACAAAGCAATCTCAAATCAAAATCATTGCTAGGTGCCTGGCGACAGATTTTTCAACTTAAGGGTGATTGCTAGCCAGACAAGCACTAGAAATTGCCCTATACCTATGCCCTTTTTCTGTTTGTCATGTTTTACCTTCGACTATTACAAAAAGTACCTACTTATAGGCATTACCTTAATACCACTAGACCTAACATTTCAATACATTGGGGGTGGCCAGATCCGATTTACGAAAGGAAATAATATTTGATGTTATTGCGCATTATCCGTGAGATTACTATCTCGATGTGATTGTGGCGCGTACCATTAATGTAATGATCTTCTCTAATGCTCGTGGTAAATGTGGGCAATAGGGGTCTGGCATTAAGTCGCTTGCGTGACGGAATATTATGTTGACTTGGCCTCTATATCTGACTTAATTGCTTTACTAACCCATATTTCTACCTATATATTCATGATATTTATTCTATTATTTAATATGTAATGTGTAATAAAGTAAGGCCAATAAATGTAAATGTCACACACTAAAAACTAAAACTAATACTAATCAAATAACCCGCCCCTGGTCGCCCCCGGTGCAAAGGTGCCCATCACGCTCGCAGCATTACCGCGCTGAATAGCTATGGCCCACCTATGCACCAAGAACGACCCGGAGCGGGAGTCACCGGTGATGTTATTTATCCTAAGACATATCTCGTGGATAATTTTTCGCCTCACTGCTCCAACTACCCAGAGTCTCCACTGCTACTGCATATGTAATTAACGTGTAGGTGTTCTGTAGGGATACATAAATATCAAGATAAGCTAAACAAAAACATATTTTATAGCGTATGCTAAACAGACAAAAGATAGAAAAATTAAGCCAAGTATTAAATCTAGACAAATATAATTTGACTATCTTTAGCAACTTTAATTCTAGAGCATTTTATTATTCCTTACAACATGGATTTTGACCAGCAGTTAGCGACACTTCGGTCTAAGGTGGAGCTTGCATAGTCTGGAATATATGGCTCTCAAGAAGACTGTTAGGTGCTAGCCAGGCGAGCACTAGAAAATGCCCTTCCACCTTGCTATGGTTTCCTCACGATGTTTTACTTCATCAAAAGCTCAAATTCACTCAGTGACAGGGATCGAACCTGGACTAGCGGCGGCCTCAGACTTGAATGAGCTGTCATAACTTATTTTGCTTCTGATAATTTTCAAAAAAAGTTATTTTATTATTTCCTGGCATGATATATTCAGACTAGCTTCCATAATTCCACTGCCAAATATACCTATCTTTATTAGGTATCCAAATAACGTCACTCAGCCACAGTCACGATGTCGTTTCGAAGGTAGCTTTAGAATATAAAACAAACAAGTATTTCGTACCACAGCCTCTCGTACATCAGTTGCAAAGACCGTGTTCCCATTCCCCGTTCATACAACGTCTAAATGTCTTCAGAGAGCCTACGTGATTTGCCTCTGTAAAAGTGCTCACGCACTGCATTCAATCCGTAAAAAAGTCTGGAACATTCGCCGCAAATTCTGTGCTGTGCTGATTGTTCTGTCAGTCCATTTATTGTGGAAAATTTTGGACTATGTGATCGGAATGGAACATGTCATTGTGTTGAGCTTGGAAGTGTTAGCTGTCCACAAGACAAGCTTGTTTTCTTAGTAGAACCACTGTTAAATTAGAAAGAAAACCTAAAACAAAAATACATTTGTTTAGAAATGCTCATAAAATACTGGATTCATTACCTCGTTGAATACTAAACGGTTATCTGGCAATGACCCATTTTGCATTTTGATACGTTTGGCGGGCGAAAAATGCCAAAAAGTAATACAGGCAAGCGGCCAGATACTGGTTGTCAGTTGAAGACTTTTTACACGCTTTATATTAGCTTCACCTGTATGTTTGTTTGTAACCGACTTCTTTGGGCGCGATTTTGACCCACTTTAAACGGCCAGATTTAGTTGAAACTTTGTAGATTTATTGAGGACCGATGACAATAAATACACTAATTTGATAAAATTATTACATTTTTTGGTATTTTTGTTTGTATGTTTGTTTGTAACCGACTTCTTTGGGCGCGATTTTGACCCACTTAAAACGGCCAGATAAGCGTGTTTTTTTAGTTTTTCTAAACTATTATTATTTAGAACCAGTATCTGGCATTCTGGCCGCTTGCCAGTTGACGGGCTAATAGTGTTTAATAGAACTCATTATTTGGAGAAAGTGTGATTCATAGAGGTCTACATTGATTCATGTTTTTTTTATTTCATAATATATAATAGGCCCCCGGTTCTTTTCACAATCGAATGTAGTGCGATTTAGTCCTTCGCACATCAGTCGTCCATTTTATCCGGGTAGATCTTATTAGGAGTGTTTCTTATCCAGGCTGAAAAGCTATTTATGTTGGTAACTATTTGTATGCTTAGCTAGCTGGGAAAACCTAGGAAAATCTTCTTTTATATGTTTAACACTCACTAAAGTAGAAAAATAATAGAACAAAACATTGAATTATTATACAGAGCTTAAGCAGCCCGCTATACCTACATTATCATATAAATATATATGATGTTTGATTATATCAACATAATAACTATCATAATTATACCTATCTACATACATTTTTACTCCCATAATTATATACAGATAATTATTATGTATGACTTGGCTTATAAATCTAATGCTGGAACTTCAAATCGCTATTTCTGTTAGCTATTCGGTATTTGTTGTGTTTGGTAAGAAACAAAACGAATACTCCATAATGCGAATACAGGCAAATATAGCCTTTCAAACAAAATATAAACTCAAATAATGTTGTCTATTTTTACACTTTCATAAGTAGTGAAGAAGGCAACAGGCGGAATATCTACGAGTATGAGTAATATATCTAAGAGTATGTTATTTTTAACTATTTCTGTGTGTCTGTGTTTTAAAAAGTAATCATACTGAACCCTTTACAAATGATTCACCTGAAAGTTTATAGGTATAGTTTTTAACAATTCCAATAGCACGATAATACAAGCTACAAAGATTTTCTTAAAATCTTTGACATATTATTACGGCCTTTATGCGACCAACCAATTATCTAAGTTGCACATACTCATTAAAAAAATATAAATATTAGGACACATTCACACACGGCTGGTTAGCCCCATACTGAACCATTTCTAGCTCGTATTATGGTTGCTAACACAGCTGATATACTACATATACATACATACATATTTTATATATGTAGATACATGTTTAACAGTCAAATAGAACGATAGCCAGCAAATTTAGATCAGCACAAATATTTTGGCCGTGTCGGGAATCGAACCCTGAACCTTCTGATTGGCAGCCCGGCATGGTTACCATTACGCCAACGAGGTCGTCAAGTTGCACATATTCATATTGTATGTGGGTCAAGTTTTTTGGATGCGAATTACTTATAATAAAACTTATTTTATCGGGTGAAGCCGCGGACAATACTTAGTATTGTATAAACAAAGCTACTATTGTATTATTCAGTGAATTCCCCTAATCATTGCTGCAGGATTCGTCGAAGATCCAGAATTTCTAAGTAGAAGATCCATGTCAGTGTGTACCGTAGAACCGTAACCTTGCGTTACCTTAAGTTTCAAAATTGGCTAAATTTTGAACTACGAGTAGGCTCATGTTTGAATATTAAACCAGTGTTACCAAGGTTTAAGACACATTACTTTGGAAATGTTAACTTAGAAACAGTGTCAAAAGTAACTCGGAATGATGACATGAAATTTGATTCTAAGCACTTGTATAACAAGTATGTCTATTAAATGTCTATTTGCCTGTTAATCATATAAAGGTCGATTTATTGACGACCTCGTTGGCGTAAAGGTTACCATGCCGGTCTGCTAAACAGAAGGTTCCGGGTTCGATTCCCGGCCCGGTCAATATCTTTGTGCTTAACTAAATTTGTTGGCTGTGGGTCTGGGTGTTAAATATGTATTTATATATAATATGTATGTATGTATGTATATGTAGTATATCAGTTGTGTTAGCAACCATAATACGAGCTAGAAATGGTTCAGTATGGGGCTAACCAGCCGTGTGTGAAAGTTAAAAAAAAAAAAAAACTACAGACATTGAGTGTAGCAGACACGTGCCGTGACAGACACCGACAGACACCATTTATTTATATGTAACGTATATAAACGTGCCGTGACAGACACCCTAGATACCGACAGACACCGTCATCGGCGCGTGCGCAGTTCCGACACTCTATTCACACTGCCCGGCAAGGAGCCACAGACACATACAGACATGAACCGCGCAGACAAAACATTCTTTCCGAGAGTACTGGCCGGGCACGACACGTGTCTGTAAGCGTCTGTACGGCCGTGTTACGATAGATATAAATACGTCAAAGTTACTGTATGGAAGAATATAATTTTGTCTGCCACGGCACGTGTCTGCCACACTCAATGTCTGTAGATATAAATCGACCTTAATAGGTACAAACTCCCTGTTAATGAAAGTCCAGTAAATCGTCAATCTTCATGATTTGAATATCGTGGTTATAAGATGTAACACGCTTGCCTAGAAGGAACTTATTTACTCTAGATTTGAAGACCCCTATCATATCATATCTCTATCGAAGATGTAACATGCTTGCCTACAAGGAACTTATTTACTCTAGATTTGAAGACCCCCAAATTGTAGTTCTCAAGAGAGTTCCAGAGCTTCGCAGTTCTCACAATGAAGGTCGAAGCAAAACGCTTTTTGCGAATCTTTCGAACTTCGACAGTGAATGGATGTCTCTTCGCTATACCCCTTCAATGAGAGGTGATATGATATAAGATGATATGTGATATAATATTAGATCAGATATGATATGAGATGAGATGTGATATGATATGAGATGAGATGTGATATGATATGAGATGAGATGAGATGAGATGAGATGAGATGAGATGAGATGTGATGTGATGTGATATGATATGAGATGTGATATGATATGAGATGAGATGAGATGTGAAATGATTTAAGGTGATATGAGATAAGATGTAATGTGATGTGATATGAGATGAGATGAGATGTGATGTGATGTGATATGCTGTGAGATGTGATGTGAGATGTGATATGATATGATAAGATATGAGATAAGATGTGATATAATATGAGATGAGATGAGATGAGATGAGATGAGATGTGACATGAGATGAGATGAGATGTGTCATGAGATGAGATGTGTCATGAGATGAGATGTGATATGATATGAGATGTGATGAAATATGATATAAGATGAGATGTGACATGATATGAGATGAGATGTGACATGATATGAGATGTGATATGGTATGAGAAGAGATGTGATATGAGATGAGATGTGATATGAGATGAGATGTGATATGAGATAAGATGTGATGTGATATGAGATGTGACATGATATGATATGTGATATGAGATGAGATATGATATGAGATGAGATGTGACATGATATGAGATGTGATATGAGATAAGATGTGGTATGATATGATATGATACAAGAAATGATATGATATAAGATGTGAGATGATATGAGATGAGATGTGACAAGATATAAGATGAGATGTGATATGATATGATATGAGATGAGATGTGATAGGAGATGAGATATTATATGAGATGAGATGTGATATGATATGATATGATATGATATGATATGATATGAGATATGAGATATGAGATGACATGTGATATGATATGAGATGAGATGTGATATGGTATAAGATGTGATACGAGATGAGGTATTATATGAGATGAGATGTGATATGATATGAGATGTGATGTGAAAGATATAAGATGAGATGTGATATGATATGATATGAGATGAGATGTGATATGAGATGTGATATGATATGAGATGGGATATGGTATGAGATGAGATGTGATATGATATGAGATGAGATGTGATATGAGATGAAATGTGATATGGTATGAGATGAGATGTGATATGATATGAGATGAGATGTGATATGATATGAGATGTGATATGAGATAAGATGTGATACGATATGAGATGTGATGTGATGTGATATGATATGAGATGAGATGTGATATGATAAAAGATGAGATGTGATATGGTATGAGATGAGATGTGATATGAAATGAGATGTGATATGAGATGAGATGTGACATGAAATGAGATGTGATATGAGATGAGATGTGATATGATATGAGATGAGATAAGATACGATATGAGATGAGATGTGATATGATATGAGATGAGATTAGATGTTATATGATATGAGATGAGACGTGATATGGTATGAGATGAGATGTGATATGATATGAGATGAGATGTGATATGAGATGAGATGAGATGTGATATGAGATGAGATGAGATGTGATATGATATGAGATGAGATAAGATACGATATGAGATGAGATGTGATGTGATATGATATGAGATGAGATGAGATGTGATATGAGATGAAATGTGATATGATATAAGATGATATGTGATATGAGATGAGATGTGATATGAGATGAGATGAGATGTGATATGAGATAAGATGTGATACGATATGAGATGTGATGTGATGTGACATGATATGAGATGAGATGTGATATGATAAAAGATGAGATGTGATATGGTATGAGATGAGATGTGATATGAAATGAGATGTGATATGAGATGAGATGTGATATGAAATGAGATGTGATATGAGATGAGATGTGATATGATATGAGATGAGATAAGATACGATATGAGATGAGATGTGATATGATATGAGATGAGATTAGATGTGATATGATATGAGATGAGACGTGATATGGTATGAGATGAGATGTGATATGATATGAGATGAGATGTGATATGAGATGAGATGAGATGTGATATGAGATGAGATGAGATGTGATATGAAATGAGATGTGATATGAGATGAGATGTGATATGAGATGAGATGTGATATGATATGAGATGAGATAAGATACGATATGAGATGAGATGTGATATGATATGAGATGAGATGAGATGTGATATGAAATGAGATGTGATATGAGATGAGATGTGATATGATATGAGATGAGATAAGATACGATATGAGATGAGATGTGATATGATATGAGATGAGATGTGATATGAGATGAAATGTGATATGAGATGAGATGAGATGTGATGTGATATGAGATGTGATGTGAAATGAGATGAGATGTGATGTGATATGAGATGTGATATGGTATGAGATGAGATGTGATATGATATGAGATGAGATATGATATGAGATGAGATGTGATATGATATGAGATGTGATATGGTATGAGATGAGATGTGATATGATATGAGATGAGATGTGATATGAGATGAGATGTGATATGAGATGAGGTGTGATATCAGATGAGATGTGATATGAGATGAGATTTGATATGATATGAGATGTGATGAGATGTGATATGAGATGTGATGTGATATGAGATTTGACATGATATGAGATGCTATATGAGATGAGATATGATATGAGATGAGATGTGACATGATATAAGATGTGATATGAGATGAGGTGTTATTTATGAGATGAGATGTGATATGATATGAGATGAGATGTGATATGAGATGAGATGAGATGTGATATGAGATGAGATGTGATATGATATGAGATGAGATGTGATATGAGATGAGATATGATATGAGATGATATGTGATATGAGATGAGATGTGATATGATATGATATGATATGATATGAGATGAGATGTGATATGATATGAGATGAGATGTGATATGATATGAGATGTGATATGATATGATATGATATGATATGATATGATATGATATGATATGATATGATATGATATGATATGATATGATATGAGATGAGATGTGATATGATATGAGATGAGATGTGATATGATATGAGATGAAGATGTGATATGATATGAGATGAGATGAGATGAGATGAGTTGTGATATGATAACAGATGAGATGTGATATGATATGAGATGAGATGAGATGTGATATGATATGATATGATATGAGATGAGATGTGATATGATATGAGATGAGATGTGATTTGGTATGAGATGAGATGTGATATGATATGAGATGAGATGTGATATGAGATGAGATGTGATATGAGATGAGATGTGATATGAGATGAGGTGTGATATGAGATGAGATGTGATATGAGATGAGATGTGATATGATATGAGATGTGATGAGATGTGATATGATATGAGATGAGATGAGATGAGATGTAATGTAATGTAATGTGATGTGATGTGATGTGATATGAGATGTGATGTGATGTGATGTGATGAGATGTGATGTGATGTGATGTGATGTGATGTGATGTGATGTGATGTGATGTGATGTGATGTGATGTGATGTGATGTGATGTGATGTGATGTGATGTGATGTGATGTGATGTGATGCTATGTGATGTGATGTGATGTGATGTGATGTGATGTGATGTGATGTGATATGATATGATATGATATGATATTGGAAGTGTTACATTTTATTTCAATATTTACCTAGGTACTTACATTACACAAGATCTTAGATTTTTAATACGTGAAATAGAAACCTATGAGATTGCTGTTACCGTACTATTTCTTACCCAAATACATGTTTTTTTTAATCTCGTAAATATTATCAAAATAAAAGCATTTGGAAAAATATGGAAATCGTTTTTAATATCAATATTTGTTTAGGGCATTCAAAGCATTTTAATTGCGATTATAATTAAGATGACCTAGTTGGTATAATATTTACCATGGACTGCCAACCAGAAGGTTCCAAGTTCGATTCCCAGCACGGTCAATATCTTTGTGCGGAACTAAATTTGTTAGCTAGTTAGGTGTTAAATATGTATCTACGAGTATTTAAATTATTTATATACTAGTAGTATATCAGTTGTGTTGGCAACCATAATACAAACTACAAATGGTTTGCGTCTAACCAGCCGTCTGTGAAATGAGTCCTAATATTCAATATTTCAGAATAGCTTAGACTCCACAGCAATGATAGTATGGTCAAACACGTCAAAATCTTAGATACTGCATGTCTCCAGATACGGTGACCTCCTAAGTTAAAGGTCTCAGCGGTGCTATCCTCTCAACCGACGCCCTGTAATTCGTAACTTGGATAATTTTCATGCGGTAGCGCTGTCAATCTTGAACGGCTCAAGATTTGGGCTGTACCGCTTCCTGCTTGCTGTTCCTGTAAAGATAAATAAATGAATAATATTAGAGATGCGCGACTGCGAATAATCTGACCAGTCGAATAATCTACAACTACTAATATACACGTTCGACTTGAATATAAGTAATATACTAATTTTAATAAATCGAATGATGACTACTTATTAGTTACTAATGGTGTTTTGTTTCGATTGTTAGCGAATCTTGTCAATGTCACTTGTTAGTTTCAAATGAATGATATATGAATGAATCGTTCGCCGGACTCCCGCACCGCTCCCTAGCGCCACCGCCGGTCGAATTACGTCATTCAAAGTTGTAAGTTACTAATTTTCGGAGATCATTCGAATGAGTCGAATGATTTGTATAGTCGAATAATTCGGCTGGAATCATTCACAGTCGCGCATCGCTAAATAATATTAAAACGATGTTGTACCAAATGCAGCCGCGCCAAATATATTCAAGAGTAGAGCTTCAAGCGAGGAGTAGGTATTTCTCGAAATCAATCAATATAAAATCAACTATTAACTAACTATTAACAAACAATCTAAATTATAAGCTCTGAGGGTTATAGACAATAAAAAAATTATATAAAATAACTAAAATTTGTCTTTATTTATTTGCAACTTTTAAAAACACAAACATTACATTTAAAACATACAACATTACATATAAAACGTACATTTTAAAATTTTGAAACAACTATTGTACAATAAAATTCTGAAGTAAATTTTTGATGTTTTATAGCTCTAAAGATTCTTAACACTGAATCAAAGATAATAAAACTGAAAAACCTAGGACTAACGCAAGATTTCAAAAGAGTTTTTAAATATATAACTTAGTTTCCATACCACCTAAAAAGTAAGTAGATATCTTCTACCTCATTTCTCAGTAAATTTCGTGGTTTAATAGAAATGTGTACCACTATTTAAGTAGCTTTATTTAAACCTGTAAAGTTGACCTACGCCGAAATTCAAATAGATCTCTCATCAATTGTCTGTTCTAACTAGAATTAAATTCATGGCAAACGTAATTTTAGGGTAAGTAGTTCAATATTTCATTGGTAAACCACCCTTAACTCAGACTGCCCTTTGTACAAGACACCCAGGTATAAAGTACCTGTTCTACTCGTAAATTGTAAGCAGACGAATCAATTAATTTATTTCCTCTCATCTCGTCCCGTTTTAAGATTATTTAGTAAACACCAGCAGTTAATTAATATACGCCTAAACCCCACCTGAATAGAGTAACACACTAAACCCTTTTGAAATTGGGTATATATGGACAAGTAATTCTTCAAACTGATAGGTAAGCTTGAAACATTTTAATTAATTTTGGGTAGATTTAAAAGCACTCGTTTACCAAGAACACAAGCAAGTTCAATGACTCGTCGTAGGAGATTACATTTTACATACATGAAATTCTTAGAGATAATGTTTTTAGATCAATAAGTCCGAAGTTTTGATTGGTACTAAGTATACTTATATGGTTTATATTTTGTCCTGAAGTTTCGTTTTGAAAGTTTGCTCTCGTTCTTGCTCACACTCATTTGATTTTACATTTTTACTTTCAAATGTTTTCTTTATTGACTCGAGCACATAAAACGTGGTACTTCTGTTTCGTAAAGTCTTCGTCATTTCACACTTATAAAAAATCGTCTTCGTCCACTGCTGGACATAGGCCTCTCCGAAGGTACGCCCCGTGACCCTATCCTGTGCATATCATTTCCATTCACTGCCCTCATTTTTGCGTCATCATCATTCATGTTGGGCCGGTATAATAAAGTAAAATTTTAAAATTTCTGCCTCACAATTCTGAATATCATCGCTCCACCTCGTTGCTGTACATCGCTACACTAAGTGTGCCGGTACGAAAAATTCTTCACAAAAAAAATACACTGAAAATTATTGCTGTTTTACAAGATAAGCTAACGAAAACTTAGGGCGTATTGCGCTGGCAAGCTTTGCTTACAACTTTAAGTAGTCGTATGTTTCCACCGTAGCGTCTCAAGGTGAATACTCGGGTTCCTCGGATCTTGTGACAGAGTAATCCTATATAATATACTGGAGGGTCTCACTTCAAATATCACGGTGTATTTATGCGAGCTTTCTAACTAGATGGATCTGACCTTTTAGATTCTGGGATAGGATTACTACTTGTTGACATTTTCAAGAGGTCATTAGATTAGATCAGTTAATTATACCTAATAGATGAGCCGCTATTTCATTTTGTATGAGGCGTTATAAGTACGTATGTGTCGTCAAATCTGTTCATTTGTTTTATTCTATATTAACTGTATTATTTCTCTTAACCTACTTGTGTCAGTGATATAAGTTATTTTTGATGAATATAAATCTAAGATGGCAGGCGCCATAAAATGGCGGATTGCATACATTTTGCACAGCTGCCTCAATATTGGTATAAAATTAGTAGATTTCAAAAACTTTGGTACTTTAAAATCCAAGACAACTGCAAACACATAATTGTTGAGCCGGGAATTTTCTAAATAATAAAAGTATAATTAATAGAAACTACGTTACTTAACTTTGAGGAAAATATTTACCTAATTACGTTCATTGTTATTGCATAGACATCGAATCTACGCATTTCTCGTCAATGTTTGGTATCCGATAAAGTTGCTACGCGCAATCTTTCTCACGTACTACTTTTACTCACACTCTTATATTTATACGTGCTCTCTTGTAAGGCAACGTTTAAACGAAAGCGGTTCTCTGTTGGTTTATTTACCTCGCATTTTTAACAGCATTATTTGTCATTTCAAATATGGAACTGATCGCCACCGCACGACTCCAGTAAGCAGCGCGCTGTTGCTATTCAAATTTCGAACTCATCGCCGCGCGGCGCCAATCAGAAGGCAGCGCTAGCGCGTTGTTGAAATAGCGGGAAAGCAACAGTGTGCATTCACAGATTGAGTTTATTTAAAAATATAAGATGATTTTTTTTTTCTCTTTCTTCGCAAATGTGTTAAAAAACGTCGTACAATATACGTGCGTATTGGTTATAACATGCTCGGCTCGATTACGCCCTCGCTTTCGGCTCGGGGTGAAATGCTGCTTCGCATCTTGTAACCATCTTTACGCACTAATATCGTAATGTATTGTATGGACTATAACTTAACTATTTGTTTTGGTAACACACGCGTATTTAAAGACCCGCTTTACATATTTAAAACCGGTGGAAATACATCAGCTTTATTTATTTATTTATTGGGCACTCAGACAAATTACAAACATTCATAACATTACAACTACAAAGAACATAAATAAGTCTGCAATCTAAAATAGAGTACACAGCATGTTAGTATAAACTTAATAAGAAGGAAGGTTCAGCTCTGATATACATATAAAAAAGTAATCAATTTAACCTAAAACTTATATTATTTCTAAATTGACTGAGACTGTTACTAAATACATCCAGTTCAGTAATGTGAGTCTTACATTGGTTGTTATCTGAGGCATCACAACATTTGAGTACCAGCTCGTTATATGAGCGACACATGCGCTGTATAGTATAGGACTATTACTGGAAAAGTTTTTATACAGTTTATTAGTATGAAACAGTTTAGTTTTTTGCTTTTTGCTTCTAAGCCGAAGGCTGAAATTAAAGTTTATAGAACTAAGCAGATTTTACGAGCAAGGATGTTAAAAAAGAACTTTCCTCGCGCTATTTCCTCAGTTTTCGACACCGTAGTGGGTATCGTATTAGTATGACCCTAACTTTACACTTGCACTGTTTTACTTACGAGATTTGTCTTGAAGTTTTACTTGAGGAGTTGAAGCTAGTTTCTTGTTATGAGCGGAGAAACTTCGATATTCTTGAGTGCGGGCGATGTTTGTTTTTACTTGGATGTTTACTGACAGTATTAAATTTGCATATCTTATAACGCGCGTTGAGTTTGCAATTTTCAAATTGGAAAGATATATTTTTGCTCTAGTTGCAGATGAATAAAATGAATAATTATTTATATGCATAATTTAATTCATACTTGTAGTCTAAGGTTAATAAAAACAGTAATAATAGAAGAAACTACAATCAATCTTATAGTAGCCTTACTAGACTGTAGGGTGAGTAAAAGAAAGCAAAGGGCAAGCCTGCATTTTCAATAAAGCCTTCTAATGAAAAATCTAATCTCATTTAAGGGGTAGTGTGTCTTACAAGAAAATATATAATTATGTACAAAGAAAGATTAATGATTGATTGTTTGAAAAACATAATAATTGGAAAATACACAATAATAACTGATAATAAAAACAACCCTTTAAATTATATAATACTAACTGAACCGGCAAACGTTGTTTCACCTTAAATTACTTAAATGGCCATAAAAAACAGGGGTTGGTGATAAAAAAGTAACAAGTTATAGGTTGTATGTATTTTCTAGTGCTCGCCTTGTTAGAAACAACAATCAAGTTAAAAAATCTGTCGCCAGGCATCTAGGGCTGTGTTCCGGCAGCCTTCTTGAGAGTGAGATATTCCAGACTAGGCATGCTCCACCTCCACCTCCACCAAGGCCAGTGTTGCTGACTCGTATAGTTCAAACTCAAATACAATAAAAGATTATTGTGTAATATATTAGTTACGTACCCTGTAGGTTAAATGCCTAGATGCAAGGAGTAAAAAAAATAAAACTAACTTACTGGCTTGGCGCGTCGACCCGAATCGAATCCTTGCCTCCGATACTAGGAGACGCCACTGTTCTCGGTCCTGTGCCTTCTCCTGCCACTGCGTGACCTGAAGATTGCGCAGGTCCTCCTCCACTTGGTCTATCTAGCGATACGGACGTCCGAAAAAAAATAAAGAAGCTTATCACTAGAGTAACTTGTGTTTTTTATAAATTGTTTAGTTTTTCATATATTTTGCCGTGATTAAATTTCCAACACCAAATAAGCTTTTCCCCTTAATGCTTCGTATGAGCAACACGGTATTTACAAACTCTTATATCAAAGGAAATCTACATTGCACTCAACGTCCAATATCCAAAATTCACTTCTTATTTAATCGCTACTTTAACGTGCTGATTTACTCCGAAATAAGCTTTGTTATCTGGGAAATATGGTTCAAAATTACCTGGATATTTTCATTCGCTTGTCAAGCAAAATTCATCGACTTTTAATCAAAATTCAGATGGGCTGTGGACACACAATTTGGGAGTCTACATGCTGGAGTTATAATGAAATTCCTTATGCCGGACCTTTTTGACAATGTCTGAGATATTGTATTGGAGTAGAATGCCTGGTGTGGCGGAAACATGTAAATTTTGTAGAGGTAGGCTTTTTCAGACCAGCGCTTGTCTTTGCTTTTTTGTTCGGTATATGGGTACTGAATACTGTAATAATAATTGATATACGTTTTCTGCAATTAATAAAGTTCGCATACCCGTCGCTATGATACATTTGCCATCAATTGACGATATCGTTGGTGTAATGGCTTCGACATCTTTGTGGTGAACTAAATTTGTTAGCTCTCGGTCTGGGTGTTAAATATGTATTGATATAAAGTATTTATGTATGTATATGTAGTAAACCAGTTGTGTTAGCAACTATAAAAGAAACTAGATGTAGTTTAGTACGGGGCTAAAATCAAAGACAAAGTCAAACATTTATTGCAAAATTAAATGTTATGTAACAATATCTTTGCTTAAATAACACTTAATTATACCTATGGTCAGGGTGTAGCAATTCAGATTTGGAGCGGGCCGATAACCAGCCGTGTGTCCTAATATTTATTTATTTAATTTAAAAAAAGGCTCCATGCCAACAGTAAGTATTTTAATTTTATTTTTTGTTATTTAGCCAATAAAATACTGAATAAATAAAATAATTAATTCATTGTTAATCGATAAAAGGTTGTAAGTTCGTTTTAATTACAGTAAGTAATCTTATTCGAAAAGTTTGCGTTTGGATAATAGCGTCATACTTTTAAATAGACTTTTGAGACTTAAAGGCTTTTTGACAGATTGTTAAAAAAGTGTACTAACGGCAGAAACGCAACGTCATCAGTGCAACCAATCAACTATTTAATTAATAGAATACAGTTAATTTAACAGACGCGCAAATGGCGTCGCAATACATCAGTCAGATGCGGATTGAGAGGCAAATAAATTGGATTGATGAATCCGGTATCAAAAAAGGGGCTAGCATTGATAAATTCTTATTTGACTTTTGATCTTAGTTATTATAAGATGAGAATTTTACAGTTATGTAAGGAAAATCTGTTATTTTTGTCTCTGTTGTTACCTTTTTATACAAAAAATAAGCAAAGGATCATCTAAGCAGTCCACTATACGTTTCCACTGCTGGGACTCAGGGTCTTTTCTTTCGAAGGGAGATATATAGACCATAATTCACAACTCAGGCAAACCGGCCACTGTGATCTCAACTACCACCAACATAAAATACGGACAGCCCTCTATGTCGGGGCTGTCTGGAGAATAATGAAACAGTAGAACACGTGCTACTGCATTGTAAGGCAACCAAACAAACCAGAGGGAGTTACGGCCTGATGATAGCAGCTCAAGATGAAAGTTCGCTTTCCATTGCTAATCTTCAGACAAACAGACCATCTGACACAACAGTGGTAGAACAGGAATGCCAGCGACCCAGGGCTGTGCTCCGTTATTTAAAGGAGCTCGGTTGGCTTGGGTAGGCTGGTAAGAGGGGAATGCACAATACGCCCCTAGCGGGATGTCAGTGCAGGTCTCATCACCACCACTTCAAATAGAATTAGACTCAGGCAAAGTAGCGGGTAGGCGGATTACACTTGTGTTTGGATATTGTGGTCCTCAAACTTGTCGGTTTCCTCGCGATGTTTTCATTCACCATTAGGCGAGAACAAATCCTCACATGACTCGAAAATCAAGTCATTGGTGTGGGGTTGAGATCGAACCAGGGACCGTCTGATTAAAAAGTAGACGTTTTTCTACCGAGTCGCTCTCACTTTTTACGGTTCCGTACATAAAAGGTAAAAACGGGACTCTATTACTAAGTCTTCGCTGTCTGTCTATCTCCAGGCTGTATCTCAGAAACCGTAATAGCTAGTAAGCTGAAAGTTTCACAAGATATGTATTTACCGTGCCACTATAACAAAAAATAATAAAAAAATATATTACGGGGGTCCCCATACAAAAAACGTGTTTTTTTTTTTTGGAATTTATTGCTATATATCAATAACGGTAGGTAAGTATATTGTCTATCAACTTAAATTATAAAATTTACGTAAAATAAATATTTTAGGGAGCTCCCATAAACTGGTACGGAACCCTTCATGCGCGAGTCCAATTCGCACTTGACAATTTTTTTTCATTTATTCTATGTGCCTCCCTTAAACATGCCCGATTAATGTGCTTTACCTACTGCGCACTAACTCATTGCCAATCCTTTTGTACTTATTTCCACTAACTAATAACATTCACAGACATGTTTATCGAAGCGGCCCGACGCCAGGCGCTTGATTTAATTATTTCTTGTTGTTTGTTTGTACTGTCAGCCACAATCTCGTCAAGCTTACAAGTAAGTATACGTTTCGCAATAATTTCTAAGAAGGTACGAGCAGTATGCAAATTAAAAAATAACAGTCAGATGCTTTTTCAAGCGAAAGAGGTAAGGTCACAAACATACACGCAATAATGTGATAATATTGTCAATATAACATAAAATTTTTCTTTGGTTTACCTTAGCTAAACTTACAGTATTTACTGTCCAAATTGACTTATTGTGTAGGTCAGAAACAGACTTGCTCAACTACTTAGAGTGCCTATATAAATAAAAAGGCGTAGAGTGGCCTTCGAAATAGAGCAAAACGTGTGCAAAGCCATTAGAGAGGTCAAGTAAATTCTGGGGCAGGAGCATTGGCTATTTAATAAGCTATAAGGAATGGACACACTACTGGTGTACTTTCAACTCTCACTTTGCGTTTAAAAATGTATCCATTTCTGGTCATAGAATTTTCAATGATTTTTTTCGTTAAATTTTTCTTGTTATTTTTTTGCACTGTGACCTCGACCTTTATTACTTTCATTTACTTTAAACGAATAAATTTATAAATAATTCAAGAAGTGTTTTCACAACCACAGATATGCATAATATAGATATCGCAATAAGTTTACTACGCATCTTTGTTTTTTCTTATATTCTAATGTTCCTATTTTTTATTTCTAGTCTCCAACTCTAAAAGACTAAAATTACACATTTACAATTTTTGCTACACTTATTTACTATTATTTCAAACAAAAAGAACTGTGTTTGAAATATTCGATAACATCTTTTTATGAACTGTTATTTTTTAAATAGATCTTTTTAATTTACTATTTATTGTTCACACTTAAAACCTAAATAATTATAGCTAGCAGATATTTTTTTTGTGTGCATGAACATATATCATTAGGAAAATACTGTATAATGAAGTCGGTTCAAAACAGATACGTTAACATTTACTGAAAAGTAAAAATTAAACACGTCAAAATTAAACCTCCCGGTCAACATGCCTTTAAAGCTTGCCATTTTGCCTTGTTTAGTATTACTAGGGAAATCTGCTGAACTAGGTATTCCCCGGCCCTCGGGTCCAAATCACACAAATGTGACCTTAGACCTGCCAAAAACTGCTTCTTTGCTTCCGAACTCACGGCCTCGCTATCTCCACAGCAAGCGGCACAAACTCATGCGCCGATTTCACGGCATCATATTTTTGATATTTTCCTAACACACCTGCCTTTTTACATTTACTGGCGAGCCGATGAGTATCTGGTAGATGGCTAGCCAAAAACGTGCTCAAACATGTGGCAACTCCTCTATCAAGATATAATTAGGTTTTTACTGCACCTGCTTCTCCAAGCTCCATCTTCAAGGTCTTCCGCATCTGAGAACTAAGATGTGTTCCTAATAAGTTTGTTTTTTTTTTTACGTTTAATAGGCTTTCGCTTGACTACAACTCACATGATATTAAGTGACATAACGGTAGACGGTTATATCACTTAATATGGATCGTTTTTGTTTTGATACTCGTTTATTTCTTAGCGCTGTTCTAGCTAAACTTACATCATCTGCGTTTTTTAAGTCTGCGAAGAGCCGACCTACATTTCGCGGAAACCTTCTTGTCCTCATATTTAGACGTCACTTACATATATTAAACGTGCAGCCTACCGGAAATTGGGTTCGGACTAAAAAATAAGCAATTTACAGGCGACTTTTTATTCCACGTTCAGAATTCTGAGTATTTTAACTTATTTGCAGTTTACACGTTTACGTCAAATTTGCTTTTGCTTAATTATCGTCCAAATTAAAAGTATTTTTGATAGGATTTTACACATTACAGATTTTCTAGACATTTGATTACACGAGTCGACGATAGAATAGAATAAAATAGAATAGAATAGAATATCATTTATTCGTCATAACGTATCCTAATTATAACAACTTATAGGTTTAATAAAAGGATACAGTACGTTCTCGTCAATTTCACATTTATACATTATTCACTATATATGTATACTCTGTACTGATATTCTGGCCGAAAGTGGAGCATGCTTAGTCTGAAATTACTAGATCTCCAAGAGGCTACAGGAAAGACACAGCGGCAGGTGGAAGGCGACAGATTCATAGCTTGAGAGTGGTAACTAACCAGGCGAAAACTCAATAATGGTCCACCAAAATGCTATGGTAATAATAAAAGCATATTATATACGAGTTTATTAATTGAATTTCATACGTACGTACGTATTAGTCAAATCAGATACAAAAATGTCAAAATTAAATAAAATTCATAAATGAATTCTAAATAATTAACCCGCCCCTAATCGTTCCCAGTGCAAAGGTGCCTATATAAAGACTAGCTGCGTTCCCGCGCTGAATGGCTATCGCCATCCTCTGCACCAGGAAGGATCCGGAGCGGGAATCACCGGTCGACTTGTTAAGTCTTTGCCCAATTTCCTTGAGCAAAGCCCTTCCTTGCTCCAACAGCCCAGGGTCTCTACGGCAATCGGAACAAAGTGATAAAGCGGCTCCAGGGCGGCATACTTAAGCCTCTTCTTCACACAGGCATCCTCTGCAGCAGCCGAGCGACTCAAGTGTACTCGATAATCAAAGTAATAAAAATTAATTGATACCTACTTATATATTTTGATCCTTAATTAACTATTAAATCTTCAAGGAAACATACATAGTAATAATGTCAATGTGTAAGCTAAAAATATTAGTGGCGTAATGTTTGAAAGGCCGCGCCTTTACAATTCTCGGAATGTCAAAAAGACAATTCTACATACATAGAAATCTACACAATATTCTAAGCAGTAGATTACCATTTAGGACCCTCCTAAAAGTCCCACCTATCTTAATCTTACTTCATCCTTTTACTAGAAAAGAAAGTTTTCCAAAGTAAACAAAGTCGAGGTAATATTGCCAGGTATTTATGTGAGCTAAGTCCGTCCACTTAGGTATTAGGTCTATTGAACTACTTTCAGAGATTGCGGTATTTATTGTGAAACCAGTTATCTATGTTTACATATTGGTAAGGATTCTAACCTTGGCTTTTGTTACGAAAGTAAAATATTATGAATAGTAATAAAAGTGGAAAGTGTCTGTCCTATATTAATATTATACGAGTAAATGCGAAAATTTGTTACATCATTGTTACATCTTCACACTCAAACGGATGAACAGATTTTGTTAAAATTTGGTTTGAAGATAGATTAAACCTTAGATATAGTCTTCTTTTTATACCGAACTCAATTGTGATTCACGTGGGATTCGCATGCTCCAACGGATAGACCAACTTTGATGAGATTTACTATGAAGATAGATTAGACCTTAGGACACATAGGTTTTTTTTATAATGGATTATTTTTTTTCGGTCCCGGTTTAACACGGGTAACACCACGGGGCGCAGCTAGTCAATACATATAATAAGAGTGAAAATCGAGTGCCTTTACATTAAATATTTTACCAAAATACTGATGGGGGGCTTTTATCAGTTGGCTACCGTGATTCACTTTTATAGATTCGTATCCTGCAAGAGTCTCTGAGTTCGCCAAGACGTCATTCGCTAATGTATAATATTGTTTTTTCCTATTTTTATTGCTTTGTATATTTTTTTTATTATTTTGTATTTTTTATCTTTGTACATATTATATTTTGTTTGTGTAAGCGGTGCTAGTTATCTAAATAAATAAATTGCTACCGAAGCCGAGGTTGCGACAACTTTGAAGATAGGGGAGCAATAGTTGAATCTATGGTGACAACAAGAATGTAATATTAGTACAGAAAATAGTGTAGCGAAGCATAATGCTTGAAATCTGCCACATAGTTGGCAACTTTACTTTCAAAAGGTTTATAACCTTATTGACTCAGGTGTTACTTTGCGGAGATCCACTGTAGATAGAAGCATAGACAAAGTATATGAACTTTAATATACTTTGCGTATTATAGAAGTAAATTTGAAATATTTAGTGTAGTTCCGCTGTGTATAAATTTAATATAACATGTACTTACACATAATTTTCACGACTCGGTAGCACTGACTTAAGTTTTATTAAGATGAATGTTCGTTGGACCTTATGGTATACTTGTTTTTTAGGAAAAGAAAAAGAAATGCTACTGACTCTTTTTCTATAATCGCCTGTGGGTAGATACTAAGATTTTATCTGGGGAAATTCTCCAGACAGCAATATAAACAAAACGTGAAACAATACGAAATTCTTAATTGATCAACTATATTCCTTCTTTTCAAATGAGAGAATTGGCCTCACTTATAAACTTAGACACGAATAACTAAAAATAAGAATAGATTTAAATCTAATATGAAAACCATAATTAATTCGTTTAAAAGTAAATCGCTAAAAAAGGAATTAAATCATTAATCTTCGTGTACCATACATTTTATGACAATAATTTAAAAAAAAAAAAAATTTTGACATTTCATTTGTATATTGTGACATGTATAAATATTTGATAATTTAAATATTTTTTATAATTATAGTAAAATTTTATAATTCATATAAAATATGTTTTGCTTGTTTTCTCAGTTTGTTCTAACATGTATAATTGATATTGATAAAAAGATGCCATATTTTTAACCGACTTCAAAAATGGAGAATGTCATATGTTGAAGTATGTTCAACTGTATGTATTTTTTTAACCCATCTTGCTTTGGTTTCTTATAATCATTGTCACCTAAGCACTATACAGTTATTTTAATTTATTCACTAGATTTACATACCAAACTTCGCGAAATCTAAGCCCAATGTTGGTTTAGGACTGCCGGAATTAGTTTGCGCAGATAGTTACTTGGCTGTGTTTGAGGAAAAAATACTCGTTCTTGATTGGGGCCAATTAAGTTAAAGGAATACCGCGGCTTAGTGATGGGAAAATCTCTTTATCGGTCTTCACCAGATGTTTTGAAAATAATTTGGATGAAAATATAATTAAATAAGTCACAGGAAAAAGATTAAAATACTTTGTACATGATATTACTAGACATTCAAACATTCTACAATTTTAATAAAAGTAAGCTCACCATTTGCATGAATCTACAAAAAAATACACAATCCAATTAATTTTTTAACAATTTTACTGTGGTGCGTCGTCCTATTTTGTGAAATGTAATCTATAAGAAAACTATTTTGATACATTTATGCTTTAAAATATTAGAATAAATATATTGACATATATTGCTTGTAAAGACCAGAAATCTTTGAAAAACTTACCTGTGTTTGTTATTTATGTCTTTATTTTCTTGGTATGTTGAATTGGCCATTACGTAAATCTTATTTGCAGAAATAAAATCCAGTTAATGAAAAAACGACTCGAAATAAAGCAAGACTATATTTCCCCTCTCAAATTAAAAGGCCTTTATTGGTCCGGTCCAAATAAATCAAGTGGACTCTATCGGTCCGCTTCCCTCCGCAGAGATTAAAGCATTTCTCTGTTTAAACTAATAAATTACCCGTCGATTTATGGCTTAAAATCTGTGGGGAGAATTCCCGAAATATTTATACAATTGAAGATGTTTCATTTACATACTTGTCATAAGTTGATAAATGTATAAAATCATTTGTAAAGATGTTGAAATCGTGTGTAATATACATATTGGTCCTGGGACGTTTTGGGTCATAGCATATAACACAACAAATATTTTGTAATTTGTTCTGCTTTGGACTTCTTTGTGAGCAAATTGGTCGAACTGATAAAAAATGTTGCGCACGCTTCGCTCACGAATAGTTAAAACTTTGGAAAAATATTATTTACTAACATGAAACCTATTGACTCAGGCGTTACTTTGCGGAAATCCGCTGTTAACACAGCGGAAGTACACTAAATATTATATCTTTACTAACCTGAAAAATTTAACAATGCAATTGTTTAAAAAAAAAACAAATAACCGATTTCAAAACTATACCTACTTTTATAAATACCAATTGTTACTAAAATGTGAAAAATAATTTCATGCCTAAATCAAATCAAGTACATTTGAAGAGTTTATTTGATGTATGTACTTATTAAAATGCTATTTTCAATTTTTATTTATCCTGTATTCTTAGAGTTGGTGCCATGTAAGAAGAACAAATTAATGTTTGTTAAAAAAAACACTTTTAAATTTTCTTTCTTAGCTGGCACTGATTTTGTCTAGAAACTAGGTGATATGACGCAATCATCGAGGTGAAGTAGCAATTGATGCGGACAGTGATTGGATGGGTAGCCATGCCCTAACTCCCCTTTTTTGAAAATTGGTATGTTAATCTTGGTGCTACCGTGGGTCAAGTGATTCGTTAAATTGTATTCCCGGCTATTAGTCTTCGTACAAGCAGTCGTAAAGCTGTCACAGAGGCCTTCGAGTGGCTTGAAAGCTCTCGACATCAGATCTTGGGTTCTAAGCTCATATGAAGAAGAAGAAAATAACAATCTCTTATATACAAAATTTCCATGTTACAATGTTAGTTACCGTACTCCTCCGAAACGGCTAGACCGATTTTTACAAAATTTTATTTGCATGGCATTAAAAATACATACAATCCTAAATTTTGACTTTTTTATTACCAACCCCTATTTCTTAATGGCCATTTTAGTAATTTAATCATTTTTCATCCCGCTTAAACGTGCTTAAGGCAAAACAACGTTTGCCGGGTCAGCTATATACAAATACATAATATTACATATAATACAGTAAAGATTATGCAATAAAAAAAAAGTTTTTTATACATTTGGATTCATAGACATTATTATCTTTATAATGGTGTACTAGGTCATGTAGAAATAAATTTAACGTATAAACCTATTGATTGATAAGCCTATTGACATACTATTAATATCAATTTATTTGCAGTTGATTTTCGATAAATGTTTTCATTTTCCTTGAAATGTATGCTGTAGAGTAATTTAGTCGACCGCAGCGTTAAATATCGCCAATGTACACGTTATTGCAATAACAGTAATCCCGGGACTGGACTGTATATTTTGGGTTGAATTCTTGGATATAAAAAACGATGGATATGATATTTGTCAAATATGTTTTTTTTACCAGCCATTGGAAAATGGATGTTAGTGTAGCAATGCGACACTACAGTTCACATTTGGAAAGTTTGTGTGTGTGAGTTTGTTTGTTACTTCTTTACGCTCTGAACTGATTTTGATGAAAATTGGTGTGGAGATTGGTTAAGCGTACTTTTTATATCGTATTAACTTATTTTTGCGCGAAGCGCAGCAGTAAATTAATAAATAAAATTTATTTTATTAATAAACATTCTTACAGGTTCTATTAAATGCCGTAAGGAAATCATGTACATGAAGAGTCGCTATGCAGAACTAGGTACCAGATGGTTCTGTTAAGCAGAACGACAGAGGATCCACTACCGCTTATTCACCCATGACATACTGAGTTAACAATAGTTTTTCCCTTCACTGCATTAAAACTTTCGTAAGGCATATTTGAATAATGTTTGTATTACCGTATAAGAGTACGTCGGCTGTGTTCCTGCCCTTGAGAATAACACACTAATTGTGCTGAAACATGTCGGGCTAATACTGACAAAATAAACGTAATAAATAAAAAAAAAGTGATAGTCGGTTATACAAACATTACTTTTTACCTTATTATTCTCTTCAAAAAGCTAAGGCTCATACTTATTTTCTCAACCATTCTACGTGGGGGGTTAATTCCTGGTATAACCAGTACCCGCTTGAATCGGAGTATTAAGGTAAAATCGGGAATTCGGAACATTTTACTCCAACCACGTAGCGGTCACGCCTGCACGCAAATTATCGTATATTTACATACGTCTGATGTTATTCGTAGATTTAACTGTATTTGGCGTCTGTGAGAATTATTCACAAGCTGCAGCCCCCTGCTATACTTGTTATATTATATAAAAATATTGAAATAAATATTAGAGCACATTTCACAAACGGCTGGTAAGCCCCCAACTTATCCATCTCTAGTTTGTATTATGGTTGCTAACACAACATAAATACTTAATATACATACATATTTAACACTTAATTCAACATCCAACATATCTAACTTCATCACAAAGATTTTAGCCGTGCCGAGTAAAGAACCCGGAACCTTCTGATTGGCCGTCTGGTACGGTAACCATTATGCCAACGAGGTCGTCGATAATCTGTAATAACTGGGATAGTTGCCTCATTTGGTTCCAGGATTTTTTCACTGATTACAGACAAGCATTTGGCGACTGACTGTTTAATTTGAGGGTGGGTGGTTGCTAGCCAGGCAAGCACTAGAAAATACCCTACGACTATGTAGTTTTTTTGGTTAGAATCATTTATCCATATGCATATTATATATCCATCTTTGTTTTCTTTATAAAGCTTGGCGGTTAATTCGAATTAGCGTTGCATTTTATGAGAATACCGTGGAATAAAACTATTTTTTTTTTACTTTGTACATAAAAAGTATAAATGTTAATAACGACATTAATATAGGTACTATTAATGTCGTTGAATGTTCTATTAAAAAAAATATTAAATATTAGGACACATTTCAAACACGGCTGGTTAACCCCATACTGAACCATTTCTAGTTCGTATTATGGTTGCTTACACAACTGATATTCTACAATTATAACATACATATTTTATACGATACACATTTAACTCCCAGACCAACAAATTTGGTTCAGCACAAAGATATTGGCTGCGCCGGGAATCGAACCCGGATCCTTCTGATTGGCATTCTGGCATGGTAACCATTACGCCAACGAGGTCGTCAAAAAAATATCATATCACATAAGTTTAATAACTAATTATACGAGTAATAAGTTTATATTTCGTATCAAACCTTTGCCGCTACGAAAGTAAATCCTTCTTCCAAATTAATAGCTTTTTCATAGCACAATAAAAACGTCCTATCAACTAAAAAACAACATCCCAATTTTCTCGGTGCGAAAAAAATGGCGGCCTATCCCATTACCGTCCCAATCAATCTCGAAGACGGAAATGACTGTTCGTAATTTAACGGTTAACGGCCCAAAATCGGAATAAGCAATTAACGAAACAAATAAAACGAATAAATTCGTCAGGGAGCTGCGACACTTTTGAATGCATAAAGGGCATAGCCCATGTAACCATAGCACATTCCCAAAAACCCTGAAGAAGATATTATTTCAAATTTCAAATTTGTTTATTGTTGCAGAACATGGGTAATACAATAAGATAACATATATAACAATTTGAGTACGCCATATTCTTAATGCAATTAAAAGAAAAACATATATAAAAAGGATACAATTCTACAAATTATACAAACAACACAAGTTTAAAAAGAAAAAAAAAGAACACATTGAACAGACTGGAATAAGAAAAAATAATTAATAATGTCATGTCATAATATAAGTGTTAATATACAATTGAGGAATTCTTAAAGGATAAAAGTTTAAATGACGCATATGTACACCATTTATTGGAAAATAAGTAATTCGGCTCGCTTCAAACCGGCATTGCCACACCCTGATTAGGGTACATTATCATGTTTTATGATATTTTTATGGTATAACATTTAAGTGATGCAATTAATGTTTTGATTTGAATTGATTTGATTTGAACCCACCTGACAGAGTTTAAACAAAGTACTAATACAAAATTTATTTATTTTACACAGTGAATAAAAATAACAAAATGATTTGGAATCCAACGGTTTCCAAACTAGATCCATAAACTGTATATTGGAAGCCAAAACTAGATTAATTACATCACAATTTTATTGCGCGCTTGATCTGCTGTTGAACATTATAGTTAAACTTATTCGTGCGCGACCTACGACATTTTCTTCTTGATTATCATAATATTCACTCAGAAACTATATTACAAACAACCTATTAATTTGCGGCAATTCATTTAAGATAAGCAAAGGAAAAGTCAATACAATCACCTAATTTTTTTTTAAATATATTTTTTTTCCTTTGCTTATCTTAATTTGATTTCAGATTACAGCGGAAGTACACTAAATATTTCATTTTTCTTTTTTATTAAAATGCAATTAGTAGTTATAATTTATTGCACGATTTATCCGTATTTCCATATGTAGCTGTGAGCTAGAATGACGTTCCTGCCTTCCTTCGTCTGTCACCCCTCCAGGAAGGTCGCACACGAAATGGTTGGACTATAATAATAATATATATCTTTATTGACATAAACACATAATGTACAAGTTTTTTTCACTGATGGCTTCTCCCACAGAATATGATCAAGTCTGTTTATAGTATAAGTACATGCCACAATTATAAAGGATTTATACAAAAAAAATATACAAAATTATGTGAAGATAATTAATGTTGCTTAACCTAAATTAAGTTTATATAAAAAACAACCACTATAGTCACTCTTTTCTTCAAGACAATATTATATTTTGTTTCCAATGATAAGTGTAAACGACAGTGACTATAAACGAAAGCTACAAAACTTACAATAACTGTCTAGATTCATCACTGAGCCCGAATTTTCAGAAATTTCATAAGTAATGTTAATCAGTAAAGAAAGAAAGCACTCAAAACATCTAACAATTCCTAATAAAAATGTTACCAGCGTTTGTTAGAAAGCGGAGTGCATTAAATTTAAGTTTTCCAATGCTCTACTGGTGTGCAATGACCTTAAAATCTGTAATCAGTTATTGGACGACCAAGCGCTGCGAAAGATTGGCGAATCTTGATGTTTGTGATTTGATTAAAAATTGGGAAAGAATCCTACTAATATAATAAATGCAAAAGTTTGTATGTGCGTATGTTTGTTACTTTTTCATGCTTAAACGGCTGAACCGATCTTAATGTAGTTTGGTGTGAATATAGATAAAACTTTGGATTACACATATGCTACTTTTTACTCAGATAATAGATGTGGTTCCCGTGGGATACGCAAATAACTTCAAAATCTATGTTACTCCTTCACGATCCAACGGCTGGACCGATTTTATTGAGATTTACTGTGAAGATAATTTGGATCTTGCATTAGCACATAAGCTACTTTTTATCCCGGATATTTTTTTGTCCCGTATTTACGTGGGTATTAATTACCACGGAGCGCAGCTAGTTGAATAATGATTCTACCATACAAACTTTGCTAACTTCTCCTTCTTTACCTTATCCCACTTCATGTGGGGTCGGTACAGTATGTACGCTTCTTCCATACGTCTCTGTCATTCGTCATCTCTGTATTCACACCCTTCCTGGTCATATCGTCATTCACATAAGCCATCCACACTTTCTTAGGCCGCCCCCTTCCTATCTGTCCGTCCACACTCATACTCATTGTCTTCCTCGTGATATGGTCTTCCTCACGTCGCATAATATGACCATACCACGACAGCCTATTACCATACAAACTTTGCTAACAATTCTTAATTTTGTGCCTAGTAACTAATATTACACGTGCGCACGTAATCTCACCACAAATCTAATTATTTTACGTTATTCTATGAATTATAACGATGTTGTTAACGTAGAGTAGGGTAACTCATATAATCATAATGAATAGGAACATAATATGTACAAATGTTCCTCTAAAATAAACTTTACCCGAAATTACAACATACATTTCTTTGTTACTAGCGGCGCTCCACACTGTTACTCTCATTAACCCAGCACAAATTGGAGTTGATCCGGGATAAAAGTAGACTATGCGTTAATCCAGGATCTAACCTATCTTCACAGTAAATCTCACCAAAATCGGGTGACATAAAAATCAGGAGTAACATAGATTTTAAGTTTTTTCCATATCCCATGGGAACCACAATTGTTTTCGGGATAAAAAGTTGCCTATGCGTTAATAATCTAAGGTCTTACCTATCTTCACACCAAATTTCATGAAAATCGGTTCAGTCGTTTTGAGCGTGAAGAAGTAACAAACATACAAATACACACAAACTTTTACATTTATTATATTAGTAGGGATACAGGAAACCATTTGGCCTTAAATAAACAGTACCCTAATTCAACAAAGAAGGAAAAATATGCCTAAATCATTCAATTCGTGACACTGAGTAATAGCGAGAAAATCATAGAGTTTTCGTGGATTTTAAACTCTACTTAGATAGGTTTAGGAAGGATCAGAAGTAATACGAAAGACGACGAATATGCTGAGTCAAGTAAATGGTTGTCGAAATATCACAAGGGCTCGTTTAATGATCTCGGTTTAGATAAAACTAACCCCTACACAATAATGCAGTGAATCCCACTAATATAATAAATCCGAAAGTTTCTGTGTGTGTGTGTATGTTTGTTACTTCTTCACACTCAAATAGCTTGAGCGATTTTCATGGGATTTACTTTGAAGATAGGTTAGTCTTTGGATTAACCTATCTTCGAATTGAACACATGGACTACCTTTTATTCCGGATTAACAACTTCTTGTCCCGGAATAACGCGCGTAGCACCGAAAGACGCAGCTAGTGATGAAATAAAACAATTGAGCCTTATATTTGGATATAGAAACTTAAACAAACCGAGGTCATCTTAAATCCCCCTAAAACTCTGAAACAACACTAGTTTGAAGCAACTTTTCAGCTATGTATATACGAAGAGTAACGTCAGCCTTCCATAGCGAGGGAAATGGACTCTGCGCGGTTCGACCCCGGCTTACACCAAAGACTTGTTTATCAAGTTATATGTGTCTTTTACTCGCATTTCTTTGAAGGAAAACATTGTGAGGAAACCGACATGTTTGATGACTACAAAATGGCCAACATTTGTGCTGAACTAAATTTGTTGGCTGTCAGTCTGGGTGTTACATATGTATCTTTATAAAATACTAGCTGACCCGGCAAACGTTGTTTTGCCTTATTAAATATTTTTATTCTAGTTTCTAGACAAATTCTAGCATAATTAAAATGTTACTTACTATATGTACGCCATGAACAAACGTTAAGGGAATATAAAAGTAACAAACGCCAAAAAATATTATGTTCAATCATATCTATTTAATAGTATTTATTTTAACAAACATTAATTTGTTCTTCTTAGATGGCACCGACGCCAAGAATACAGGATAAATACAAATTGAAAATAGCATGTTTATAAGTTAATCAAATAAAGTCTTCGATGGTACTTATGTGTAGGCATACGATTATTTTTCCCTTTTTAGATACAGTTAGAATTATAAATAGAGGTATGATTTTGAAGTTTGTTATTTGTATAATACAATTGCATTGTAAAATTTTTAAGGTTAGTAGGGAATGATATTTTTCTAAAGTTTTAGGTATTCAAAATTTTTTAGCGATTCCATTCGAACCGTTACCAAACAAATTATATAATATTTGTAGTGTCGTAAGCCATGACCCAAAAGTCCTAGGACCAATCGCGAGCAAAGCGAGCTGGATGCGAGCGCAGCGAGCTATGCGCGAGCGAAGCGAGCGCGAAAATTTGTAGCATATTTGTTCGAGCCGTTTTAGCATAAAGAAGTCCAAAACAGAACAAATGACATAATATTTGTAGTGTCGTAAGCTATAACCCAAAACGTCCTAGAACCAATGGCGAGCGAAGCGAGCCTGATGCGAGCGCAGCGAGCTATGCGCGAGCGGAGCGAGCTATGCGCGAGCGGAGCGAGCGCGAAAATTTTTAGCATAATTTGTTCGAGCCGTTTGAGCATAAAGAAGTTCGAAGCAGAACAAATTACATAATATGTGTAGTGTCGTGAGCTATGATCCAAAACGTCCTAGGACCAATCGCGAGCGAAGCGAGCCGGATTCGAGCGTAGCGAGCTATGCGCGAGCGAAGCGAGCGCGAAAATTTTTAGCATATTTGTTCGAGCCGCTTGAGCATAATGAAGTCCAAAGCAGAACAAATCACATAATATTTGTAGTGTCGTAAGCTAAGACCCAAAACGTCTTAGGACCAATCGCGAGCGAAGCGAGCCGGATGCGAGCGCAGCGAGCTACAAATATGCTCAAATTTTTTTATCATATTTGTTCGAGCCGCTTGAGCATAATGAAGTCCAAAGCAGAACAAATTACATAATATTTGTAGTGTCGTAAGCTATGACCCAAAAGTCCTAGGACCAATCGCGAGCGAAGCGAGCCGGATGCGAGCGCAGCGAGCTATGCGCGAGCGAAGCGAGCGCGAAAATTTTTACATAATATTTGTAGTGTCATCATCATATTTGTTGAAAATTTTTTGCTCATACGTTCAGGGTCTAGTTTATTAGTACATCAAATTTTATAGCTTCTTCTACGTAAGAACTAAGTGATCAAGTTATGTTGTCGAGAGTTTTTCAAGATCCTGCCTTAGTTTAACGACTGTTTGTGCTAAGAGGACCTACAATTTAACGTATAATCCGATCCACAGTAGCGCACAGACGAAAATACATTTTTTACAACAGTCATGTGCAGAAGAGGTTATGCAATAAAGCGACTTACACGCGGGTGGAGCCGCGGTTAAGTTGATAAGAGAGTTACATTGATATAGCAAAATGATAAATGTTAACAATACTACTACATACGATACATACACACAACAATAACGAAGGTCGAAATTTGTGTAAATAGTGAGAGAAGTCTGTGAAGAAGAATTTTGTGAGTAAAACAGGAGACCGACTTCGGTCTATGGCATAGTGTGGCATTTCACTCACCAGTAAAGTAAAGGCGCGGCAAATTTTAAGTATTTAAGATTGGTAATAATCATAAGCATAAGTATATCAGGTTAAATTTTGTAAGTTATTTTCTTCATAAAAAAAAAGGATTTTTACTCGAAGTATAGTTAGATACTATATTTGATCAGTTATCAAGCGAGATGAAAAATGAATAAAATACTAAAATGGTCATAAAAAATAGGGGATGATGATAAAAAAGTAAAAAAAATTAGGGTCGTATGTATTTTTTAATGCCACTTAATACTAAAATAAAATGAAAAAATTCGTCGAAAAATTAAAAAAAATGTTTGAGGGTGATCAACCCTTATCACTTAGGGGTATAAAAAATAGATAGTAGCCGATTCTCTGACCTACTGAATACGTTTATAAAATTTGGTAAAGATCAGTCAAACCGTTTCGGAGGAGTGCGGTAACAAACACTGTGACATGGAAATTTACTAAAATGGCCATAAAAAAATAGGGGTTGATGATAAAAAAGTAAAAATTTAGGGTTGTATGTATTTTTTAATGCCACTCTATATAAAATTCAAATGAAAAAAATTCGTCGAAAAAATAAAAAAATATATTTAAGGGTGAACAACCCTTATCACTTAGGGGTAAAAACGTTTCACGTTGGCCGATTCTCATACCTACTGAATACGCATATGAAATTTGGTAATGATCAGTCAAGCCGTTTCGGAGGAGTTCGGTAACAAACACTGTGACACGGAAATTTTATATATAAGAAGATGTATGTATATGAAGTATATCAGTTGTGTTATCAACCATAATACGAACTAGAAATGGTTCAGTATGAGGTTAACCAGCCGTGTGTGAAATGCGTCCTAAATTATAAAATAAAATTATTAAATAATGCGAAGACTTATGTCTTGCACCAACTTGCACTTGGCCAACGTAATGGACTTTTAAAGTCTGAATTACCTCCTCTTGTGAGAAGGCCCCGAGTCCCAACAGAAGGAACATGTAGTGAGCTACTAATGCTTTGATTTAGATAAATATTAACCTTGCCTAATTTCTTTGGAAGGCTGCGATAAGCAACAAGTTAAAAAAAAGATAAGCGTATTTCTTCAAGCACTAAGGTCGTATAGTAACAAAGTACCAAATTGGCCAGGTGTATCTCGGCTCGGGACTGACGCGTTACAAATGAGAGGGGGCATCTGTGCTCGCGTACTTTCAGTATCTGGGATACTAGTGATGTTTTTATATCGATAACAAAGTATCGATACCACACCTCAACATTCATAGTGAGGACTGCCAAGCTTTGGAATTCTATACCTGACTCCTGAAGCTCTGTTTCCTGAGAAGTACCATCCTGAGATCTTTAGAAGCCTGGAAGAGATCGCAAGCCTGGAAGAGAGCGAAGAGACCTGGAAGCGATAAGGTCGCCACTTGTAGCACACTATTCCTAATCTTTATTCTAGTTTAAATACTTTAGATAGATAGATAATAAATGATAGATATAACTTTAAGTGTGTTCAATAAAGAATTATCTATCTATGTATATCCAAATCTAGAGTGACAATAGTGAAGCGTGCAACAATGTAGGATACAGCACTGCCTATTATCAGGCAAGCTGTGGTCAAACGCAAACCAATAACACATTAAACGGATTAATAATGAAAACATTAAAATTATTTTACAATTAAACGCAAACTACAGTGAATTTTCGTAGACGTGTGTAATGCTACGTGAATTGCTACGCTTCTTAGTCGAGTATGTTTTTGGCCATGGCTTGATTATTACTTTTTAGTTATTATTTTGACTAATATAAACAATAATAGGTACTAAATTGTACCTTACTAAGTACGGGATAGTTTTTATTTAGATCAATAATGTTGATACTATGTAGTTACATTAGGTTCTAATTCAATATTTATTTATATTTTAAAACTGCTATAATTGTAAAGCATATTGGAAAACTATCGATATCGATATTTACTATTTTCACTTATCTCTATCTCCCTCACCTGTCACACGTTCACAACGTTTACATCCCTTGTTTCTACCCACAAAAGGGATTAATCTTTCAAGATACCGATAATAAGTTGCCATGTTTGTTTTCGGCTTTATTCGGTATTCGGCCTCTTTTTTTACCAATGTCTCCTCTCTGATTTTGGGTTGGGGTAACATAAATCGTTCTTATGTAGACTGAAGATAGACGTTCTTATGAATTGTTCATGTTCAAGTACGTTTTATACTTTAGTGTGTCAGAGTGTTATGTATGTGAACGTTAAATAAATGACGTGCGTTTTATTCATATTTCAATCTGCAGTTAATCTTCATTTTTAAATACATAACCATAAATTGCATTTATTTTTTTAGCGAGTGTGGCCCGATGGTAGAAACGTCTGTTTTTCCAACAGACGGCCCCTGGTTCGATCCCGGCCCTACACCAATGACTTGTTTTTCAAGTTATGTGTGGATTTGCACTCGCAACTCGACCACCATACCCGAAGACGTGTGTCAACCGCCAACTCGCATTTGGCCAGCGTAGTAGATTGTGGCCTATATTTCTCTCCTCATGAGAGAAGGTCCTGAGTCCCAGCAGTGGGATCATATAGTGGACTGCTTATGCTATGGATCATTTTTGGTTTCATTTTTCAAAAGTGGCTTTAGCCGTTTCATTTTAAAAAATAATTTGCAACACTCTCTACGAAAATTCTGTATGTGTGTAATTAGTATTAAAAAAACTGTACACTTTTTCCGCGTATATGCACTACAAACACTGTGCTTTTTTACCTTTACCGTCCGTATCTCAACATTTTTTACTTAGTTAAAACCACAAAAGGTATTGTCATTAGCAGTCGTTAAACATTTATTACTTTGATAGTTCAAAATCCTTGAAAGGTTTTGGCTTAAGCTGTTAGGAGTAAAATGCATACATACAACATAATATATTATGTCTAACACTTTCACGGAAATGTTAGCAAAATATTAAACGTGATGAATTTGCAACTCCCTAAAGCCCGTGCAGTACAAAAAGTAAGAAACATGGGTAACTTGTTTAGTTAAGGTAACGTTCCAATATTAACTATATCAGCTATAAAGAAAGCATTACGTTTTTTATCAGGGTTTATTTTTTAGTCTGGGGATTTTGTAAGCAAATAAAACACCATTAATGCACTGACTTATATAGTTACTAGCGGACCCGGCAAACGTTGTTTTGCGTCACTTAGGGGTATGAAAAATAGATAGTGTAGCTTATATGACACGATCGTAGATTTACCATAGCAGCTCCATCTATTGATTACTTACTCAACCCAGTCGAAAGGTATCGACATCTGTTAGAATAATTTGGAGTTAACAGATAATTGTGACTGTCAAATAATAACAGACACTAATTAGCAATAAATTAAAATTGCGACTATAATTTGAGATTTAAACTATCCTATCTCTTAAGTTGGATTGAACTGCACATGGTGTGCGAATTTTATTATAATTGGTTAAGTGGTTTAGGAGTCCATTGAGGACAAATATTGTGACACGAGATTTATATATATTAAGATATATAGTAATAGGTTGTCATATTTTGCAACGTGAGGAAGACCATATCACGAGGAAGACAATGAGTATGAGTGTGGACGGACAGATAGGAAGGGGGCGGCCTAAGAAAGTATGGATGGATTGTGTGAATGACGATATGACCAGGAGGTGATATAGAGATGACGAATGACAGAAAAGTATGGAAGAAGCGTTCATACTGTACCGACGCCACATAAAATGGGAAGAGGTAAATAAGAAGAAGATTAAAAAAAAAAACATTATAAAAACATAGAACAATATTATTATCTCAAGCGAAACAAAATATAATAAAAAGGATAACATTATATAGAAAAAATAACTATTTTAGTTCAAAAACATTATAATTATTTTACGAAAATAGCACTGCAACTTACTCTACTTTAAATGAATTATTTTTTTCTATATTATTTTATGGTATTTTTGGTAAGAGGACCTTATAAAGAGAGTTGTAAAGAACAAGGATGGTAGGTTAGTCTGAAAGGACAAGGTTTGCTAATACTAAATAGCACTGCATTCTCTACTCTCATGATTGTAATCTGTGCAAACAGAATTCGGAATGTAAGCTTAACTGTGTGCTACTGAAACAAGTGAGGGAAGTCGGGTAATGAAGCAAACACGTGTTAAGAGGTGTGCTTCGTTTATAAAATTGCAAATAAAAGGTGTTTTACCCGAGCCTGTAAGAAGTTGTTGTTTTTAAGCTTTGTAATTCTCACATTACGAGTACGCTGCTTAATGCAGCATAAGGTAAATATATAAATAAATTCAGTAGAGCATTTAAGTTTAAAAAATATTTAAGATTTGAAAGTTAGTTTTAAATGAATTTATTTTATTTAAAAAAAAAACTTACTGTTGTCCGCGGCTCCGACCTCTGAATTTTGTTTGCTATAAACTTCTCGGAGCCCGAGACCTTTTCAACGAATGCAAAACCGTGGAAATCGGTTTGTGCGTTCTGGAGTTATGGCGTCAGGAAGGAAAACCCAACTTATTTTTATATTAAAGAAATATTATTACTGAAAAATAAACACTCAATTTAACAAGAAGTACATTGTTTTTGTTAGTAATTGTTGTGAAACAATGTGCCCATTATTTTCGCACAACATAGAAAGGCAACACTGTTATATAGTCCCAATAACACTGGACTATAGTTTAAAAGATAACGAAGGATCGAGTATTTTTTCATGAACATAGAAAAGACTCAATATCAACTTTTTTTTTTTACTATCTATCAGACTCAAACTTATTATTATTAGCTGTTTTTTTTCGAACTAACTCGGGTGACTTGGTCCGCGACGTCGCTAGAAGCGTTTGGTACAATTATCAAAAATATACGCTGAAATATAAAATGTTTCATATTAAATTGTAAGAGTCATTTAAAATATATACATATCTTTGCATATGCGTATGCCTATTATATATTAATGTATGTAATATATATGCGTATTAATTTAAAAATTGTACCAAATGTCACTAGAAACATCACAGCACAGGTCGCATAGCATTAAAACGGATTGTACAAACCTATACACAACCCTTATCAAAAATGGGCACCTACTAAACTTTACAAAACCTGCTATTACTGTAAAAACCTTCATAAACCAGGATTATTACCGCAGATTATAATATTAGTTACCACGTAACCCGAACCTCTCACGTCACGTACTTACGATCAAACTCAATTTATGAGAGTCTGATAAAAATTGCGCACAGAACATAAATTCATAGATGCTGTAACATCTGTAAACGTATAATATATAAAAATAATTTACATTCCGTAAAAATAAGTCTACAATATAGTACACCATTTTATTTCCCAAAATATACGTTTTATTTATATTATTGTTTATTTATATCGGACAAAACATTTTTTTTACAAACAACAGGCAATAGATTTGATGCATAATATAATACATTTAGAATAAGATATTTTGCGAATCGGTTCTCTTTTTACATAAATATATTTTTAAATTATTGTTAAATATTTGATATAAAATGACACTGGTATACAAAAAAAAAAACTTTAAAATGAACCAGAAAGAATCTTCGGCTGAAGTTAAGCAAAAATATTTTGACAGTGAATTTCAATGAACATTAAAATTATCAAATTAAAAAATGCGTTCTCTATGTTAAAGTAGTCTTTGGCACTCTGACATAATTAGACGTTAATTCTTCTCGTTATCTCCCTGATATTATGATGATTTATTTTTACTCTCCAAAAGCTTTGCTAAAAAAACCACATTCTATAATATTCCATTATTCCATTACTGAGTTTCAAATAATGTGGCTTTAGACTTTAAAATACAATAATTACGAGTAGCTAAACTGACCTAATTCAAAATATGTACCTAAACCTAAATATAAAATTTTAATTAAAATCTAAAATCACTGTTTAAACGGAAAATTTCCAGAAACAGCCACAAGCAGGCTTCCCCTTAACTAACTTTGATAATTGCTTAGCTGATTTTGTAATTTAGCAAGCGTCGCGTTCACCCCTACGATAATGATAGATTACTGGTAATTAAACCCGAACAGAAGTAAGCGAAGAGGTATTTTAACGACGCAGATGCGAAAAGAAATAACATATATGTAGCTATATGAGTAGTTAAGCTTCGATTAAGGGATTAAAGTAGTTTAGGATTCTGTAAAAGAACGTTTGAACGAGTAATTTTTTCTCATTCGTGTTTTTGGTACACTTAACTAAATCGTTAACTGTGCCGCTCAAACGAGTCTGCATTTAACGACTTCTGAAAGATAAAAAAAGGATTTTATCTCTCTCGAAAAATGTATCTATTACGTATAATGAAATGCTTTAGCGCACGGCAATTATTTGTAGGTTGATATTGTCATGAGATTGAAAAATCTGTCACTCAGCACCTAATAGTGTGTTTTGAGTTTCGATAGCTTCCTTGGATGCCAGTTATTCTAGACTAGGTATGCTCCATCTGAGGCCAAAGTGAAGCTAACATGAGTTGAGCTAACACATCGCGCATGAAGGGTTTCGTACCATTATTGTATGGGAGCCCCCTTAACGTCTTACAATATTTTTTTTTAAAGTTAATACATAATTATTTTTAGTTTTTGTTGTTATAGTGGCACGGAAAATAATTATCCTATGAAAGTTTCAGCCTGGTGACAGACAGACGGATATACAGCGTAGGCTTTGTAATAGGGTTCCCGCTTTTACCTTTTAGAGAGGTTTATTTTTAGGGTTTGCGAAACCCTGAACCCTAAATAGTGTCTACGAAACCCTAAAAGTTAACCTCTCATGTCAGCAAATCAATGATGTTCTCGACAAAGCCGGTTTATATCCTCGTTAACACTTTTATCAATTCATCCTGAATAATTAAAAATTTCCAACAACATCCCTGAAAAAGTTAATCCGCAGCTTAATATTCTCCGTCAGACAGTTATAAAACAAATGTTTAAATCTAAGCCACCCGGTTGAGTCCCGCGAAATATTTTTCACCGCTAAAAACCGTAGCTTGCTAAAAGTTTTAATTGCTACTCAAATTAATGCCCAACTGTGAAACACTGGCGGACATTTTCGGTAGCCTTGTAAGGTAATTTTTAAAATACAAAATGAGGATTTTTCTCCAAATTAGTTTTTTTGTTATAATAATTATTTAACGGTTGTAAAATACAGGTGTAACTTGTAACTATGGGTTGTTTCATAAACAAAAAACGTCTATCGGAAAAAAAATAATTAGGCTGTTAAGTCGTTAATTATTAATTTTGTTTTACAGATTATAATAATTATTACATTTATAATACATTAATAATTATTACAGATTATAAATCTTGTATATAAAATGTCCATGTTAGTTACCGTACTCCTCCGGAACGGCTTGACCGATTTCTACCAAATTTTATATGCGTATTCAGTAGTTCTTAGCTTCGGCTACTATCTATTTTTCATACTCCTAAGTGAGTCAAAACAACGTTTGCCGGGTCAGCTAGTAATAATATAATTATCGTATTATAATAGACTAATATTTGTATGTGACTAATAATGGTTACTTAAACTATCTTAGAGTTACTATAATTTGTAATTTAAAATAAATGTTTGAAAAACTTTAGTCAAGCCTTCTTCAAAATTTGACTTCTTACTTCTACTGCTAAATTTAACTTTCTAGTAAGTAACTAAGGGAACTAAGCTTAGTTTATTAGCACAAAGGCTTTTCGTTTCGCTTTCATCTTTGTTCATTCATGTAAATTCACTACCTACTTGATATTTTTATTCTTTTATCGATATTTAGTGATCATATCCCAAGCCTCTCAAATTGAGAGTTCTTATGTAACTGTAAAAGATTTCGTTTGTTGCCATCTGCCAGACAGTATTATTACCGTCAGCTGGTGAATGGACATACCCAGACAGAATATGATGACGTAGCGATCTAATGCAGAAAAATACTTTCTTTTAAGCTATCTTTTCATACTTATATTATGTATATATATACATACTATTCTGATCCCTAATACTATGTGCATATTCATAGATACGAGTAGTTTTTTGTCATAGGATAGATAGGTGTCCAAATTCAAAATGATATTATTATGATTTCTAGTCTGTAGTCTATTGTGAACTAAAAGATTAATTGTGTGAACAGCAAGTTTAACGTTGCAACGTTTTCGTTTTGTTTTTGAAAAGAACCCAGATTCCCTTACAGACAAAAACCTCTGCTTTACAATCATACCAATGACTTGTTTTTCAAGTTATCTGTGGATTTGCACTCGCTTTTGGCCACCGCCAACCCGCATTTGGCCAGCTTGGTGGATTATGGCCTATATCCCGTGAGAGAAGGCCCTGAGTCCCAGCAGTGGGAACATTTAGTGGGCTGCTTAATCATATTTAGGGACCTTTAGTTAGTATTTTTGTTCCTGCTATCACAGCTCGTATAGCGTAGATTATTGTTAAAACGTATGTTTTACGAACTGCAAATTTGTATTAGTAAAATATATTTAATATTGTAGCATTCTTCTTAGTTATTTAATACAAAATGTGAGCTGTGTTTTTTTTAACAAACACTTGTGATTACCAGTATCAAGGTAAACTGCTTTTAATAATATTTTCTAAACTAAGCTACACAATAGCTAAGAATATCCGCAGCCATAATTTAGTGGCTCTATTTTCCAATAACATGGAGGGTGGTTCGTGAAGTAGGTCTAAATTGTTGCTTCCATGAAAATAATATGTTATACTCATTTTGATATTGATACTTTGTACAAGATATTATCTTTGAAATCGTTTCTTAAATAATTTTTAGGTACGTAATTTATTACAATACATATAAAGCACCTGAAGAGTTTTAGTAAGTCAATTTAACAAAAAAAATATGGCGGCTTAATTAATATACAAAAAAAATACAAAAGTTAATTAATGTTGTAGATAATTCAATTTCAAATTTAAAATCACGTTCACATTCATTTTTCCGGAGACAAGCTTAGATTTAAATTTAATCTACTATATGTAAGGTTTTTTTTATTGTGTGTGTGTGTGTGTTTTAATTTATGTAATTATTTTATTTAGTTGTGAGTCTTTGTAACTTGAAAATTAATTTAAAATATCTTTATTATTATAATTGTACAAAATAGTAACATACCGTATAGTAACATAGTAGCGTACATGGCTCCTAGTACGTAGCAAGCATGAACAAAAATATAACATTTTTCAGTCCAAAGTAGACTCTTTAAGAACTTATAGCTTAGTTTAGAACATACACAAAATTTAAGGAGCATTCGCCATTGTGAGTATCAACTTGTTTTATATTTGATTTCTTAGCAACTTTATAAACATAGCGGTTACTATTTATTTAACTAATTTAACTCGTTAAAGAAACATTATTCTATTTGCAACCTGCGCAAGGGCGGTCGCGCTGCCAATGATGAGGAAGATGATTAGACAATGAAGAGTATAATTATTTTTCTTTTCATGTTTTGGACGTGTATCTTGTTGTATTGTTTTACCACGGGGTAACATTAATTTTAAAAATTGTTATGCTCAAGGGGCTTTCATCAAGAATATAAAACCTTTCTTTCGACCCGTGGGTCACCGTTAAAGATTCCGTACTCTGTATAGAGTGACATTATATTTATAGCGACTCAGCTTATCCCCGCTTTTTTAGATTAGGGACGTAATTTAGGGCCCAAACTGCTGAATATATTTCGTGGAACTGTGGTTAAAAGCCTCTCAGATTACGTTATTTTTTTTGGTGAAAATAAATAAATACTTATTTATTTCACTCGCATCACAGATGGTATGCAAATAAAAATAAAACAAAGTATTCAAAATGACAATTTAAACTAATAGAGCAAAAAGCTAGGAAGATTAATTATTTATTTTCAGTGTTAATAATTTGCTGATTATTTAAATTTTGTTGGTAAAAATAAATATACTTATATACCTACTTGACTCGCATCACAAAAGGTATGCAAATAAATATAAAACAAAGTATTTGAAATGTCAATTTAAACTAATAAAGCAAAAAGCAAGGAGGATTAATTACTTATTTTATAGATTAATTATTTGAATCAAGTTGTTATTTTCAAATTTATTGAAAAGTTAATAAAATCAAAAATATCTGTGCCTAAATTAATTAGGATAAGATAAAGTTTGATTAACTTGATATAAAGTCTGAGCCTTGAAACGATGTTAAGGTCACTTTTCCACTTTCAGTTTTTGCTACAGCTATTAAAATAATGCTATTTTAAAATCTTAAGATATATCAAGCTTTTATTATTATTGCTTTAGAAGCTAACGCTGCAGAATTCAGTGCCCAAATCTTTATTCCATTATGGAACTAACAGATGCAAAGAGAAGAGACATCGATTCACTGTCGAAATTCCAAAGATTCGTACAAAGCAAACGTTCGAAGATTCGTACACAACGAAGCGAAGGGCGAGGACTACGAAGCTTAAGAATTCTCTTCTTGAGTCAGTTTCCTGAGAAGTACCTACTATTTTAGGGCATTCAATTCTAGAGGTAGTGTAGGTTTAGATAAGGCAATATCGTCGACCACAGTAATGTCTATCATGAGATTAGATGGTCAAATGTGTTGCCTTTCTGCTTTATTAAAGTTAATTTATACTTCCCTATTAGATATAAAAATTATCTGATTCCGCGTTTACTTCTCAAAATACAACTTAATTTATGATAATGTATAACTAAAGATTGACTAGGTACGTAAAAGACACTTGTAATTTCACTTTTGACTCGTAAAGTAAATGAAAATTGATAGCTGAGTGTAAGAATTTATTTTTTAATTAGTACCTATAGTAAGCATAAGCAACCCACTATACGTTCACCATATCCACTGCTGAGACTCGGGGCCTTCCCTCACGAGGAGAGATATATAAGCCATAATCCACCAAGCTGGCCAAGTACTGATTGGCGGATGACACACATCTTCGGATATTTTTATTCCTCAAACATGCCGGTTTCCTCACGATGTTTTCGTTCACCGTAAAGCGTGTAGCAATAATTAGTTTAGTAAATTTTATCAACTCAACTAAAACTTAAAATGATACCTTATGATTAAAGTTAAAGTCAATAAACTTCTTTAGATTTATAGTCTACTTGTTATTTTAGCCCGTTTCTAGGTCAGTTGAGTTCAGCATAATTTATACATGTTTTATTTAACAAGCTGCTTGTTAAATAAGGTCTTTGGTTCTTGAATAATTTCAATAAACTATCTTAAGAAGAGAAATCCTTATTTACATCCTACGCTATTAGGTAATTTAACAATATAAATTTTAAGTCTCATTATCTTTAAGAATAAACAAATATTAGGAAACATTTCACACACGGCTAGTTAACCCCATACTGAACCATTTCTAGTTCGTATTATAGTTGCTAACGCAACTGATATACTTCATATTATACATACATACATATTTAACACCCAGACCCACAGCCAACAAATTTAGTTCAGCACAAAGATGTTGGCCGTGCCGGGAATCGAACCCGAAACCTTCTGATTGACAGTCCGGCATGGTAACCATTACGCCAACGAGGTCATCAAATGTTATTTGTATGAAAACGATATTCTCATCTTTTTGTTCTACAGTACAATTAGACGTTTAACCAGCAGGGCGCGTAGTACTTACGAGTAAACGTCACTCAGTCCTAAGATGACGCATGCCTAGTCTGGGACATCTGGCTCTCAATAAGGCTTGTAAACACACCGTTAGATGCCTGGTGACAGATTTGTCAACTTCAGGGTGGTGGCTAGCCTAGATAATGCTCAACCAACACGCAAATTAACTATCTAAAACTAAGGTTTTCTGTATTAAAAATAAATATGGACAATTTTTTTTTGGAAAAATCCCTATTTACTAAATATATTTTTTTAAACAATTAGTATTTTTTCACTTAGTGTTAAAAATAATTTTACATAATTTATTACAGATAGAAGATAATAAGATTAAAAACGAATAAAAAAATTAATTTAATAGGCCACTCCGGATAGAACCTGATGGAAAGGTACCCATAACGCTTGTGGCATTGCCGCGTTGTATGGCTATGGATAGCCTTTGTGCTAGGTACGATACGGAGCGGTATGCGCCTGATTTTAAAATAAATTAAATAATAGACATTTATGTCAGTAAACTTTTTTTCATTATATTTTATTCGTTGTAAACAGTTACACCAATTATGTTTGAAATCTGCATTGTGACCGATAAAAGTGATAAAAGTGGAGGGAGAATAGGGAGGCCTTTGCCCTGCAGTGGTATGATCTATATTCCAATGACCTACGGGTAGAAAACTACGTACCAAGTTGCTTGGTACAAAACATAGATACTGTGGTGGCAATTCAGCGGCACACACGACTAAACTAAATTTAAAGAACCGTCTCTTTTCATCTTAGGTGGTCAGAAAGAGACGGCACGTTCTTTAGATGTTTTGTCTATGGTTTAGATCGCACCATCTCTTTTTGGTCATTTATGACGAAAAGAGACAAGAGCTACTTTAAATTTAGTTTAGTCGTGTGTGCCGCTGAATCGCCACCATTATTGGTAGGTTAATATTAAAGTTATGTTTCTTACAGAAATGTATTCATATTTCATCAAGATGTCAATTTATAATAAATTTAATTTAATTTTGACATTTTAATTGTATGTTTGAAATAATGTTGTTTAAAATAAATAAAAATAGATGAATCGATTTCTATTTTTTATCACTTTCAATGGACAGTCCATTTTCAGTCTGATCTATACATTTTTACTGACATACCATCTTTTTTGTTTTCCATTTATTTAGGTCCATATACTGGAAACCTGCTTGAAATGACGAAGCGTAAAATCTTTTTGTCCTAAAACTATAATCTTTGGTAGTAAAAATTCAGTTAAATTCTTATCCTAAAATAGGCTCTATGAAATGTATCCGGTACCACTGCGGGTGTCATATCGCCTAGCTCTATCCCCAAGGTCTACTGCTTGTTATAACATGGTGCAATTGAATAGAAATAGCGTTTTGTAACCTTTTTTCACTTACCTATAATTATTTTTCCATACAAGTATATGTTTGGTCGCTTTATTCGGAAAGTTATCTAGTAAAGTGCTATTCTATCGAAAAAGAGACGACATCGTGACAGTTAGCGCTTACTCATTCTTATTTTATTGGTATTAACTTTTTGTAACAAGCAGTAGTGCTTGTTATATGTTGCAATTGAAAAGAAACAGCGTTTTGTAACCTTCTTCTACTTATCGTATGACATAATTAATTTTCTATGTAAGTATATCTTTGGTTGCTATAATCGGAAAGTAATCTAGTGAAGTGCAGCACCTCTATCGAAACAAGAGACGACCGACGTCGCGACTTAACCATTTCTGAAAACTTTGTTGCGCTTATTTCTTTTTTATTGGTATTAACTTTTTGGATTTCTTTTTGTTACTTTATATTTTATCTATCATAGTGTAGTGTGCCAAGAGAATTCTAAAATTTGAGTATAATATTAACATGAAGATATTTTTCGCACACGTAAAACATATATTTACATTATTATTATTTGAGTAATTACAATAATGGTGAACGTTAAAAACAAACATTTTTACTCTAGCCTCTGATAGGCTGTAATAAATATATTTTATTAGAAAAAAAAAAACTCCCTCGCTTGCTTCACCCAACTGAAAACATCAATTTTTCTAATGTAATACAGCAAATTATAAATTCTAAAAATATTTTTGTATTCATTCTTTACATAAGATAATTTAGCGCAAGCAGAGGCATATTTTATAAAGAACGACTTTTGATATAAGTACCTATCAACGTGATATCATAGTGTTAATTATTCGTTATAGAGTACTTAGTCTGTTCATACTAATTGATTCAATCGGCCGATTAAGTACCCTTTTTTAATATTATGGCCAGTCCTTGCCAAGTAAAAATATTAAACTTACTTCTTCGCTATATCCTCTCCCTTATGTCCCCTTCTTATCTCAACTCCGACATGATTTACAACCTAGGCCCGACCGTTTCGTCCAATTTACAGAAAACCCCGTCATAAAATATCCCTAGTTACACGATACAACCATGGTTTAATAATACAGGGTTCCGAAGAACAGATGAGATGAAAACTTAAAAAAATTATATTGCAAAGAAAATCTTTCGCAATTCGCGACAATAAAGTACGAGTAAATTACTTACAAAAATACAATGCTGCAAATCACAAATTTGTAAGCATTTGACTGCATTAATCCACATGTGTCAGTGTCACTGGCCAAAGCGTGGCTTGCCTTATCTGTAATTTCTGTCGCGTACTAAACGGGTTGCGTCCACCTTCATTGTGCGTACCGCCAAGGTGTGGAATTCCTTGCCAAATCTCCTGTTCCCCCAGAACTATAATCTAGTGGTTTCCAAGGCAAGAGTGAACCGGTTTCTTCTGAGCAAGCGCGCTCCACCTTAGATCGCAACAAAGTTTACCATCAGGTGAATTGCGATCAAGCGCATGTCTATTATGAGTAAAAAAAAGTCTGGCTCTTAATGAGGCTGCCAGAATATACCGTTACTAGCTTGGCGATAGATTTTCAACCTGAACAACAGAAAAAACGTTCTAATATGTATTGGCGTCTAGACATACAAAAAATCTATATTTCGATTCCAAAAAGAAAACATTGAAAATACGCTTCCTCTTGCTCACACTCGTTTGGTTATGCATGTGAAAGGATAAGAACTTCAAATGGTATATTTTTAACCACTATGCTATGGTTTCAAGACAATGTATTGTTTTTAATAATAATAATATAATTATAATGTTTATTTATGTAAAAGAAAATGTAACAATTTTTATACAAAATTTATGTTACAAATTAAATAAAAGTCTTATTTTATTGTTAGTTTTTGCTAAATTTTGCATGTTTGGAGGCTCTTTTTTGTCTGAGCTCTTTCGAGTTTAACACCACTTTAAAAAGTTATTAGAATTGATCACTCTATTAATTCTGTTTTGACTTGTAACCTACATTCCTCATTGCCCTGAATAGAACTGTGTAAAACTGGCCTGTGTTTTAATGACCACCATTTGCATTTTAACCGCTTTAAAAGTAAAACATCGATTAAATCTAACCATCTTCAAATGCTGCGCTGAATGAATCTTTGATTTGAATCAATAAGTATTTAGTTAGTAGACATGGCTGTTGGTAGAATTCTTGTTTGTAAACAGAAAAAAAAAAGATCGGCGCCGACCCTAACTAGTGGGAAAAGGTTGAAGAAGAAGAAGACACAAAAATAAGTAAGCTCAAGAAAATTAGAAATTTGGACAAATAATGTAAAGATTTAACTGATGAAAAAACGCTCTGCAGACAACTGACTTTGGTTATAAACAGGCTAAGCTAGAAAGCAAAGCAAATGACCTCAAGAACCTTTTATACTTTCACACTTTGAAGCAATAGCATATCTATCAAAAGCACAAGTAAACAAAATCGCACCAAAAAATTTTAACAAAAATCACGCCGCGGCGTCGTGAAGAAGTATTAATTAACCCGTTATTACGCTATTTTACGCAAAATTAAATTAAAAGAGGCTCTTCAGTAATGTTACTGTGCTTATTTTTGAAACTCCAAGGGCCATTCACTGCGACGTGGCACCTTTTTGGAATGACTCTTTTTTAGAGATGGGCCAAGGTGGTACATTCGGTTTTCTTGCTTAGTGGAAGCCAAATTTTATAGCAAAGTTCTAACAATTAATGTTATTTAATAATTTTAAATAAAAAATAATACAGTTTAGTATACTTATATTACTTAGCTTAAAAGACACACATAATTTAATCGATAGGTAGGTTTGTACATACTAACCTTTAAACTACTTTTTAAAATTATTTCTTTGTATTATAATGTCTCTATATTACCTTTATTAAATTACACCTAAGATACTTTTATTATATTTTACAAAACTTACGAATAATATTTAATCTCTTTGTATTAAATCAGTTAATTATGTATGTTTAGCAAAATGATGCCTTAAAGATATGAATTGAAAGCTTTTGACACCAGAACTTGGCTCATTCGATATTATTATTATTAATTATAATATATTTCATATGCTAATGTTCAAACCTATAATTAAACAAAATCGAGACAAATTCTATTGACTATTAATTAAGGTAATATAAACAGGAAACAAAACTCACAAGAATATATAAAGTGAAATTCGGCCTTATGCCGATGTTGTTACATCACTAGACAGTAACTGTTATTAAAATTCGCGTTAAGCTTGTAAGGGGAGGCCTTTTACTTAACACCCTGTTGTTGAGTGGGTTAATTATTTTTCTTACCGGATACGGAAATAGGGTGCAGTTGTTTATCCCATTTCTTAAAGGTCAAGGTTTAATCGTTTTTTTTTGTCGTTTTACTCTTTTTGTTTTGTCTTTGACGACCTCGTTGGCGTAAAGGTTACCATGCCGGTCTGCTAATCAGAAAGTTCCGGGTTCGATTCCCGGCCCGGTCAACATCTTTGTGCTTAACTAAATTTGTTGGCTGAGGGTCTGGGTGTTAAATATGTATTTATATATAATCTGTATGTATGTATGTATGTATATATGTAGTATGTCAGCTGTGTTAGCAACCATAATACGAGCAAGAAATGGTTCAGTATGGGGCTAACCAGCCCCATATATATGTTCGTTGTATATATATATAAATTGATTTGAATTTTAAATTTTGAATTTTTAGAAAAATAAAATGTGTCTTAAATTATTTATAGCTTTGCACCAACTTTTATTTTTAGACACATAAAGTTTTGTAAGAATTTTCATAATTTTGATTCATTTTTAAAACAAAAAAGATTATTTATTTAAATAAATAAACAGCATCTGATAATTAAGCGCGATAAAAAAATACAATTGTATTGCTTAACAAGACCCTATTACTAAGCTTCTGCTGTCTGTCTATCATCAGGCTGTATCTCAAAAAAGCTAGAAAGCTGAAACTTTCACAGATTTGTTTCCGTTGCTACTATAACAACATATACTGAAAAAAGGTACTGTATTATTCAGTTTTTTAGATTTGAATAACTTAATTTTGATTTATGGTAGCACAATAAAGATATGTTCTATTATATTCTATTCTGATTCTATTCTGATTCTAACATTTAGTTCTGAACAATTTCAACAAAAAACAGTATTCGAAGGGTTCATAAAAGACCCCTACAACTACGAGTACTTCTATACTAGTAAGTTAAGCGTTAATCACGGTTATCAAACCCACCGCTAAGCGTGAAAAACTTTCAGTTTCACGTATCAACGCGCCCGAAGCGGGGGCATTTGTCCAAATGATAAATGACCCTATACGGAGACCGAGGCATGACCACAGAGCTAAAACTATCCCGCTACTTTTATCTTAGAACGGTTCCCGTTTCATAAACTATGAGCATATTAACTTTTTATTTTATTTATTCGTTAAAGCTGGGTATTTGATCAGCAGGGCGCGTAATTACACGAGTTACTGATATTCCGGGCTGAGGTGAAACATGCCTAGTCAGGAATAACTGGCTTTCAAGAAGGCTGTCGGTGCTTGGCGACAGCATTCAACTTAATAATAAAACTGATATTAGTTACACCCCGCGGTGCTATCCACGCTAATTTGGGATATAAATGCCAATGTGTTAATTCTAGATCTAAGCAGTTAAGCCTGTAGAGAGTTGAAGAATAACACATATTTGGCGTCACAAGCTTTCTCATAATATATTATAAGATGTATGTGCGTCAACCATAATTATTTATCATCAAACAATGACAGTTTGCATTATCTTTAAATTTTAAAGTAAATTTTAAAATATATATTTAAAAATCGGAACGCGCAGAAACATTTTCATGTAAAATTTTGTCGAGTCAACATTATCTCGCACTCTAAAAGCTACACATAGATTAGAACGTGATTTTTCCACCTTCCCTTATGTTTTCCAAATCCTTGGACAAAATCAACGTGGGTAGCGGGGTCGGGGGTAAACCAACGTTTTTTGTTTCAAATCTGAGAGGCTTTATCGTGCTTTTATTCATTAGAACTCGTTTTTGTCGGCCCGACGTGTTTTTTAACGCTTTTTTGGCGGTCTGAAGTGATGGGGAAAACTTGTCAGATTGGAAACGATGTCACGCTAAATGAGCCGAGAGTTGAAATGATGAATTTCATTGTTTCAGACGTGTTAGATCAAGACGCATATTTTGTTTGCTTTTCGCGCTACAAAAAGAATGTCGGGATGAAATCTATCGATAATAATATCATTTGAGTGAACACTATTGAAATAATGATGGAATTATGTGATTTTCGCACACCCGCCAAAATGCAACCGACTTAATAAACGATATTAACCGATATAGTAATAATAACGATAGATGAATGAATATATTTGATAGAATTTAGTTATTACTCGTAATATCAGTTATTATGTCGGTTGCATTTTGACGAGTGTGCGATTAAATCACGTGATGTGATTTTCCCCGTCTTTTACTATCAGGTAAACGTCAAGGTGGCATTGGTCTAGGTTGGGGTACCTAAGGCACGCGCTAAGTGTTTTGTCTACCTTTGTTGTCCGAACCGCCAAACTTTGGGATTCCTTGCTGCATTCCCTGTTCTTCAAGGACTATAATGTAGCGATTTTCAAGGCGAGAGTGAATCGGTTCAATGTAAATAAGCGCGCTTTACCGTAGACCACAATATAATTTATCATCAGGTGAAATGTGGTCAAGCGCTGACTTATTCTCACTCTATAAGATTTTTCTCGATGAAATACTGTAAGTAAAAATTTACAATTTTACCAACAATATTTATTTCTATCGCTCAAACAGGATAAAAACACTAAGTAGTATTTTGTATGACATATTACACAATTTTCTCTTTACAGCGGGACAATGCTGCCAGCATCTTTAGAACTTTGCCTCGCAGCAATGGTTTGGAAAGTGTATTTACCTTAATTTAAATTATACAGTGTCCTTATTTGTCTTTTAATTTTTGTTCAGGCCAGTCGAGTTTGTACATATACAGTGTACAGAATGTAAATAATGTTGAAAACGATAAACTTTGCATTTGTTTTCGTGACACTTGATGTTTGTTACATGTAAAACATTACTAGGTATACAGATTATCCAGTAGAGTCACGTTAGGTTATTATCACTAAAGCTATATTTCATTTATGTAATTTAGGATTAGTATTCGGGTATTTGTGGGCGCAAATCCAACACAACCTGGCTGTGCCTCATTGGAGAGACACATTTTGTTGTGAATATACATAATGTATAGTAAAAAGTTATATATACACTTGATTCATATAGACAAGTACACATATGATTTACATACGAGTATGCACCATCTTTGCAGTTATTTCTCTCATAAGCTTTTATAATTCCTCGTTAATTTCAAATCCTGAATTACTCATGTTTTAATCTGGCTTCAGAATGCTTCATCAAGTGCAAATAGTTCAAAACTAACCGAGCAAATATCCAGTAGCTCGGCTTAGCCCCTTAGCTAGTTACAGTGTTCAAACATTTACTGCTTCTTAGTTAGTGCAGAGTTCAAACATTTGAGCAGATTACAGCTAACGCCAAAGAGCTAAGTAATTTTGTGTTACCTTGGTTATCTCGCAATCGTAGACTTTACTCAGAAAACTATATTATGTTATCTAGAGTAAATTCATCAATAAGTTGGTTCGAGAATATTGCTTATCTCCTTGAAAAAAAAAGGGTTTATCTAAATGAAATGACCAATTATTTTTGCGTACCATGAGTTCTATATTTACAAGAAAACATTGAATTTATCTATACATATAATTTATTAAAAGTAAAACGAATATATAAAGTTTTTGTTTTAAAAAGTACACTAGTCCCACTAAGTTCGTATTTCTTAGAACAATTAGTGTTTGTTAAATAATTAAGTAATGCTTGTAGTGTGACTTATCTTTTTTATGAATTATTATACGAGTACATGTCCAATAAAGTTCTGTGTTTCAGAATTTATCATTCTTCTTAATTTGGTCTATACATTATCATTTAGCTATAATAAATTAAAATGTAATACGTATTTTTATCTTCCCTGCGGACTTTGTCAAGCAAGGTTTTTATAATGACAAAACATTCAAACGCCGACCTTGAAATACAAAATACGATACTTAGAAGTATCGGAAAAGGGACATAAAGTAAATTAGGTTCGTCTACAAGTCTGACTCCCAAAGTTTGCGGAAAGCAACTATTGACCCAAACTAGAACTAATAAATGCCACTAAGCGCCCCCAGACAAAGAGGGGGAAATTTCATTTGGTTGAAGTTTGAGCAATGAAAAATTCTTTGTCCTACTTTCTGGGATTCCTTGCATAACTGCGCAGCCTGTATGTGTAGTAGGGGATAATAAATATTTGTATTTATTTCAAGAATTATATAAAGTGATATGACCTCCTTTAGAAGCAATGACTGCTCAGTCAGCCAGTCGTATGTAAGTTAAGAACTTCGTAAAGAAACCATACGTTGGCGATAGAGTATTTTCTAGCGCTCGTCTGGTTAACTAGCATCATCAATGATCAGTGATCAGTGGATCACCAAACCACTAACTTGGTTAGTGGTTTGGTGATATTCAGACTTCAGTTTGGTGACAGTGTACTCTGGCTGCCTATTTCATGGCCAGTAATTCCAAATCAGGTATACTCAATATTCAGCCAAAGTATCACTGATTCTTGTCGTTATCAAACTGGCTTTGCTGGATAAACGCCTGATGTTAAAAAAAATTACAGCATATAACTCGTAGTAAGATAAGAATAATTGAAATGTTGACATTCCTGTAAATTTTATTAAGCATACATATGTTTATATGTACTGTATTCTTTTATTCAATAAGGAAGAAAAGAAAATACACGTATGGTACAAACGTATATTAGGTAATAAAAAAAAATATATGTATACAACTTGAAATGGGTGACTATAAATGTTGTGCAAATAATAACTGTTCTAGTAAAATTTTACGACGCCAAATTTTTTCTGATCTGGAGAAGGCTAATTATACAATTTTTACAATTTTATTTAATTACCATAAAAGCAATTTTCTACTCCAAGCATTAGTACTTAGATATTTCTTTATTCGACTTAATAGCACTTATCTTTCATCCTCGAGAAGGTACTCAGACCCCTCTACACATAAGACCCACTCTCAAAACAAGTAGTGCGGCGTTTAATATAACTGCAATCTACGATACTCGCATAATATAAACAACGTAACCTTGCATTTATAACCATATATTGTGTTATCTATGGAATATTTATATAATATATATTATATAAATATTCCAAGTCACGGCCAATATCTTTGTGCTGAACTAAATTTGTTGGCTGTCGGTCTGGGTGTTAAATAAGTATCTATATGTATGTATGTATGTGTGTATATTTAGTATATCAGTTGTGTTAGCTTAACCATAAAACGAACTAGAAAAATGGTTCAGTATGGGGCTAACCAGTCGTAAAAAAAAAATATGGAAAGATTTAGCAAATAGAAATACTGCATGAAGTTCTTTGATGTTATTTGCATGGTGGTAACGGGTAGAGCATTTTCTAGTACTCACCTGGCTAGCAACCACTCAAATCTGTCGCCAAGCACTTAACAATGTGTGTTTCGGCATTCTTTTGAGAGACAGTTTTTTTTTTTTTTTTTTTTTTTTTTGTATGTTCGTCAGGCTTTCCTCCAACACATTTACGTCGGAGACATTGTACAACAAACACTTTTCACTCACAACAGTTATTGCGAAAAATACTTTAATTGGAAAATTAGCAATATATATAAATATATGCTCGTCAGGGATATTTTTGGGGTAAGTAAGGGAAAGTCAGAAGCGTAGAAGGCTTTTTTCTTTCTGTTTTTTTTTTTTCCTTTTTTTTTTTTTTTTTTTTCGTTGCTTTTTCATACCTTTTTTTTTATCATCTTATTTTTTTTATGGTTTCCATTTTTTTTTTCTTAATTTTGTCAATTACATTTGGAATATACTAATCATTATATACAAAAGTAATTGCCTTAATGCTATTTGTTCTTATTTACTACTCGTTTTACTATTAATGTACAATATTCTAGGAAACTATCTCTAAAGTCTTTGCTGCATACTAACGTTGCTAAAACATTTTTGTCTATCTTTATACCTAACTTAATCTCTAAATTAATCCTATCTTTGCCATATATGGGGCACTCTGTCAGAATATGTATGACGTTTTCTTCTTTTTCCGGGTCACAAAGGCATGTTGGACTATCTTTGCGTTTCATTCTGTGTAAGTATTCAGCAAATCCTCCATGCCCAGTGAACGTTTGGACCAATATTGGAGTGAGCTCCATCCTTTTTAGGATGGAGTATGCCCCAACAGCGTCTGGGAAAAAGAGTTTGGTGGTGGACGCACTTACACCCTCTTTGTAGCGCCGATTCCATTCGTCAAGCGTCTCCAAACGGATTTGGCGCTTGACGAATGAAACCGGGCACAGTTCGTAATCAGCTCTTGTCCTACGATGCAAGGCAGCTTCTTTAGCCAGTTCATCAGCTCTTTCGTTTCCCTCCAACCCCACATGCGCCTTAATCCAATACAGTTTAATGCGCTGGTTGGTATCGTTATTTATAGCCGCGTTAATTTTTATGGCGAGTGGATGGAGGGAAACGCCAGAAGCGACTGTTTCAAGAACTGACCTAGAGTCACAAAATATGCTACACTCTTCCTTCTTACTTTTAAGAGCTATACCAATAGCTTTTTGAAGTGCTAACAGTTCAGCCTGGTAGACGGTGCAGAATGGTTCTAATCGAAATTTACGAAATTGAGTTTCTAAATTACCTTGCCAAATCGAAAGTGCCGCACCTACTTTTCCTTCAATTTTGCTTCCGTCAGTAAATATCTTAAAATCGTTTTCATGTTCTTGATTCCATTCTGCACCGCTGGCCACGCTGCCATATCGGAGTGTTTTATGTTTAGCAGGATGAGGTAGCTGTCTCACATTAACGTCATTTTCGATATCATACTCGCCGACTACTCGCTGAGAATATCCATTCTTTATTTCATATAAAGATGCTGCTTCTAGAACTCTGAGATCCAATGGAAGCAGACCAGCGAGTGTCAGAGCTGCATTTAAAGATACCGTTTTATATGATTTAATAATTTTTTGGACAAACCCTCGTTGTACTGCGTTAAATTGCTTTTGTACCTTGCTTTTACGTGCCGCAGCCGCCCACGCACTTGACGCATACAAAATTATTGGCTCAATCACAGACACATACATGGTCCTGATAACCTCGGGTTGCAGACCCCAATATATTTTAGCTGCCCGCGACATCTGTTTGTAAAAATTTAGAGCTTTGCGGCATACGTTTGACACATGGGAATTGAACGTCAGTCTATCGTCGATTGTAAGCCCCAAAATTTTTATTTCTCGCGACATTTCTATATTTACTCCACCCATGCTCAAGACTGGATTGTCATAATTAAGCTTGTTTGTTATGACCATAGCTTTAGTTTTGCTTGGTGCGAAGTTTAATTTGTTTGAAACTCCCCAGTCCCGTACAAATAAGAGGGCGGAATTCGCATGTTGCTGCACTTCTGTTGCGGTTTTTCCCGAAAATATAAGGACCACGTCGTCTGCAAAAGCTTGGCCGTAGTGTCCCATTAATTCAAGGCCTTTCAATAATGGATCCAACAAAAGGTTCCATAAGGTAGGGCCACTTATCGATCCTTGAATGCAACCCTTTGTTGTTTCCCTCATCGATTCACATCCAGCATATCTAAGCCTTACTCTTCTGTCACTCAAGTAACTATCCAACAAGCGTCTTAGGTTGACGGGGCATCTTGTTTCCGCCAATCGGCATCTAATTGCTGGCCACCAAGCGTTGTCGAAGGCTCCCTCTATGTCAAGCGAAACTACAGTTATTAATTTATGTTCCTTTAAAAGTTTACGTATGTGGCTAATCATGACATAGAGGGAGTCCTCGGTGCTTCGCTGTGGTGTGAATCCATACTGATGCGGACTCATATCAGGCAGAATATGCCACCTAACCCTTCTCATCACCATCTTCTCCATTATTTTACCCAGGATAGGCAGAAGTCCAATCGGTTTGAGAGACAGTTATTCCAGACTATGCATGTTTCACCTTTAAGCCAGAGTGTCGCAAACTCATGTGGTTACGGGCCCTGCTAGTCAAATGCCTAGGAGTGCTGTGTAAAAAAAAATTTTGTTTTTTTTTGGGGCAAAAAATAATACATTTGTGTATATTTTTGACATGTAATGTAATCATTTTATAATATAATATATAAATAAGATCGCATGTGTTATTATTACAATAACAGAGCATAGTATAACGATAATAATTAAGTCAAAGTCGCATTCAAAGTCATATTTAAAACCTTTTCAGTGAGTAAACAGGATTGTTCAGCCGTTATTAATTCTCAAAAACATTTACGCACTTCGTCCGATACGATACTAGTATAATTAAAACTTTAATAATATTTAGTGAGAATACTATTATTTATGCTTACCTTTATTAATTGCTTACTTCATCGTCTTTAAATAAAGTTATCATGTTTTGTCTTTATAATAATGAATAATTAGAAGCAACTTAGAAAAAAAACCCCGTACATAGATAAAATTCGCTCATATACCCCAAAAAATTATAAAAATATTTTTTTAAATATTTTTCATTTAAGGTTTTACTGATATATTATAATATTACCCGAAGTCGTCAGTAATGTGAAGGGTTTAGCCTCGCAGGATATTTAAATCACGCTTTACTACCCTTCCCTAGTCCAATACCTACGTATTTAAGGCTGAGCACACACGAAAAACCTTTTGAAGTTCCATTCCAAAGAGTTTGAATTCGCTTTAGTGAGGGAATGGAGTCAAGGCTCTACTAGGGGGCGAAAGTAGTATATTAAAATATATTTTAAAAGCACTTTTTTCTGCATTTAATGCATTGAAGAAGGTATGTTCCAAAATATATAAATAAGATAATAGGATAAAAATAATACCCTGCTATATATTTTTTTCTTACCTGCTAGTGAGATAAGGTAAGAAAAAAAAAAAAAAATAGGATACATTTCACACACGGCAGGATAACTCCATATTAAACCATTTGTAGTTATATTATGGTTGCTAACACAACTGATATACATTTACATACGAAAATACCTTATATCGATATTGAACAACCAGACAAACTTCCAACAAATTAGCTTATCACGGATGTTGCGGGAATCGAGCCGGGACCCTCTGGTTGGCAACCCGGCAATGTAACCATTACGCCAACGAGGTCGTCAAAACATTTCAATATATTGAAATAAATCATAATAATTATAACGACATCGCGTAATATATTTTTTGTTTACATAATTTCTAATGGCGATAAATACTCGTAATTTCAAGTTTCTATTCTTCCCAAAAACGATACAATGAGATAGATTAACACTTTATAAAACACAGACTAAAAATAATTACAGAAATAAAAAAAAGGTATTTAAAAACTAGTGCCTTAATTGGCGACCTTATCGCTAAAAGCGATCTCTTCCAGGCAACCAATTCCTTGAACATACACATAGAAAGAGAGACGAGGTGGAGATAGCATATTATACATTCATAATCTGCATAATCACTGCATCTGCAGTCCTAGACCCGTCCCAGTTTTTTTTACATCTCCAGCTGCTCTACATTCGAAATCGTAATCTTGTTATTTCTTAACTCGATTTTAATTCCTTTGAAGCTTGGACGTTTTAAACCGTTATCTTCAAAGGTATCGGATTTCGTATAACACCGAACGGCTTTACACTTTTTCAGGAATCGACTTTTAATTTTTAAGCTCTGTTTTACATTTAAATCTTACTTAGTAAGGGAAGAAGGGGCGAGGGGTAATGAATCTCTCAATTGTGTGTCTTTCAAAATGAAAAATAGCTGCGAAAGCTACCACTTGAGGCATTTTGTTGGGAGGGTATCAAATCTTAAGTTTTTAATGTAGTTCATAAGACTAGCAACACCCTAATGTTACTTAATTACAGGGTACATGTTACTGTATTAATTTAATTTGTACTGTACATGTTATGCTGAAATAAATATTCTTTTCTATTCTAATTGATAACGTGCATTTTTTTTTATATTAAGAGACACTTCACACACGGCTGGTAAGCCCTATGCTAAACCAGTTATTGTTTGTATTCTAGGTTCTAACACAACTGATACTACGTATATATACTTCAATACTGTATATCGATATATATTTATTTTAAACACCCAGACCATAGTCGGCTACCGACAAAACTCCTTTTCAATTAAAAAAAAAAAAAAAACACCCAGACCGACATCCAACAAATTATCTCATCACAAAGATGTCGCGGGAATCGAACCCAGGATCCTCTGGTTGGCAGTCACTACGCCAATGAGGTCGTCAATTGAAGATGCGTTACCGTAAAAATTGTAATTCCATATGTGACCGCATAAAAATATTTTTTCTCGGTAAGAATTATATCTAGTGCCTATTAAAATCCGAAGACAACTACAATCTGGCGGGTTTCAAAGCAAGAGTCGATTGGGTTTTTTTCTGGGTAAGCACGCTACACTTTAGATCTCTTGTGTTTTTTTTTTGTATTTTCATAATGTTGCTTACCATCAGGTACATTGTGATCAACGACAAGCCTATTTACTCGTATTGTAAAAAAACAAAAAACATATGTCTCAACTGAGCATCCTTAATGTACTTTCTAAAGAATTTTTCCCCGCAGTTAATAATTTCTATGTTTTTCTGTTGCTTAATTTATAACATCGAAAATTTGTATCTTTATTATATGCATATATGGCACGGCCAACATCTTTGTGCTGAAATAAATTTGTTGGCTGTTGGTCTGGGTGCTAATTATGTATCTATATAAAATATATACTCGTATGTATGTATATGTAGTATATCAGTTGTGTTAGCAACCATAATACGAACGAGAAATAGTTCAGTATGGGGTTAACCAGCCGTGTGTGAAATGTGTCCAAATTTTTATTATGTATTTATTATTTTATATACTTTAACCATAGTGAGAAAAATTGTTATTAACGTATTTTTTTATTTCGAGGCACTCTCTCCGATCTTTACCGCGCAGTGGTCTCCAATTCACGCTCCGCTAAAAGCTCGGTAAACCTTTTCCTACGCAAATACTGAATGTACAGACGTCGTTTGACGCATCTGTACCTCTGTGCATTCTAGCGCGTGGAAAGAGTTTCCATATGCCTGCGGTTGGACTCTTTAGAGATGAGACAGTGTCGACAATATGCGAGACCGACACGAGATGTGATGATTTAAAAACTAACGATATTTGCTTTATAAATCATCAACATGTTAGTAACCTTTTAAAACTTAATGAAGCTGATGTAATTCATATATAACATATCAAATAGTTTAAAATAAATAAAGTAAGCATAGCATATGTACACATTGTTAAAAGAGTTTTTTTTTATATATCATATTTTTTTCATCTTTCTGACATTCTTTTCTTTTCTACTTGGAAATTAAGTTAAACATTATTTGATGACTCACATAGCTTGCCCTTAAATTTGAGTAAGCAATACTAATTTATTACGCCAAAGTATTTTTAGTCATAACACGCACTTATTAGTACTCACCACTCGTAAAGTCAATATCAGGTCAATATTCACGACCGATTACCTTTACAGTGCACAATGACTGTAATGTTAGAAAACTCAACCTTGTTCTCTTGTTAAAAAAGTATTGTATCTGCACTTTCACTTACCCATATTATCGATAAAACTTCAGTGTTCCGTTTTAAATAATGAGTGGCTGAGTGGCGGTCAAACACATTCCTGAATCTGTTGATTGCGATTCGATAACATTTAAATACGGAAATGAATATCATTTCCAGTGAAAATGTTTCTATTATTTGAAGCGAAAACGATAATGAAAGATAAATTCATATAGTTGAATGGATGTGTATTTTCACAAAGCTGAGTCGTTACCGGCTCAATGAACTTTATATACATTTTCATATGGATTATCTTTAGTTCTATGTGAATATTTAACTATTTGAGAACCGACTTCAAATGGTTTGTTGGTTGTGCAGCAACTAGATGGGTCGCTGATATCACAGATGTCGCGGGTCGAACAGACAGAGAAATGACAGTAGAGAAACATGTAACCAGCGTTGTGGTAAAAACGATTTTCGATGATGATAATAATGACTTCAATTTAGAAAATATTGAAATTTTTATTAGTTACCTTACTTCTCCGGAACGGCTTGACCGATTTTTACCAAATTTTATATGCGTATTCAGTAGGTTTGAGAATCGGCTACTATTTATTTTGCAAAACAACGTATGCTGGGTCAGCTAGTTATTCCTATAAAATTATCGTTATATTGATTTTTTTTCCATATGTTCTTAAACGTAAATTCACGACATATAGTTTTGTCATGAATGCTTTTGCCAGAACTGGACCAAATTGAAATACAACCACAACAAAACAAAAACTTAGAAATTAAAAAAATATGATCGAAATCAGTTTACCAAATAAAAGTCAGTTCTGAGCCTAGGTAACAGTCACAAGAAAACAACAGTCATAAAAATATAGTAAATTAATATCAAATATAACACAAAGCAACTAAATTACAGATATATTTTTACTCTCGGTTTATATAATTTTCTTTATCCTTATTAAAAATATTATAAACTACACCTGATTTAGATACGAACTCTTAAAAAGACTCAAGATTAGAAACTACCAGAATACCTTTTATTAATAATAAAAAGTAATAAAATAATTAGATTTTAGTCGTATATCGATAAAATGAAAATTAATTTATCGAACTCGATCATTTAAATTTATATCTAATCGCATCTCTTTTCTATAGACGGACGTGAGTGTTCGCTCAAGCATAAAATCGACACCAGGTTTTATAAAAAGGAAAGACTTAGAATTCCACACACCGTTCAAAGATTATGGATATTCCTGTCATTTATCTTTCATTTAACAATATATTTTATTACCTATTTGTAATATTTTGGAGTAGACCTAGTTTGGAATTAATCGATCTAAAGGAGGCTGCCAAAACACAACGCTAGGAGCTTGGCAATAGACAAACAGACATAACATTAGAGTGGTAGTTAGCCAAGCGAGCACTAGAAATTGCACTGATTTCCATCAAGCTCAAGCTCAAGCTTATTAACGGGAATCGAACGCATAACCTGTGGAACGTAAGGCGACCGCATGCCCAACTGAGCTGTCATAACTTCTAAACGTTTTGGGAAACAACACAACACACAACAACACTGCAATCTATTATCAATAAAAATCCTGTAGGTAAGTAGCCTGTACAATATGCGAGACTATTCTATGATTCTCATATACCTTATTAGGACCTTACTTGCGATGCTAGGAGATAATATTACACCTCTTAGTATCATTGCTTTTGTCAAATCGATCCATATTTGTAAAAATAAATTATAAATTATCATTATACAATAATTATTATTTCAAATTAAAATTCTATAATTATAATAATGTTATCTGCATAGCCACAGGTAATATAATTAATAAAATGAAAATGTTATCATATGTCCATTGTAGGCTACCGCATATGCGGTGTGCAAAATGACAATTAATTAAAAGATTTAAAAATTAATTTCCCATGATATGATTTAAAGCTAGGCAATAATATTTAAAAGTAATGTCATCAAAAGATTTGAAAAATACAATATCAAAAAATGACAAATAATAATAATAAGATGGCAAGGTATTATTATACAATGTACTCAGTATGTACAAGGTAATCAGTATGTACAAAAAATTATCAATTGTTTTATAAAATGTCACAATGAAACAAATTGTATAACATGGAAACCTCGCAATCAAATTCGATAGAATAATTTAACATATAATGCTAATATTAAAAGTACTACAATTTTAAATATTACAATACACACGACAGATATATTACATACAAATAATAAGAGTTGCTACATAAAATCATCAGAAAATATCGTGGCATTATTGGGTAGGTCGTTTCGTTTCCCGCATCGACGAGCCCGGATCACGGGTGGGAAAGTTTCACCGGCCATCCGTAGCCTGAACATCTGTGGAAATAACCAGATGGTGCTGAGAATTTTGCTCTTTTTGTGGGTAAAGGTACTTATTATTTCTTAGGGCTTTATAAAAAGGGTTGTCACGATTAAGACCTTGTATTTGTGTTGTATGCTATTAAGTATTAACTTAATATTTCGCTTCAAGCAGGAAATAGTCCGGCTTTAGCTACCAAGACAATCGGGCTTAGAATTAAGATGTTAAATAACTGCTGGACAACGGTCCTGCCTACCACGATGGATTATGGCCTATATCTCTCTCCTAGTGAAAGAAGGTCCTGATTCCCAGCAGTGGGAACGTATAGTGAGTTGCTTATGCTTGTATATCATAGTGATATAGTCATTATACATAGGTAGTCGTTAAAAACTTAATCGTTGTAAATAATAGAGGATATACGTTCAAAAACTAACTTTTAAAGTTTAAAGTAAATTTTGTACGCGAATAATCACACAGCAACCAAGATCATCATTATAGTTAAGAGTCTTCTTTTCAATCAAGCTAGCTAATTGGCATGCGCTGCGGCTGCAGAGTTTACAGACTTTTTGAAAGTTTCATAATAATATGAGATTCCTATTAGTATGTCGAATGAGAATAATACTCATACGACGGATTTAAATTAGGCACTAGTTAGTGAGTAAAATGGTGAGGAGATAGTGAAATTCAAATGCGTGTATAGAAAACGTTTGAACATTTACTCGTATATCCTCTCGCTTCAACAACTAAATGAGTTAAGCAAGAAGAAGCGAGTTTTCAATAGTATTCTTTATTGACGCAGTTTATAATACTAGCGGATTATCCCGGCTTCTCAAGGTCTATAAAATAATCTAAGTCGCAAAGACAAACAAAATAATTATAGCCTATGCTACTCAAGGATGATGTAGCTTCGCAACGGTGAAACAATTTTTCAAATCGGCCCAGTAGTTTCGGAGCCTATTCGCGTCAAACAAACAAAACACTTTTCCTCTTTATATTATAGGGCTCTTAGACTATTATATTGGTATGGATTTGACGACCTCATTGACATAATGGTTACAATGCCAGACTGCCAACTAAAGGGTCCACCGATTTCCGGCACGGCCAACATCTTTGTGATGAACTTAATTTGTTGGCTGTCGGTGAGGTGATCAATAAATATCGATAGAAATTATTGATGTGTGTCAGGGTATAATTATGTAGTATGCAAATCCCGTATAACCTGGCTGCGCCCCATCGTAGCCAGGTATCTTGTTGAAAATTTCTTCCTCGTCAACAAAATAAAAGGGTATATATAGTATATCAGTTGTGTTAGCCGAGATTGTTCTTAGCTATTTTTAATTAAAATCCCGCCCAAGATGGCTGACACAATAAAATGGCGGATGACATATTTTTTTCACAATTACCTCAATATGGGTATCAAATGAAAGGGCTTGATTAGTAGAATACAAAAACTGTGATCAATTTCAAATACAAGATAGCTGTCAACGCAAAATACAGAGAAAGTGTTTTTTTATTTTTTAATTTAGACTACTAATTCCATTACATTATTATCATTTTGCGTAAACTGTAATGTCAAAATTTCTGAATTATTAATACAATATGTAAAAAAAAATAGTTCACAATCGGTTCACATAAGGGACAACCCTTATGTGAACCGATTGTGTTAGCTACCATAATACAAACTGGAAATGGTATGGCAAACTAGTAATAGGTATGTTAGTATGAAGGTAACTAGCCGTGTTTGATGTGTGTCCTAATAATTATTATTAATTATATATTCGCACTAGTTTTTTAAATTTTAGCTTTAATATTCAATCTTACGTTTTGTTTTGTTTTGTTTAAAAATATCTTTATTTACATAAATTAAACTAGTATAAAACATTAGTGTACATTTTTATCCTAATATTTCATAACCATGTATATTACACGTTTTACAGTATTTAGAAGCCTTTTAAAACATTTATCTGCAGAATGAATTTCATAACTGATCCTTCTTTACAATTGGTATACAATAATATATATTTATTTTTAATTACTGTACGCTTAGTATGGCACTACAATTTATTACGAAAAATTAAGCGAGCTATATTAATATTAACTATTTAGTGGGTAGATATAAAAAACGAGATGACGATGGCGTTTTACTATAAGTTATATACAATAAGCAGCAGGAAAGTACAAAGTTATCGTAAGTCTCTGCGGTCGAGCGTGGGTCGACGGCCGACGGCCCGCGCCGAACGTAATTATATATTCGCACTAGTTTTTTAAATTTTAGCTTTAATATTCAATCTTACGTGCCGTGCCGCGTTACGCGCAAAACCAATGGAACTGTTTTTTTGTTAAAACCACTTATATTGTACTTTAACTGTTTTGCAATAAAATAAATGCAATTAATTTTAAAATAGTAACATTTAATTGCATGATAATTTATAGATTAACAAAATATTACGTATAACATAAAATACGCGCTAATCATCTCTGTAAGACTGAAGCAAAGCATCAAGGTTCAAGCTTACGCAAGTACCACCTAATATCAATTTAGTAGCGCAGGCTGGCTTGATTGCTCAAACGCTGGTGTGTAGGAAATAACGTGCGAATTTGCTAGCTTGTAGCACAGCTTATTTACACGAGCAAGTTCTACGTCCTAGTACGGAGTTTCAAAAGAGACTATGTTAGCTTTAAGGTTCAACTCAAAGATCATTTGTTTGGTTAATAAATCAGACGACCTCGTTGGCGTAAAGGTCACCTGACCTCACCTGAATGCTAGACTGCCAATCAGAAGTTCCGGGTTCGATTCCCGGCAGGGTGAAAATCTTTACCCCCCCGTGGGGCCCCGCATTGTCGAGGCGGGGGGGCTAAGTAACCGTGGCCTGGTCACCCGCGGTGAAGCGAAGAGGGTCCCTGAGGCGGGCCACTCCCTAGACTTGTAATCCCTGTACGCAAGTTCTAGATGGAGTGGCACCTGTAGGTTGCGGAACCTTGTTACGGGGGGGTTTCGCAACTGAGGCGAGCTTGCGGTGTGGTTTTGGAGACACCCACCGCAGCAGAAGGAATGGGACCGCGGCAGGAGAGAAGTGTCGGTATAACGATGCGCCGCTCTTCCTACCTGCCGCAGCCTCCGTTGCTCGCCACCGTTGATGGCGGACGCGGTGGGGCCGCAGGGAGAAGGGAGTGGTACCACAAAATACCACTTGCCCTATTCTCTGCAGCCTTAGTGGCAGGTGACGGGGCCACAGACCTGACCCGTCACGGGGGACCTGGGACGTCGGACCGGGGTTGTCCGGCGTCCATTGAACTTATGGTCCCCGAGGTGGTTGCGGTGCACCATGTGCTCTGCTAGGGGACTCATCTCCTGAGAAGGAGTCTCGCAGGCTAGCCGAGGTGGGCGGGGTAGAGAGGGTTAATGCGAGGAGCGGAACCTCATCCCGCCCTTTCCGGTGAGGAGGTCATCGTGAGGTTTTAGTCGGTAGTGATGCCCTTCTAGCATCGAGCCCGACATACCCCAATCACCTCCCCGGGTGTGGTGGACATGCGTAAATGCATTTCCTCTTGTAAAAAAAAAAAAGGGTGAACATCTTTGTGCTGAAATAAATTTGTTGGCTGTCGGTCTGGGTGTAAAATACGTATCTATATAAAATATGTATGTATTTATGTATATGTAGTGTATTAGTTGAGTTAGCAACCATAATACGAACTAGAAATGGTTCAGTATGGGGGGTTAACCAGCCGTGTGTGAAATGTGTAAAAAAAAAGATTGGAAAATGATGCAAGGTGTCTTTACGGAGCTGGGGTATAAATATGCCTATTATATTAAACTTTTTCTTTTAAAATGTTAATCAAACTTACCGAATCTCTTAGGTTAGCATAGATTTGTTTTATACTATTGAAATGTACGCTCAGAAGCTTTTTTGCGCTATGGCGTAGAACTATCCATTTGACCGGCAAAGCCCGTAACAACAAGAGTCATCTGGCCTAAGGTCGACCATGTCTAGTATGAAATAACTAGCTCTCAGGGAAGCCGAATAAACACACCACTTGGTGACCCTTTATAATATAATAATATGTTTTTGCGATACCCGAGAAGGTCCATTATGTGATACCTAATAAATAACCTTTAAACCCATATATTTATACCATAATGATGCAATAAATTTATTTGACTTTGACTTTGATTTTTGACCACCAAGCTTCGGGAAAACGATATAAATGCAGAGAGAAAGCAATAAAAGTAAACTGTTGTGTAATAAAGTGACCACCGTATAAACGAAGGTGTTAGTCCTGGGTCTTTTCTACGTAATTTTGTCCATGGAACTCTGTTTCCGACACTTCCTCGACCTATTTTCTTATAATTGTATTGTACCTGGCCAGGAGAGTACTAATTTTTCTAAGGGTTCTGTTTATCATTTTTAATAGAAAAACAAGTTATCAAAAAGATTACTAAACTCGTAAGAGACTGTTGTTAATGAGTTTTAAGCACCATACCACATTGTTTTATCTTTGAAATCTGCAGGAAAATGTCAAAAAAGCAGTTATAATTTCGATCTTGCCAAACAAATAAAAAATATATACTTATTCGTATTTTCCTTTTCGCAGTAATATAGTTCTAGACTTCAGCCATATCATGAGACTTGATTGGAATTCTGCATCAGGGATCTCCAAAAGAGACAGGAATAGTAGAAAATACAAAGATTATACGTGACCAAAATTCAATATGTTGTGTTCTGGTGTATTACGTGATCTGTTTTCTCGAGTACCTCATAGGCTAAGAGAGAGGGTACAAATTAATTGCTGATTAGTATTAGTCGTTACTACTTAGTAATTAGTTGTCTGTGCGGCTGTAATTGATAATTATGTAAGAGGACGTGAGTCATTAGTGTTTCGTATTATTGAATTAGCTTATACAAGCTGCGTCCCGTGGTGTTATCCGCGTTAAATCGGGACAAAAAGAAGATTATACGGGATAAAAAGTCGCCGATATGTTAATCCGAATCCGAAGTCTTACCTATCTTCACACCAAATTTCATAATAATCGATTCAGTGATTTGAGCGCGATGAAGTAAGTAATATAGACTTGCACAAAAACTTTCGCATTTATTCAAATTCAAATACCATTTAGTTTTAGTTTTTCAAGTCATGGAAATTAAAATCACATAAATAATAAAAAACAAATAGAAAAATAAAATACGTTAAACAGGAATTACAGAAATACATATTATATTATAATATACCTACTACTAGTACGATAACAAAAATAATATTTTATATCTATCTATATATCTATTAAGAATCTTATTTTTTAGTTCAAGAGGCCGTGTTATAACTTCGAACGAATTCAATAAGATTACAATACTTTTTTTAAATAAAATATTTTTATACAAATAACACCTTACAGTCAATGATGAATAGAATACATTATTTCAAAAATTAATAACAGGAAAAAACTAAAACTTATTTATTTTTCTCTTGTTGTATTCCAAGCCTTAAGTCATCTAAACTATTCACTACGCAACCTCTTAGTCCACAAAAAGAGTTTGATCCTTCCCTGTAACGAAGGAAAATCACAAGTTAGTTCGATAATGGAAGCAGACCCCAATAATTTAGTTAAACCTGACCCTTCTGATGAATTAGTTTGGACACTCGGCGTCATTTTAAGTGCACTTTATGTGTGCCTTATTGGGTCACCGCATTAGATAGCTTGGGGATATTGGAGGTAAAATGCGTGGACTTACTTTAGTAACAGGAAAAGTCTTTAATATAATTTTATCTAAGACTAAAAGGGTGTACGACTTTCAGCTGTTTCGTGTAAGCTTACAGATTTTAATAAACAAAACGACGGATGTTATTTGTCTGAGGCACCGTAAATCGTGAATGGATGAATCGATTTTGATTTAGCCCTTTTAGTAGCTGCGCTTAATTTAATGCTTTGATGCCAATTTTTAACTACGTCAGTTTATTCAGAAAGATTTTTAACGAATTTCTAAATTAAAAATACGCCACTTGTAGAGTTTCTTCAAGATATTTGCTCAAGAAAAAGTGCACTTTTCAAGTCGGTTCTATTGAATAAAAAAATATACTTAACCTATTTAAGAATTATATACAGTTGCAACTTCAACATCGAGCAAAGTTACGACGTTGTGAATAGGGATGGGAAAATTATTTAGTTCACCAAGGACTTTACGATTATATCAGATTTCATATTTCAAAATTCCCTATTCCCCGATAACTATAATCTAGCGGTTTTCAAGGTAAGAGTGAACCGGTTTCTTCTGGGCAAGCGTGCTCCACCGTAGATTGCAATATCGCTTACCATCAGGTGAAGCGCAAGTCCATTACCAGAAAAAAAAATCATAGATCTTTCAATTTGAGTCCGACCCAAAAACGACGAGGGGTGATATCTCGTACGTAAACTTGACGTGTCTTTGTGTGTACCTAAAGGACCATAGCTACTGAGCAGATGAACCGATTTTGTTTAAAAGGTGTAATGCTATGTATATTTGAAAAAAATCGGTTCAAGTTTGCGCCCCGAAATGGCGGATACATTTTTCACGATTCCCTCGAAATGGGTAACAGTTGAAAGGGATTGACTAGGAGAAAACATATGTATTTGACCACCTCGTTGCCGTAATGGTTACCATACCGCACTGCCAACTAGAAAGGTAGTTTGATTCCTGCCACGGCCAACATCTTTGCGATGAACTAAATTATCGGCTGTCGGTCTGGGTGTTAAATATTCATCGATATAAAGTATTCATATAATATGTGCATGTAGTATATAAGTTGTTTTAGCAACCATAATAAAAAATAGTAACTACATAATAATTTTATTAATTGTTTTGTCGGGTTGTATTCGAAATGGAATTAATTGTTTTTATTTTATTATTTAAAAAAAATACATTCAGTTGAATATATAACCTTCTCTTTTTTTGAAGTCGGTTAAAAAAGTTACATTTAAACAGAATTACATTATTAATTATTTCATTTATCTATTGAATCACAATTTTAAATTTTTAATTAAATGCTTGAGCATTGTGTTATTCAAAAGCTCCTCTATTATCTTATAAAAAAGACAGTTTTGGTGATAAATCTTTAGGTTTATCTTTATCTTTTTAAGTGCCTCAGTTTTAAATTTTCTATCCGATGAAAAATAGTGTTTCTTATCTCTAACCCGTTTTGCGTGGGCGAACTTTTAATTCAGTTCTGTAAACTACCACAGGGCATTATTTGTGAAGCTGCAACTTTGTACACTTCAACTAGAAACTTGAAGAGATCATACATCTAAGCTTAAGTTTCTTAGCATTTTATAAGACGCAGTATTTGCCTGTACTATTTTATTTTTAACGACTTAAGTTGGATAAGCGATTGTTAAAGACTTTTTTTTATATTTGAGTGACTAACGTACGTAATATTACATTGGTGGCGATTCAACGGCACACACGACTAAACTAAATTTAAAGAAGCCCCGTCTCTTTTCATCTTAGGTGGCCAGAAAGAGACGGCACGTTCTGAACCACTCACAAAACAACTAAAATCACGTCAAATATGAAAAATGTAGGCGATTTTAGAGCGCACCCAATTGTATCAGCTCTAAATCTGACGTGTTTGACGTGATTTTAGATGTTTTGTCTATGGTTTAGATCGTACCATCTCTTTTTGGTCATTTATGACAAAAAGAGACAGAGCTACTTACTTCAAATTTAGTTAAGTCGTGTGTGCCGCTGAATCGCCACCAATATTACGATCCGCAACATTACCTGCGTTAATCTGTGATAAAAAGTTACGTATCCAGGGTCTAAACTATCTTTTTAATTTCATAGAAAACGGTTATGCTGCTCTAACTTGAAAAAGTAACCCCTAAACTCACTTACACATTAACACACAGACTGATGACAGCTCAGATGGGCGAGCGGCCGCCTTACGACCAGCAGATTCTGGGCTCGATCCCCGCCAATGACTTCAAATTTTCGGTTAAGGAAAATCTCTAGTGGAAACCATAGTATGGTGGTAGGCCATTTTCTAGTTATCACCTTGCTAATAATAGCTATCCTCAAGTCTAAAAATTGGGCACCAAACATCTAGCAGTGTTCCGGCAGCCTTCTTGAGAGCCAGATATTCCAGACTAGGCATGCTCCATCAGGCCAGAATTGCTAACTTATGGTTACGCGTTTTGCTGGTCAGTTTCCTAGCTGTAAGTAGTAAAAAAAATACAGTTTATTGTTTCCTTTTCTCTTATAAGGAACTCTCTTCCACAAAAGGAACGAATTATATTATGTTATGTAACATTAAAGATCTCTGTTTAAAAACAAAAGTTTTTTATCTAAAGCATTTACAAGTGTGTCCGCTATAGATGGTATTTATAGCTCTTGTTTAATACCAATACCGTAAAATCGTTATAATGTACTACCAACATGCCAGAAGCTAATTAAGTGTGCACAGTATCAAGCCCCAGGGTTTGCTTGCGCTACGTAATCTTCATCGCAAACAGAGATCGTCCAGTTAAGCTCACTCTACACTGTTGCAGGAATGGATCTAGACCACAGATAATAGAATAAGAAAGATATTGGATGATTGAAAAAGAAATGGTCTATGGTTATGCCGAAATGGCACTTCAACAATTGGAAATACAACAACCTTATTATGGTTGATGCAAAACAGCGTTATCCCTGTTTTACGGCAAATTTGGCTTTTATGTCTCAAGGATAAAGATCTGTCAATGTATACATATGTCTTTTTACGCGATATCTAGAGATATCGTGATGATAAAGGAGATTGGAAGAAGAAAATTTACTGTGCCGCCCCACCTAGTGGAATATAGCAAGGAAGAAGAAGATTCAAGACATAAAAAAAATATAACAACAAAATATCTGTAAATGATTTGGTTGACAAATCAAAAAAGTTTGTTGTGACAATGTGAATAGCATAATTATTTTTGTCAATAAACTTTTCTTCAACCTTCACCAGATTGTCCACTGTAGTATTGCAGCACTCGCTTCAAGTGTTCAATTTGGTACCAGCAATATCTTTACCTAAAAGTCTGTTGTCATAAAATACTTTGCATACATATTTTGCCCCTGCTAGGCAAGCCTGCTTTCGCCTCTACACAGCTTCACTGCATTGGCCTAAGTATTATTGTAAACAGACAGACGTTAAGTTATTGACTTTGGAATCTAGAACTTGTTGGCGGTAGCTTATACAACTTGATAGTTGAGTCAACAAGTCACTTATGCGATTGGGTCCGTAGATAAATCTAAAGCATGGTAGAGCATTTTCTAGTGTGCTTAACCACCCTTAAGCTAGGTTAGCTAAGCTTTCATCAAGAAGGTAGGTAAGCTTAGTAGGTAAGCTCAAATATCGAATGTTTTAGTACCAAAAATGCCGCTGACAAGGTCTTACAAATATTATTTTATTTAAAGGTATTACTTGATCCCTGAAATAAAACCGAAATCAGTCCGTTTTTTTTTTTAAATAAATATAGAATTTTAATCCGAATTCAAAGAAGGAAGTAGTACAATATTCAGCTATACACATTATTATTATTTTGTTCACTTGTTGTCTAAACCAATATTATAAAGAGCAAAAGTTTGATTATTTTTTTGTTTGTTTGACGCGAATAGGCTCCGAAACTACTAGATTGATTTGCAAAATTATTTCACTGTTGGGAAGATACATAAGTAAGATAGGCTATAATTTCTCTTTGCAACTTAGATTTTTTTAAAGACCGTGCGAATGGTGGACGGGATGCTAGTCAATTATAAACATATGGCACCCCGCTCACAATATTGAATTGAATTGAATTGAATTGGCATATTGACATATTATTTATTTAGTGGACTATACTATTATCCTGCCTTTTGGTGTATCTTGATGTTGTACCTGACATCAAGATACATAATGTATACATTATGTACATACATACATTTTTGTACATAACAATATTTTTTTTATAATAATATGCTATTATTCTTTCCATACTGTCTGGAGACTTTTACACGTCTAGGTTTTTATCTATGCCACATACGAAAAACGGTCTTTCCGTTGCGAAACGAGGAAAATACTCGGGAATTGTTCTTTAACATTAGTTAGAGGGTAGAATTTGGGAACGTGACCAAACTTCCCAAGTCTGTGTGGATGTCTATTGCGTCTCGTGTTTAGCAAATACACGTTTTGGCGTCAACTAGAAAAATACGTTTGAATAGGCGACTACGTTTGTGCTGCATCTTGAAAGACTTAAAATAATAAATCATAATATACAATGCACAATTTCATTGCAAGTCCTTCAAATGTTCAAAAACGATCGGGAGTATAATTCTCATGTTTCTCTGTGTGTGATTGTTTGTCTGGGGCACCGCACCTCCTGAACGAAAGAACCGATTTTGATTTAGATTCCTTTTGTTGTTATTATTTTTAAAATAACTAAAATATTTCCAGTTTTCCCGATAACCATAATCTAGTGGTTTTCAAGGCAAGAGTGAACCGATTTCTTCTGGGCAAGCGTGCTCCACCTTATATCGCAATATCGCATACCACCAGGTGAATTGCGATCAAGCGCATGCCCATTAAAAGTAAAAAAAAGAAAAACACGTCATAATTCCGTGTTATTGTCAAGACTCAAGTCAATTAAAAAAAACTTTGACGGTCTTAGTCATCTAACTTGCATAACCAATTTTTTTCAGCATTGATGTGTGTTATAACTTTCATTCTTGCTGATTTTGAACTCTATACAAAGGAGATTCAAATCAGATCCAGCCCGTAACCTCCCGATGTAGAGACAATAGAAGTAGCACAGAATTCTCCGTCATATCACGCACATTGTGTTAAGCCTGGCTCACCGCGAACCGGTCAATATTGGTGAGGTTTAGTTCAGGATGTGCGACCTATCTGGGTGGATCGACACGGATGTACCTACTTCAGCCATGCCAAATATATTTGGGTAAAACGTATGAACTGCGATAGTAGGGTTTAAATCCTATTCTACTAATAAGTACTCGTATATTCCGCATCGACCGTTGCAAACGCGTCAGATTATCTTATTTATAAGCTTTTTTTTGTTGACGAGGGGGAAATCTTCAATAAGATACCTGGCTACGATGGGGTGCAGCCAGGTTATGTGGGATTTGTTTTGACTACATGGCCTGTGGCGTTACAACATTAATGAATTTCGTCTCGCAAGTTTTAGACCAACTTCGGTTGTGAATAAACAGTTCGCAAAGTTCGACTAGATTATGTACACAATTGTTTCTACATTACCCTACAAATTTGCCAGCTTATCACATCAGCTTGATTTTAAACTTCTAAAAACTCGGGCATCGTTTGTTTTAGGACATATTTCGTACACGGCTGGTTAGCCCCTTACCAAACCATTTCTAGTTTGTATTATTTGTTACTAATATACAACAAATACATACATAAATAGTTTATATCCATACATATTTATCACCCAACTAAGTCAACTAATTTTAATTCATCACAAAAATGTTGGCCGTGCCGGGAATCATACCAGGATTCGATGGTTGTCAATCCGCCAACGAGGTCGTCAATTGTTATCAATACAAATTGTCACCAATATGACATCGGTTGCGGTCACAAGTTACATAATAGTGTAGCGGATTTAGCCGGATCGCAACTATTGCAGCCCCACTGTGGCAACATCGGTAAATTGTCAATTTAGCTGAGCTCTGCCTTCGCACTGACCGCCCTGATTACATAAGCGACTCTAGGGTATGGTACAGTGATGTGGATTAAATTGACTATAGCTATAGACAAACGCCATTGACAACTATGTACTTTAACCTTATATTTTTTTACATTTAATGGGCTTGCGTTTGATCGCGATTCACCTGATGGAAAGCGATATTGTGATCTAAGGTGGAGCGCGCTTGCTCAGAAGAAACCGGTTCATTCTTGCCTTGAAAATCGCTAAATTTAGTTGCGTTTCAGTTATCGGGGAACTGGGCGTTTGGCAAAGAATTCCACTCTTTGGCGGTTCGCGCAATGAAGGTGGAAGCAAGCCGCTCAGAACGCGACTTAGGCACCTCACCACACGAGTTAACGAGACTCTGGCTTAAGGTAGAGCATGCTTTGTCTGGAACTAACTGGCTCTCAAGGAGGCTACGGGAACACACTGTTAGACGCTTGGTTTCAGAATTTTTATGAACGTACGTTTCACCGTCACGGCTTTTCTAGAATAATCTATGCGTTAGTGAGTACTGGACAAAAAAACAAGCCTTTAACATTTTTTTAATATAACGTTTGATAAGAAAATGCTGTGTTTGAAATTTGTTTAAAGTTTGAAATTCTCATAAAAAAATTAAGCCACAAATTAAAATTTAGTTACCCAGAATTCTGGCTCTCGTATTTAAACACAAATGAAATTCAGACATGAATTTTCATTAGAATTTGTAATTTATTATTATCATTACCACACGAATTTCCAAGAAACTTGTTAATAATGAATCTTAATCAGTACACTTATTACAAGTAGGTACTAACAAACATACAATTATTTCGGTGAAAGAAACCATCGTATAGAAACCATAGCATAGTGGTAGAGCAATTTCTAGAACCTACTTTTGTCAGCTTAGATGCTACTCGTACCACTCTTAAATAAAAATCTTAGCAATGTGCTCAGGTGCCATTGGGAACACCCAATGGCTTCTTATAGCACCATTATACATATATTGAAAAATACCTCAAGTAACAAATCCAGCGTCAATGATGAGTCTACGATTTTTTACTCCCATATTACATACTACTAGTTCCTAAACAAAATTACGTAAAATAATATCCATAGTCTTATCAAAAATAGTCGTTTTATAATTAAAAAATGTGGTGCTTCCAAAGTACTAAAGAAATACTACTTTTACTCGATAATTATATTATCTTTTACTTATACTATATAATTATACAAATTTATCCACGAGCTAGGTCTTAGGATAAATAACATCACCGGTGACTCCCGCTCCGAGTCGTTGTTGGTGCAGAGGTTGGCCTGAGAGCTATTCAGCGCGGTAATGCAGCGAGCGTGATGGGCACCTTTGCACCGGGGGCGACCAGGGGCGGGTTATTTGATTAGTGTTAGTATTAGTTTTTAATATGTGACATGTATTATAAATAATATTTTATTTATTTTACTACTATGTGACATTGTGTTGACACATGAATGTTAATATTATACATATAAAATATAATATTGTAATTGTACATATTATATCATATCATTTATTAATAATTTTACTCAAATTTAATTTCAATGTATTTTTTTTCCAAAATTTAAATGGTACCTAATGAATTCAAATTAACCTTTATCGTGCTGATTTATATTTACTGAATGCAAGTAAAAAATAAATCAGCCCGACTATTCCCTTACTTTAAAAATCCGCTTTCAGTCTCCATCTCAAACCCTCTCGTTGGCTATGTAAGGCAAACTAATTCAAGCTTGGAGGAAAAACCCGCAATGCTCCCTGAATATCATCTTACCGATTGGCCCACTGTCCCACCGCTGGAGCCATTTCCTTAATGGCCCACTCGACCGTGTGAGATAGATATTACGTTTCGGCTAAGTAATTTGGTTAATTTTGCGCCGTTATCATAACACTCTACTAAGTGATATTTTATTTGGCTAGTTTCATATATTTAGACAGTAGTTTGTGGTGAATAGACGTGCTACTAAATTAAATAGCTTTATTTTATTACGCAAGTAAATGGTAGTTTCATTCCAGAAGTAAATAAAAAATATTGGATATCAAATTAAAAATATATTTATTGTCAATTTAATATTTTAAATTATATTCTTACATTAAGTTATATTAGTAAATAAAATATAGGATAAGGTAAACAGTCTATTCCAACTTACGAAAAACATATAATTTTTACATATTAGTGGTACATAGGAAAGTTGTATCACTAAAAGCGGCCTACTCAAGAATTTTCTATTTAAGAATAAAACCTACGAAGGAAAATAAAAGCCTTGAAATATAAATAACACTATCCATGTATCAATTCCTCTATTCAAATTTAGCTACAACCACGAAACAGTCTCGTATTTCTCTTTAGTCGTTACGCAAACAATCTTTCTATCTTTAAGACAGTAGTTTCGTTCTATTCGTCAATGGTATTATTTCTCATATCTCAAAGGTTTAAAACCATAATAATACGACACCGGAGACACAACACACTTCAAACGCCTATTTCTTGCCGGGTAATAAGATACGGTTCCACAAGTGCTAGGGGCACTACCATTGTTCTGATATTATTCAAATTCATTCATTCATATCAATGTGTTTGTCTACGTATGTCGGAGCCTGAAATGGCAAAACATATGATTAATTTTATCGACAAATCAAGCTCTAAAATTTTTTTTCCTCCTCATTGTGGAATGGCAGCCATTTCGTTATTTTTGACACCAACCCTTGGGCGCTTGTATTAATTTAGTAATAACTTATTATTTAAAGGGCATATTGATTTAAAAAAATATAATTTGATAGCTGAATGTATGGGCAATAAAAGGAGGTTAAACATTTGCAATATTTTATTAAATAAAGGTAAGAAAAAAAATGAGAATAAAAAAATATATAACTTTTTTCAGAGAAAAAATCTTAAAAGTAAGCTTTTTACGAAAAAACATGGAAGTAAGTTCTAAATTTGTTTCTTCCATAATGTAGTACAGGATGTAAGCTTTCTAAAATAATCACACAGTTTTGATGTATCCGACTTAAACTTGGCCAACTATCCTTCGACTACCAATAGTACCATCCTTTGTGGTAACGGTGTGTTCTCGAGACTGCGATCGCAGTGGCTAACGATCACTTGAATACTACTGTGCCGTCGTACTAGTGCTTTCAACGAATGCTATATAGCCTACCTACACCACTCTATTGTAGTCTTTTTGTAAGACTTACTTGAAAACGCAGGGAACAAAAATTGTTTGCGCGAGAATTTTTCAAAATTGCTTAGTATAATCAGTATAATCAAATCAATTGACGACCTCGTTGGCGTAAAGGTTACCATGCCAGCCTGTCAATCAGAAGGTTCCGGGTTCGATTCCCGGCCCTGCCAACATCTTTGTGCTTAACTAAATTTGTTGGCTGTGTGGGTCTAGGTGTATATTAAATATGTATATATATAAAATATGTATGTATATGTAGTATATCAGCTGTGTTAGCTACCATAACACGAACTAGAAAAGGTTCAGTGTGGGGCTAAGCAGCCGTGTGTGAATGTGAAAAATAAATAAAAAGAAATACTAGGCTTAAGTTTTTAAACGAAATACAGTGCTTCATTTTCTTTGCTCGAGCTTTTAATAACTACTGGCTTAAAAAGAAATACTCACTATAATTTTAGGCACACAATTTTAGTATAGATTGAAAAATAAAATACAAAATCGTTATTTGTGTAGTTTGACCCAAGTCGCATAGCATTTGAAATGGATTGTACCTCATATGGAGCTTTTAGGGTAAGCAAAGAAAAAAGATATATAGTTCATTGTATTCATATATTATCAGTCACTAATTTATAGTTTATTTTTTATGCTCTAAAACTTATTAAATAAAAATTATTAGGATAAAAAGAAGGAAATGAAATTTAGTTTAAAAGAGTCGTTTTGAAGTTCTGAAGTTTTGCAAATACCTGTGGCGACCGGCCAACGTATGGTCAGACTTGGTAAGATTCGATAAAGCGAACGAATCTGGAGTTTTTCCATCTATATGTAAATTTTTAGAGATCATGGAGCTGGAAAAACACCTGACTTTACTTTGTAATCTTTTATAAAAATACTTAAAAAAAACTAAAAAACACGCTTATCTAACCGTTTTAAGTGGGTCAAAATCGCGCCCAAAGAAGTCGGTTACAAACAAACATACAAACAAAAATATAAAAAAATGTAATAATTTTATCAAATTAGTGTATTGTCATCGGTCCTCAATAAATCTACAAAGTTTCAACGAAATCTGGCCGTTTAAAGTGGGTCAAAATCGCGCCCAAAGAAGTCGGTTACAAACAAACAGAAGCTAATATAATGCGTGTAATAAAGATATAAATATTTCTTCCGTTTTGTGTGATTATTCACACAATCTGGAACAACTGACTTGCAAGGAGCTTGCACGTCCCCGTCATCTTATTGAATATTTTTTTAAAGTTGATGACCCAAGTTTTTCATCGCTCAAGGTAAATAACCAGGTAAGCACTTAACCACCATGGAGAGATTGAGTCCAAAAAGTAAGTAAAGTATTACATGATAATAATATTATGTTTATCATGTCAGTAAGCTATTTGCAAATAAAAAAACTTAAACTTTCTAAAATGTATTGATTAATATTCCTTATAATATGTACTGTTTGAATAAAACTTTTCTATAGTGAAAATTATTCCAGGAACTTTGGCGAATGGAATAAGGAAGTAATATTGTTATTGAAAAAATAAATACATAAATAAATAAATCGTTTATTGAGGCAAAACATACATTCACATATCAGGACATTCATCATTATTATTATTATATTGAATCTACTCCCAGTTCTATTATCATTTTGCATTTTAAATTTCTTCAATGCTATTCAAGGCGAGCCAAGTAAAATATTAAAGTTCTCTGGTTGCGAACGATTTTATAGACTTTTCAAAAAACATACCGCGTCTCTGGGCGTAGTTGGTAGCGTAATTATGTGGTAAATAGTTAGAGGTTGGGCCTTAAATATTTTAAAGAGTTACGTGTTAGTTTTAGATGATTTTTAGATTTTCTAGGCGTTCTTGAGGAAATTCTTTCATTGAACGCTTCTTCTGCCTAACGAACTTTGAAAAAAAAAGGATTCTCATTTTAATTGTATGTTTATTTGACTTTTTTGAGGTTCCGTGCCCAATGAGTACCAGCAGGACCCTATTACTAAAATCTCGCTGTCCGTCTGTCTGTCACTAGACTATCTCATGAACGTGATAGCTGGATAGGTGACGTATATTGGTGTCATTATAACAATAAATATAAACGAAAATATATTTTATTCAACACTATTATAAGCATACAAATAAAACATACAATTTAAATTAAATTATAAAATTGAAAATGAAAAAAAAAATAAAAATAAATAAAAAATGAAAATTGTGCGTAGGGAAGTCTCTAGGTGGACCAGGGCAGTCACCGAGTGGTATCCTAGGAACGGAAAACGACAGAGAAGCAGACCACCAGCCCGATGGTCAGATGACATCGTTAGGCATGCTGGAAAGAGCTGGTGGAAACTGGCTGAAGACCGTACTGTATGGCGTGTTGGAGAGGAGGCCTATACCCAGCAGTGGGAAGACACAGGCTGATGATGATGATGATGATGATGATGATGATAAAATTGAAAACGAATAAAAAATTCACTAACAAAACGAATTTAAAAGGCTACTCCGTAAATAAATAAATAATTTTTAATGACGCTTTTATATAACAAACCATATATTGTTTTTTTATAATTAATTGTGTGAAAGCCTATATGCGCGATCCAGACTTGCAGTTGGCCAACTATTTAAATTCGGCGCCACCACGCCGAGAGAAACGAATGTTTCAATTCTTGAAATAGTTTCTAGAACTCTAAAATAAATAAATCAATAGAAAACTCTTCTAAGTAGGTATACTTTTCTAAATAATAATTCTATAGTCCTGGCATAGATTAATATCTTTAGTTGCACATTTTGAAAGGTGCTTTCCGTACATGTGAAATATTTTTTTTTCGACCCAATTCCAAACATTTGGCAGAATAAATATAAAAGTACCAATAAAAATGCATAAAGCTATCGAAGTTTTTCGATTCCAGTGTTCCATCTCTTTCAAATAACCTGGTTGGCCCGTGCGTCTTATACTCATAGCGACTTTATGTATTTTGTTTAGAAAGTTTGCATTTTTGGCTCATTTGTAGTAAATTTTTGTGGTTAAAGCATGAGTACTCCTTTCCAATCTTTTCACTGCTTTTCTATATTCGTACAACCAAATTCAGTACTTTGAATGGTATTTTTGGAAATTAAGTATAGTACTTATTACATAAATTCAATGAAAATATAAGAGATATAATTTTAAGCTATGCTAATAACCTTTAACTGTAAGAAAAAAAATATCCTAAACTTCAATCTAGAACAATCGTATAAAAAAGAGAGAGTCTCCTCCTTCGAATTAAAATGTCCATAAAATACACAAAACCGTTAAAATTTGCTTTATTTCATTTACGGACACAATTTTTTTAAATCACATAAATGCCTTTTGATCGCGATTATTCCTGCCGCCCAGTTTTCCTTTTATCACCGTAGGGCGGGCGGGACAGCCCAATTAGTGGCTTCAATGATTTTTGTACAGCAATTTTGATCATTTAACGAATTAACGCAAATTTCGGCTTTTCTTTCCTTGTTAGTTTAATGAAGATAAGGTTGCTGACCGGACTTAGTAATTATTTTGAATTGAGTGAAGTCATTTTTTAAGAGAAATAATACATTAATTTGATAAATTAAATGTTTAGTTTACTATTCATTGATTGTATTTTTTCCTTAACTACTTCATATTGCACGTGTGTACGTAACATCCAAAATTAGGTTCGTCTTCAAAACTCTTCTAATTATCTTTTGATCATAATATTAGCAGATGTTTAAATTTAAACTAGACAACTAAACATTTCTATTACTTCACTCAAAAAAAGCCATAATTATAATACTTATCTAAGTCATGACATAACATGCGTAATGTTTAAAACATGTGAGATTTTATTTTATTGTGAGATTTATTTTGCTCCATGGAAAAGTTTAATGGCAAAGATTTGTCTCAGAAATAATGCCACCGTTTTTCTTTCTTTATTTTTTCTTTGTTTTGTTTTAATTTAGTGGTTGTTTTGCATGGAAACAAAAATATATTATTTTATTACTGATTCTTCCAATATCAATGTTTCATAATCCGGCAGAATAGTCATACCGCATATTTCACTTTCAAAGTTTCCATTCGCAAAGCTCCTCAAACCCAAACTATTCATAGAGCTTCTATTGATAAAATCTAACAATAGAGCTGGAATTTTCTCCCCCAATCACAAGCAGAAGTGTAAGATCTATTCCTTGTTAATAAATCATATCGATTGAGGAGGCGATCTATGAGTCATTGATGCGGCACAAGTTGCAAGAGAAAGTTTAGTTAGTCATTACTCATTACATTGTCAATGTTTCCTTGTACCGTTACAAAATTATTTTTTTATGTATTTATACCTTTATTTCAGGCAAGTATAGCCCATAACATATAGATACAACTAGACTTATTAACTATTTATTACTCACGAAGAGGCGGCGTCGTGTTTCGTTGGCTGGTGCCGCGCAGCTGTCCACGAAAACGCCGGTACACGACACCTTTCGTCCAAAACTCATCCTTGAGGAATCTCTCGAGACAATGCGTCGGTATCCAGTATAATTATAAAAGTGTTCAGTACCTAAAGGGTACCAACGAGACTCTGTTACTAAGACTTCGCTGTACATACTCGTATGTCTGATTGTCTGTCACCAGACTGTATCTAAATCATGAACCGTGATTTTATACTTACCATTGCATCGTTTTGGACGTATTTAATTAATTATAAATTTATGTTGGTTTTGAATGAAATTTTAGAAATAATATTACTAAAAACAATTTGCCGTATATTTAATGTACAAAACTCTTAGGAATGTGATTGTAAATGCCTTAAAAATGTACGTAATTAGTGTCTTAATTAGATTTAATGGTTATGATTGTTAATATTATTCACATTATTGTTACAATAAAGTGCAGTTGAAAAAAGGTTTTCTTCCTTTCAATTATGTAGGAGACAGTGATATATTATGTAGGAGGTAACAAAAGATTTTAAAAGTCTCAGTAAACGTACTCTTATATTATATTCTGATTTTCTCTTCTAAAAACAACATAATATTATAATCTTATCTATGCGTGCCTAATCTCAAGAACTTCATATCACAAAAACTACTTTCCCAACAAAAGATCTCGTACTTACGAACTTAGTCTCATATCATCTGACCATCTTCATTAATTGGGACAAAAAGTTAACGAAAACCTTCCAAGAACTTTTATCTTAAACCGCGGTCAATATTTTCCTCTGAGTTTAAAGGAAATTGGGTTACGGTCGTTAATCACCGGAAGTGACGCGGCCACGAAGCTCACTTCCGGTCGTGGCCACAGTGATTTACAAAAAGGCTTGGACCGGAACTGTTGCCGGTGACGGGGCTATCGGAAACTTTTTGCCTAAGCCCTGTACCAAATGAACATATTTTTAGTATAAAGCTGTTTCTCTTAAAATTTCTATCACCTTTTTGTCTAGTCCAAAAGTTGTTTTTTTATCATCAAGGGAATACTACGGTTTGAAAATATAATTTATACATATACTAGCTGACCCGCCAAACGTTGTTTTACCTTAATAAAAATTAAAAAAAAACTAAATATACAGTAGCCGATTCTCAGACCTACTGAAAACGCATATAAAATTTGAAAAAAATCGGTCAAGCCGTTTCGGAGGAGTACGGTAACAAACACTGTGACACGGAAATTTTATATATAAGAAGATTATAAAGCAGAAGAGTTTGTTTGTTTGTTTGAACGCGCTAATCTCAGGAGCTACTGGTGCGAATTGAAAAATTATTTTGTGTTGAATAGACCGTTTATCGAAGAAGGCTTTAAGCTATATAACATTACGCTGCATCTATTAGGAGCGAAGAAATAAAGGAAAATGTGGAAAAAAACGGGGAAAATTATTCATCTTTGAGGGCTTCCGATGCGTGCGCTGCGAAAACCGTTCAAGATATCGATAAAATATGTACGAAAGAATTATTTCTCTTAAAATGATCAACACACGTGGAGCCGCGGGCAACATTTGTATTTAAAATGTGTTTCCATATAATTGTGTAAGCAAACCTATCAACAACTCATAATTAAAATAAAGGTAATTATTAAATATGATTTCAATTTTCTCTTGAACAATTACCTAACTGAATTCTTTAGTTTCTGTCTCCTCTTCATTAAAATTTCGGCATGCTATAGGGTTGTTTCCGACTTGTCCGTTGACGTGCTTTTAATTAAATGTCAAAACAAAGACATAGCTTACAATTTCGAACAGTTTCGTGATCTAGCGTTCGTGTAATTAAATCACTTCTTTATTTGACTAAAACAAGTTATCAAACTGTAAAACAGCTGACATTGTTTTGCCTTATTAATAAAACTATTTCAAGAAAACTGACATGACAGTCGTTGTGATCATGATGTTAATTGTCAGTTTTTTAATGATATAAGATTACCTTATAAGTAAAAATGTATTTTCATCATCACCAGCTGTCATCTGCACCACTCATTAAGTAATGTTTATGTATTTATTGTTGTCATTCACACACTAATTTTAAAAATATAGCCTGTCATTGTTCGATACTAAGTAAGTGGACTGTATGGAAGTCCTGACTCTCACAAGGAAAATGCGAAACTTAGATAGGACCACGTACCTTTCATCCACGACGCCACTCCCTGGGACAACTCCTCGCGTCTGGCGGCAGCTTGGTGGGTAAAGATCGCCAACGTAGCCTAAACTCCTTGTTTAAATGCAGAACAGTATTCACTGTACACGGCACAGTAAAAATTTAAATGTGAAGTAACGCGCGACACTATTTTGGATAAATTAGCGAGTAATAACTCTGTACTACGGCGCGGTGATGATAATCGCGGGTTGAATCCCATACGATTCCAGAGCGACTGCCTCGGGCCGCGACGCGCGGACTGCAGGTTTTGTGTTGGACTACCCTCATTTCACATTTATTCCTTTATGAGAATCTAACAGTTATTTTTTTATTTCACACACGGCTATTCTTTGACATTGCATGTAGTTATTTTGTCTTGGACACATTAGCACGGCCAGTATTCGCCAAATATAGAGAAACATAACAGTCACGATAAAGACCTAAAATGTACCTATATTTATGCAAATAAATATTTTAATTTTGATTTTTAGTATTAGTCACCAAAATAATTTATTTATGAACTAGTCAATTACTTTATTCTAAGAAGAGCCCGACATCTTTTTTCAGTTCTACGGTACGGAAATATTTCCTTCAAACTGCTTTCAAAGTTTTCTTTCATGGGCAACTCGTGTAATCTTATTTTAAAGATAAAATCATAACTATATATTTAATGGACATTTAAAGTTTTAATTTAGTTTTCGCATTGAATGCAGTCTCTAAAACTATTTTTATCGGGACACTTAAATTTGATTACCATGAAATACCTATAGTTTGAAACTTTCGAAAGGTTTTGTAGTGAAAGCTTTTAGAATGATTAGAACCGATTGAAATGAAATAGGTACAGTACCGTATCGTATTTTAAAAATACTTTTAAGAATATGAACGATAATGTTCAATATATCGTTGAGATGTAAAGTTATGGAGTAATGGCCGTAAAAAGTAATGTAAATTTATTAATTAAGAGTGAACTTTAGGATTCAATGAATTAACGATTAATTATCCCAGATGTCATACTTATTCATGTTCCGTTATTTAATACCAAGGGAGACAGGTAATAACTTTAAGAATGTATTTAATACTTACGGAAATTAATTTTCTGAGAAAAAAACAAGAAAAGTGTAAATGAAAAGAGAAAGAAAAGAGATTGCTATCAAAAACACAAAAATATTAAAATAAATAAACAATACTAGTCCTCGAACATCAATCAAGTAAGGAATTATAAGGTGTTACACTGTCAATTTTATGTTTGGTTAGTATGTGACATTTATATAACCAAAACTATTTTTTTTGTAGTTGGTAAGTAGGTATTATAATAAATGCGATATTTGAAATTAAATATTTTGTACATATTAACGATTAAATACGTCGTACTTCCTAGTCAAAACAGAAAGAGGCCCATATTAAAACACCACCATTTTTACTTCGCTTTCCATATTTTTCGTAGCATTAGCCTCGCTTCTTATACCTCGTGTATTGCGCTCCCACTTTTAGAAATTACTTCTGTGACAGACATCTGTTCATTTGAAAAACAATTTGTTTACGCAAACAAGCAAACGTTTAATAAAAACCGTTCTGAAGAAAATATTTGCTAGAAAAAGTTTTCTTGGCTGTTTGCAAAGGAGTAGAATGTAGCTACATTTTGTTTGTTTTGTTTCATTATACTGAAATGAGGTTGTTATCATTTTACTTTGAGAGATTTTATGACATCATTGGCGTAATAGTTGCTATACTGGACTGCCAATCAAAGGGTCCCGGGTTCGTTTCCCGACACGGCCAACATCTTTGTGCTGAACAAAATTTGTTGGCTGTCGATCTGGGTGTTAAATATGTGTCAATTTAAAGCATTTTATGTATGTTTGTATGTCAGTTGTATTAGCAACCACAATACAAACTAGAAATAGTTAAGTATGGGTTTAACCAGCCGTGTGTGAAATGTGTCCTTATATTTAAGGTTTTTTATTAGATTTGATTAATGTAGTTTTATCGCAGTCAAGTTTTTCCGATAAGCTTATCGACTCTAAAAAATAAACTACAATCGAACGATTTATTAATTTTCAGGTTCCACATTCCCTAACGGATGGACTGGTTTTATTTTAGTGGTTTGCTACGATGCCACAGAAAGAGACACACCCAGAGACACGAAAAACTAATTAAACATCTTCGTTTTTGCGTAAGCGTTAAAAATAATATTAATACCTTCTTCTTTTATGATTATGAAATAATAAAATACCTACCCCTGTTTTGTGCCCAGTATACAGCATCTATTGGAAACCAGATTCAGCCCAATTTCTATTCCATCCATTGCATTGGTTGAAATAGCTAATCAATCCAGACCGCACTGATTTGGCTGATTGCACATCAACGATGCATGACGATGTATATGTTAGTCAAATACTACCGCTTTTTGAGGTCTGTGGTATTCTCCAAAATCTAAATATTGCAAATTTACATAAAATTAATAATCAACACTATCGCGTCTCATTGACACAAATAATAGAATAAAATTAAGCAAAGAAATTTACTTTAAACGACTTCATATATGTAATTAGATTTGCTAAGTCTGGCAAATGTCTAATATGTCTAATATGTCAAAAAATAGGATTGGAATTTACGAATCATCATTGTAGGAATTATATTTCCCAACATAAGCATAAGCAGCCCACTATACGCTAACTGCTGGGACTCGGGGCCTTCTCTAACGAGGAGAGATATCTGAGTTATAATCTACCACGCTGGCCAACTGCGGGTTGGCGGATGACACACGTCTTCGGATATTGTGGTCCTCAAACATGCCGGTTTCTGTTTTCCTTTACCGTAAAGCGAGTGCTAATCTACACATAATTTGAAAAACTAGTCATTGGTGTAGGGCCGGGATCGAACCAGGGGCCGTCTGATTGAATAGCAGACGTTATTACCACCGAGCCACAGTTTTTTTTTCACACCAAGACTTATAATTAAAATAAAATGATCTCAAGTACTTTTGTAGTAAAATCTAAATTAATATTTCTCTTTATTTGTACATTTTACAGCTTTTTAGCTATAATGGTTTCATAGATACAGCCTGGTGACAGACAGACAGGCAGAAAAATAAATACAAAACGGGGGCTTAGGGTCCCGTTTTTACCTTTTAGGTACGGAACCTTAAAAAACTAGGACTGACTTTGACTAACTGTTGAAGCGAGAATCTGAAAAAGAATCTTTTTCCAATAAAAGGAAAGTTAAATACGCAAAGTCTAGCTCTTTTCTGCTTTCACCGCCACAATTTCATCTTCGGACTTTCCTCGTGGACCTATCATTTTGAAATGTCTGGTGTATTGAAAATCTATCATTTATTTTGAAAATACATTACATATATACGTAACTAAGTTAATGTTTAAGCTTTTATAAAATATGTATTAAAACTTTAATAAAATAAATATTAAAACTTTTATAAAATAAATATTTAAACTTTTATAAAATAAATATTAAAACTTTAAAAAAAATATTATTTTATTTATTTACTCGTATTTATTACAAATGGATTTATTTATTATGAATAGATATATTACAAAAAAGTCTTTATCATCTATTAATTTTATCACCTATAAATTATATGCTTATAAGTTTTAGGAAATCATTATTTTAGAAGAAGTTTAAGTTTTAAAAATCAATAGTCACTGCCTGTCTCACTTTTTGACTATTCGTATATGGGGCATCATATACAACTAACATCAATAAAGAAAGCATTTGAAAAGAGAGGACATGAACTTTCATATACTTCTTTTTTATTGACTAAAGTCATGTATTTATTATTGATCAAAAACCGAAATATAGCGAATACACGTCTAGCTTATTCATCATGGCTCACCAATTATTGTCTAATAATGCATCGACTCAATTCTCCATTAATCTCTCTCTCTCTTGGCTCTATTAGTAGTACTTAATGACGAATACTGTCACGCGGAACCCGCCGCGTTTTCCCCAAAGAGGAAACTTCTTCAGGTTTCAATTAGAGAGTCAACTTTGAAAAATTACGTTACCAACCACGCAGAGACGTTTAATAAAGAAATTAGCATTTACCTTGCGAAGTTTCTGACGGCTCGGGATTAGGGCCTACGCAGATAATTGCGTCTTTTGATAGCACATTCCATATTTTTTGGATTCCGTACCCAAAAGGTACTAACGGGACTCTATTACTAGGACTCTATTCTAATGTTAGCTTGTCCGTATGATCCGTTATAGCTAGACAATAAACATTTTCACAGATGGTGTGTTTCTGTTGCCGCTATAGCAACAAATCTTAAAACAGGATTGTTCTTCTTCTTCGTATGAGTTAAGAGGCCCAGATGAAAATGCCACTTTTAATCTGACAGTCTTGTGCATGGTTACCCATCCAATCCGCATCGACCGTTTAGCTTCGATGATCGTGTCGGTTTACCTTAGCTTGCCAAGCTACATGCGCTTCAGGATAAATCTAATATATGTATGGTATATAAAAGAGGCTGCCATACAACATACGTATAGACAAATTGTATGGAATGAACCCCCTACAAAAGGGTAAAGATGAGATGGAGAAAAAACTGGAAGTATTAGTTCATTGAAAATTATCTTCGTTGTAACTAATAAGAAACCTGCAATAGTAGTTAAGAGTAGTAGATTTATCATTATTCATACATTACACTGTAATATTTTTTAACCATTTAAATTTATTTTAAGAAGAAAAAGTAAGAGAACTAAAATTTAGTTAAAATTCAAACACAATATTTATAAATGTGATAGTTTGAGTGAAAGTGTATATTTTTTAATTCATCGCGCTCAAACGGCTGAACCGAACTTTTGGTATAGATATAGTTTAGATCGTGGATTAAAACATAGGCTACTTTTTGTCCCGGATTAACGCGGGTAGCACCGCATGGCGCAGCTAGTAAAGAAATAAAACATGATGTATCTGGATCCACATACGTGTACATATTTTAATTATTTCAGCAGTTAATTTCCCAGAGAAAATTAGTTAATTACGCTGTTTTCAAAAACACACATTTCTCAGTAATAAATTTTACCCGTTTTCTGTCGTAGTCTTTTTAACTGTTCATTGTTTTAAACACAAAACTTGTTGTTTATGGCGGGAGTTCTCTTTTTGGCGTAATGAGGGTATTCCAAGTTTTAATTTAGATTTAGAACTGACGGGTTTGGATTCAAAGTCAAACTGGAGCATTTATGAATTAATATTGAATAGACTTTATAATAAATATTGCTGTTGATTCTACTAGTTATTCAACAGCAATTCAACTCTTGACTTATGAACTAAATTTGTTGGCTGTGGGTCTGGGTGTTAAATATGTATCTATATAAAATAGATGTGTATGTATAATAATATGTCGTAAATCAGTTATGTTAGCCACCATAACACATACTAGAAATGGTTCAGTATGGGGTTAACCAGCCGTGTGTGAAATAAGTAATAAAAAAAATTACAATGAAATATTTCAGGAGATTATCACATAGCAGTAAAATAATTTAAAAAAGTATTTTGATACTAATGCAATTAATCAAACAACAAGAGTAAAAGCTTAAAATCTAACCAATGAGAGCGCAGGTGCGCGCGCAGGGACAATCAGGAGCGTAGAATAGTTTTTTAAACAATAATTCAACCATTTTGACTTTCAGTTGCGTATAATGAGTTGGTATGACCGAGACCATAAAGAGTATTTACCTAATCCCCAATATTACCCATTTGATAAAATGTTTAACTGACTTCCAAAACAGAAGGAGAAGATTCATGCGGGAATAATTTAAGTACCAGTATGGAGTGATTTAAATATTATGCTTCTAAAATAAAAAATTTCACAATATGTATTTTTGATGCAGAGACGTTCTCAATGTTAACTTTTATAATGTAAACTACTATTGGAACCTCAATTTGCCAACAAAATAAATACTCGTATATACCTACATTTTCCAAAAACCCCAATTATTTTTACACATTTCACACACGGCTGGTGAACCCCATACTGAACCATTTCTAGTTCGTATTATGGTTGCTAACACAACTGATATACTACATAAACATACATAAATATTTTATATTGATACATATTTAACACCCAGACCGACAGCCAACAAATGTAGTTCAGCACAAAGATAGGCCGTGCCGGGAATCGAACCCGGAACTGATTCGATTGGCAGTCCGGCATGGTAACCATTACGCCAACGAGGTCATTAACTAATTGCTTCGACAATCATAATTGTATCCGTATGTTATCACTTTAATGTTTGGATTTATGGATTAGAGATCGATTACATATATGTTGCATGAAATTTGTTTCCGTGGTTTTGAGCACTAATTTGAGTTTCCGTACCCAAATTCTCTCTGTCCTCCGGTCCGTCCATCGGTCTCCTGGTATCATCTCATGAACAGTAATAGCTAGCTAGATAGTTGATCACAGATAATGTTAATATGTATTTGATTGCCAGTATATTTGTTTATCGTAACTCAGTCAAATACTTAAAATAACTTTATTTAGAATCAGATCCCAGTGTATTCTTCTTTGCCTTCACCTTTTCCCACTATGTGGGGTCGGCACAGCCTGTTTATTGCTTCCACACTATTCTGTCAGCCGTCATATATACATTCACTCCTTTCACTTTCATATCCTCTTCCACACAATTCATCCACACCTTCTTAGCAGGTCGGCCTCTACTTCCACTACCTTGTACAATCATATTCATACTTCTCCTAGTCACATGCTTCTCCTCTCTTCGCATGACATGCCACATACCAAGATAACCTTCCGCTCTTCAAGAAAACTTTCTCTGGCATAGGTGCCACTTTCAAATTCCTCTGAGATATATAATCAAAAAGCACCAGACCGCGCGGATGGTCACCCACGAGGTGGACTGACCAAATCAAGCCAGCAGTTGGAGGCTCCTTGAATGACTGTAGCCGGATGACATCCAGCAGTCAAAGATGGCGAGATGTCGTGAGGCAAATTATATCCGCCCCCTCTAGTGACCCTCCATGACGATCACGACCGCTCTGTCAAGGGCGTCACGAAAAAGAAGAAGAATATAATCAGATCCCAGTGTCATTGGAATAAAATCCAACATCCCAAATCCCATGAGCACTCCAGTCACATTTATGCACCAAAAAGATTGCTCCAAAATTTCCAAAATTACTTAGAACCGGACTTAAATAACATTAAGATCCGGTACCCGATGGGATTCGTAATCTTCTTTCGATACATTTAATCCAATTTCATCCTTTTGTTTGTATTAAATTGTCTGAAACAGTGTGCGCTCGGAGGCTTCCTTGAATTAGAATCGGCTTTAAAATGAATTTTGTAGGGTGAAATGAATTAAATTAGCGCGGTATTATGAATTTTTGGCTAAGCTTAATAATCCGTGCTAAAAAGATAATGTGACGACTCGCTGGCGTATTGGTCATGCCGGACTGCCAACCAGAGGGTTTTGGGTTCGATTCTTTGTGATGAACTTAAATTTTTGTCTAGTTGGCTGTCGGTCTGGGTGTTAAATACGTGTCGATATAAAGTATTTCTGTATGTATATATGTATAGTATATCAGTTGTGTGGGCAACCATAACACAAACTAGAAATGGTTTAGTATGGGTCTAACCAGCCATGTGTGAAAAAAGTTTTGACTTTTTTTGACGTTTAAGTATCTCCCACTTTTATAATATGTAATTAATTAGTTAAATGTTGCATTAGACAATAATTAAGTATCTTGTAGATGCATAATGTATTTTACTAATAAAAGCTTTGATTATGGAGAGATTTATGTTTAGTCTATATATAGCATATCTTATATTGATATTTAGCATATTTTACATTGATATTTTACATATTTTATAAAGCTACTAGCTATCAAATACTATACATGGTATATTTAGCTAGCAGCTAGGTAAATAGCTTTATTCACACGCCCACGTAATACCCCATACTAAGTTACTGATTGTGTCAAAATGCGAAATCAACTGAGCAAGGAACATAAGCTATCCCAGCACAGTACAATTCAATAGATCTGTCTGTCCGTCTGTCTCTTTGTCTCCGGACCCAAATGTCCATAAGCTTGCCTTGAAATGATTACTTTCAATAGATTCCACATTATTTCACAGTCTTAAGTAGGTATTCCAGAATGATGGTTTTTATAATTAACAAATGAGCAGGGATTTTGTTGTTCAAACCTTACGTTTATAAGGGGAAAAATTTTGAATTTGCAGATTTTTCGTTATGAATTAGAAAAAAAGACTGGTTCAAAATATTTAAAATAAAATTTTTAGAACCAGTATTATTTTCATTCTGGTGATTAGTGCCCAAATAAGTAAAAATGTTCTTGGAGTTGTTTTTAGAAGGCTATTTTTTTGATATTTTTACCGTTTATGATTTTCCCCTAATATCACCTTTAGCACTAACCCAGGGGACTACACAATCAAAGGAACTTAGCTTAGTTGGTAATACAGTATTGATTCATTTGTATTGTAGTAAAAACAATTATTATTTAATAACTACATACATGTCTAGATTAGATTACTAAATGAAATATCTAAACATGAAGAACATTGCCAGTTAAATCATGACCAGTTTTTAGTCTATTCTGGCACGGCTTAACTTGTAGTATCTATAAGAAGAAATCCGTTATCAAGGCTAGTTGGTTATCTGTAGTTGCTCAATACAAAGCTTGTCTCAATGTGTTTTGTTGGGCGCAATTTCGTTGCTGCACTATACACCGAAACGAGCCAACCTATTTTAATAAATTAGATAGATAGATGGGACTGGGTTGAACACGTCGCCCGCATGCCGGATACATTTTGGGCAAAAACCACCACCGAATGGAGCCCACAAAATAGACGGCGTCTCGGCCGCCCCAAGATGAGATGGCGGTACGACCTCGACACACACAACCCAGACTGGAAGACCGTTGCCCAGGACAGACAAAAGTGAAAGGACGGTAAGGGGGCCTTTGCCCTGCAGTGGGCTGATTGACTTAGTGGGCTTAGATAGATAGACAGATGAACACTTTATTGAGAGACCCACAAAAAATAAATAACAGAAAACACTTAAAGTCTCTTACTTAAAAGCTAAACTAAAAGCCTTAACTGGTGACTTTATTGCCTAAAGCGATCTCTTCTAGGCAACCAATTCCAAAAATGTACACATAGAAAGAAGTTTAGATACGAGGCGTTAAAATATAAGTGCAAATGTGAAATCGAATAAATTCGTAATATAGTTTGACAAAATGAATGCAAAATAATAAATACCAATATATTATTATACAACACAATACGACCAAAAGATTAAATCATAAAATAAGATAAATCTATCCATCAATATAAAAATATAATATAAGTGCTGTACTTAGTGGTGGCGATTCAGCGGCACACACGACTAAACTAAAGAGACGGGGCTTCTTTAAATTTAGTTTAGTCGTGTGTGCCGCTGAATCGCCACCACTAAATGTGTTTTGAATATTGTAAGCCCTAGGCGGCATATAACACGGGTATTAAAACACTCGTTACTATTATTAAACTCGCTGCGCTCGTTTCATAAACCCCACTCGTGTTTTAATACCCTTCATTATATGACAATTGCATAAACTACTATTACATGGATTTATACAGTTAAAAACGTACTAACGCGGTTCATGCGCTTCGCTCAAATATGTATGGCGCGATTAAACTCGGTACAACATCGTCTTACAACCTGTGTCTTTGTGTTCATACAAACTTTCATCGGCTTACATTTCTGTGTAACTGCCGGATTTCAGTCTTAGAGTTTCAGTTTCGATTCATTTACATCTGAATGCGCAACCCGGGAGTCATTGTTTATTTAGACGGGCTTAGTACCTACCTATGTGTGTAGAAAACTTTTACCAACAGACACTTTTCTAACTGGATTTAATACGACTGTAACTGCAAAATACTACTGTTTTACACTTTTCAAGGCCAATGTAATTCTTATTGAATGAAAGACTCACTTTTTTACGAAATGAAAGCATGAAGAACAATAACAAGATAATAAAGAACGGACAATTAACTTCATTGTTAATTAATTGCCAACTGTTAAAATTGTTTACTCCTGATACCAAATTTATACGGTACTTGTATGGTAGGTAGTATATTTAGCGATAAGACCGCCATTTTTGGCACTAATTTTAGTAGCTCATGTGAATAGATTACTTTAATAAGTGTGTGTAAATAAAGAATGTATCTACTCGTATCTATCGATTATCGTAAGATTAGGAAATCACAAAGAAAGCAACGTAACAAGTACGTACTATCAAAACCATTAAAATTAACGTATAAGTTTAAGCATCCCATGTAACTGGGGGCCTTCTCTCACCAGTAGAGAGATATAGGCATTAACCTACCAAGTGCGGGTTGGTGAATGACACACGTTTTTATGGATATTGCAGCCCTGAAACGTGTCGGTTTCCTCACGATGTTTTCCTTCACCGTAAAGAGAGTGCAAATCCACACATAACTTGAAAAATAAGTCATTGGTTAAGGGCCGGGATCGAACCAGGGCCCATCTGATTGAAAAGCAGACGTTTGTATCACCAAGCCACACTCGTTTTTCAAAACTAACGTATAACATCTGACAAACAAAATAAACAACTAGAAACACATGTTTATGCAATGTTAGTAATAAATTGAAGATGAAATATAATGAAAGCGCTCTCAACTCAAAAAAATATGAATAATTTCTCAGCTGAAAAGGTTTCATTCCGCTTAAGGTACATATTACAGTAAGCAGACCTCAGTTTCAGCAATATGCATTCCAGGCGGCTACTTTACGAAAATTCTCGAAACAGAAGGTTTTTAAGGCATGCAAGATAGCCCCGACGCTTTAGATCCACTTTGTGGGCTTGCGTCGGGTGAATACGATTGTTATAAATTTCTAAGGATCAATATATATGTAAATAGATAGATATATTTATTAATAAATAATAATAAAAAAACGTTTATTTGTCCAAATAAAATGGTGTACAATAATGAAAAAGAATATTTTTACATAAGTATCTTACATTATCTTACACTATTGTACAACAACAAGATGTACCCTGTGCTTCACTGTAGGACAAATCCTGTGTTGTGAAGCACAGTGTCTCCTCCTCCTTAATAGGCAAACAATTTAAAGAAAAAGGAAATAATAAGTACCTACTAAAGTAACTAACTAATAAGAGAATAAAAATATTAAAGTCACAGTACAAGTACACAGTATATTTTATGTTTTGTTGAGGATTGCTATTCTTCGTGTTTCCAGTATTCTTGACACCTCTTCACAAACGGCGTATGACATTAGTTTTAGTAAGTTATAAACAAATTGTGTAAATAAATTTTGTACATAATTATTTTCCGCACATGGAATACACACAAATACAGAATAAAAATCAGTAATTAAAAAAATATTTTGAAAATATATGCATTTTGGCCTACTTAGAGAAAGTTCTTTATCATTTAAATTACTCGTTTATAATATTTACCTGTTCCAAACTTCAAAACAAAAAAAAACGCTCAGCTATTAATACATACATACATAATTTAGACCAAATCACAAGATATTCATGAAATTAAAAGATTTCCATCGAATTTGAGTGCAAAATACCAAACCAGCCCCCATAGCAACCGTGATATTGCGCATCATCGAAAAACAATGGATAATATATTTTCATTTCAATGTTTATTCAGGCTGGCAATTTCCTACAATAATTATCCTATAACAGCAAACATTATGGGAACCCTACCGGATTCTTTGTAAAAATACGGCGTTTTGTGAAATATATTTTATTTTATACGTTCTCACGTCTTTTGTTTCACACGCGGATATATAAGCGAAGCTGCTGAAAATCTTATTGCAAGCGCAGTTTTGTAATACAACTAGTTTTAAACAGATTTTCTCCACGTAATTTCTTTATAACGTTTGTAAGTTGACATTTATAATAAGCTCGAACCTTCAATTGAAAATATTGAGCGGGTAACATTCAATTCATAAGGTTTATCTACAAAATTTTCTATTAAATAATCATATTATATAGAATTAACATATTAAAATAAATGAAATACCTAGTGCTTAAAAAACTCCTAAACCTAGAAATATTCCCAAAAAAAAACTAGTTCCATAGGAAGAGTTTTAAAGGCGTATTAGTGCTGTTAACAAAGAGGACACTCGGTAGGCATTTTGGGAACGTTACGAAGTTCAAACATTTGGTTCACACCTATGTGTACGTGATATGTTTTTTTTTTGACTAACGCACTACATATAAACCAGTTTGATGTCTATAAAAATTGAGTCATTCTTTCGTATTTTAATCGTGATATAAACAAATCTTGTCTCCTCGTCCTAGGAATTGGCTAACACAGTATGTTTCTTTCACAAATCCCGGTTTCTTTTCACTGATACCTAAGTATTGGCGTAAGTATCAAGAACTAGGGAGGAGCAAACAACTGTTTTAGTGTAAGAATATAAATATAATTCCTAATTGTTTAACTCTTAGTTAGTTTTATATTTATTTTTTATGAGCTACGAGTAAACGTCATGGAGGATCAGCTAAAATTCTACCGGAAAAAACCTGTAAAAATTAGATTCGATTTGTTCATCCTATCGCTTAATCCAGTCAAATATTATATTATCGATCATTTCCATTATGTTATCGATGTCATGTCGATATAACTTCACCTCTAGTTTTATTTACATGCATACAGGATTCCATAAATATTCCGATTTCAATCTATTGCCAATGATCGCGCGGCAGATTTTCTTTCTTTATCCGGCGTGGAATTGGCAGGTACCGAGAAAAAGCCTATTTGGATAAGAATTTGGGATAAAAGTTTTACTATTATTATACTCTCGCGCCTGTAACTCGACAAGCCAAGGTGATCTGACGCGATCATCGAAACTAAGAAACGGTCGATGCGAACGGAGCCGGTATATAAGTGGTATTTCATCTCGGCGCTACCGTGGGTTAGATCGCACGTTAAATTGTAGGTCCCGGCTGTCTTAGTAAAAGCAGTCGTTAAACCAAGGCAGAGGCCTTCGGGAGGCTTGAAAACTCTCGACACCAGCGCTTGGCCACTTAGCTCATACGAAGAAGAAGAATAATACTCTCGTATAAATAATAGTAATAGGTTTCCTGACTTTTGGAACCTCCAAGAAGCCGTAATGTCAAGTCATAGGCCCTTTGGTGGCTTAGCACCCTATTGAGACAAGAATTTGATCACTTACTATTATTATAATTATATCTAACTAGCATCGCCCTGCGATGTAACGCTAAGTCCGGGACAAAAGAAGTTAACCCGGTATAAAAAGTAGCGTATGTGTTATTTCAAGGTCAAACCTATCTTGGTAGAAAATCACATCACAATCGGCTTAGCCGTTGGAGCGTGAGGAAGTTACAAACATACCAAACAAACAAACAAACTTTTACATTTATAATGTTGGAAGGGTTATAATTCTGGGTTTATAATTATATTGGTTTCTGCAACTTTAGTTATATATTATTAAAAAAATAATTATAAAAATTTCTACATTTTGGAAAGATATTTTTTGTCTGTATTCGTTGTTAGTATTGAGTAGTACTGCTTAGGTAATATGTATAATATACATAAAACAAATTCTAAAAAGGTTATTTATTCAAATTGAATATATTTATACATATTTTTAGCTTTTGACCATTGTGTGGAAAATTTCATACACATTTTTTATAAAATGCGAATTATATTGCAAATCAAGTTTTCGATAAATATTATCTTATATCTAATATTTAATTAAAATAGGATGGACCAACTTCTAACCGCAGATTCTGAGATAGAAAGTGCATCACTGTCAAAAAAGCAACTTACTCGTAGTTTGCAATCGGTTTCGTAAATGAAAAATTTATACTAATTCGTGTTCGAATATCGAATCCGGTTTCATCTAACGAATCAATCGATACTTTTACAGGCATTGCAAATAAAAAAAGGAATGGGAAGCAATTAGAGGATAGACGTTGAGAGAACGAACGAACTTGTACGTATGAGTGAACGAGTGAACTAGATGCCAGGTTTAATTAATCTCAGCCCGAATGGTTCACGTTAAACGTTTTCCATACCTAGGTTTAGATGTGATATTGCTCTTGTAGAGTTGTAAAGATTTTAGAGGTGTTTTACGAGAATTCGAGCGTTCCTTGCTTTTAAACTCTGAAGCGCCCAACTTCGAAATGGTCATATTGGGCAAAACTTCTCAAATTATTTTGTTACTTCCAAAAAGTTACCCGTGTTTATAGCGAATAAATCGTTATTAAACTAAAGATTCATCAAATGTACCGCCTGTAGCTCGGCCAAATAAGGTGATATAACGCGATCATCGAGGTTAAGCAACGGTCGATTCGTACAGACTTTGGATGGATGACCATTCACAATACTGTCGTTTAAAATTTAGCATCTGAGTGCTACTGTTCATATGAGAATTTTAATTGTAGGTCCCAACTGTTAGTATTTGTACAAGGAGTCGTTAAGCCAAATCAGAGGCCTTCGGGCGGCTTGAGAAAAACTCTCTAGAGAGAGTAGTAGTAGAGTTTGGCCTCAGAACTCATACGAAGGAGAAGAAAAACACATAACAAGGCTAAAAAATTTATAGCAGCATAAGTAGTCTTATTAGTCTTACTTGAACTGTTTTTTAAATTGATCTTTAAATTAAATAATTCAATAATCTACCACGCTGGCTACACGCGTTGGCAGGCCGGTGTTACATACACACACAAGCACGCAAGTCTTCTGATATTGTGATCCTCAAACGTGTCGGCTCCCTCACGCTCTTTTCCTTCACGGCAAAGTGAAGCATAAAAGTGCAAATCTACACATAGCTTGAAAAACAAGTCATTGCTTTCAATTTTAAAGTATTTAAATTAAAAAAATAATAATATTTCTTATAATATTCTAAGTTGTTTGTCTCAAAAACGTCCCTTACAGTATAATTTAGGTTTTGAAGTCGTTTAGTTAAAAAGAGGACTACATTATCTGAAAATGTTTGCTTGCTCGTTGTAGATAGTAAATTAGCACTCAGGTGAATGCTAGTACGCGATACTTCCCTATCAGCGTTCCGCAGTGTTTAGAGGGCGTTAAATCACCGCATTTGCGAGCTACTGGCGGCAAATGGACTTAATGATGCTCTGAAATGGATGCTTACTTAGCTTTCCTACCGTTGTGTTTGTACGTTTTTTTTTAACAACTGCTAGATTCGTGTTTGGCCGCAGCTTACCTTTTATTTTTATTTTTCTGGGAGAATGCATTTATGCATCTCCCGCCACAAGCCTGGGGGAGGCGGGCGGGGTATGTCGGGCTCGAGGGCCAGAGGGGCCGTCACTATCGACTAAACCTCACGGTGTCCCATCTCACGACGGGGGCAGGGATGCAGGACCGCGTTGCCGCTGCTCTTCCAGCCCAGGCCGCTGTCCGCAGTCCGAGCGGACCCACCTCAAGGGGGCTTCCCCCTATACGGCGCGAGCGATGCTCTGGGGCAGCCAAAGGCGTCGTCTCTTTGGAGGCGCAGCTTGCCTGGTATATAGGTAATATGGTAGAGGAACCATAGCAGCAACCTCCTCAAGATGAAAAATCTGTCTGAGATCTAGTCATTCTAGACTAGGCACACTCCGCTTTACACTAGAGTGTCGCTATCTCGTGCAGTTACGCGCCCTACTAGTCAAATGCCTAATTTGTAAATAGTAAAAAATAGCGATATTTCTTATTCCAAGGCTTGGCGTCAAGCTTCTTCTACGTAACAACCTAGATTGCTCCAGAATATTTTGTAGATAGAAAATTTCAGTAGCAGCAATAAAATGCAAAAATTCCAACCAAATGAAAGAATATTCCGTACAAGGATGCAACCCTGTGCTCGTATTTGATATGGAAAACAGCAAATTACTGTACAAATATCTATGCAAGTCCTTGTGGAGCGCGGGATATAAAGACTTTCTTTATTTTGAATGGTGTAGACAGTATTCTACTGGATTTGAGATTATTATACCTATACGAGAGCCAGTTATTTTGGACTAAGTATGCTCCACCCTAAATCAGACTGTTGCTAACTCGTGTGGTTACGCACTCTAGTTAAATAACTAGCTATAGAAAAAAAAACTACTTACATAAGAAATATATGTATGTACTAAGAAAGACAGGGTCCGTGAAAAAATCTTTGATCTATGAATTATCTTATGATCTACGAGAATGTGACTAAAACTGCTAGCTAGCTCTCTTATGATAATATTTATTATAATTATTATTTACCAATGCCACTTCTAATTGAAAATCTTTGTTAGAGGTAAACTTTATATTTTTTAATAACATGCCATGTAGATTACAATGGTGCAAAATAAAATAAAATGAATAAATAACCTTGAGTTATATACCCTATTTGACTGGAGACATTGGTATTGCAACTATCTCGCCGTATTTTATTTTTGTAGTGATTTACCATTCAACTTTAATTTTAGACTCTAAATCTATTTCAAGGTAAGTAAGTCGTACAACGAAAGCATCTGCTGAGGGAAAATGTTTGCTTTCAATCTGACGGTCCCCCTGTTTCGATTCCAGCCTTACACCATTGTTTTTTTTTTCCAGTTGTATGTGGATTGGCACTCACTTTACGGTGTAGTAAAATCCATCGTGAGCAAACCGAAGAAACTGAGGACAGCAGTGGAAACGTATAGTGGGCTGCTTATGCAATGCTAAATCAAACGGTAAGTCGAGTGCGTATAATTTTCATCATGGCATTAGGCTAAGGCGACAACCTCGCAGGCCGGCAAAAACGATCAAACTTATTCATCATTTAGGCCCTGTGTCTTCATCCACATACTAAATACTAAAAAATGCCCCGAGCCTCGCAAGTTTTAAAAATAGACTAAAGAACTGTCGAGGAAACATTTAACAGCTTTGAGAAGTTTTTAATAAACAATGTTCTACGTTCTACGGAGAACATGCCAAGCGGCTGGTAGAGGTTTCGGGTGTCCAGAATGCTGGCTTTTATTTCGGTCATAAACTAAGCATTGCCATCCAACGTGGCAATGCTGCCAGCATTTTGGGCACCTTTTCCTCTACCCCTGGACTTTTCTAGGTTAAGTTTTAGTTTAGTATTTTATATGATTGTTATCTTAGTATAAGTTAATGCTTTCATTATAATTTAATATATAAACAATGTTGACGGCTATTGTAACAAAGTATAAGTAATAAATAATCATATTTGGACTAATTTTATGTAAGTAGTTAATGATTTTATTAATATGTTACATTATTGTTATGATATATAGTACTATCAAGAAATAAACCAATTTAAGCCAATTGAGTTTGCTACTTTTATAGCTCAAGCCCAACATGCTGGTAGCATTGCCACGTTGAACGGCGATGCTATGTGTAATACGATTAAGTCAAATTTATCTATTACCTACAATATTTTTTATATAAAATTACATGTCACAATATTAGTTACCGTACTTCTCCGCAACGACTTGACCGATTTTTACCAAGTTTTATAATTATGCGTATTCAGTGGGTCTGAGAATCGGCTACTACCTATTTTCCATACATTAGTGAGGCAAAACAACGTTTGCCGGGTCAGATAGTATTTTATATAATGAAGTAGTTAGAAATTATATTTAGTTAAAATACTCACTTAAGTTTAACTTTGATTTTGTCTTTGCCAACGCAGGAATAATAATGACGATGATCATATTTGCATGCCGACAGCGTTTACATCTTAGCTACATTAACTAAACTATTTGCATGAACAATTAATTTAATTACCGCCAGATGGCGGGTCAACAGAGAACCACTGTCCAACTGTGATTAATATCTGTTGACTGTTGCTTGATTGAGTTTGTTCGTGGACTTCTAAAAATAGCTAGAATGACTTTCTAACCAAAAACCAATTGAATCTTGATTCGAAATTAAAAATAGCCTTGTGAATTCACGATTTTGACCTGTGATATGAAAAAAACTAAAATAAAAAGCGAGTGTTGTTCGGTAGTAAAAACGTCTGCTTTTCAATCAGACGTTGAAAATGTTTGCTCATGGTTCGATCCCGGCCCTACGCCCTACACCAATGACTTGTTTTTCAAGGTATGTGTGGATTTGCACTCGCTTTACGGTGATGGAAAACATTGTGAAGAAATCGACACGTTTGAGGACTGCAATAACCGAAGATGTGTATCATTCGCCAATCAGCACTTAGCCAGCGTAGTGTATGGCCTATAACTCTCTCCTAGTGAGAGAAGGCCCCTAGTCCCAGTAGTGGGAACGTATTATAGTGGGCTCCTTACGCTGAAAAAATATAAAAATAGTTGTACTGATGTAAATTAAATTTATTTCAAATTTATTGTGTTTATTTAAAACAGTACCAGACAAATTGTAGTCAAGCACAAACTCTTACATTTACATAATGTAAAAAACTCAGTCTAGAAGTTTTCAAACAACTTTTATATTACTAAAATTGTTAGTTAGTTATTAGGGTCTTTACATTTTATTTTTTACTAAGTATCGTATAATGCCTAGCATTTGACTAGCATGGCGCGTAACTACTCGGGTTGGCGACACTCTGGTCTAAGGTGGAGCATGCTTAGTCTGGAACAACTGGCTCTCAAGAAGGTAGCCGGAACCCGCTGTTAGGTGCTTGGCGCAAAATTTTTCAATTTAAAGCCACTCTTGCTGTTTTTTCTGAGTAAGCGTGCTCTAGCTTAGATCATAATATCGCTTACCATCTGGTGAATTGTAATCTAGCGCAAGCCCATTAAAAGTAATTAAAAACAAAATATCTACTACCATGCTTTCTGTTCTAAGTAAAGATTAATACTCTGCACTCCATAATCAGTGTACAGAATGCAAACACTAAAGTCACTACGCACTATATCGACTATGACGTGATTGTTTGTGGATGACCAAAACACAAATCTTGCAGTATGAAGACCATGTGTGCTTATCAATTATTTTAGTAATCAATAGATATATTTAATTTATTCAATTTTATTTTCTATTCGCCGAAAATTATAATCTAGTGGTTTTTCAAGGCGCGAGTGAAATGGCTTCTTCAAGGCAAGCGCGCTCCACCCCCGTTATCAAAATATTGCTTACCTTCAGATGAATTGTGATCATTAAACGCAAGCAAATTTATAAATAATAATATCAACATATTTATAATAAATCGCTGAATACGAAAAAAATATAAAACTCTCACGAAACATGTGCGTTAAAAAATATCAGAGACCAGTTTTTTTTTTATTTCATTAATATTTTATTCAGATGTTTACTAATAAAATCAGTTAGTATTATTATTATATGAGAATCAAACATAATTTATTAAATTAATGTCCCAAAATATATATAAATTTATATAACACGAGTCCAAAACATTTAATATCAAAATTCCGCCCCTGACCGTACTTGGTGCTATTGCATAGGTGCCCATAACACTAGCTGCATTTCCGCGCTGAATAGCGACGGCGTTCTTTTGCACCAAGTAATAGTCAGTTAATAACAAAATAATCATATCTTAATATATATAAATCTCGTGTCACAATGTTTGTCCTCAATGGACTCCTAAACCACTTAACCGATATAATAAAATTCGCACACCATGTGCAGTTCGATCCAACTTGACAGATAGGATAGTTTAAATCTCAAATTATAGTCGCAATTTTAATTTATTGCTAATTATTGTCTGGTATTATTTGACAGGCACAATTATCTGTTAACTCCAAATGATTCTAACAGATGTCGATACCTTTCGACTGGGTTGAGTAAGTAATCAATAGATGGCGCTGCTATGGTAAATCTACGAACGTGTCATATAAGCTACACTATCTATTTTTCATACCCCTAAGTGAGCCAAAACAACGTTTGCCGGGTCAGCTAGTAATATTATAAGTAGACAGATTGATATAGTACCTACATTCTTCAAAAAGACATTATTGCATAAAGGAAAGTGAATACTAGTAATAGTTATTAAATACTATATTGCCTAATGGAACCAAACTATTTTAATGCATCAAAGTTAATTCTATCAGTCGTTTCAATCGTATTTTTGGATTGCAGTGAACACTCGTATTTTCGGTAACAAGAATCCTCTAAAAGCTTTCATGGTTTGGGGAATGCACAATATTATTTTATGCATAAACAGAAATTTAAAAGCATGGCGGTGAAAGTCGGGTCAGTTTTAGATATTACTGAAATTTGTGACATTGTGATTATGAAATGAAATGAAATATTTTTTTTGCTATTTTATATATTATAATTAACTCACATATTTTTTAACTGTTTAAAACACTCACATTTATATATTTTTGCCGTTTTTAAGTCTAATGAAATTGAATAAATGTTTTTTTTATTTCATGTCAAAAATATGTATTGTACTATCAAGATATGAACAATTTGAATTTGCTACTTTAAAAGCTCTCGCCTACTACCAGAGGGCAGGGTGCCCAACATGCTGGTAGCATTGCCACGTTGAACGGCGATGCTAGATAATACTAATAAGACAAATGTTCGATACAAAGTGAGTGGACTGTATGGAAGTTCTGACTCTCACAAGGAAAATGCGAAACTTAGTACCTTTCATCCACGACGCCACTCCCTGGGACAACTCCTCGCGTCTGGCGGCAGCTTGGTGGGTAACGATCCTCAACGTAGCCTAAGGCTCTTTGTTGGAATGCAGAAGTATTTACAGTACACGGCACAGTAAAAATCCAAATGTGAAGCGACGCATGACACTAGTTAGGATATATTAGCGAGTAACTCTGTACTACGGCGCGGCGATGATAAGCGCGGGTTTGACTCCCATACGATTCCAGAGCGACTGCCTCGGGCCGCGACGCGCGGACTGCAGGTTTTGTAGTTCTACCCTCATTTCACATTTATCCCTTTATGAGAATCAAACAACAAACTCATCTATTACCTAAAATATTATAATAAAGGCGACCTCGTTGGCGTAATGGTTACCATACCGGACTGCCAATCATAAGGTTCCGGGTTCGATTCCTGGTATGGCCAACATCTTCGTGCTGAACTAAATATGGGTTCAGTATGGGATTAACCAGCTTTAAATATATTTTATACAATGTATTATTAGTTAGAAATCTAATTATTTAAGCTCCTAGTTTACAAATTATCAGGACATCGTGTTTGAATCTCTTGTGAACTTTAACCGCTTTTTCTTTACCTTGTAAGAAAAAGCGGTTAAGAAAATTATTTATAATGAAAAGCTTAAAGATTCAATCTTTCTACTGACAGAATAACCAAACACTAAAAGGAAAATAAATCGAAGTAGCATTAAACAAATTCCTAACCAGCGATTATTTTTCAATTTTCTCGAGCTCCAGTTCCAACGCTAATGAACGCGTTAAACGGTGGTTAATTGAGCGGCAGTTCGGCACACGTGCATGGATATCCGCTAATAAATCGACGGATCTGAACTACGAACCGCGGATTAGCGCGCGTTCGAAAACTGGGCTTAAGCCCTGCAAATAGGGTACAGCTTACACCGTACTGTGAAATATTGATCAATATTATATTCTAACTAATAAATTTAAATTATCCTGTTAGAGATCACATGTGTCATTTAACCAAATAGAAAAAAACTATACAAAAGGCTTAATATTGAAATAAAAACGACATTCATAAAACCATTTTTTTATAAAAACGCCTTATAGCCAACTTATCCTCTTAAAGTGGGACCCGCCCAACCAATCAAAACCACCGAATACAGAAAAAAAACTATTTGATTTTGACGTGACAACGTCTTAAATTAGGTTGCGGCTGGGAGTCACTTATGAAAAAGTGTAACGCCCGGTAACGTTACGATGAGTCACCGAACGAGAGAGAGGCCCGCCGAATGCCTTGCGTCTCTCTCCCACTTAACTATGATCGGTCTGCCGGCAGACGTTGTCACGTAAAATCTTCGCCCGTAAAACCGACTTTACAGGCAACCATTTTTTTCTTATTAGACATGTGTGTCTACCACGTTTTATCCAGAAAATTGGCCCCTACATGAGTATAAACATACACACATATACATTATACGGACTGAAGATTACCATACAGCTATAGACAATTCACTAGATAGGCACGTAACCAATCGAATAAGCGACAGGTTGGCTGAAGGTGGACTAGGTACGCCTAGTCTGGAACAACTGTCTCTCAACAAAGAACACACCATTATTTAGCAACATATTTTAAGAGATAAATTATGCCAATAGATACAGACACGCTTCTCTCGCTCAGTCAATTCATTTTAACTTACCATCAATTAGTTTATCGAAAAATGTGAGCCGTCACGGGACGCCTGGCAGATGTGAAACATCGACTTTATTTTGTAAAAGTAATATGCAGAAAAGAACATATTGTGATAGGAACTAAATATGTCAGAATGATAAAATAAAATATTACGATTTCTTTTTTTAGAATCGCACAGTCGATTGCGCATGGCGACGCGTCGCCACATCGTACACACTACTTCATATAAACTGTATATATACACCACTAGCTGACCCGGCAAACGTTGTTTTGCCTCACTTAGGGGTATGAAAAAAAAATAGTGTAGCTTATATGACACGTTCGTAGATTTACCATAGCAGCGCCATCTATTGATTACTTACTCAACCCAGTCGAAAGGTATCGACATCTGTTAGAATCATTTCGAGTTAACAGATAATTGTGACTGTCAAATAATAAGAGACAATAATTAGCAATAAATTAAAATTGCGACTATAATTTGAGATTTAAACTATCCTATCTCTCAAGTTGGATCGAACTGCACATGGTGCGCGAATTTTATCATAATCGGTTATTAAGTGGTTTAGGAGTCCATTGAGGACAAACATTGTGACACGAGATTTATATATTAAAAGATTATATTATAGCGTGGGGACGCGTCTCCACGGCATATGTCGCTACGCCAGAAATCGGTTTTACGTACGGCTATAGATGTTTCACATCAAAAAAAAAACTGTACTTTGAATCGATGCTTCTATTACACAAATTTTATTCGAAATTCTTAACATGTGATTGTAACATTCTGGTATAAAAACACGTAACGGTGTAAGACGCTCCCCGTTGCGAGCGTTCCACCGATCTGGGCTGAGTTATCGGAGGTTTAACAAGTGACGCGGCGCGTGTTAAACGACGTTTTGTGTTGTTACCTAACACTTATTGGAACAAGCAGATGTGGGTTACACTGTAACATCAATATCTTAATATATTTGTCGCAGATTCAATTAGATTAGAATCAGCGTGGTCGTTGTCGTTGTCTGCCATTATGGGTTTTAATACTTGTCAGTGCGCACAAATGGCGCAGGCGCTGTTTCCTAGCAGACTGAAGCACATTCAAGTCAAACCGCGAGTGAACGCACTACTGACAAATAGGAAACAACTTCATTCGTACATTCACTAAATCGTTCACTGATTCACTTCAATCAGCACAGATAACAAACTCTTGCGTTAATAGTGCTGCCATTCGATAGGATGGAACTACTAATCGAATAAATTAAAATAAAACATTCCTCTAACATATATAAATCTCGTGTCACGATGTTTGTTCTCAATGGACACCTAAACCACTTAACCGATTATAATAAAATTCGCACACCTTGTGCAGTTCGATCCAACATGAGAGATAGGATAGTTTTAATCTCTAATTATAGTCGCAATTTTAATTTATTGCTAATTATTGTGTCGCAATTATCTGTTAACTCCAAATGATTCTAACAGATGTCGATACCTTTGGACTGGGTTGAGTAAGTAATCAATAGATGGCGCTGCTATGGTAAATCTACGAACGTGTCATATAAGCTACCCTATCTATTTTTCAGTGAGGCAAAACAAAGTTTGCCGGGTCAGCTAGTATTCTTATAGATTTTATTCCTTTCTCCAGCACTTTCAGTAAGAGCCTTTATTAATCTTTGATGAAAATCAATCAATGTTGAAGACTTTACTACTTTTTTACTACTCACTCAATGTGGGTATTAAATAAAAGAGCTTGACAGTTAGAATTACATACTTTGGAATTCCTTGCCGAATTCCCTGTTCTCCAATGACTACAATCCAGCGATTTTTAAGGCGAGAGTGAACCGGTTCCTTCTAGGTAAGCGCGATCCACCGTAGACCTCAATATCACTTACCATCAGGTGAATTGTGGTCAAGCGCTGACCTATTAAGTGTTAAAAAAAATGCTGTACGATAAACAATGATACATTTCAAAACCAAGATGGCTGCCATAAAAAAAAATGTGTTAAGGTTTCTTAACTTTCTTTTTTTTACTTGAAATTGCTTGTTATGATTTAGAATGATATTATTTAAATTGATCTTAATATGTTTTTCATGTTATAAGATTTCATAGATTATTAATTATTTATTATTATTATTAGGACACATTTCACACACGGCTGGTTAGCCCCACACTGAACCATTTCTAGTTCGTATTATGGTTGCTAACACAACTGATATACTACATATACATACATACATATTATATATAAATACATACGTATTTAACACCCAGACCCACAGCCAACAAATTTAGTTAAGCACAAAGATGTTGACCTGGCCGGGAATCGAACCCGGAACCTTCTGATTAGCAGTCCGGCATGGTAACCTTTACGCTAACGAGGTCGTCATCTGATATATAATTGGTTTATATATATATATATATAAGGTTAAGGATGTACGAAAATTATAATTTCACACTTCGTGGAAATGTAATTATAGTAGTGTTGCCTCAAAATTAAACCGAGCACCGGATGAAATCATACCAACTAGGTCAATGAGATTCAAATTCATTTAGGTAAATAATATTTAATAGGTTAAATAATGTACATACAATTTTAACTACTGATGGAACCTACGAATGGTAGACCTTATCAGTTTTTTCAACATCGTTGTTATTTATTTATTTTATTTAGTAATGACAAACAGAATATACAATATTTGAAATATTTTACCTAAAAAAAACTGGGTTTATCCAAGGTAAAAGGTTCTCACTTATTTATATAACAAATAATGACGCATGACATAGCATTAAAGGCAAACTAAGGTATGTATGTTGAAAAGGAAACTCTTTATGACTTGTATCTCGATAACTAACTAGCCAGTTTGAGAAAAACTCCATACAGTATTTAGTATTGTGTATTTGAATTCGTCAAGATTGAAAATTACAACCTGTAGCCATCTGAGTAACCTCAAATATCCATTCTATTTTATGGTTTTTAGAAGCGCGAATTTAATTGTATTACTTAATTATATTATTTAATGTAACTTTATTATACTATTTAATGTAATGTGGTTTTCTATAGACTACCATGCCTGAAATAAATGAATAAAAAAAAGTTATTTTTAGCTTGTCTGTTTCTCTTATAACTCTTTCAAAATGTCACTTGTGTCGATTTTAATATAAATTATTTTAATTTTAATTTTAAATACATAAAACATAACATAAAACATCTTTATTTACCAAAAAGTTGGACTTTTTTATATATCAACACAAACTATGACTAAATAAGTACTAAGCTTAAAAGTATAAAATATGTGTTAATGTACACTTGGTTGATCCCTGAATCCCACACGAGGCAAATCCTGTGTTGTGGGATTCAGTGCCTTCCCTTAGCCTCTAATAAATAATTATTTATAATATTTTACATCGACTGTCCTAGAATATTTTTTTTTATCAAAAAAAATGGTTGCCTGTAAAGTCGGTTTTACGGGCGAAGATTTTACGTGACAACGTCTGCCGCGTGCTGCGCGCGCGGCAGACCGATCATAGTTGAGTGGGAGAGAGACGCAAGGCATTCGGCGGGCCTCTCTCTCGTTCGGTGACTCATCGTAACGTTACCGGGCGTTACACTTTTTCATAAGTGACTCCCAGCCGCAACCTAATTTAAGACGTTGTCACGTCAAAAGCAACAGTAGTGATTGTATTTACTGGACCAGCTGTATCATTACAGACATATATATGGTACATTAAATGTGTAACATAGTTACCAACTGTATCTCTATATACCTACACACCACATAGTAATTACTACTAGTCTTCTAGGCTCTAAGTCCTAATCTAGCTTTCTAAACAAAATATTTTAAATCCATTTTTAAACAAAAACCACCTTTATCACAATAGTTTAAGGCTTAATACAACTGAAAGGTTATGTTAGCCAAGGTTTTCATCACAAGCTAAAACAAACTTATCAGCACCGCTGGTGTAGTTTAGTTGTGAACTTTATGTCCAAGGATTAGAGTTGCGATAAAGCGTGGACGGTAAGTTGGTAGATACCAACAAAGCCTTGGAAGGGCGTAATGAAAGTGGGAATCCCAATGTTCCCCAGATTTGGACCAATTGTGGGTTGAAAATGTTGATCAATACAAATACTTTACAAAAATGTTTATATTGCATCTAGAATATTGAAAACCTTTTAATTCTAGTTAGTCACAAGTTTTACCTTCATACAAAATTTCATAACAATCGAAGTATCGGTTTGAGCATGACAAACATTTTACACTAACATAAAATGTTTCGCCTTTTTAATATTAGTGGGATGGGATATGAAATTACTTCTCTAACTAGCGACGCAAAACAATCGCTGCGTCGCCGAGTGGAAGATGACATTACTTAGAGTACGATCGAGTAAAAAGCTTTTGTAGTAAGTTTGTAGTTATATAATACTAGAATTACATCTCGCTTCGTACGGGCTCTAATCTAAGTTACAAAGACAAAATATATCCTATGTTACTCGGGGATAATGTAGCTAGTCATAGAAATTTTCAAATCGGTCCACTAGTTTTGGAGCTTATTCGCGTCAAGCAAACAATCAAACTTTTCTTCTTTATAATATTGGTATAGACGAGCAAGGCAGTAAGGTATTTTCTAGTGCTCGCCTGGCTAAAAACCAACCTTAAGTTGAAACATCTGTCACCAAACGTCGAACGGTGGGTTCCGGCAACCCCTTTGATAACCAATATTTCCAGGCCAAGCATGCTCTACTATAAGCTAGATGAAGCTGAATCGTGTGGTTACGTGCCCTGCTTGATTTTTAATAAGTATAGAAAGCTTTGCTCATCAGAGGAGACAGAAACAAGGGATATTGAGAACCAAGTTAATGAAAGTCCTCAAAGACGTATCTACGTCGGCACTTGCTTTGCTAAGGAGTTACGTAAATTTTTGTTGTTGTTTTGTAACGCTTGCGTTGAAGTTTCGCTTTGTTACTACGATGAACTGGAAATTTCATTTAGTAAGATTTAGTGACTAATTTTAATTAAAATGGGCGTGAGTCAGTTTATGTAAACAAAATGAAGCAAACTTCATAGTTGTTAAAAAAAGTTTAGTGAGAAGTCTTTGTATATATCAAATACAGAAAATATTTTAAAGTTCGCTGCCTCTTGTTCTCGCCTACTCATTTAGTTATGCAAGTGAGAAGACAAGAATTTTCAAACGTTTTGTTTATTCTTCTTCTTTGTTTGAGCTAAGTGGCCAAGCTCTGGTGTCAAGAGTTTTCAAGCCGCCCGGAGGCCTTTGACTTAACGACTGCTTGTATTAAGACAGTAAAAGGACCCCGTTGGTACTCATCCCGATGAGTACCAACGGGGTCCTGGTACCCTTAAAAAAAACAGGAAAAAAATACAACCAGTTGTAAAAATATCAGTTGTACATTTTGAAAAACACTGACCTATTTTCGTTAGTAACAATACCTTCGCCTCATAAAAAAGGAAGAACAATAGAAGCAAGGAGGCATCGTCCAATTTATCTAATCTCCACCGACTAATAATTCCCGCCTGTATCCGGAACAAACTTATAAATAAAACAAAACACGCCCGTTACAAGAGAAAGTTCTAACAATTAATAAGAGCTACCTGTAAGAAGTTGGCAAACTTCCGGATTTCATTACTGGTGGACTGGTACTGAATAGAAGAGGCATTGGTTGCTGTAATTTTACACAAGTTAAGAAATAGGCACGATAAAATTTATTTGTGCGTTCTGTTTATCTGGAACTGCGTTGTTAAAATCTATTCTTGATGGTATATATTGGAATGAAAATTGTATATTTTTATTCGTGTGTTTCAGTTTTCTATTCTCTCAGTTAATATTATAATAATAAAATAAATAAATAAAACTTCTATTGTCATTATACAATAACATTACTACTGCACAAACCCAATACAGCTAGTATAATATGAACTATAACATAAGAAAAAAATATTTACTACGCGAAAATAAAAAAAATATTTGGTAAAAATATTTATACAGATAGCAGAGCCTTTACAAACTTTAGGTTGGTAATTTTGTATGTTGTGTTATTGATTTGCACTCATAAAAACTCATTTTTTTCATCCGTCATCTCTTCAACTACAATCGTTATAGAAGAGTCTTGGTAAAAGTTCCAGAAAGCGGTAATTGCATCCACAAGCAGGCGTTAATTATGTTGATCGACTGATTATGACTGATGGGGTGATTAATCAGGATAATTACTTAGAATCATAGCTTGAAATGTTCGCCGTAAAGATTTATAGGTATTCGTATATAAATATTGCTTATTGGTTAGATGGGCTGCCAACAAAATATTTGTCAGGCAAACTTCAAGTAGACTAAGACAACAGAGCGAGCAAAAGTTAAAGAAAACACATATAATTAAAATGTTTTTTTTTATTTTTTTTTATTGATGAATAGGCTTACGTTTGACCGCAGCTTGCCTGATGTTAAGCTTAACTGTGGTCTAAGATGTAACACGCTTGCCTAGAAGGAACCTATTTACTCTAGATTTGAAGACCCCCAAATTGTACTTATTGGGTAAAAGAGACTCAGGAAGAGAGTTCCAGAGCTTCGCAGTTCTCACAATGAAGGTCGAAGCAAAACACTTAGTGCGAATCTTTGGAATTTCGACAGTGAATCGATGTCTCTTCGCTGTACCCCTGCTCATTCTGTAGTGGAATGGAGAAGCGGGAATTAAATTATTAAGAATTATGTCTTAAAGTATTCGCGATAAAGGATATATACAATCGTAGTCTCGTTATGAAAAATGTAAGTTGTGGTCTTCACTGGCATTTTTACCAGCGGAGACCGGTTAGCATATACTGCGCTTGGGGTAAGTAGCAAACGTGCTAGTATCTCTGAGTTTAACCTCTTTGAACCATTTAACCCCGCAGGAGGATTCTGACTCGGCTTTCGCCATAACTAATTCGGTATGACGTCTTCTCGATTTGCAACTGATGCCGAGACATATTATCCATAATTGCATATATATCCTTCAAATAGCACGTTGCTATAACAGTTTACGAATCAATTTAGCGACTTCCGAAGATCTGTCAATGAGCGTATCCTAGTATGCATCTGGTTTCGAACTAGATCGTTTAATAAATGAATGCTATGCAAACAATTTAAGACTTTTTCGTACAATTAACATTGTCATACTATTGGCTACATAGACTTTAGTAGAAAAGTCATAAAAATACAAACCTGAATGATAAAGATTTACTTTTAATAAAATAAAATAATTACACAAATAAAAACACACACACACAATACAAAAAAAAACATACAAATAGTAGATTAAATCTAAGTCAATTTCCGCGGGTAATGTGCCTAAAATATATTTTCGTTAAATACTTTTAATTAATACAAAAATAATTAATCGGCCGAGGCGCGATGTTGCGATACCCGAATAGAGTTCAATATGTGATACCTACTTTTGAAGTGACGACGCTCAAATGATGTAAATGGCCGTAATCTAGCAATAAATGAATTTGCTTTTTTTATCACTCCAATAATTCGAATTAATATATTACCAAGCTAAGCTGTTTTGTTTACGGCGGCTATCTAAGCTAAGCAGTAAAGTCTGAAGCAATAACTTAGATATCAGCCCAGACGCTTGCCTAGCAGTTTTTAGCTACATATTTTATGTTTCTTACTTGATTAAATTTGGTATACTAATTTTATAGACTGAAAGTTATTTTATAAGGCAGCAATTGAATTTTTATGAGCCGTTTAAAATGAAATAGATGATCTCAAATGAAAGGCTAGGATTTAGAGGCAATTTCTCTAGCTGATCTGTGGTATTTATGCTCGATATGTGTGGTATAAGAAAACTTTTCACAGCCTTTAGATACAGGTATTTTTAAAAGCAAATTTATTTTGTTCTTACATTAGTTTGTTATATAAACTAATAAACGTTGTTCATTTATAGATCAAATGGAATTATTTACCTTTTTAGTTGTAAATGATATTTTCATAGAAGTTAAAAGCAATGGTTTTCAGTTCAAATAGGCATTAACAAGATTTATTGGTTGGTCAAAAGAAGTTTTTAACTGTGTTCTTGGTAGTTCTTGAATCTTTATGTAACATTTTAAAATGCTTTCAAAATTCCCGTGTTTTGTAACCGACTCCGCTATTTCATTATAAAACATACCCCTTTTTTATTTCATAAATTTCCTATCGCGCAGATTCACCAACTTTTTCCGCTATATTTATAAACTTTTTTCGCACAATATTTACGACATTTTTCTCGCAATATTTACGTGATATTAGCCCGAGGATATATTGCAGCCATAACTTCGTCCTGCGGTGAGCAGTTTAATAACACATCCTTTACCTATACCGTTATTTACTGAGTTCATCAGATAACCGGTACCTCGGTGAGGGTAATAATTGCTTGTTGTTGAAGCTACTATGCGTGCCAACTAAGAATAGGACTATCAAAACCGCCATCTTGCTCAATCATACGCGCAAACTTCATAACCAAAGTGTATGGTGTGCAAAAAATTTTAGGAGCAAATTATATTCAGTTTATATATTTAATGTACGCTGTTTTGCTATTTCTTACACGTTTCACGGCAAATTAATTATAAATGAGTAGGATTTTAAAGTAAAAGCATATTTATAAAAATATAATTTCTTTTTCATTGTTGTCACTTCTTTTTATACCAAACTAGCTGACCTGGCAAACGTTGTTTTGCCTTAATAAAAAAAAAATCTAAATATACAGTAGCCGATTCTCAGACATACTGAATACGCATGTAAAATTTGGAAAAAATCGGTCAAGCCGTTTCGTAGGAGTACGGTAACAAACACTGTGACACGGAAATTTTATATATAAGATAAAAATAGTTTATACAGCACTTAAATCAAAACTATCCAAAACCAATGTTTCGTGACGTGATTTTTTTTAGGTGTTGTTTTGGGTACTTCTTACCCGAAGAATTAATTAATCCAAAATTATCCAGTAATAAAATCAAGAATAATTAAACAATAATTTAATTTATATCTATGAACCAAAAAGATAATAATTAAATTACTTTTTTACGCTTTCTTTGCTAGCAGTATTTTTTGACAGTTATCGTGTGAAGTTGAAGCAAGTGCGATCCTATTCTTAGTTGGCACGCATAGTATGACTCCTCAGTCAGGCGAGCGGTCGCCTAACGTTAATGTTGAAGTTACAGCCAAGCTTGAGCTTTCAGTAAACGATAACATCGTTAAGAAACAATACAAATACAAATAAAAATCATTTCTTGATAACATCAAAGTTACAAGTCAAATAATATGATATCATTCCAAAAGTATATGATATGTATCCATGTCAATTTTGAATTATATTCTAGTACTATAATATCATTACAATAGTAGGTATATTGATATTAATGAAAATGTCAATTTTCACTACTATTTCTAGTATCTAATATAATATCAATACAAAAGTATATGATATGAAAAAAATGTCTATTTTCAAATTTAGATAATTATTAATATTGTAAAACGTTTTATCAAACAACATGGTGGTAGAGCATTTTCGTATGCTGACCTGCCTAGATACCACCCTCAAGCTGTAAAATCTGTCGATAAGTGTGTAAAGGCAGTTCCATGAGCGCCAATTATTATAGACTTAACATGCTCCACCTGAGGCCAAAGTGCCGCTAAGTTGGTCAAATCTATCTACTATCTTACTGAAAATAATCGTTTTTTTAAGATTACAGTTATGTATTGATCGATCAATAGTAAGAAACCAACTCGAAAATATTTATGTACGTCTAACTAAATCGTTTATATTTTCTTTTGCCTCTTATTCGTTTTTTCAGCTAACTTGTAGTTACAAAAAAAAATTCAGCAACTTATAACGTTTATGGAAAATTCCAGCAACTTATAACGTTTATGGAAGTTATACACCGACATAGAATTAACACACATTTTAGAAAGCCATGCGTTACATTTTGTACAAGAAAAAATATGTTGTTTTTCCCAATGTTATTTTTGGTAAATTGCTACAGGCAGTTTATAAGCCTAATTTAAATTAACTCGTTATTTGTCACTTCCCTATGCGGAACAGCTAAAAGGTTTGCCGCGGGCGACAGACTAAAACAACATTGGAATTTCGCTCAACCCAAAATAATTGTAAATTGTACTTAAAATTCAAAACAAGTCGGGACTGAAGTAGGTAAATAAAAGCAAATCGGTATAACAGTGTCGTCAAATTGCGGTACAGTACCGGTTTCCAGAGAAATTTAAATTGATCATCTCATACGAAATTTGCATCGAAATATATTCATCGCAAATTGTACGCTAAGTGATAATAAATCTGAAGTGATGACAGCTCAGTCGGGCGTGTGGCCGCCTTACATCCCGCAGATCGTGGATTCAACCCCCGCCAATGATCTCGAGCTTACAGATAAGCAAAAAAACGTGAGGAAACCATAGCTCGGTGGTAGCGCATTTTCTCGTGCTTACCTCTCTAGTTACCAGCCTCAAGTTGAAATATCTGTCACCATGCACCTAATGGCAATTTTTCGTGAGGGAATGCATTTACTCATCTCCCGCCACAAGCCTGGAGGCGGGCGGTGTATGTCGGGCTCAAGGGCCAGAGGAGCCGTCACTACCGACAAAAACCTCACGATGTCCTTTCTTACGACGGGGGCAGGGATACAGGACCGCTTCGCGCATAGTCATCGCCCATCCGGGCGGGGAGATCAGCGGCAATATTAGGATTAATGGCAGCCTAGTTAAGAGTCGGTGATTCCGGACTAGGCATGCTCCCCCAGAGCCAGAGTGTCAGTACTGTGTAAAAAGAAACTTACAACTTGATAAAATAGTTAAATGGATATTACCTGTTTAAAACAGTTACAGAATACGCAATTAAATACTAAACACACCATCATTCACCCTTTTAACAAATTACTTCAACCTGGGATGTAAAAAATATTCTATTATTTACTATACTATCTCAAAACACTACAAACTCCTATAACTAACAAACTCTTATTTAATTTAGAAAATAAAATAAAAAAGTGGAAATATAGCATGACTTTTTCAGTTTATGTTATACTGCAGTCCTTACGGCTAAAAATCTAGCACAAAGGGCTGACTCAAAATGAGAGTAGCCCAAGTAGTTTCGACTTTACAATTACCCTGCAAGAAGCGTCGTAGTGGAAAACTAAGTGACGGAAGCCCTCGACGCCTCTGTAATTTGGTTATCTTGTATCAGTTGGGTCTGAATAATAGTCGAGTTCAGATGTTTTAGCTGAAATTCATGCACAACAAAGAGGAATAACAGATTATGAAAATAAAATTGAAATTTATGTACAAAATAAAATAAATTTGCAACAACAAGGAATAACACATTTTGAAAATAATATTAAATTTATGTACGACAAAAAGGAATAACATTTTGAAAATAATATGAAACAGAAGACATTGTCATTATCATCAATACATACATATATGTGCTTTTAAAATAAAAAACACATAAACCAAATCGATTCATATGTTCTGTAGCTACAATAATAAATATAAATTAATGATTTATTCAGCACAGAAAAATTTACATCAATATTACAACAAATTTGGTAATAGGCCTTTATTTTGAACATTAATTTAGCTACTTGAGTTGCTTATCTGAGAAGTAATATTTATCTTTTGATTAATATCTATTATCACTTATTTTGATGGCATTAAATCTTAAATAAACATTAGACTGTATAGAATTAAGGGGGACTCCACGAAACATACGCAACTCATGCACAAATGTCTCCCTATTTTCTGCTATTTTTAGTATTGCAATGACATTTTTGCGTCGCGGTTCAAAAAAGCATACTAGGTAGATTTTACCTACTTATTTTGCAGAATTGTAATTTATTTCTTCCAGGTTTAGATCTTGGTCCACATCGTTATCACAAAGCGGACTAAGCAAGCATGATTTTATTTCACGCATATACTAATGTCACATAATATAAAATTCCGGGCAAACGTTGTACGCGACATTAAACTTTGTCGCATTCCTTTTCGACAAGTCAGCATATTTTTGCTGCGATATAGACAGTAATGGAATTCCATATATTTTTAGGTTACTTAGTATTTTTTTCTTAGGTTTTGGATGTAGGTTTGACGCAACAATTACGAGTATCTATGAGCGTCATAATTTTAATTCACCTCTGCTCATCGCTTCTGGTACAGAATAAATATACTACATGTCTCTTTAAAATTAATAACTTACGTCAATAATATTTTCCTTAGTGGTAGATGCCTACTTTATTATCGAACTACTTGTCTACTATATATTTGGGTTCATTGATTTATATTGCCGCAAAGTAAGTACAGAAGTGAGTTTTTTTTTAAGTTTTTCTAAAAAATTGTTCCCTATCTCTCTGAATTTGTCTAAATGTCTCTGAACTTTTTCTTGTCGTATTAGCTGTAAGTGGCTGTCATAGACTTGTTTTTTTTTATATTATAACTATATAAGTAATAGTATTATAACTGTATAACTGTATATTATAACTGTATTAGCTGTAAGTGGCTGTCATAGACTTGTCCATAGATTTGTAGCATGGAAGAGATCGCTTTTAGTGATAAGGATGCCATTTGTAGCACTAATCATAAGTTTATAGTTTTGTCTTTTTCCGGTATTGAAATAAAAAATATCAATTTTTCCTACTATCCGTTAGCGCTGGCTGTGAATTTCAATGAATGATGATGTTCTTATTTGACGTCTCCAATAACAGAATGCCAGAATCACGAATTCGGCAAACCTTCATACTGATCCAACCAGCATCATCAGCAGTTGCCATAGCAACCGACATTGAGCGATAACCTAAGCCACTTTGGACGTGGTAACGTTGGCACTAGATGTGCTCTCATTTGTCTAGATCTGGAGCAAAGTTCCGGGTGTATTTCATTTTGAATGCTACAGTTTAGAACGAGGTGTCGTGCTCGAGTAAGATGTTTCGCACGTGTCCGGGAACTTTTGTTCTTTTAGAGTAAGTTGTTGAAGCCTGAGTGCAAGTTATGTTACTTAGGGTTAGTTTAGCAAAGCAGAAAATCACAAGATTTTGCGCTGGTTTCTAAAAAACGGCGTTTACTTCAAGAGAGAAGCTTTGTTTCATCAGTATATTATTATTTTTATCTCAATTTTACTAAAGATTTTGTAGAATAACCTAGTTGTTAAATGTTTTGCAATGAACCTCTAAAATAAAATGGGTAATCTATACGACACTTTTCTCTGAATTTACTTGTCACTATATTTGTAATATAATGAACATTCATTTATGTTTCTTCTTACACTTAACATTCCTTATAATTATGTATGTACGAGACACAGGTCTTGTTTGTTTATGATAATATCACAAGATACCTTCTCCACTAATTATTCGTATCCATAAATCAGTGTGTAAATGACCTTGCTCCGCCCCGAGCAAATGAATTACATTACAACTGAATAATATTTGGGTCAGAATAGGAGACAAAACAAATAAGAAGGCCATTTTAGTAAATGTAGACTTACCAAAACCTTTACCACTTATTAAAAAGAAATAGTAAAATTCGTTTCATTAGAAAGGTTAGCCAACTTTTTTTACTCAAAATGTTCTTTATCATCTTAATGCTGATCCCGGTATGTTCCGTTGCTGAACAAACATGTACACATGTATTTTTGAGCGTGAACATGGAAGATCGTCAAGACAATTAATTGCGAAGGAATTTTTAAAACGCCAGCTACGCACCTATCAATGCCATCAAAAGGTTTCATCAAATGTATACTATGGAATCGAGATTTGGAAATAAATACTATCTCGCTTGCATTTTTCTAGCTGTAATGACGACAGACTTCACAAAGATTATTTCAGTCTTTATTTTTGTGCTAGCTTAATATCTGAGGGCATGAATTTTCAATTCGCCCAAAGGTCTGTGACGTGTATGATTGGAAATTGCGAATATTTTAACTATGATTGCGGTTGACACAAGAGATTGATTAAAATGAGTGATCTACATTAAAAATATATATAACGAAGACTGAGACGGATCGAGAAAGCCATCCGCCATTGATGTGTATTGGCCGTTCATTGGTCGCCGGTAGTCTGCAGTTGTACAACTCACCAAAATATAAATATCTCACTATAACAATACATTGTTTCAATTGTCACTGGACTGTCAAATTAATTAAGAATATCGCTAATGAAAACTAATTATAGAGCCAATAACTTAGCATGGGTGTGACTTGCCCTGTGTTTGGATTGGGATGCCACTCTTGCCCCATCTGTCAAAAGTAATTTCATTCCGACATAAGCATGCAGTGTTGCTTCATGTTGTGTAACCTCATTTAGGTGTTACCCACTTTAAACCACTAATTGCTACAAAACTAAATCATCTGTTTTGCTATCAATTGAAATCAAGTATGTGCCGTCTCGCTCAATCTTAATATATATAAATCTCGTGTCACAATGTTTGTCTTCAATGGACTCCTAAACCACTTAACCGATTATAATAAAATTCGCACACTATGTGCAGTTCAATCCAACTTGAGAGATAGGATAGTTTAAATCTCAAATTGAAGTCGCAATTTTAATTTATTGCTAATTATTATCTGTTATAATTTGACCGTCACAATTATCTGTTAACTCCAAATGATTCTAACAGATGTTGATACCTTTCGACTGGGTTGAGTAAGTAATCAATAGATGGCGCTGCTATGGTAAATCTATTAACGTGTCATATAAGCTACACTATTTATTTTTCATACCCCTAAGTGAGGCAAAACAACGTTTGCCGGGTCAGCTAGTCATAATTATAGATAAGTCAGTTGTTACCTACGAAATACGAATGTATTAAACTATAGATACCTACCCATGTTGAGATGAACAATTGAGCTCGTTCACTATTCGGACTCGGCAGTCGCCTGATTACGCGCTTCGTTGGCTGTAGAGATGGGACAGCGACTGTTAAGAAAATCAAATCATTTTTTTTTTAAGAATTAGATTTCGAATCGATGAACCTTAGAAATATCCGTTAAAAATTAAAAAGTAATTTAAGATAACACAAAGTTATTAAAACAATAGAGAAAAAAGTTTTGGAGAAGACTCTTTTTGATGTAGGTAAGTACTTATTGATGATACGCTACTAAGACATTAGTGAACAGTGACTAGTTTATCAACAAATTTTCCGGCAGTCTCTTCGATATTCCAGAGTTTGTTATTCCAGACTAGGCATGCTCCATCGTTGCTGATTTGCGTGGTTACGCGTTTTGCTTATCAAATGTATAACTGTTAGGAGTAAAAAAAGAGAGATCTTTAAAACTGAATACTGGGATATTCCTGATTCAGCATTCAACGTAGTAATGCTGACTTAGGAATAACTATAATAAACATGTAGGGCACGCTGCTTTCTGCAAGTAGGCTAAGTCTTTTGAACTAGCTTTTGTTTTTCATCTAAGACAGTGGTCCCACCGGCGACGTAGAACGAGAAACGAGTAGAGCTAGAAACTATAAACGAGTTGGCGATCAGCGGAAAGCGAGTGTAGTTATGATAGTTTTGTCGCCGGGCTCTAAGCGAGTATGTAAGTGCGACGAGCGATTACTCGCGCCACTCGCCTCGTGCGCCATTCAATGCCGCACTGTATAGAATTGATGAAGCGGGCGAGTATCGTTGAACGGGTATTGCTGAGCGAGTTTATTTTTGAAAGCTCGTCGCTTAAGCGATAAAACTAGTAAAGCGAGTCGTCGCCGGCAGTGTGAACAGTCAGCGATCAACTATTTGTATGTGCATCTCTTTTATTTACACGGAACGTTATATCTATTGAACGTTTCTTGAGCGAGAAAATAGTCGATAGTTTACCGTTTACTCGCCGTTGGTGGGACCACTGCTTTAAGCTTTTTTTTTTAATTGCTAATTTCTTGTAGTAGCTAGTTCGTATTAGTAAATACTGTAGTTTAAGACTTGACTTATTACATATTGCATGACTCCATCCCTAATCCTCAGGCAGCTTTAAGTGGGCGTTTGGTTCAAGCCAGACTCACGGTTACATTTACTGCTATCGGAAGCAAACGAACAAAATACTACATGCGGATACCACATATCGTGCTTTAATGGTACAGTGTACATTTCATGTTACGATACTGAACCCAAGATACAGAAATACGGTAGTATTCGAATTTTGAAATCGAAGTTTTTCTTCAAAGATAGATACGTGTATAGCCTGGTAACAAACAGACAGCGGAGGCGTAGTAATAAGGTCCCGTTTTACCTTAAAGGTACGGAACCCTGAAAATTAAAAAAACTGTGCCCATACTCCCTGTAATTTTTAGATGACTCACCATAACGCCTGATTGATTTCAAAAGCAATATAACAAAAATATTGGTACAGACAAACAGACAACAGAGGCTTCGTAATATGGCCCCGTTTTTACCTTTTACGCACGGAACCCTAAAAAGGAAAAAAGTAACCGTGCAAGACTACCCGTAACTTTTAGATGACTCGCCATAGCGCCTGATTTATTTCAAAAGCACTATAGCAAAAATAATGGTCACTTGAGAATTAAAATAAAGTAGTAGCTCGGCTTTGGTACTGTAAATGTTTCAAACATTTTATACTACTGTATGTACGATACCCAGGGTGTATATAGTTGTGGTTAATTCCGTGATTCTGGTTACTCATTATGGGCGAGATGACACGGGCAAAATAAAGAAATAACATACAATCATATGTTTTAAACTCTGTCTTCTTCTTCTTCGTATGAGCTAAGTGGCCAAGCTCTGGCGTCAAGACTTTTCAAGCCGCCCGATGGCCTCTGACTTGGCTTAATGACTGCTTGTCTAAGACTAACCGGAACCTACTATTTATCGTATCATCCAGATGAAAATGCCACTTGAAAAACGATAGTCTTGTGCATGGTTACCCATCCAAACACTGTCCGCATGGACCGTTGCTTAGCTTTGATGATCGCGTCAGATCACCTTAGCTAGCCCAGCAACACTTAAAGTCAGTTAAAAATAGAAGATGTTAGTATAAAGTTACACTATTATACGCCGATAGGGCTGCCACATTCTGTTATGGTGTGTTGGCATACCTTAATAGTTCAATGATTACTATAAGTACAGCCTATGTTCAGATGTATGTCTGCAAGTTGTAAAGTGTCTGAATAAATAAATAAACAAAGAAAATGATCATGTTGTAACAATTTGCATTAAAAATACTTTTGAATTTAAAGCAGCGACATTTAATTATTCAAATTAATAACTATATCTAAATCAACTTACAATTTGTAGATCTGCAGCTTTGATTAATTTACCGTTGGCGGAATGATTTATTGAGTTTAATTAAGATTTGCAAACACGACGCTTTTTGTTAATTATTCAGACGGATTTATTATAATATATAATACTAGCAACCCGTCCCGGCTTCGCACAAGCTATGAAGTAATCTAAGTTGCAGGCTGTTAAATAAAAGAGAACAAAGTTATACATACAAACAATTTAATTATACTTAACCCATTCCTTCCCACTGTCATATTTTTAGGACACCATTTTCAACATTTTTTTATATGTATTAGGACTTACATTTTTTATTATTTCTAACGAAATTCTTATTTTTACACTATTTTTCTAATAAAATAATTTTTTTTCGCTGTGAAAAATGTTTACGTAAATTTATTATATTTTTTTTAAATTGATAATTTTTGTTGACTGAAGGGGAGCTCTGAATTCCGATTGTATATACTGTGAAAGAAAAACGTTACCTACTTCAAAGTACATAAAACTTATTCTTAGATCTCTACCAAATATAAAACAAATAAAAATAAAAACAAGACATCATATGTGGTCTTGTGATATACATTTAAAATAAGCCGTCCTATAAATATGACACCGGGAGCCTGTATGTACAATTTGCCGCAACAGTGCGTTGGATCCTGTCACACTAAGTACAGGTTCAAACTGGTCAATTGCTTGTTTTTTACGGGTCTTGCTTGTCTTTACATTAGTTGATTAGTGTAAGCTGAACACATGACATCTAATCACACAAAACGATTGTGATTATTTATCGACCTAGAATAAATAAAAAGAATTCATTGTGTACAAGGTTGATAGTTTGAGGGTAAGTAAAAATATTTTTTTTTTCTCTATCTAATTATGAATAATACACTTATCTGTATGACTGTAAGTATATATTAATAAATTCTTTTATTAATAGATAATGAATCCAGTGCAAAAAATAAAATAAAAGAGCTTTGAACATGTCCGAATTTGTTGACTATATTCAAGATACTGAAGAATCTAGTGATGAGGAGTTGAACGACATTGAAGTTGAATAAAAGGAAAACCAATAAGGTTCGGGTATAAGCATTGGCCACTGTATAAAGTCAGCAAAGTTGTATTCTTATATCATTTCGGCTTATAGCATTTCGGTTGTTTTCTCATAACATTCAGGCAAAGATGTTCGAACCTCTGCTAGTTGTGACGATGACTTGGGTGCTACAGTGGTAAAGATGTTGCTTGCAGTTTGTACAGCTCTCAGATTACATGTAGTCTACTTTGATAACTTTCAGCAGCATGCAGTTATTGTTGATCGGTTTTATATCTCAAGGGTTCAGAGCTATAGGGACAGGCAGAGAAAATACAACTTAAAATGTCCTACTATGACCAAACAAGAGATGAAAAAGAAAGACTAAGGTTTTACCGATTATAGTATCGGTAAAAACAATGAAATTTTGTGCCTGAAATGGTTTCAGAGTAATGTTGTTTGCTTTTTGACTAATTTTGATTCTGTTGACCTTTTTGTAAAAACAAATAAGTACTCAAAGATAGCAAAGGCCAAAGTTGCCATGGAATAGCCAATGCTTATTCATAATTGTAATAAGGATATGGGAGTAGTATATAAACATGATGGCTGATTTCTAAATACCCAATCTGCTTTAGAGGTAAAATATAGTATTGACCTTTAATTATCCGTGTTTTAGACATGACCCTTGTAAATGGATGGATTGTCTACAACCAGATAAATAAAGACGATACTATCCCTCTGCTAGATTTCAGACGAAGGATATTTTTTTGCTTGGATGAGGAATTCGAAAGGCAAGGGAAATAAACCGATACTTGGTTCTTCAGAAGTTCTTTTACAACTTTTGAGGTATCATAATGTTGGTCACTATATCCCAAAGGGGCAAATAGAGGCATTGGCAAGGACAAGGTTGTAAGTAAAAAAACCTCTAAATTTTTGTGCAAAATGGGAAAAACCATTTAAATGTGATTGTTTTATAAGTAATCATATAAAATAAGCACTTATATTTTATTTTTAAGTCTGTTTGTGAACATAATTTACAAATAAATCTTATTTTCTTATTAATTGTTAACTTGTATTACTTCTGACCACATGTCCCCATTGTCATATTTATAGGACGGGCTGAAACAGGGATGAAGGTATATCTTAATTTTTTTTTTAGTCATATTCTTTTTTCTTTATGTATTATGAACCTAATTTAAAGAATTCATCAAAAAATTCCAACGTTTTCGATGCTTGGGAAGTAATGGGTTAATATCAAATGTCATGAAAATAAAAATTAAAAATGAGTACATAAGAGGAAGTGTGAAAGTAGTGAGTGAGTGAAAAATTAAAGAGCGGAAGGTTGACGTGGTATGGGCATCTGATGCGTAGAGAGGAGACACATGTTACCAGGAGATGTATGGACATAGTAGTGCAAGGAAGAAAGGCAAGAGGTCGACGAAGGAAGACATGGATGGAGTGTGTGAATGAGGACATGAGAGAGAAAGGAGTCAGTGTAGAGACGTTGGCTAATAGAGGAGAGCGGAAGAAGAAATTTTGCTGTGCCGACCCCACCTAGTGGGATGAGGCATGGAAAAAGAAGAAAGATCAATTAAAATGAAAAGTGGTAGTGAAAAGAAGTAATAAAACGTAGAAACGTGGCAATTAAGCTTGTAGTGTGCACTTATCCATAAGCCAATTATTTTAACCATTATTTAAAAGATGAATATGTTCAAGTTTTTGAAGGTGCCAATCTAGTCCCCTGGTCACATTATAATGCAAATATGTTCAACGGATTGTAACATTTATAATATAGGTGTATAGGTAGATACATACATATATAGTCTAAACCAATATTATAAAGAGGAAAAGTTAGATTTTTTATCTGTTTCTTTGTTTGACGCAAATAGGCGCCGAAACAACTGAACCGATTTGGAAAATTCATTCACTGTTGGGAAGCTACATTACCCCTGAGTAACATAGACTATATTTTCTTTCTCTTTGCAACTTAGATTATTTTATAGCCAGTGTAAAGCCGGGACGATTTGCTAGTAAGTTTATAATCTCATAGCTGAATTACGAAACAGTGAAAAAAAATCCATGTTCGTAACCCGATAAGGTGTTTTTAGTTACGAAAGTAGACGAATAAGTGTTTGTTAGTAACTGGTTACGAAACAGTGAAAAAAAATCCATGTTCGTAACCCGATAAGGTGTTTTAGTTACTAAAGTGGACAAATAAGTGTTTTTTAGTAACTGGTTACGAAACAGTAAAATCAATGTTTATAACCAGTTACGGAATATTTAGTTACGAAAGTGGACGAAGGGGAAAAATCTCCGTTCTAAACTTTACAAATCTTCAGCTGAAAATTCTCCATACTCGTGGCCACCTGTCGAGTTTAACACAAGATTCATGCCATACATTTGTCTGCGAACACTATAAATGGGGGAATGCATCAACCTTGCAAAGTTTCTTGTATTTTTATTCTCTTATCTCATAGTCGGATAATACAAATGTTTTGGATATTTTATGAGTATTGCATGACTTTTGTTTTATAAGTCTTCTTCTTCTCCTTCTTCACCTTATCCTATTTAGGTGGGGTCGGCACAGCAAATCTTCTTCTTTCACTCTCCTCTATCAGACATCTCTCATGTCCTCATTCACACACTCCATACATGTCTTTTTCGGGCGGCCTCTTGCTCTTCTTCCTTGCACTACCATTTCCATACACCTCCTAGTGACATGCATCTCCTCTCTACGCATCACATGTCCATACCACGCTAACCTTCTACTCCTAATGTTAACTCCTTTTGTTTTATAAGTCTATGGGTACTATTCCCATTACTGGTTTATCTACCTGTGTTACATTCATTTTGAAGCGACGACAGCTTAGTCAAGTGTGCGGCCGCCTTACGTCCGGAAAGTCATGGGTTCGGTACTGGAGCTTTCGGCAAAAAAAAAACATCGTGAGGAAATCATGATTTGCATGGTGGTAGAGTAAATACTCTACCACAGCGCTGCAGTCTACGGTGTGGCACGCTTACCTAGAACATAGAAAATAGATAGCTTCAGCAATAGCTATCCAAGCGAGCACTAGAAAATTCTAGTGCTCGCTTGGATAGCTTTCGCTAAAGCTAGCTATCTATCTTCTAGGTAAGCGTGCCAGACCGTAGACTGCAGCACAACTTTACATCAGGCTAGATGTAGTCAAACGCAAACCTATCAAGGATTAAAAAAAAAAGTTGAAAAATCTGTCGCCGCAAGCAACTAGCAGTATTTCCAAACTAGGTATGCTCCACTTTAGGCCAGAGTGTCGCTAACTCATGTAGTTACGCGTTCTGTGTAAAAAAAAACTACGATCAATATTTTTATTTACACGTGTACTGTGCCAAAGACAGCATTCATATAATAATAATAATATAGCCATTTATTCAGATCTTAAGAAACAAAAAATAATTAAATAAAAACAAATAAAAGTTTGAACTATTCTACTATCTGCTGTTAATATAGTAATCTTTTGCAGATCTGTTTGACAATCGGCAAAGGCAAAGATAGCATTCGGTAAGAGGAAAAATTCCAAAAACCCAGAAACAAACACCATATACTAAAACCACGTTCCCCACATAAACAACTACAGCCCCCATAAAAGCTGCGACACACTATTTATTAATATAATAAACGCGCCCCGGAAGTCAGTCAAGTGATACACCGGAAATGTGCGTTTAAATCAACCACCCGCACCGGATCCGGAAACAGGGTTAATAAATATGGCGTCGATTCAACCGCGCGAGCAAATATACCCTTAAACCTATAGTACAGAATAGATACGAGTAGAGCAAAATCGTATGTACATAAGTATGGAACTATTTCTTATTCAACATCATGGCGAGGTTTTACATTCTTATTAACTTCGATCAAATACATTCCAGATTTAGTGTTGCATACAAACACAGTACAAAAAAATGGCATGAATTTATTATTCTATTGTATCTATTACAGTATACTACGTCACAAAAATATTTTAATTCAAGTCAACCTTACCACTGTATCTTAAGGTTGAGTTTCGACTAGTGTTTCGTAATAAACATAAGCTATCTTGCTCCGCAATAACAACAATACAATTGTATGACCAGTGAGCGTTAGAAAATTCAACTGTATTACTATACTCGTACTAATAACGCTTAAATTCCTCGTACGGAACCCTTCATGCGCGAGTTCAACTCGCACTTGGTCAATTATTTTTTGACATCCAAATTGTATTTTTTTTTAAATATATGCATTGCGTATTATCCAGACTTACAATATGACCAAATGAGAGCGGGCAAGAACAACCGAACTATCAAACGCTTTCTTTATTTGAATCGAGCTATACCAGAAATACACATGAACATTTCGAAACTCAGGCACGAAAATCTATGTCCACATGTACAAGATATGCTGTTACACACCAAACTATTAAACGCTTTCTTTATTTGAATCGAGCTATACCAGAAATACACATTTCGAAACTCAGGCACGAGAATCAAAGTCCGTGAATTTAACAGCATATCTTTGAAAATACACATAAACATTTCGAAACTATGAAACAAGAATCAGAGTCCGTGAATTTAACGCCAATCTTAGTATCTAGAAACATTGTTAATAAAATATTCCGTATCATGTAGTGGATATAAACATTGCATATAAAACTTTATGGGCACATCTTGTTACTAAACTGCGGAAGCATTTACCATATTTTCCAGATACAGATCGTATTTGCAGAGGTTGCAAATGCTTCTAATAACTATTCACGCATGATTTGCCTGCCGTTCTTAACCAAATAATCTTTCTTATAAAAAACAAAATGTATTTTAAATATGAACATATATGTATATACATATACACCCTCTAACTGGACGATTGCACACCCATGCCTTAGAGTTTAGTTCCTTGCAACTATACTGTACATCAGCTATTAGTCTAAATTATAATGGGCTATCTTTGCGACGCGCTTATGTTTATTACTGATAATATCTAGTTTAATTAATATAATACATAATTATTTATAATATTACATTACTATACCGACGTTTATTATGTACAATATAGTTTAAGAGATTAAAAACTAATAAAAAAAACACTAATAAAATTAATTTGATAGGCCACTCCGGATAGAACCTGACAGAAAGGTACCCATAACGCTCGCCGTGCCATGCCACGTTGTATGGCTATGGATAGCCTTTGCGCTAGGTACGATCCGGAGCGGTATTACATTTAGAAAACCAGCAAAATTAACAAAGAATTTATAATAGTCGACATACGGCATTATCATAATAGTTAAAATTGTAATATGAAAATTATCGCCACCGTTTTATATAAATGTTAAAAGCAATAGCGTCATTTCTCTTTTATTATCATCTAAATTTTAGTAGTGGTAATTAATAGTTTACTATAAAACCTATGGTAGAGCATATATACCAAGAATATCTATAAAAACCTCCGGCTCCCCAATGAAATCTACCTTTAAATAAAAAGCGTTATCAATAGCGCTAAGTTACTTCAACCAATTAGTGAACTCAAAAGATTTGCTCCTTTACTTTTAAAACTGAGCCGATATTTTGATAAATTGGCTTTGCAGATATTTTAGAGGAGTCCACAACCGCTCTTTCAAAGAGGCCAAAGAGGCCTAGATCAAGCTTCTACTCCTAAAGGCGGCGAACTCAAAGGTGATCCATTAAAGCCCTATCGGTGACGTGAGATGTGGCTGAAGTCCACAGATTACCCGCTAAAGATGTCAGATATGAAGAAAGTACCGTGGTTTGAAATAATTATATATAATAAGATTAAGTATGAAATACTACAAATAAGTAATCCGAAACTTGCATTTTATTACAAAAAATTAGAAACATTGAAATGATAAATACAAATGGAGACTAAATAAAATGAAAATCTATAAACTAAATATAAGTGAGACAAATAACGGATTTAGAAAACTATTTTGGAAGACCGCTTTGGATAAAACCTGATGGAAAGGTACCCAGAACATTCGTGGCATTACTGCGTTGTATGGCGAACGACAAAATAACTGACTAAGTCGTATTAGATACAATTCTGATTAACTCGATTGAAACTTCATTAATCTGCCTGCCTTATAACAAAACTCCGCCTTAGTAGATGGGCAGCCAATTTAGACTTGTAGAATAATAATACATATAGTATAATTTTTGACTTTATAAACCATTAATTCATCCATTCATATTAGATATTTTATATATAATATATAAGTTTGTAAAAATACCAAACTAACTCGTATACCTATGTATAATATATGAATTCCTATGTATGTACCTACTTATTATTTTTATTTATTTTAATTTACGAACGTGGGTCAGATTGCTAGTAAATTGTAAATCCGACTGCTAGTCTAGCAAGCAATCTTAAAGTAAATTCAGTGGTCCTAGAGTGATTTGATTATTTTAGACGCCATAACAATGACCACTTAGGTCAACATCATCATCATCATCAGCCCGTTTACGTCCACTGCTGAACACAAGCCTCTCCCAAGGCACGCCACGTGACCCTATCCTGAGCATCTCGTATCCATCCACTACCCACTTTATTCCATACATCGTCGTACTTAGGTCACACGAAGAAGAATAATAATAATATGCTGAATCTATTTGGGGTGACTTATTCTCAGTTCCGCTGTCTAGCCGTTTCAGCCTTTCGTCGCCAATTTAAATGCAAAAGCGTTCCCTTTTGCTGGCATCTAAAAAAGCCGGTCTCAGTACCTAGGGATTCAATAAAATACTGGCATCAGAAAACCAGAACGAGATTTTGTAGATCAAGACTGTAGTAGTAATTTATATTTCAAGACTTTTTGATTGTATGCGTTCTTATATGGAGAAGATGATTAAAAATCATGTGAGTAGTTGAAAAAGACTACCAGTATACCGCTTAAAATATGAACAAATATAAAAAGTTTTTTTTTACAAAGTTTGCGATTAATTAACTCTCTGGAAGTTGATAAGATATAAATGTGGTTTTCTGGAATGACATGATATTTTCCGGGTTATCGATTGTATAATTATTTTCTTGTAAAACTTGTTTAACATGGCATTACAATTAACCATTGTAGGTTTAAGTACGTTCTTTCATATCTATATCTGTAATTCTTTATAATATAATGTATGTATGTGTATGTGGGAATAAGAATGTAATTGCTAATTAGTAATTGTTATACAAATATTTTATGGAGGTCATTTAAGTAAAGGATAAGTAATATACTTAACCTGTAGTTCATCCCAAAAAAATCATTAGAAAGGAAAAGAAAAATCTTTAAATTCCCTTAAAAGCATTTAACTCTAAAAGAATATGATAAAATATAAAAAAATATATGACAAGACTATTAAACTTATTCAAGACTTGTAAACCTCATCCCTAGTGCACTCTTTCATCCCTAATAAGCCTGCTTGCTAAGATCTAAATGGATCTCCGAATTCAAATGTGGGTTTGGCTTTTATTTGTTGCTTACCTCATTCTTTACGCGTTCCTTAACCGATCTTTGGAATCGTAGATTTATGACTTTGATAAAAACAAAGTTTTTTTTCAGCTTATTAAAACAACACTTCGAATCATTTGGAATTATATTTTAAAAAAACATACAATTTACTTTTACAGAGTTACAGCAAAAAATGGTCTTCTTATTTTTTTAATGAGCTAAGTAGCTAAGCTCTGGTGTTGAGAGTACTTACACCACCCAAAGGCCCCTGATTTCATTTGGCTTAGCGACTGCTAGTACTAAGACTAACAGCCGGAACCTACAATTTAAATTGTCATCCGACACACGGTCTCGATGTAAATGCCACTTTTTAAAACACCTATCCAAAAACTGTCCGTATCGACCGTTGCTTTACCTCAATGACCGCTTCAGATCAAAATAAAAAAAAAATCAAAATCAAATTATTTATATTTATTAGCCTTACGGATTACCTTACTGGGCAAATCAATTTACAATTTACTTAATTTCTAAAATGTATATGCCTATATTACGAGTAGGTACACTCTATATTTATATTTTTCTTCCACCTGGAATCGTTAGAAAGCTTAAGATCACCTTAGTTAGCTGAGCTACAGGCGCTACAAATATACTAATTATTTTTTAAAGAGATTATGTTCGTTTTAAAAAGTGAATGTAGATGAGGGACATTAACGAGAAACTTTCCATACATAAAGTTGTAATTGTGGAGCATGTCTGTAATACAGCTAGGAATTTGACCAGCGAGTCATGGACCCCCAGCCGAAAGTGGAGCATACCAAGTATGGAATCATTGGCTCTCAAGCAGACAGAGAGAACACGGAACATATCGCTATGTAAATACCTAAGGTAAACAGCTTAGTAATAAAATATATACATTTTATATCATTCAGAATTCATTGAATACAGAATACAGAGATTTATTGGTAAATAAAAAATAATAACAAGTCTAAGTAAATGATAGAAAATAAATTAATTAATTATTATTACCACATGTGGTAGTTAGTAATGGTAATTATTATCTTTATAATATTCTGTTAAACAATAGTATGCTTTTCTAATAAGAAAAGTCTTTAATTAAGATTTGAATATACGGCAGGAAACTGCATTTTATTCACACGAGAGTAATATGTTATATATTTTTGGACCACTTATAAAAACGGATTCCCTGACTTGGCTAAACATTGGCAGAATTCAACTCATGCCCGGGACAAAAGACCGTACGCCGGATTGAGCTGGCGTCGCTTACCTTCAAGCTAACGGCTAGCTCATCTAAACCATTTCTTCTTTGAGAAATTTTCGTAAAAATGTTATGTCAATCACAAACCATTGCAACGTACAATAATCTTAAACATATACAATAATCATAAATAAATAAACTGAAAATAAACTGAAACTGAAACATTCTTGTTCATTTAAAATGTACATAATACAACTCCAACGTTTTTGCAATTCGCGACATTCCCAAAGAACAATATCACAGGCTGCTAACAGACGTTGGAATCTAATAACGAAGGAGTTAGTATTGCTGAGAATCCGCGCTGTCTAGATTCTGTTACAATAAAGTTTGTGTTAACTTGCTGGGTGCAGCGCGCATCTCTGCTGTAGTACTCTCATTAGTTAAGCAGGTATTAGGTAACTCTCATTGTAGGTTGAGAAACAGTTATTTTAGACTAGGCATGCTCCATGCTAGGTCAGAGTGTCTTTAGCCCGTGTGGTTATGCGACCTGCCGATCTAATACCAATCTGTATTACGATTTTTAGAGATAGCTATTATCTTAGATTTGTGTATGCGTTCTTTAGATGAAAAAAAGAGTTGTGCACTGGTAACTGTGCTGGCTTTAGTACCCACGTCTAGACTTACGTTTGTTTTAAAACTTTTGACAATTTATTACAATAGAAATGATTCAGCTATTCCGTACAAAAAAATCACCGGCGTGGCTTGCGGCAACAAATATGAAAAGGTTATTATTTTTAAACAATTTTTGGAAGTGTGTTAGTAGACATGTTTTTTCTCATTAAGGGCAGCTTTAATGTATTATTTAGTAAACTTTTATGCTAGTTACTAAGTAACTTGTATAAATCTATCTGAATATGGATAAAGTGATACTTAGAGCCATATTTAGACTTTACATTGTGCCTTTACATTTTTAATAGCAAGTTAGCTTATGTAGTTTTGCTACATAGCAACCCTTGCCAACTTGAATCAGTATCAATTAAGGCAGAATGATTAAAGTGGGTATTATTTCTATAACTCAATGAATAGATCTCTCTCTAAACATTGTAAGTACTACCGTATACAAAAGCTCATGAATTATTCGCCACCTCCTTTTGTGAGAACAATGACACCATTCAATGTCATAATATATTGATATTCTAGAGGCGCACTTCCGATCCATCGTTCCATATTGACTTAGGTCACCGATGACGGAGGATAGTTCAGCAAACACCTATCATATTTCTGAGTAACTAAGCTAGGACGTAGGTACTATATTGTGACCTAGTAAGAATTATAACACTTTACTAAAGGGTACATAACGGTACGGATAAATTAGTTATACTTCACAGTGCTATCAAAAAACATTATTTTATAGCGGCTTTTCTGTTAAGTACCTAATAATTTTTATTAGCTGGTTCCGTCCCACTGCTGGGTAAAGGCCTCTCTATCCTCTTTCCACTCATTTACAAATACAAGTTAAAGATCTTTTTGGAGGAGTTTTTATCACTTAATTAATGTTTAATGTGTAACTGTAGTGTTATTAACAAATTACTTTGTCTGTGAAATAAACTTATTTGCTCTTTATCTTTAACCTCTTTATACGATTTCACCGCTTACTTATCTTTAACATGATCTAGAGCACTTCTTGTCCTTCCCCTTTCTCTCCTTGCCCTTATAATCCCTTATTCTATATACTTATACTATGTTTACACTGTGAAGTTGGTTGCTTTATGTTATTTAGTAGGTTCCTCTATACTATGTAGTTAGTTACTTTCTGAAGTTGACCTTGAGTTTTGCTCGAGTTTCAAATATAAATTTAGCTAGCTGTGATACTAGTAGATATCTACTACAAACATATGTGCATCTATAGCTAGATAGTTGTGGCAGATTTTACGCCGCATTGTGCCTAGTATTGATTGTCTCATATATATTCGATTAGGTATAACACGGAATCCGATTCCTATAAAATATAGCCAATTTTTTGCGATTCGATAAAAATAAGATAAAAAATATTAAATCTTCGTTTGAAGATTCTGCTTTTGTTTTTTTTTACGTAGTCAGTAACTTACTTACTAGTAAGAAATGATACTTAGAGTAAGAAGTAACCTCTATTATGGGTAACTCATAACGGTATACCAGCAGTAGACGGTTTTGTCGAAACGGTTTGTCGTCATTCCATACAGTACAGTAGTATGGAACGACGACGAACCATTTACCGAAAAACCTTTTTCCGACTACACGAATCACCAACATCGATCATTCTGGCTTAGCCCAAAGAAAAAGCTGATCACATTGCCTTATTATTCATAAAACTTACAATAGGTTTACAACTTTTGTTATCTATAAACGTGTATTTGTTACGCGAAATTCAAGGCTTCGAATAAGTTGGAACGTTCCATAAAACTTTAGTTATATAGATTTTTACATCGCTTAGAAGGATTTGTGATCAAATGCGACTATTATATTTAATTTTTATTTATTTAACTAAATACTTTTTAGTGAATTGAAAATAGAATTTCTGATTAAATGATTACCTATGTAATTATGTACATGACTTAATATTTAATACCGTGTTATTTACCTGCCAGGCAGCGGTTGAAGATCAATTAATAAATACTTGAATGAAAATAAGGAAAATGATGCAATTCAATCAAGTTCATACGCCGTAGGTATTTTGCGTGACGTTTCTCATCTATTAGATCACAATCTATTTGTTCTGATACCTATGCTTAGGAGTTGAACAAAGAACCCTTACTATGTAAAGAAACCATATTCATTTAATCGTTAATGAGATTTCGTGCTAAAGGCAAAATCTTGAATGTACAGTTTTTTATTGCAAATCATAAACGGTAAACAATATTGAATAAATAGCTAAAGGCCTATGTTTATTTTCTTACCAATCTGATGAACTAGAAAAAGACTGGTTCTAAAAATTTAAAAATATTTTTATTTGTACCAGGTATTTGTCATATTGATAAATCTGATTCAAATTCCAAATTGAGTGTAAATATTCTAAGAGTGGTTCTTTAGACGGTCGCTAAGCTGCTTTTTCTATATTTTTCCTCTTTATGATTTATAAGGAATAAACTGCAAAATCAAGATTTGCCCATATCATCAAATGTACTTCTAACCAGTGATTTTGTTTTTCTTTCTCGTTGTAAAATATTCTTTTATATTTGAGAATATAATTAAAAACAACAAATTAGGAATAAGTATGTAAGAGGAAATCTTAAAGTAGCAGCTATTATTGACAAATTGATAAGCGATAGGTTGGCGTGGTGTGGTCACATTATACGACGTGGTGGATACCATATCACAAGGAAAGAAATGAGTATAAGTGTGTTTGTACATCTGTACAACCAGATACAGAAGGGGCGGGCTAGGAAAGTATAGATCGATTGTGTAAATGATGATATGAGTGTGAATACAGAGTTGAGGAATGACAGAGATTTATGGAAGAAACGTACAAACTGGTGTTGATTCAGCGGCACACACGACTAAACTAAATTTAAAGAAGCCCCGTCTCTTTTCATCTTAGGTGGCCAGAAAGAGACGGCATGTTCTGCACCATAGTCAAAACAACTAAATTCACGTCAAATGTAGAAAATATAGGCGACTTTAGAACGCACTCACTTGTATCACCTCTAATACTGCCTGTACATTCCATATTTGACGTGATTGTTTTCTGTGGTTTAGAACGTGCCGTTTTTTTTTTGGCCACCTAAGATGAAAAGAGACAGGGCTTCTTTAAATTTAGTTAAGTCGTGGGTGCCGCTGAATCGCCACCACTGTATACTACTACTGTACTGTACTGACCCCACACGGAGTGGGATAAAGTGATGCAGAAGAAGAAGAAATAAAATCATCTCTTAAAACATTTTGCTTTATCTCCTAGTAACTCGGTATTTATTTTCCCTTCCTTTTTCTTATTACGCTAATTGTCTAACAAAACAATGGAATAGATAATAAAGAAGCTATCTTTACTTAAGTAATGTGGTTTTACGTCGGCTTCCTGAAAAACTCAGTAATTCCATACTAATCATAGTGGTAATGTCGCTGACTTATATTATGTTTACAGGCAGTGCTGGTAAAACGCTGTAATTGTTCTATGTAACAAAGGTACTCGTACTATTTCTACGTAATAATAAAACAACGCAATATGTAACGAATCAATTTTATAACATTTCTTTGACATTATTGTATTGCCTTTGTCGATAACAGTAAATTACATGGCACAATGCAAATATTTTTTGCATTACAAGGCTTTCAATTTGTATGTTCCTACGGTTAGAAGTACGTAAGTTACGAGTATATTTCATAAATTAACAGTAAAATTTCGCTGTGTAAAAATACATTGTTGACAACTGTAACACACAGGCCGACTTTACACTTAATCTTTTATATAAGTCCTTTAATTTTTGGAATATTCGTCGATATAACATTATATTTACTCTTCATGGTTCCTCTCAAAAATATCAGATAATGTCTGTTTTCGTGAGTGGCAGAACATGAGCTGAAATTGCATTTTTATAAAATAATATCTACTACATATTACTCTCTCACATTCTAAGCGATGTTAGACTTCATTGTCGGATTCTCAGTCATATTCTCGTCTTTATTAACTCGTGTACTAGGATCGTGTACATTCACCATAACATTTCTCAACTCCTTTATAACTTCTTCAACATTGACATCTGAAAATAAATTGCCATTGTCATCTTCTGTAAACGAATCTTCCCCGACCAATCGCTCTCTTAGAAAATTGTTCGCAAAATTTTCGAAAATCACTTGATCATTTTCAATGTTCTCTTCACAGCAGCGGTGGAAAAAGATATTTAGTACCGGTCGTCCCTGGATACAACTTAGAACAATGAATAAAACTAAAGTTACTAGAACGCAAAAAGTAACGAATCTCCACCACATAATTGGTTATTTTAAAGTTTCTTTATTCACTACAATACTTATTTGGTTTCACAGTCTCTAGAGGCACACAATCTTATTAAATGCAATTCATAGTTTTATGGTATTAAACTGTCTTGTAATTTAATCCAGAACAGTATCAATTCAGTTCTCTGAAAAGCTTCTATCTAACTGAAACATAAAGGTCACTTTTGCTGTCTCTTCTTGTGTCCTCGCGTTATTTATTCTAAAGCAGTCTTTTGTTTTAGGTTTTCTAATCAACACATTAATTAATTCGTATTCAAAAATATATTGATGCAATCTGGATTACGCACGATGTTTTTTCGCACCAGCGCTCTTTTTTCCATATTCATTGTTTTTTGGGAGTAATTATAAATCACTGATGATCTATGTCATAGGCTTCTTTGCAGAAGTAATTCCAACACTACTTTTCACGCACTTTTTAAAATATTTGTATTTCTAAGAGCATATATGTACATTTGTATGACAATTTGTATGAAGTTTGTATGAGTAAAATAGCTCGTATGAGCGACCGCAGCCGCCGGCGCGGTAATCACTATTGTTTTTAAATCGAACGCGGACGTAATGGTCTTCGATTGCTTTGTTCAGGCATTTGGGTCGCACAGACGAGCCACAAAGCGGTACTTAAAGTTCATAAAACTTTAATTAAATAGATCTACCGCTATTAGACGCATACATACATTAAAAACTTTAATTACTATTAAATTTTTATCGCATTTGCACTTTTAATCATATTCGATATTTCAATAATACCATAAAAAATGAATTTCTTTGAAATATGTGTCAAATTGATGTCTTATAATGCCTGCAAAAAAATTACTGAATAACTAAACATTCATGAGCATTGGGGTAAGCCCTACCCTTCGTACTATCAATATGTCACTTAAACAAAACCCACTGGTTGGTACTCGCTATTTTTCTGTAGAAGAAGTTGTGTCTTGCGTCAACGTTACAATCTGTGTTTTGTACTTGAAAATCCTTAAATTACGAATTGTCTATTTTTATATTTGCTTATATATTATTTATTAAACGAACTAGTTCAGTTGTCATTACACTGCGTTATGGTTGTGTTATTTCTCTAGTACCAATGTCGCACAATCAAAGACGTGTTATAAACTTCTTTTTGTTATCCGTGAACTTAATGAAACGAAAATTATATTTAAATTATTATATTTTTATTTTATTAAAATTATATTTAAATTATTATTAAATTATATTTTTTGTTTTAAAAATAAATAAATAATAAATATAAGGACTTATTTCACACACGGCTGGTTAACCCCATACAGAACCAATTCTAGTTCATATTATGTTTGCTAACAAAACTGTTATACTACATATACACACATAATAATATATACATCCACAGCCATCAAATTCAGTTCAGCACAAAAACGTTGGCCGTGCCGCGAATTGAATCCAGAACCTTCTGATTGGCAGTCCGGCATGGTAACCATTAAGCCAACGAGGTCGTCAAAACGAAGCAACTTTAAGTCGCCCGTCTGCCACTGAATTTCTATAGCCGTGTCAGTTTCCATTGAGCGTTGATGCATGGTGTCTACATCCATTCGTATGCAGATTTTAACGTGAATACTTGACTCACACTTGCCTTTGAAACTACAACCTACTTGCTTGGAAAAATGACTCCATCGACATATCATTTACATCTAAATGTCCAGTGAGCTTAGTGATGAATCCTTTTATTTGCTACAACTAGCGTGTCTTTGTGTAAATAAGAAGTTTTGTGAAAAATTACAAGTTAAATGTTCTTTTTTCTAAACGACAAAATGTGATATATTTGCGGTATATAGTATAATTTTGAGACAATTTCAGTAATGCCAGTGGAAGTGGAATTAAAAAAGAGATTTGCTTTTCAGTATAGGATTTGTAAATCGTAATTTCTTATGAAGGAAAGAGTAGAGATGACGGCTGATAGTAGAAAGTAGAAGATATAATTTTTCACTATGATACTTCAACTAGTGATAATGAAAAGGCAGAGAAAAAACAGAAGAAGAACTAGATCTTTTGCTTCAAATATATTTTTTTATCTGTAAATTAAATATGCTAAAAGCTGACTGTAGCGCTGATTAATGTAGTTTTCTGTAGAATTTCTTAGCTCCTTTACTGAAAAGAACCTTTTTTTAAATCCACTTCAACTGGCATAAATAAAATTATCTCAAAACTATACCCATTTCTCCCATATAATCTGATAATTATCAGATTATGGCAAGAGAGCTTAACACAAGATCATTAATGAGCGCTATAAAGACTCTTTATTGACTAAATAAGCCTACAATTTGACATGAATCCGATTAGGATAGTCGACATTTCGATAATTAATCGTGTAACCGGATTATAGTCCTTGGACGAGTGAACACCAGCGGCATTTATAAATAGCTGTGGATTAATTTAACCATCATTTCATCAAAGATATAAATTTACATTCGATTTTTAATTAATAGTTTAACAACAATCGATATTTAGCATGTTTTAAATTTGAATAATGTTATACATAATCTTTGGCTCTGTCATATTTGTTAGAACTAATTATTATTAAATCTATTTTTATCTGTTGCCAAATAAAATAGGCAAGAGATAATACAAAACTCATAAATAATGTGTCAATACAAATGACTACTTACTACTACTACTACTTAAATACTTAAATTAAACTTTTGTTTATGTAAAAAAAAAACAGACGAATGGAAAATTGGCCAGAGTTAGAGTTAGTTAGAGTTCACTCGCTTCGCTCTCTCTTATAATAACAATCATACCTTTACGGCTTCCATAAACTTATACTTTTTTACACTGTTTTGTACCTACGAGACAGTTACATTGATACAAGACGAAAACGGCATATTCGCTAAAACTTACTTGTACCTATACTAGTGGATTGTCACGCGTTAAACTCTCACTACACGTGTACTCAAACAATATACTGTACAGCGATTAAGTCAGTAAGGAGGTAGGTAGATATAGGAAGACCACGCTACTAATAGTAGCACGTAAAACCCTACGAGTCGTATAGAGTATAGATGGATTGATTAAATCAGTCACATAAAACAATAACTTATTATGCAACTCGCGCTCGCAACGTGCCGCCCTTGGAATTTGCATACAGATGGAATTTCTATAGTTTTGTACGTCTCAAGATGAGATGGTGGTATTAGATTAAAATTGCTCTTACGAAGAAAGACGAAGAAAATGAGACTGCGTTTGTATATTTACGAAATTGTCCCAACAAATTGTTTCAAACCACTTACTGTATATATTTCAGTGACTTGGCGTATTATGCATATCGTAGATAATACTCGTATATTTATTAAAATTATTCGTAGTCATATTTGACTTTTAAGTTTTTTATAATAAAATCATATAAAGAAACTAGCTGACCCGGCAAACGTTGTTTTGCCTTAATAATTATTTCTAAATATACAGTAGCCGATTCTCAGACCTACTGAATACGCAAATAAAATTTGGAAAAAATCGGTCAAGCCGTTTCGGAGGAGTACGGTAACAAACACTGTGACACGGAAATTTTATATATAAGAATATATTCTTTTTTTAAACCTAAAAATCAGCGTGTTTCTGGCAGTGATGACATGGCCCAAGCTACCGGCGGTATGAACTACAGGAACAGGAACCTCTGGACAATGCGCGCCGTGTCGAGTATGACAATTTTCTGTATTCGACCCTTGATCCATCCATCTAGAGAGAGCCTCTTGAGATGTTGGTCGAAGATCTTCGCTATTTTCTTATCAAAATGATAAGTGTGTATGTATAATGATAAGTGTGTGTAGCCTGGAAAACTAAAAAACTTCCTAAATGATATCAGCTACGTGATTCATAATAATGCCATTAAAATCCACGAATGATGATAGTTAGTAAATGATGTATTGTAAAAGATGTACTCGTATCTATCTATAATGGCAAACAATCGCAATATACAGGTTAACATAGAGCAAGTAAGACTTTAGAGATATTATATAAAATTTAGAGATAATAAAAAGTATTCTGACTTTTCTTGTCATATTTTTTACAATAAATAAATAAATATTTTATTGGGTTTAACCTATTCGAAAACACGTTTTCACCTTCACAATGACACTAGACACACCTTAATGACAATATATACATAAGAAATAAAATTAATACTTACACACGTATTCTCATAAAAAAGCCAAACTTGGGATTCATTGTTGCCTGTTGAAACATAATTAATTATAATCACCAACAATCTAGATCTAAACCTGACATTCAACACTAAATCGGCAACATCTAATAAATAAATTCAAATTGCCAAATGTGACCGCATCAATGGCATATTGCGTAAAAATCTAGAAAGATATTGTATAAAAGATTAACATGAGTTCCTCAATCATCAGTTGACTAGTCAAAGATGAAGAGTGTAGTGAGTTTTGTTTGCTTCTTGGCAGCTGCGTCTGCGCAATTTGAGCAATACGACCCGTCCAGATACGTCACTCCGGGTCCCGTTGTCAATCGGCCAATATCAAGCGAGAGTGCTGCTCAGACCACCAACTCTTTTAACGAGATTAACCCGGATGGCAGTTTCAAATACGGCTTCAACACTGATAATGGAATTGCTGCTGAAGCTCAAGGTACATGAGTTATGTTTTAGCTATTTACCATACCGACTCATCAGGTCTCTTCTAACTTTCTAGTCTTCTTCTTTGTATGCTAAGTGGCCAAGCTCAAAAAAATCTATTCGTAATGGATGTCATTCTTAATACAAATAGCATCCATTGCGAATGGCTTTTTTTGGCTGGTGTCAAAAGTTCACATTCCACCCGAAGGCCTCTGACTTGGTGGTTCTAAAACTACCAGCCGAGACCTACAATTAAAAATGTCATCCGAGCCACTTTAGCGTGCAGATAAAAATGCCGCTTTTTAAACGACAGTCTTCTGCATGGTCACCCATCCAAAAGTGACCGGTACTACCGTTGCTTAACCTCGATGATCATGTCAGTTCACTTAAGTAAGCCAAGCTAAAGGCGCTTGAACTTTCTAGTCATCTAACAGCTTAGATCATCATCTATATCTACAAATAGCCTTGCCACACATTTATTGGTCAGATTTGTGATTTAGTCATCTTAGCCACGTGGGGGTTTATTATGCAATTGAATTATTAGCTGACTAATCTAATTTTATTGTTTATACTAACATTTTATTAATCATAATACCTTATATTGAAGAACTGGCTGATCTTCCTGCAATAATTGTACTAAACCAGAGAGTGTAACTGTTTACTGTAACACAGGCTTTATTCCGGATCATAGATCCATTATCTTAAAAAAAACACACTTCTTAAATGTATTAAATATAGACTAAATAACAAATTAGGTGATGGGCGTATGATACGCTCTCTACCTGCGATGTAAAAAACCATAGCTGTATCTTAGTTGAATATAGATTTTTTACTGAGTGCTCAATTTATAATGCGGTAATTTTAATAAAATTTTCAGTTAATAGTAACTGCAATACTATAACAATACTCAACCATTTTCTCCTCCCAGGTACACCAAAAGTCTTCAACACAAACCCACCCGTAGCCCCGGCAGTTCACAGTGGAGTGTTTTCGTGGTACGCTCCCGATGGCACACCTGTCAGGATCACCTACATAGCTGACGAGAACGGATACCAGCCTAGTGGAGACAGTATCCCCACTCCCCCACCAATCCCTATCGCCATTCAGAAATCTCTAGAATACATCGCAAGAAACCCTCAACCTCAATACCAAAGTCCCCAGCAACAGTATCAAAATATTCAGCCTCAGTTCCAAAACGGACAATATCAGCAGCAGAAGTAATTTTGTTTAACTGTTTGTCTTCAAATTAAACGTAAGTAGGATTTTAAAAGAAATAAATAAAATTATTGATTGACTTTAAATATTTTTTTTCTCTTTTATTCTTATTCAAATACCTTTCTATATCGTATCGTATATAGACCTTAACATTGGGCATTTGGCACGTTTTTTTACACTATTTGGGTTTGCGCTTGATCACAATTCACCCTAAAGTAAGCGATATTATGATCTAAGATGGAGCGCGCTTGCTCAGAAAAAAACTAACTCACTCTTGCTTTGACAACTGTTTTCGGGGAACAGGGAGCTTTTTTAATAAAATACATGCATATTCAATATCTAACAATCATACATATGAACTGTATTTTTTCTGTAACGCACTCGCGGTTGGACACAGCCAACGCTTACGTTACCCTTTGTTACGATGGTGTAACAAAGGGTAACAAATTCTTTTGCTTGTTTCACTGGATTGTGAGTCAATCAGTAATCGAATAAAATGTATGACTCGTGATCACTATAAGGACTATAACGACCTCGGTAGCGTAATGGTTGCCATGTCGGCTCTCAAACAGGGGGCACCGGATTCGATTCCCGATGGTCAATATCTTTGTGAAGAGCTTAATTTGGCGGTCGATCCGGATATTAAATAAGTATCGATATGTATATTTATGTATGTATATCTATAGTATATCAGTTATGTTAGCAACCATAATAGAAACTAGAAATAGTTTAGTTTGGGGCTAACCAATCGTGTGTGAAATGTGTCAAAAATAAAAAGTTAAATATAAGACTGTAGAAAATAATAATACCTTGTATAAGAATCTAAAAGTATAAGTCTAAATATTAATAATACAACTTTAAAAAAAGCTGCTAAAAACGGTATTGTGACTAACACAGAAGGTATTGTGAAATGACCTAGATTTCTACAGAAATATCATCTATAAATAAATCAAAATAAGTTTCAATTCTATTTTTGACCTTGCTATATAAAGCAATGTTTTATTTGAATTGTAAATTGCCTGGCTAGATTAAAGCTTTTATTTTTTAGGTAATCATGTTTTAGTCACCGTAAAGAATTATAATCAAAGAAAGCTTAAGTTTAACCACCAATATGACCCAACTATTATTGTAGTTAATCCAGTATTTTTACTTAGTACTAATATACTACGAGTAGTTGAGTTCGTAGTTGACGATAACGATAATATTTTTATATTTTTCGAAGCAAAAAATTCCTACGAAGTATTAGAAGAAAACTAAAATCATGAACAAAATTGGTATAGTTCGTTCTCACCTATAACACTGATCGTAAATAAAGCAAAATAAAATTGATACTTCCTTTTCATAGTTACACTATAGTGAACGGATCTTCTAAATCAACGCACTATTTATGTACATAGCATAAGCAGCCCAATAAACGTTCCCACTGTTGGAAATCGGAGCCTCTCTCTCAGTGGGAGAGAGTTATAGGCCATAATATAATAATTGTTGCGCCTGTAGCTCGGCTAGCCAAGGTGATCTGACGCGATCATCGTACCAAAGCAACGGTCGGTGCAGATGGTGTTTGGACGGGGGCACAAAACTGATTTCCAAGCTATCGTGAAGTAAAAACAACATTAATTGTACAAATATTTACTCAATATTCTCCATGATCCATTCCCCATACGCTCTAAGGTCAGTGAACCACACCTCCTTGCTATAGCACAGACCTCTGTCTGTAGTGTCTCCAGACCTGATGCCGTAGAGTTGCCAGGCAGACTGGTAGCCTGCGAAGATACCGCCGTAGCTCGGGCAGAGAGCCACGTCTGGAACAATAAAGAATGAGTGTGATCTAAACGTTAAGGCGAAAGACAAGGGCAAAGTCTTGATTTTACCATATTTTCGCTTTAAATCATACGAATATGAGCTAAGTGATCAAGCTCTGGTGTCCAAAGTTTTTAAGCCACCTCAAGGCTTGGCTAACGACTGCTTTTGCTAAGACTAACAGCCGATACCTACAATTTAACGTATCATCTGACCCTTGGTAGCGACTTTAAAAATGTCACTCTTTTTAAATGACTTATCATCATGTTTACTGTCACATATCCAAAGAATATCCGTATCGACACCTTAACCTCGATGATCGCGTCGGATTACCTTAGTTAGCTGAGTGACAGGCGCTACTAGTATTTTAGTGTATTAATAGCGTAATTTTACTCCTCACAGCAGGTAAAGTAAAAGGCTTAACGAAGAATTAAGACACTTACTGAGTCCATATGTGGCGCAAAACATATCGACGCTAACTTTATCGCTCTTGCAAGCTTTATTGTTTTCAAGGGCAACTGGCACCAGGTCACCTTGAGGGTTCCAAGCAGTGGTCTGGAAATATCATGCAAATTCAGTTAATAAACTTATATCTCTAATAAGAATAAGAATATATTTATTGCATAACTGTGTACAAAGACGAGATCTTAAAATAGTGATTAGGTTACAACAGTCTTGTTCTTAAAGAACATAAAATAACAACTGTCTATTAATAAAAACATAATAATTTACATTTTTATTAACTATACATAACTATACAGAGAAGGCCCCGAGTTCCAGCAGTGGGAACTATAGTGGGCTGACCTATAGACTCAGACGTTACTTTGCGGAAATCCTTTATTTGTAGATTAAGAAAACCTTAACTATTTAGTTACTCATCACAGCGAAAGTACACTAAATATTTAAGATTTTCAGGCATCTTAATTCCAACTTTTCGATGTCAGGAATCTGTCAATGTATATGTCTTATCACACGACATCTAGTTTTGAAAATTAGAACTAGCTCGTTTAGTAAAAAAATCGATATGAATTCACTTTATTAATGGCGATTATAAGGCCGCCATTTTTGGCACAAGTTATAAGTGGCTGATATAAGTGTGATAATAAAGATTTTGTATTAAAAAATATAAATAAAGAAATTAAGCATCTCTTGCCCGTGGAGATTTTCCCAGTAACCTCGACCAAATTCAGATACTACAGCCACCATAAAAACTGGTAAGTTACTAGAAGTTCTGACATATATTTTCTAGCTACTTACATATGATTTGTCCACCTCTTCGGTATTTTCCCCTATAACAGCGGGTTGTATTATTTCGTTGAAGTTCACTGTGTTCTCGAACACCAGGAGAGCCAGGTCGTTAGCAATCTTGCCATCCTCGTTTGTGAAGTTCTCGTGGGTTATAACTTGTTTTACCTATGTAAAAAGACAAAATTTAAATGAAACTACAAACAAAAAGGCATATTGTTGGGTACAAAAAACTACATTCTTTGTATATTTTGGCTCTAGCTGTGAAAGTAGGCGTAAGCCCGTGCCTTGGTAGGTAAATTTATTGCAGCTTAACGTATTATACGAAATAATTTTATACTTGATTCGACTACACACAATTATTTAAGACTTGGTTTACAATTTTTACAGCAAAAAAAAATATCACGGTCAGTGGGATTCGACCTCGCGTCTCTGCGACTCTCCGCGGCTCAGCGGGCCGAGAGACGCGAGAGACTGAGCCGCTCCAAGCAGCTAAGCTTTCTTAATTCTATTTACAGACAGAAATAAGTTGTTATAATACAGAATAACTTTAATACTACATAAATAAATTAACATTTTTAATATAATCTGCCAATCATGTTTTTATTATTGCATTAATAATTATTAAATGTGTGTTCCTTCTCTTTTAACGGCTTCTTGAGACTAATAGCTTTTAATATTAACTACAAAGCCTGTTATCCTGAAATCTGTAGTCATAGCAAAAAAGTTGGTTTTTGAATTTTATTCGTAATTAGATTTGGTCTAAGAGCCCGTGAAGATCGTCCTTCACCGATCTGATAACCAGATGAGACGTATTTTTTATGAAGTATTTTTTATAAACAAATATGCCTAAAATTGCTTGCCTATCGAAAAGTGCTCATGGGTTTTTTTTTTTTGCGCATGCTCGTTTATAGTCAAATGATAATTTAGCTACAATTATCCAAAATAAAAATAGCATTCTAACTGTTCAAAATCGTTGTTACTCATATGAAGCGCATCAAAATCGAATGAGTCATCTATTTTGACTTACCTGTTTACACCTGCTTGCCAGGTAGTTATACACTGAAATGAGTAGGCTAGCATACCGAGGCATATTCTGTGTATTAAAAACTATCAGTGAAATAAATTTCATTTGGTTATCAAAAGTATGAAGGTGATGAAAAAAAAATCAATAAAAGTTTATTTAATTAAAAATAGCCATGAGCACTTTTCGATGGGCAAGCAATTTTAGGCACATTTGTTCATAAAAAATATTTAATAAAAAATACGTCTCATCTGGTTATCAGATCGGTGAAGGACGATCTTCACGGGCTCTTCTACTAATTTGAGAGTTTAGATATCATAAATACAAAGATTTAAGAAATTTATGCATAAATACTCGTACTTCAGAAAAGGCAAAAACCCTAATACTAATGATTAATTTTACCTTAACAGCCTGTTCCTTATCAACCATTGAGAGCAATGATCTCTTTCCAAGAATCACCAGAATACTGTCAGGGTCCACCGTGGAGTTACCTTGGATCACACATCTCGCAGCTGAAAATGAAACATAAAACTATTAAGATAAGTTTCCACTTTTTGCAGTAAATCTTTTTATAATTTTTACGTTTATCTACTGTTCAATTTCACTGACAACAAAAAAGAGAAATTCCATTTAAAGGTCTAGAAATGTTAAGCCTGTCCAAAAATCTAGAACAATCACAAAAAGGGCGACAACGTACTCAGTGCTTATTACAAAAGCTTAAAAAGAATTCGAATGTTTTAGCGACTTTTTATTATCTCAAAAATATCGGTCTAGACTAAAAACAATACCTAGGAACGTCTGTAAGTGCGAACACAAAAGGGCAGGTAAAAAAATGCTGAGAAACAATCGGTCCACCTCTCAACCGAGATTGTTCTTTAGAAAACAGGGGCGAAGAAATTAAAGTGACGACAAAAGGGGGCGGATTTTTTGGGTTCCGTGACATATTTCTCAAAGACTTTTTTAAAAATAAGCGAAAACACATAATGGTTCATGTTACCCATTTTGATAATACATACGAGTATACTACAAGTGACAAGGAATTTCCTGTTTAACTTGTAGGCTTACTTCTAATTTTGGCCTGCCAAAATAAATATAGATGCGTACTTTTATGTGCTATCTACTATATACATATGTATATATGTTCCCGTCCTTAATATCGTCAGCTAGCAAAAATCAAACCTTCACTTTTTTTCTCGTAACAACTGACTAACGAAGCGATACTTTCAAACCTTTTTAATATTAAGAACACGTCTTATAAATAGATACTTCGTATATCCTCCAGCTATTTAGGGCTTAGAATAATCAAGTGGATCCTGAAAGCATGTCCTATTATTTATTCTCTGCTAAGAGCAGGAATCCAGGTATCTCTCTAGGCGCTCAACTTAGCTTTCCTTGAGGTTTTGAACTAAATGCTTCCAATGTTGAATTCGAAATTCAATAGGTACGAACTATTTATTACGTACAATTAGTTAGTATAATTAAGCGTTTGTTAGTAGCAAAATTTATATTAGTTCTTTGGCAAAGATATTGTTACTAGCATACATAATGAGTGAGCTATAAAAATAAATAGTAGGTTATCAAATATTTTTGTCATTGACATTTTCCGTGCTTTATAACATATCAATCATAGTTTATAGCTATATATTAAAAAAAAACGTGGTTAAATAATAAATATGTTTCATATAATTGGACAATCTCTTGTCCTTGTAATAGTAGCATTAATTGTTGATGGAACCTACGAGTACGTATGTAATTGTTATGGTTTATCTTAGAGCAGAGCAGGTGTTAAAATCAGAAAATAATATTTTTTATAATAAAAATTATTAGTATAATTTTTTTATATGATTGCGTATTTATTTATAGCTAGCTGCGCCCAGCGGTCTTACTCGCGTTATTCCGAGATAAAAAGTTGCCTATCTGTTAATCCAGAGTCTAAGCTATCTATTTCATCAAAATCGGCTAAGCCGTTTGAGCGTGAAGAAGTAACAAACATACACACACACACACAAACTTTCGCATTTATTATATTAGAAGGATAAACATCAAATTTCCTACGGAAATAATGAAATAATTAACACACATTATTTCATGAAAAAGGCATGAAAAGGGCCATAACTAGTAATTGTTATAATTTTATACGGAACCCTCTACGCCTATCTCAGTATTCCCCGGGCACCTTTCTCGACGGTAGCTAATGCGATTAGCGACCTCGCTCCCGCAATCACTGCAACTACGAACTGCTGTCTAAAGACCAATAAATATACAGAAGGACAGTTACATTATATAATTGTATTAATTACCAACATTGAAATGGATGGCATCACATTTATTGTGGTAAATTAGAGTAATACATACTAAATTAATATTTAATATTTCAAAGTTCAAGTTATATTTCAAATCATGTATATTATATAATACTAGCTGACCCGGCAAACGTTGTTTTGCCTTATTAATTATTTTGATTCTAGTTTCTAGACAAATTCTAGTATAATTAAAATGTTACTTACTTATTATAAGTGTGTATAGTATATGCGTGAAATGGGTATGGAGCGCTATGAACAAACGTTAAGGAAATATAAAAATAACAAACGCCAAAAATTATTATGTTTAAGTTTTTATAGTTTATTACCTAAAATTACATATCACATATTAATTACGACAGGAACAATAACAAACAACATCAATCTTTTAATGCTATAGTGTGAACCTTATCCATAGCACCAATTGCCTCTTTTGAATGAGCATTATATTCAATATTGGAATGCTAGACGCAATAAAAATCATTTTAAAACAAATAACCGATTCCAAAACCATATCTATTTAATAGTGTCTATTTTAACAAACTTTAATTTGTTCTTCTTAGATGGCACCGACGCCAAGATTACAGGATAAATAAAACTTGAAAATAGCATTTTTATAAGTAAATCGAATAAAGCCTTCGATAGTACATATGTGTAGGCATAAAATTATTTTTCGCTTTTTAGATACAGTTAAAATTTATAAATGTAGGTATGATTTTGAAGTCTGTTATTTGTATAATACAATTTCATTGTAAAATTTTTAAGGTTAGTAATGATATTTTTCCTAAGTTTTAGGTATTGAAAATTTTTTAGCGATTCCTTTCGAGCCGTTACCAAATAAATTACATAATTTTTGTAGTGTCATAAACTATGACTCAAAACGTCATAGGACCAATCGCGAGCGAAGCGAGGTGGATGCGAGCGCAGCGAGCTATGCGCGAGCGAAGCGAGCGCGAAAAGTTTTAGCATAATATTTGTTCTAGCCGTTTGAGCATAAAGAAGTCCAAAGCAGAACAAATTACATAATATTTGTAGTGTCGTAAGCTATGACCCAAAACGTCCTAGGACCAATCGACAGTGAATCGTGCCGGATGCGAGCACAGCGATCTATGCGCGAGCGAAGCGAGCGCGAAAATTTTTAGTATATTTGTTTGAGCCGTTTGAGCATAAAGAAGTCCAAAGCAGAACAAATAACATAATATTTGTAGTGTCGTAAGCTATGACTCAAAACGTCCTAGGACCAATCGCGATCGAAGCGAGCCGGATGCGAGCGCAGCGAGCTATGCGCGAGCGTAGCGAGCGCGAAAATTTTTAGCATATTTGTTTGAGCCGTTTGAGCATAAAGAAGTCCAAAGCAGAACAAATTACATAATATTTGTAGTGTCGTAAGCTATGACCCAAAACGTCCTAGGACCAATCGCGAGCAAAGCGAGCCGGATGCGAGCGCAGCGAGCTATGCGCGAGCGAAGCGAGCGCGAAAATTTTTAGCATATTTGTTTGAGCCGTTTGAACATAAAGAAGTCCAAAGCAGAACAAATTACATAATATTTGTAGTGTCGTAAGCTATGACCCAAAACATTCTAGGACCAACCGCGAGCGAAGCGAGCCGGTTGCGAGCGCAGCGAGCTATGCGCGAGCGAAGCGAGCGCGAAAATTTTTAGCATATTTGTTTGAGCCGTTTGAGCATAAAGAAGTCCAAAGCAGAACAAATTACATAATATTTGTAGTGTCGTAAGCTATGACCCAAAACGTCCTAGATCCAAACGCGAGCGAAGCGAGCCGGTTGCGAGCGCAGCGAGCTATGCGCGAGCGAAGCGAGCGCGAAAATTTTTAGCATATTTGTTTGAGCCGTTTGAGCATAAAGAAGTCCAAAGCAGAACAAATTACATAATATTTGTAGTGTCGTAAGCTATGACCCAAAACGTCCTAGGACCAATCGCGAGCAAAGTGAGCCGGATGCGAGCGCAGCGAGCTATGCGCGAGCGAAGCGAGCGCGAAAATTTTTAGCATATTTGTTTGAGCCGTTTGAGCATAAAGAAGTCCAAAGCAGAACAAATTACATAATATTTGTAGTGTCGTAAGCTATGACCCAAAACATCCTAGGACCAACCGCGAGCGAAGCGAGCCGGTTGCGAGCGCAGCGAGCTATACGCGAGCGAAGCGAGCGCGAAAATTTTTAGCATATTTGTTTGAGCCGTTTGAGCATAAAGAAGTCCAATGCAGAACAAATTACATAATATTTGTAGTGTCGTAAGCTATGACCCAAAACGTCCTAGGACCAATCGCGAGCAAAGTGAGCCGGATGCGAGCGCAGCGAGCTATGCGCGAGCGAAGCGAGCGCGAAAATTTTTAGCATATTTGTTTGAGCCGTTTGAGCATAAAGAAGTCCAAAGCAGAACAAATTTAATTTCATAATATTTGAAGTGTCATCAACTTATTACTTACTATTACTACTTATATACTTATATTACTATTAAGAACTAAGTGATCAGGTTCATATAAGTTATGGTGTCGAGAGTTTTTTAAGCTCCTTCCTTAGTTTAACGACTGTTTGTACTAAAAGGACCTACAATTTAACGTATAATCCGATCCACAGTAGCGCACAGATAAAAATACATTTTTTTACAACAGGCATGTGCAGGAGAGGTTATACAATAAAGCGACTTACACGCGGGTGGAGCCGCGGGCAACAGCTAGTAGTTCATAAGAGGGTTACATTGAGATAGCAAAATGATAATTGTAAACAATACTACTACATACGATACATAAACAATAACGAAGGTCGAAATTTGTGTAAACAGTGAGAGTAGAAGTCTTTAAGTCTTTGAAGAAGAATTTTGTGAGTGAAACAGGAGAACGACTTCAGTCTATGGCTATATCTATTCACTCACCAGTAAAGTAAAGGCGCGGCAAATTTTAAGTATTTAAGATTGGTAATACTAAGCATATGTATATCAGGTGTAGTTTTGTGAGTTATTTTCTTCAAAGAAAAGACCCTTATCACTTAGGGGTAAAAACGTTACACAGTAGCCGATTCTCATACCTACTGAATACGTATATGAAATTTGGTAAAGATCAGTCAATCCGTTTCGGAGGAGTACGGTAACAAACACTGTGACACGGAAATTTACTAAAATGGACATAAAAAAATAGGGGTTGATGATAAAAAAGTAAAAATTTAGGGTTGTATGTATTTTTGAATTTCGTATCATAAAAAAATAAAAAATAAAAATTTTGTCAAAAAAATGAAAAAAAAATTTGAGGGGTGGACCACCCTTATTATTTAGGGGTGTGAAAAATAGATGTTAGCCGATTCTCAGACCTACTCAATATGCTTACCAAATTTCAGAGGAATCGGTCAAGCCGTTTCGGAGGAGTATCGAGACTAACATTGTGACACGAGAATTTTATATATAAGATTATATTATATTATTACAATTAAAAAATAATAACTAAACCACTAACAAAACGGCCACTCCGGACAGAACCTGACGCAAAGGTACCCATAACGCTCGTGGCTTTGCCGCGTTGTATTTTTTTGCTTAAAAATATTGTTCAAGGTTAATTAAGACTATCATTTCGCCACTGACGAAAGTAGCAAACGTTGCTGTTTCTGCATCTTGCCATACTTTTTTACTGTTAAAGAATGATAACGCTATTAATATAGAATATCATTTGTGTCAAAGACTTTTATTGCTGATAAATTCGTGACAGCTTTAGCTCAGCTACTAGACTAAAACCATGATAAGCTCACAACATCGTCAAGAACCTTTGGAAATGCACCTGTGCTTTTAATAAAAAAAGAACTGATAATAACTAAGTAATACCTAGTTTAAGTTTCTATTATTTTTTAATCCTTTATTACATTAAATTAATACCAGGCAAACATAATTTTATTAATCTTGACAATTACAATTACGTTACAATAATATTTCAAATTAAAAACTGGCAAAAACTAGAAAAAGCTTTATTAATAATAGCTTACATCAGAATTCTGTTGTATGCACATTGTACAACATTCTACGTATATGTAAAAGTGAATTTTAAAGATATCTATCTGCACCTTTTTAATCTGTGTCAAGACCCTGGTAGCCAGTAATGAAATTATTTCTTACCTGTGTCTCTAACAAGGAGTCTTATTAGAATGTCATCTCAAGCCGTAACAAGACCTTTCACTTCTCTGCTAACGAATTAGAATTTTATAGAACATTCACAAAAACAAAACATCCGTAAGGTATTCTTTTATTTTATATAATAAGCATATTTTTTTTATTTGGCCTAGACCCATGTTTTCAATAAATAAATATATATTACGACACATTTCACACACGGCTGGTTAACCCCATACTAAACCATTTCTAGTTTGTTTTACGGTTGCTAACACATCTGATATACTACATATACATACATAAATACTTTTTATCGATATTACATATTGAATTTTACATATTGAACACCCAGACCGACAGCCAACAAATTTAGTTCATCACAAAGACGTTGCTCCTGCCGGGAATCGAACCTGGGTACCTCTGGTTGGTACTCCAGCATGTTAACCTTTACGCCAACGAGGTTATCAATATATAATACCCATGTTTATAATATTATCTTTATGACCATTCAGCTGCTGTAGCATCAACGCTTAATGAACGCTACGTGAAAGATGCATTTCAAAACTAGTATATTGATTCTGAACTGGTCACATATAATGTGTTTCCCAATATAGTATGATTCTCGCTTCTACTAAACTTTCACCATACTGACTAATTTAAAATTATTATGGCAAAAAAAAATTAAATATTCTCATTATTATATGAAGAGTAAGACGTCAGTCTTTCAGAGCAGTAGAAGAGACAAGCGATGTTCAACGAACAGTTCCTGATCAACAGTGAGTGGATTGCTCATGATTGTGGACGTTCATGGAACAGATTTAAAGAAGATGGATGGAACGTCGAATAACACCCATTGCTCTAAAAACCTCTCGGGATTTTTGTGGTTTTACGCGATAGGATATCGGAAAATTATCATAAGGCAGCCAACTAGCCCGATGGTCAGATGACATCGTTAGGCACGTTAGAAAGAGTTGGTGGAAACTGGCTGAGACCGTACTAGGTATATGGCGTGGTGAAGAGGAGGCCTATACCCAGCAGTGATGATAATGATGACTACCGTATACTCGTACGAGTTGTATATCATTGAGGTTCTACTACGAAGTACTAGTTATTATTCTGTGGTTCTACATTAAATAACATGCGTTTCTCTCAATATCTTTAAGCCTTTTTTGGTTTCATGTTAGATCGGTAAATTATGCATTTTCATCTATGCCAAGCCATATACCATAATATGTAAATGATATGCACGCTTACAATATGAAATTGAAACTTTGGCTCATTCATAGAGCGTTTTTTTTCTGATGAATTAATTCCTCATATTAAGTACCTAATTGACTGATTTTTTTTAATTGTATTTTACCATGAATTGTAAATTTTATTATTTAATCATTTCGTTATTATTTAAATGAGATACCGTATATTGTACTTGGTGTAAATAATGACATGTAATGTATAATTCTGACATGTGATAATTCTAATTATCAATAAATTAATTATGAACCATAAAAGTACATCTCTTATTAGATTCTATCATAGCTTATCGCCACTTCTTCCGTTGCTACGAGTATATTGGTTACGTAACATGACAACGCTAAACATAGAAAAGTTCTAAAGCTTAAGCGTATAAAACAGAAGTTAAGATTTTACCTAAGTTTAAAAAAATGCTCCAGTGATTTTTTTTGGGTATATTCGACACATTGTCTCATTTTGTTACTAAAACTAATTCTGTAATTTTTTAAGTGAATTTGACATGACAACGCTAAACCTATAAAATTTTTACATATATCTAAGCGTATAAAACAGAAGTTCTTAGATTTCACCTAAGTTTAAAACGCTCCAGTGAGGATTTCGCGTATATTCGACACATTGTCTCATTCTGTAACACTAATTCTGTATTTTTAAATGTTTGAGCAAACGTCGCCTGAGAATTTGACGGAAGGTTTTTCCGCGCGTCAGGCCGTTTACTTTGAGTTAAGGCCCTTTAAGGCCCGTCTCTTAAGATCTGCGCCTAACAAGGCCTGTGCTTGAAAATTTTGCGCTTTGTTGAATTTGTTTGAATTATCCTGTCAAATAATGAGGAGCAAAAGGTGAAGTGCTGAGCTTTGTTATCGGTGTAAAGTTCTAAGAATTTTAAATGGAATATCTAAGAGCATATTTGAAATGGCCATTGATATGGATTTCGGACTTATATGATAATATTTTCTGGGTCTTACGTTTAGAGAGGTAGAATTTTAGGAACATGTGTTTGTAGTAAAGACTTAATTTTAGACTAAATACATCCATTCTCGGCTTGAATAAAATATTAAGTAAATTAAGCAGATCTTCGAACAGTAGATCTTTATAATTATATACATACATACAATCAACATAATGGAAACATTAAACTATATATTTAAACAGGTCTAACCATTAAGATGTACAGGGTAAATATATTTTTTGATTTTGTTATTATGAAATATTTATTGAAGAAAAAAATATATTCTCTTGTAATCCGTGAGCTAAGGGATGAGCCTCTTGGTCATTCGTTTTAACCTCTTGATATTTTTCTTTCTCTGATCTTATTGTCTTTAAGACTAAGACGGTGACGTAATTTCGCATTTATTTAAATAGAAATAAGTAAGAATATCGTCTCACCGGTGACCAAAGCCTGCTCGTTAAGTAGAGCTCCATCACAGAAGTATTCAAACTGGTTACTCTTGCTATCGTTCTTGATGAATATCGAGGTGATCCACGGGAAGACTTCCCTCACGTCAGTTGAGTTGTCGATCTGGAATGTAAAAAATTAGATAGATAGATAGATAGAAAATTCTTTACTGTACACATTCATTAAATTTAAAAGAAGAAAAAGAAAGGGCTTACATATCAGTGTGTCACAATTGAAAATCAGTGGATTACTTTTAATATATTTCACCGCCGATTATAATGGATTTATATGTGTTCTGGATAAACTTAGGCCTTTTATGTTAAAGAAAAAAGCTGAGTCGTTTTACTTAAGTTCATGTTTAAAAGACACAATATAGTTTCTATGTTTACAAAGATATTGCAAAGATATTTTTATTTAATCCTTACAGCTAGGCATTTGACCTGCAGGACGCCTAACCACACTAGCTAGTGACACCTTGGCCTAAGGTGGAGCATACCTAGTCTGGAAAAACTAGCTCTCAAAGAGGCACTACCGGAACACACTGTTAAGTGACATTGGTCTATGTCTAAATTTGAACCGGATTGCTTGGATTGGTAAAAGTCTTAGAAGCTATTGAAGGAAACTTGTTCTTACATACAAGTTACTCGTAGTTTCTAGAAAGATAATAATTGGCCAAATAATAATCAAGTTACTTCCCCACTCAAATATTTATTTTAATAATTTATTTTTTCAATGTTTGAGTTTATATAAATTGAATGTTTGACTAAATGTTCAGTGAATATTTTAAGCGTCTAACAGTTACAGAAAGACAGAAAGACCGATATACAGATAGAAACCGAGGTTTTATATGGTCCCGTAGGCACCCTTAAGGTACGGAACCCTAAAAAGGAAGTGCATCTTATACAAACAATATTTTTAAGTTACATTTTATTTGCGCGTAATTTACTAGAATATACGAGTAATAAATTTCTCCCTAAATACAGGGTAAATGCATCGCCATTTACCCTTAACGTTTATATTTTACACCTTCTCAGTGTTGTCAGCAGTTAAATATTATTAACGGCCGTTTACAAAAATACGTAACAGTTTAACGCTGCGAGCGGTCGTTTTTTTTTCAGATATTTTGTAACCTTGTTTTAAAATGTTGACTCCAGAACAGGGTTCAAGACTGTTAATATAATAACGTTAAAGAAAAAATAAATAAGTCGTAACGTTTAAAAAAATGGTTTTAATAAATATGTCTCGATTTTTATTATTCATCTTCTCTCAGGGAATCTCCAATAACTTGAGGAAACAATTTATCAGTATCTTGATTTATGATATTTCCTCTTGATAGTACGTATAGGATAAGTGATTGATCTTTTAATATACATAAGCAGATTATAAGAAAGTGTATCTCAGTATTATAAAGTAATTAACTAAGCACAAAGCACATTTTTACTGTGTCGCTAATAAAGACATTTGAATTTAAATTATAACCTAAAATTTAACAGGATATTTATTGATTTTACATTAAAATTTCTGTACTTTTATTTACAAATAACTATTAGAGAAAAATCAATTCAAATTTAACATACATAAATATAAATATCATATTTACAACATAAATAGTATTTAAATTCGCACAGATACAAAATATTCGTTTTATTATACGTATTGATAAGTATCGATTTTCATTTAATGTCGAGTAAATAAACTATTCAGTAATAGTTATTATAGACATTTATTCAAACTTGATATTACACATAATAACTAATATTATAATAACTTGTAGTTTTCTGAAAATTATGCTTCACCAACACAATTTCCTTGACATCATCTGTACCGTAATTTTATGAGCTTGTATCTCAAAAGTACTCATCAAAATAACCAAAATAAAAGAATATTGCTTTGTCGAATATCATTGATTAATTTATTTATTTATTAAACTCAACCAACCTTTGTGTAGAACTGTTGGTTGATTTTAATGATAAATAATTTCAAGGACAAACATACAAAATAAATGTTTAACTTTCATAAAGATAGATTCACAGCAAACACACAAAGAAACAGAAAAGCAAATTTGGTCAGTTGATTTTGGGAAGATTTGTTCGCTTTATCCATTTGACGACCTCGTTGGCGTAAAGGTTACCATGCTGGTCTGCTAATCAGAAGGTTCCGGGTTCAATTCCCGGCCCGGTCAACATCTTTGTGCTTAACTAAATTTGTTGGCTGTGGGTCTGGGTGTTAAATATGTATTTATATATAATATGTATGTATGTATGTATATGTAGTATATCAGTTGTGTTAGCAACCATAATACGAGCTAGAAATGGTTCAGGATGGGGCTAACCAGCCGTGTGTGAAAGTGTCCTAATATTTATTTATTTTATTTATAAGTGTTTAAAGGTTTATTGTGTGTAACCCTGTAGAGTGCGGCCGTAATGAAGTCACTAGGAGAGCTGATAGCTGTTATCACGCGATACCAGCACATCCATCACGCAGGAGTATCTCCGGGACGTGGACCACAAGGCGGATGTGTGAAGAACAGACACGGTATTTTGTAAAAATGTGTGATTTTAACCCCCAATGCAAAAACATGTACATATATTGACGATCTCGTTGGCGTAATGGTTACCATGCCGGACTGCCAATCAAAATTCCGGGTTCGATTCCCGACGCGGCCAAGATCTTTGTGTTGAACTAAATTTGTTGGCTGTGAAATGTGTCCAAATATTTATTATTATTATTTATTTATTTATATGTACCTACGTGTGTATCTGTCTGTGGCATCATACGCGTAGCTTGCGAACGGATGAACCGAATTTGTTTTTTATTTTTATATTGAGAAATCGGTTAAGAGAACATACATTATTCTTAGCTATGTATCAAACAATAATAAGTTATAGTGATGGTATAAGATTTGTTACGTATTTATGTTAAATGTAATAAGTGTCATACTGACAACTCATCTAGGGGATCGGCAGTACTCGGAATCGACATCGGGGATCGGCAGTACCTACTCAGAAATCTTTCTACTTACTCGTATTTCAAAAACTCCAAACTGTCTAGTTTTAATGCAATTTTCAATGACGTGTCTTTGTTTGATTGGTGCATGTTCTTAGACGAAAGTTACGGCGACGAACTACCAGGAGATGCTGCAGTGAACATTACAAGTACTTTAAAATTAATCTTAATATATATAAATCTCGTGTCACAATGTTTGTCCTCAATGGACTCCTAAACCACTTAACCGATTATAAGTCGCACACCATGTGCAGTTCGATCCAACTTGAGAGATAGGATAGTTTAAATCTCAAATTATAGTCGCAATTTTAATTTATTGCTAATTATTGTCTATTATTATTTGACAGTCACAATTATCTGTTAACTCCAAATGATTCTAACAGATGTCGATACCTTTCGACTGGGTTGAGTAAGTAATCAATAGATGGCACTGCTATGGTAAATCTACGAACGTGTCATATAAGCTACACTATCTATTTTTCATACCCCTAAGTGAGGCAAAACAACGTTTGCCGGGTCAGCTAGTTATATTATTTATATTATGAAGTATCCCGAATGTATTCAATGTTTAATCTAGCACGTGTGCTAAACTGACTTCTCATCTCATTTCGCGGATTGACATATTAAAGTTTTACAAAAATCTTGCCACATCCAATTCTTCTCGATGGCAATCTCGGTGAGCACATAAATGCTGCTCTCACGAGACCCCGAGTTGCTGAAGGTTGTGTAATTATGTAGAAAAAACTATTTTCCGACATCACACGTCGAACTTCTTAGTTATTTGCTAAGAACGGCTAAGACGGAGTTTTATTGTGGGTGTATAATAAACTATTTATTGTGGGTATATAATAAACTGAGCACAAAATTGTTTTTTTTACACGCTTTATATTAGCTTCACCTGTATGTTTGTTTGTATGTTTGTATGTTTGTTTGTAACCGACTTCTTTGGGCGCGATTTTGACCCACTCTAAACGGCCAGATTTCGTTGAAACTTTGTAGATTTTTTTGAGGACCGATGACAATACACTAATTTGATAAAATTATTACATTTTTTGTATTTTTGTTTGTATGTTTGTTTGTAACCGACTTCTTTGGGCGCGATTTTGACCCACTTAAAACGGCCAGATAAGCGTGTTTTTTAGTTTTTTTAAACTACTATTATTATTTTGTCTAGCTTTCAAACTGGGAATTTATGCAATAGGTTCTGAAGTACTCAAAATTTTGCCTACTATAAATAGTAGTTACATAATCTTATTTTAAGTACTTATAAAGTAAACACTAAGGCACCGGGTGTGATATACAGGCTTCTTGATACTCAGCCTTTGTTGAGCACTTGGTTTTTTTTTCCTTTTGTTGATTTGACTATCAAGGCGTGGAACACTGACACTCTGGCCTCAGGAACATGCCAAGTCTTGGATTACTGGCTCTCTGGGAGACTGCCAAAACACATTGCATGGCGAGAGAATAAAATAATTTTATTCTACTACATTACATACAATGTTGACATTTGTTCACGGATCATCGAACTTTTCATACAGAACAGCTGTTTTTAGGGTTCCGTACTTAAATGTAAAAACGGGACCCAAACTAAGCTTCCGCTGTCAGTCTGTCATTCTGTTTGTCTGTCTGTCACCAGGCTGAATCTCAGAAACCGTGATAGCTACAAAACTTAAAAAAATATTAGGTAAGGAGGTTTCCCTTACAATAAACGTGTTTTATGCAATTTTTTTAAGTTATATAAACGGAACCATTTCATGCGCGAGCCCAGCTCTCACATGGTTGTTTTTTTTCGTTAATTATAATAGTCGTAGAACAAAAGGTTAAAGCCAAGGTGCACTAAAAACTCATAAAAGGTCTTGCGTTAGTTAGCTATAGCACTGCATAAATGTAACTGGGTACAAATATTTTTATTTTTAAGAAGAGTAAGAAGTATAAAAAAATAGCAGCTTAAGATGAAAGTTCAGCTTCCATTGCTAATTCTCAGACAAACAGACCATCTGACGCAACCAGGGGTGGAACAGGTACGCCAGAGGGCTGTGCTTCGTTATTTCAAGGAGCTCGGTTGGCTTGGGTAGGCTTGTAAGGGTATGCACAATACGCCCTTAGCGGGATGTCAGCGCAGGTCTCATCACCCCCACTTCAAACAAGAATTGGAATTTAAAGTAAGTACATTATAACCTACATTTGAATTACATGTGTTACATTGGTATCTTATTCGCTGGCTGTTACCGTTATTTTTATCATTATATTCTATAAACAAACATTTTCCTTGATTTTAAACAACCTTTGTAATGTAGATATTATTTGACGACATTGTCCTTCATAGTCATAACACTTGAAAAAACAAAACAATTCACATTATAAAGGTTTCCGTATCTGACCAAATAATGTAACGACGAGGACGGCTGAAACAATAACAGCTTTATTTTATAAGCATTGAGGGTTGTGACACACAGATAAGTTAAATTAGATAAGTGAAAGAAAACAAGTGCACTATTATGTTTATCTTATTTTTAGTACAGTACTTGCAAACGTTGTTTTGCCTCACTTAGGGGTATGAAAAATAGACAGTGTAGCTTATATGACACGTTCGTAAATTTACCATAGCAGCGCCATCTATTGATTACTTACTCAACCCAGTCGAAACATCTGTTAGAATCATTTGGAGTTAACATATAATTGTGACTGTCAAATAATAACAGACAATAATTAGCAATAAATTAAAATTGCGACTATAAATTGAGATTTAAACTATCCTATCTCTCAAGTTGGATCAAACTGCACATGGTGTGCGAATTTTATTATAATCGGTTAAGTGGTTTAGGAGTCCATTGAGGACAAACATTGTGACACGAGATTTATATATATTAAGATTAGTATTAGTATAGATATAAATAGCACTCAGAACTATATATATAATTCAATCAATTAATTTTTAATAGAAATTATATTATGTATCGATATAAGTATTTACGTATAATTATGTAGGATACATATTAGCAATCATAATACAAACTATAAAAATATTAAAATATTTTATCATTAATAAACAGTCTATGAAAATGTATCCCACAGGTTCTGATGGTCTAATTATGTTTAAGTTATCGGCATTTGTATATTTTAAGATGTTGGGTATTGATGTTTATTCGTCAAATGATATGTCCGTGTGTGAGCTGTCCAACGCTTCAATGCGGACAACGTGAATGGTTTGGGCTTTCGAATCAATCATTCTACGTTCTGTAGCGAAAATACGCAAAAAATGTACGAAAAAACAATTTTCTATTGGAAGCGACAGCGCAGTTTTATGCGCGGATTCGGGTGATTTTTTGCGACGCCGTGCGCTGGCTTTTTGTCCGAAACGGCCGTGTGTACATGCTTTAATAAACCATTGTTTACTAGTAATTAAACTAAAATACTTAGAATATGGACGTTGAATGAGAATTTTGAGTTATTTTACGTATTGTTTGCCTAATAAAATAACACAAGGTTATAAAAAAGTTAAAATAAGACTAGTATAAAATACTAGACTCAAAATACAAAGGCACTAAATGTACATGTTTTATGAATGAGAGTTATAATATCCACTTTATTATTTGTGAAAGAACCTTTTTTTTTATTATAATATTATTGTTGATACAAATATGGTCCTAGATGATGATATATCTAACCTCACCATATATTTCCTTTTTATCAAATACCGATGAAAGTGAAAATCACTTACACTGTTATCGAAATTGTCGACTAAAGCTTCAACGTTCTCTTGAAAACGGTTTTGTATCTCCACTTTGGCACCTTCTGTAGAGCTGTAAATATTTTCTTCATTCGTCGTATCCTTATACATTTCTATATAGTCTAGCACTGGATAGTCCGTTGAGTTATCTTCCTCTGAATCGTAATATGACAATATGTCATCGGACAGAGGTATCTCATTATCACGTATATCTTTTTCCTTTTGAATGTCTCCTTCACTGTTATTTTCTACTTGTAAAATCTCATTATCATCATTTTTAGTTATGATCGTTGGCGGTGTCAGTATAAAGGACGACCGGTCTTCCACAATTACCTCTTCCGCATTCTTTTCTGTGCTTAAATCTATTCCAAAGTCAGCGTTAACAAAATCAGGAACAAAAACATTAGCAGGATTGTTGTACGTAAACGTCTTGACGTAAACTTTAGTTTTGGGATTCACGTTTGAGAAAAATGCCGCGTCGGATTGCGTTTTTAATTGGTCCGTTATATCTTGCTGAATGAAGCCCGAAATCTCCTCCAGCACTTTATTTAATTCACTAAATTGTACATTTTGTATTTGAACAAAATCTTCAGGTAAATTTTTTGTTGTTGTATTTATGTAATCGACATCACTATCACTTTTAGTAAAGAAATTGTTGAAAAAACTACTAAAGCATTCAACATATCCATCACAATCACACTTTACTTCCAAAATAAAAATAGCCAACACAAAAAACAGGCACTTTTTGTACATTTTAAAAAACGTTAACACCGTGTGTGTGCTCGCAGATAAATGCATGACTCTTCAGTATCATTTGCAATTAACGAGCCGTGTAGACATCAATTTAAACGTATTGCGAATGAATTAAGATTTAAATTTGAATGCCGGTGTTCGTGGCTCAACTTTGTTAGCTAGCTTAATGGTTTTGCCTTGAAAATTCGTGGTCTCGCTGACTTTGAGGAATGGTCACGACAATTACGTGTAATGGACATCAAAGCTCGAAGCTTTGACAACAGAAACGATAATTGGTGTTTCGTGGTTCCAATTAAGCGCATTGTGAGTAAGTACAGCTAAGTCAACTACTTTGGGCTTTGTTCTCGGGAATTTAGTTGTGATAAACAATTAAATTGAAATCACGTACACAATGAAGCTAGTTATTGTCAGTATTTTGGAGAGAATCATTTCAAAGTTATTGTCTTCGTCTTAACAGTTGAAATATAAGCTAATGAATGTGAGTTCAACATTAGATACAAAGAATGTTTAGGGCTCAAGGATTTATAAGAGAAGGAAGCTTACCCTTCCGTAAGTAGCCAGTAAATATAAGCCATTTTTTATTATAAAGTAGTTTTCCTACGTAAGCTGATGTATTTTGTTTTTTTTTTTTTATAGCTACGAAATTATGCGGGCAATTTTTAAAAGGGTACAATTACATTGTAATAGTCTTCGTATTTAATATAACAAATATCTGTGGCATAAATCGAAAAAAAATCTGTACGAAACCTGATTACTGATAAATCAATGCCGCATAACATTTTATCTCTCTTACAGGTCAATTGCTCATTACTTTTTGGTAAGAAATTACGTCTTCAGTTAATAAAATAAGCCAAGTACATGTCAGACGTTTTGTATGAAAGGTTCCGTACCATTATCTTCATAAAAAAGCAAAGATCACACTTGCTTTATGGTATGACTACGTTATTTATTGATTGTTACAACGGCAACAGAAATACATCATCTGTAAAATTTCAACTATTTAGCTATAAAAAGTTCTAAAATTAAAACCTAGTGAGAGACAGACGGTTGGACAGCGGAGTCTTAGGATTCTGTTTGTACCCTTTGAGTACGGAATCCTAAAAAGCCAGTCTTACCTAATCTCCAGATTACATTTTGCTAACGTAACCTGAGAATAAAAACCAGTTTCAAAACAACAGAAGATATGATCTTTATCGTCACAACAATTAGAAGTATTCATCATCCTTAACATACATCATAACATCTTTTAATTACTGAGCATTATATCAAAATGAGTATTTTTAGTTGTAAAAACTATAGTCTTATGTTAGAAATTACTAGAGCATAGACTTTAGGTCCATAAGGAAATTAAAATACTTTGAAATTGGATTCTGTTTGAGAAATAAGTAGTTATTGGTGTGGTTTGTGCAAGGTTTTAGATCAAGTGTTCCCGTTGAAATACTAAACAGTATTTTTATGCATACTCCAGAGTAAAATTATGCTTGCACACTATTAGATTTTTATGTTCGTTGATCGTAATATTCGGCAAAAATACCTGAATATGAATGATGATGATGATATAATAAAATACAATTTTTTCGAACCTACAATTCGGTTTCAGATACGATTACTGATCCCTAAAAAAGACACTTACCCGATTCCAATTTTAAAATACAATAAGCTATCAGTGAAACTAATTCTGAATAAGTATAGCGGATATCCGGTCATACCATCAGTCATGCCTCTGCATACCATGCATATTGATCAAAAGGCTTCAATTTATAATAAACATTACAATTATGAGAAACTTTAATTTTGTTAACTGTTTTACCTATAGGAAATGACCAGTCATATGTATTTTGGCTTTAGGTTGGTATAATTTGGCCGCATACATTTCGTTTCATCGGATTAAACGACAATCGACAATCATCAATACGATTTTTTTTTAAATAGGCATATGGAACGCATCGTGAAAAAAAACATGTACAACCATAATATTAGTTGATTCGATTAATCTATATTAATATAAGAGGTTAAGTTTGAATGTTTGTTTGTTAGGCGCGAAACGTTTGTTTGATTATTTGTTATAGGCTCCGAAACTACTGAACGGATTTGAAAAAAAAAACTTTGCTATTGGAAGCTACATTGTCCCCGAGCAACATAGGCTATATTTTATTACCAAAAATCTAAAAGATTCCTTCTAAAAATCCAATAATATAACACAAGCCTTTATATACCTACGTGCGAAGCCGGGGCTGCTAGTTGATTTAATACAGGTCTTTAGAAAAAAGCTTTTTATTTGCATTACATATGGCATCACTTTAATAAAATCTCCTATATTATTAACCTTTGATATCGAACGTTACATAATGCGTAGCCCACTCCTTTTACTTTCAGGTCAAATATACGATTTGGGTCTAGACTCGTAGACTTATGAAAGGTTTACGTATAATTCTCAGATTTACAATAATACGCCTGAGGATTTATAGAATCTTTTGTTAGAATAGTTGTGGGTAATATTTTACAAACGCTAGGGTATGGAAATAGTTTTTTGAGGAGTTTTTTAGAGTGGCCTACTAACCAAATTTAATATCTGTCTACTTAATACTTACGATAATGTACATAAACGTAAACTGAGTGCAGCGTCTACTTTATAACATAACATTACTTTATGATTGTGGCAAAAAGGAACATAGCTTCAAAAAAGATAACAAGTGTGAACGCACTTACCAGTTGTTCAGAATCCACTTCGTTTAAGCTTGTTATGATTTCAACATCCCCGTAGTTTTCCGGTACTAATTTGCTATCACTAATCAAATCCCTTACAATTTTAGTTACAAAAACATGTTCATATACTGTCGTTGGTTCTTCTAAAAACAAATAGTCTATGACCACGTTTTTCTTTGGAAGATCAATGTAGTCCTTGCCAAAATCTTCTACAGCGTATCTTTTGGCTCTATTAGGCTGTTGTTTTTCTTGACCTTCGTCTTTTTTGCCGTAATTGGTAAATTCGTCTATATCAATGTCCAATTCTTCAACAGTTGTACCATCGGCGTAGTCTTCCACTGTAGAATAATATTCAGTTGTTCCTTCGAATTCGTATATTGTGAAGTCAATTTCTGATATTGTCGGTATTCTCTTGATAGTAATGTTTGCGTTGATATAGTTGTAAACATCAGGCCAGTATCTTGAACTGTACAGTATTGCTAATACCATGAATAATATTACGAATAATATCATTAGTATTAGCAATCGTATTGTTAACTTCATGAGCGATATGTTCATCTTCATTTTCAACGTATGAAAGTCCAAATTGTTCAATCTATTTATTTGTGGTATTGGTGTTACACACAAAAGTTAATTTAGCGTTGATTGAAAGTTGAGGTCAAAAGTTAGTTTTGATTTGCAAAAAGTTTAATAACCTACCAACTAAAAAGTATTACTAATATCACTTGACTAAAAACTGCTTAGTTTTAACTGCTTATGAGCAGATGCTACAAACCCAATACCAGACGCAAGACTAAAATGCATGCACTACTTATCTACCTACCAACCAAGTTTCTATGGGACATTATAGAACCCAAATATAGAAGTCGGATTGAGACAATGGCTCGTCTAATCATTAACACTTCGTCAACATATTGTTTGGCTTGTAATAGTTTATTGTTAATACGTAATGATTAATCTAACGGCTTCAGGTGGATACGCAATTCATGCTGGGAAAACCTTTAAATATAATTTTAGTTATGTTGCTCCGTAATAGAACAGAGTATTTTATTTTAAATATTGTATAGACTGTATTATTTTTAGACCAATATTGCATGCTTAGATTTTAAATAATTGTTTGATTAAAAAAAAAGCGTATATCAAAGATGATTTTATACGACAAAATTTGTTTTTATGCCTTTTTCATTTAATATAGTACGAAACCCATCATGTACGAGCCCGTCTCGCAGTTGGCCATTTTTTAACATGTGGTGAACTATTTAGATCAAATTCAATACGAAAAATATATCAAAATTACTTGCAAAAAATTCATCTAGGTAGGTATAAATCTGTGATAAACCAAGTTATATGCAAATGATGAAATCACATAAGTAGTGTATTTTACTGTATATGTCCGTGAAAGCCTTCAGTGCAAACGGACATACAATCAAATCTCTATTGTGTACAATATTTTCTCTCTCTGGGATAATATTGATATACGAGTACATAACGCCTGCTCAAAATCATACAAGTACGATACGTCGCAAGCAATTGTTTTCGATAGATACAATAGGCACTTGCATTCATTAAAAAAAAATCGTATCAAGTAACATGTACAAAACATATTATTCTTTTAATCAATTGATGAGTCAGATTCGATATGAATTGTAGCCCCTGTATCTCGTCTAGCTAAGGTGATCTGACGCGATCATCGTATCTAAGCAACGGTCGATGCGGACGGTGTTTGGATGGGTGACCACGCACAAGACTGTCGTTTTCAAGTGGCATTTTCATCTGGATGGTACCGTGAATCGGATGACACTTTAAATTGTAGGTCCCGGCTGCTAGTCTCACTACAAGCAGTCATTAAGCCTAGTCAGAGGCCTTCGGGCGGCTTGAAAACTCTCGACACCAGAGCTTGGCCACTTAGCTCATACGAAAAAGAAGATATGAATTGAATTGTTTTAAAAAAATTGGTACGCAAAGAAGGCAAAGTACCTAATCAGAATGAATATATAATTTGATTTAAAACATAGCTGTGAGTGTAATTACCTAATAACTATTTTTCAGTTGCAAATATGTATGTATACTTGTTGCGCGACGCGGAGTTACCCGCTTTAATCTGGGACAAAAAGTTGCCTATATGTTAATCCAAGGTCTAGCCTATCTTCATACCAAACAGAAACAAAGCTTGAAGAAGAAACAAACATACATAAAAATTCCTTCACCTTTATAATATTAAAAGGATGAAAATAAAGAAATATATATGATTTGTCTTAATTAATCCCTTCTTGAGAAACATGGAACTACGAATTAAAGTATTGGCTTATTTTGAACGTCATTTGTATAAACTATTACTAATTTCGTTATGTTATTTTAAAACCTATTTTCAACTACCTAAAAAGCAATGTACCTAATATGTACCCGTCAAAGATCTTTCTAACAGCATAATTCAGTTTTATTATTTATTAAAAAAATAAAAAATGTAAAAAACAAATTAAATGCATTTGTACTTAGTAACAAAGTTTATTTATAATCTTAAAACTAATCAACAATACTCACTCATTCACACAACAATCAACAACAACAAATCAACAATTAATGCCACAACAGATAGTCGAGAAAATAAATAGATGAAGGGAAAACAAACATGAAACAAAACTTACTAAAAAAGGTTCTACGCGCTGTTGTTATTATAAAAATACATCATATGCGTAAATCAGTTGACAGGCTAGTAAAGTAGCAAATGAGAACCAAAAGGTAGTAGTTATAAGTGGATCCTTTATAATAAAACTCTGAATTATATCTTGTGCGATCCCTTCTTAGTATGAATGATAGTTTCATACACCGGCACTTTAAAAGGTATGGGCTGTTCAACCGGCACTATAATATGCTTCACAACTTCAAACGGCACCTCCTTGATTTTCGGTACTCGGACCTCCTTTTGTACGGGGTAAGGCACTGACTTCTCAACAGGGATGGACACCTCTTTTATGATTGGAATGACAACCGCTTTGGGTACGGGGATTTGAATAGGGACTGGGTGGGGTACAGGTATCAACACAGGCTGGTTAATTTTAAATTCTACGTTTTTCGGCAGAGGGACCACGACTTCCTTGTAATGTTTTATTGGTTCAGGATTTTCTTCGTGCACGTGTTGGTGTACAGGGTAAGAGACTGCCTTGAGATCGTGTCCGCCGTGACCACCGAAATCGTGGCCGCCGTCGCTTTCCTCGTAACCGCCGTAGTCGTTGCCACCCGAGTAGTCACTCGCTTGGAACTGGAAAAATAAACGTTAACTACTTTAATTATGTCTCGAAACTGATTTTAACTCGTTATTCAAATGCAGTTGTAAAACTAAATTTGCCAGAGTAACATAAATATTACATAGCAGATCGTCCTGGCTTTGCACGGGCTATAAAATAATCCAAGTTGCAAAGAGAAACAAAATATAGCCTATATTACTCAGGGATAATGTAGCTTCCCAACAGTGAAAGATTTTTTTAAATCGGTCCAGTAGTTTCGAAGCCTATTTGCGGCAAACAAACAAACAAAAATTATGATGATGTAAGTTGTAATCCGTGGTGCTACCGCGTTAAATGACCGATAAAAGTAGCCTCTGTTAAAATTCCAGGTCTAAGCTATACCTAATATCGCTGTACCGAATTTCATCCCGATCATTGAAAAAGTAACAATCTTTATTGTTATTATTTATTTTATTTTATTACTAAAGAACATAGAGTTACATTCGATTTGAATCTCATTTATTTACCTAACCTTTGAATGAAGTTCAAAAACACGCTCATTGAATGAGAAAGTTCCGGTTGATGGCCTCTGGATCTATAATTTTATTCTATTTTTATATTATGTAAACGGTATTGGATATTGTGTAAGCATCTTTATATTTGCTGGCAATTTTACAACATTAAAGTCTAAGTTTTGATATTCGTACAAAAGTTATTTCAATGTAATTCTAAAAGGTAAAATTTAGTTTGGTATAAATTGATATTTTAATAGTATAAACTAGGTATTTCATCATATTACGATAATGAGACTAAGTTATATTTGTATCGAATACCTTAAAAATGATCCAGTTTGGTTAATGTTTTCACATTAAGTCAAATTTTAACCAATATAAGCCTTCAAGCTTTAACTGCTCGTACTCTAGGAATTGATCTAGAGTTGAAACATAAATTGCCTAAAGTTTAAACTGAATAGACTCGCAGTTCGACCTTAGCTTACCTGATGTAAGCTTTAGTGTGGTCAACAAAATTGTAAATTTACTCTAGATTTTAAGACTTCCAAATAATATGAGTACTTATTAGGAAACAGGGACTCCGAAAGTTCAAAGTCAAAGTTAGCAGTAGAGAATCTATTACAGCCGTTATAGGACATTATTATAGGTTTCAGCATTTTAAACAAAAGTACTAAAGGACGACATCGTTGGCGTAATGGTTACCATGCCGGACTGCCAATCGGCAGGTTCCGGGTTCGATTCCCGGCACGACCAACATCTTTGTGCTGAACTAAATTTGTTGGCTGTCGGTCTAGGTGTTACATATGTAGGGATATAAAAAAAGTATGTTTGTATATGTAGTATATCAGTTGTGTTAGCAACCATAATACGAACAAGAAATGGTTCAGTATGGGGTTAACCAGCCGTGTGTGAAGTTAAAAAAAGGCTTCTAAACACATACATCTAGCTTTAAGGGCACCTGCATCTTCCCAGCGTTCCTTAAGAGGCACAAATAAAGCGAGTCGACGTCGTAACCTCTTTTTTACTGCGCATTATATTTTCTGTTAGAGAAAAAACATTACGCTTTTAGTGCTTGGAGATCCTTGGAGAGCTGTGAGGAAGCTAGTTAATATTGTATTCGGAAATTACATAGTTACTTAGTACACATGAGAAAATTTGCATGAGATATAGAAACTCACTTTGGAATAGTTCATAAACTATAATTTAAAATAAAGTAGCATAATTATTATTATAGATTTTTTAGGTTTTTTTTTTTATATACGAAAATATGATTTATTATTATCCCGTGAAAATGACATAATAATTGAATACGTCTTAAAATATACTGAAAAAGGGAAATATAATTAAATCTGTGTACATATAACATACAACGTACGTAAAATAGAAAAAAAAACATACAACTTTATTTAAACTAGGATAGGTTTTATTAAGTAGGAACTAGTGATTAGCATTCTTTATCTTTTTTTATTTATTATTTTTTATTCATTATTCGATATTCTACAAAAACCGAACTAAGTAATAATCCTTATATATTTTTTAATTCAGGAAGTGTAAAGTATTTAAGTGTAAATTTCAATGTAGCACTTGTCAAGTTAAAGTATTATCCAAGTTAATTTGCATAGCTCAGTGATTCCAACCTAAGTTCTATTTAAGAATCTAAGTTAATTTTAAAGTCGCTAATTGTTATGCTGATCGCGAAACAATCTTTATTAAGTCTAGACTTCTGTTATAACAAAGAGCTTAATTTATTGTAATTACTTTTTGCTAATATCAGTTCGTTTTTAAGTTATATCTAATTGCATATTACCATTATCATCTCTTAACTAACTTATTTAATTAGTCAAACAACAACAGAATAGGTACAACAGAACATATGTTAGATAGATAGATTAACACTTTATTAAAACACAAACTAAAAATAATTACAGAAACAAAAAAGAGGTATTTAAAAACTAGTGCCTTAATTGGCGACCTTATCGCTAAAAGCTATCTCTTCCAGGCAACCAATTCCTAGAACGTACACATAGAAAGAGAGACGAGGTGTTATAATGTAACGGAATACAAAATAATAAATACAAAATAATGAATACCAATATATTATATAATACACACACACACAATACGATCAAAGGATTAAATAATAAAATAAAGTCTAATCATCAAGAAGAAAAAGATAAGTATATTTTTTTACTTTGTTATTAATAATCTCCAAAGATCTCTCTATGTTGGTGAAACTTTAGTTTGTCACCGGACAAGATATCAAAAACTAAACTGACAACCTATGATAATAATTATATTGAAACTTAACTAGCTGCGCCCCCGGTGGTACCCGCGCTAATCCGGGACAAAAAAAGATAATCCGGGATATAAGAAGCCTACGGGTTAACCCAAGGTCTAACCAATCTATATAGTAGATCTTATCAAAATAAGTCCAGCCGCTGGAACGTGAAGGTATAACATATATTTTGAAGGTATTTGCGTATCCTACGGGAACCACAATTGTTTTTGGGTTGAAAAGTAGCCTATGTGTTAATCCAAGATAATCTACCTTCACACCAAATTTTATCAAAATCGGTTCAGCCTTGAGCGTGAAGAAGTAACTAACATACACACTTACACTCAAACTTACGAATTTATAATATTAGTATGAAGTAGGATTCTCTGGCAAAACGTGGCAAAACTTTAAATTACGTTTGTACAGAACTCTTATATAAAATTTATGAACACACTTAACTCGATTTTTTCATAAAACATTCGGCAAGCACTTTTTATTTATGTCATCCGAATTTTTAATATAGGTACCGCTATACAAAAGGAAATACTTTTTTACGACACAAGTGTGGAGTACCTTGGTATAAATTTCATCATAAGTACATAATAAAGTGACACAATTTTCATATAATGTTTAAATTGTTACATCGTTAAATACATAGACGTGAACTAAGCGGTTCTCAAAACACTATCAGGTACTACTTTGAAGCTTGTAACGTGTTAAGTGACTTTACATGAAGTTTTTTTATTTATTTGGACCCAAATGTTGTTTATTATGGGTTTTTTTTATTGTCTTTGTGTCACAAAATAAATGTTTCTTTCTTTCAAATAAAACGTAAAGGGATTTTTTTCTGTAGTATTTTTTAAGACGGATTAAAAATATTTCTCTGGTCTAGACTTTCTTATCGAGCATATCCTAGGGATATACCTATGTATTGACATCCGGAATTAGCTATTGGGTTAAGGAATAAAGTATGTACCTACAAATAACAACTTTTTTAAACTGGCAAATTGAATCCAAGAAGTTAAATTAAAATAAAATAATAAACGATTATTAGGACATATTTCACCACGTTTGGTAACCCCATACTGAATTCCTTGTTTGTATTATGGTTGGTAACACAACTGATATACATACATACAACACCCAACAAATTTAGTTCATCACAAAGATGTTGGCCGTACCGGGAACCGAACCCAAGACCCTCTGGTTGGCAGTACGGCATGGTAACCGTTATGTCAAAGAGGTCGTCAAGTATGCTAAGACACATAAAAATGTGCATATTTTATAAAGAAACAATTGAAAACCCACCTGTTGATCTTGTCCGTAGTTCTGTACATTTTGGAAGTCTTGTGCGTTTTGAATGTTCTGGAAATTCTGGAAATTCATGTAGGGACTCCATTGTGATTGCTGCGCTGATGCTGCGATGATAAGGAGTGGGAACAACTGAAAGAAAGAGATAAAAATATATTTATAATCATTGTTGAAAAGATACATTTTTGATCAAAATTTTAACTGACATATTATTTTAACAACAAAATGACATTTATATTTAATAGAAAGACACCTAAAACGTTTTTTACAAATCATACAAATGACTTGTTTGAGAGCCGGTAATTTCAGACGAGTAAGAATTTCATATTCTACCTTCGGCCAGAGCACCACCAATTTATGTGGTTACGCGATCTGCCGATTATTTGTCTTACTCGTAGTCTCTGAACAAAGGCAAAGCGGCCTCCCTTCTTTCCTTCCAGTCAGCCCGGTCTTCGGCTTTGGTGGCCCAGCCCTTACCAAATTTACATAGATCGTCGCGCCACCGTTTCCTGGGTCTTCTTCGAGATCTGGTAGTGTTTGGCACCCATGCTGTGGTGGCCTTTGCCCAGCGGTCGTCCAGCATGCGACAAACGTGCCCATGTGCATTCTTCCCGTCCTCACATATGGCGCACAGACGTGGTCTTTGACGGAACAGCAGCGGACTGCTCTCGGCGTTTGTCAACGTGCAATGGAGCGCAGTATTCTTGGAGTCAAGTTAAGAGACAGGATACGCAACACCACACTGCGCTCCAAAACCAAAATAATAGACCTTACGCAAAAAACAGCTCAACTGAATGTTGAAGGTTGAAAAAAAGTTCAACCAATACCATTGCCCTGAGGCTGAATATGGTGCATATTAATTAATTGAAAAACTAAAAAAATGAATACACTTATTCCTGCATGTGTGAAATAAATAAATAAATTTCTACCCCATTGATCGGCCAGTTCTAATAAGGCTCTATCTTCGGATCCACCCTCTGTCAGCACGAGGTCCTATAAGGGTGCTATCACACTAACGGGGCCTTCAATCAGGCTAGCGGCAACCATGTGTCGCCGTGATAAGCCAGCGGCCGGTAAATAAGGCTAGAAGGACCGTTAACACCACTGTGACCATGATTTTGATACTTTACTGCGAAAAAAATAAATACTCTAATAAATACCTACTATACACTAATAAATACCCACGGCAATAATATAATAAAACCCTCAGTGAGAATAATTATTAAAATCAATGTTTTTTAGGCTTCCATATCAAAAGGGTACTAGCGGAATCCTATTACTAAGACTTCGCTTTCCGTCTGTGTAGTATAGCCATAGTGAAAGAGTTGACATTTTCACAAAAATGATGAATATTCTGTTAATTCTGTTACCGCTTTACCTACTAATATTGAAAAAAGAATAAAATAAGAATGTAAGGGGATACATACAACAAACGTGATATTTTTACTTTATTTGATCCTCTATCTTGACAATGACAGCAGATGTACGTACAAGAAATATTCCCAAATATTTCAAATTAACGATATTTAATATGTATATTTAAGTGAAGTTCCCATAGGATAGAAAAACAAACGTGATATTTTGCCGTTTTTCATACCTCCAGAACCCTTAGTGCGTGGGCTCAACACTCATTTAGCAAATTATTTATTTATTAAAATGTACCTGAAACTTGTCAATCTGACTACCTTTAAGATAAGATAATTCAACCACATCACCTTAAATACATACATTATTTTGAATGTAGCCGATATTTCATGTTAGTCATGTCTCAATTGGCTATCACTTTACTAGAACTAGTTCGAACGGATATGAACAACTGTCGTAAAATGAAGTCTGGCTCAAGTTTGCTAGAGATGGCTGAATAAATTTCATGTAAGGAGATTAAGGCAGGTCCTAGGGGATGCAGCTCAGTGGTGGCGAGCGCGGTCCCAGTGGGCGAAGTCTGCTTGATATGAAGGCAGGCTAATCTTGTCGAAGTTTTTGAAAAACCAGTACGTTAGTGTGTATCTAATAAAATTATGCTGTTAAAGTTTGAATTTAGTCAAACTTTGCATAATAACAGCATAATTTTATTGGATATACAATCAGTTCATATTATATACGACTAGCGAGCGGCCCCGGCTTCGCACTGGTGCGAATACTGATACTAAATACACTACAGAAAAACATATACGATCGCGGAGTTTTCTGTAGACCTTTTCAATGTGAAGAAATAATTAATACCTATACCCGTACCCATTTTGATAAATCCCATATGGTTCAGTCTGCGTTTGCAATGTAAGAGGAAAAATGAGAATTAAAGACATCACATTAGAAACCTCAAAAATAACAGTATTTCTTCACTATTTAATGGATGTTATTATACATACAAACTTTCCTCTTGAATCTGCTGCGTAGTTTTAAAGATTTGAGCATACAAATAGACACAGGAACAGAGAAAGTGTCTTTGTTTTATACTACGAGTATATGGTGATTATGTCCATGTGATTATGTCCATCTTGTAGCCAAGTATCATGTTGAAGATTTTCCCCTCGTCAACAAAAAAAGGCACAGTAAAATAAAAAAAGTGAAAGCTAACTCGTGTGATTACGCAACCAGCTCGTTAAATGTGTAGTTGTACTGTGTAAGTGTTTATTAAATACATATAATGAGTACTTATTATCACGTTCGAGCATGCAGATTTTCGCCTCTGTGTTTCCATGTTTTAAAGGATTTCAGTCCGTTTATCATTCGAGCCGTGAGCGAGACACAGCATTTATCATGTGCACGATTTTTCAAATTTTAAACGCGTATAGCCGTATTTCAAGGATTGCATTGGACCTGGCACTTTTCTTCACGGTTACTCTTTAGTAGTAGTAAGAGGAGACTCACTTTATGATCACTTGAAAAGTGCAACCTTTTGTCTCTCACCTTTTAGACTACGAAGTTCTAGTCGATTTATAGGGGGGTTTAAATAAATATTCAGCAAACTTTAGAAGGCAGGAAACCAAGTTTTTATATTGTTGTATACCACGTTTTAATGCTGAATACATAAATAATCTTCGTCTTTATCAGGATTCAGCGCGGCTAATTTGTTGAAAATTAAAAAAATATATATATTTTTTATAAATATATATTAATAAAACTTATTATATGAATAAAAACACACACACACACACACACAAATCTTACAAATAGTAGTTATTTTTATTTCTTTATTTTCTATTTCTGGTTATTTTTGCTCCCGAATTTACTCGTGGCCCACTTGAGAACGGATAAACGTATTTCCATTCCCAGTGTCCGCCCATTTTCATGGCGACCCTACCCGCACTAGCCGAGCTATATTTTTGAGTAACGTTTGTGTGACCGCAACATGATATATGTTATTTGCCAGAGCAATATTGTCGTTGAATTACTATTTTTATGTGTTTCGGCTTTTTAATCCTTATTTTTATGGGCGGCGATCGGTTTTTGGCACCACGGAAAATGGGAAAAGTTTACGTGAAGTTTGGTTGGTTAAAATAAAAGGGATAACCTATATAAATAGAAAATGGTCCAACTTGCGCTATTGATAGGTTTGCGCTATTGCGCTATTGATATCAGATTGCTTTGAACTTTTCAAATGTTAAGGAGACTAATTTTCACGAGCAAATTAGACATTGAGATAAATAGAACCTTACTTTACCTCACTTTATGAACTTAAATTATTTGCAAATATAACTTGCGAGCTTGACGTATAACTTTGAGTACATAAGTAATTTACCTAAATATACGAGTAACATGACTAGCAAATTATGTGAAAACTAATCAAGTGAATGTTGAAGTTTAATAGATCTTAAAATTGGTTTTATGTGGCTAATAATAATACTTATTTTTCATCGTATATGTTCCGGTAAAATGTTAAAAAAACGCCCACAAAAGTGTTCCAAGCAGACACGTAACAAGCCAAATAAATCGAACAAAACATAAACGTTTTATTCGGGCCAAATCTAGTGAACGGTAAAAGAACCATGAAAAACTACCGACACTTATGTAACGGTTATCTGGTTAGACGCAATTTTATTAGATAAGGTTGTCTGGTACCTATTCTTGTTGTTTTTTTTAACCTTTCTTATTGATAATAATCAAAAACAGACTTAAAACGCTTTCACACTAATAGCTCGTCGCTTTCTTCATTTCATATCAGAAATCAGAAATGCCACAAACATAATATACACAAAATCCAAACTCGAGATTCAAAAATATAATTTGTAAAAATATATAAATATATCAGTGCGGGAATCAAATTTTAGGTTTGACATTTTAAGGTACTAATAGGCAACTTGGATTACTTTATATAAAACTAGCAACTCGTCCCGGCTTCGCACGGTCTCTAAAATAATTTAAGTTGCAAAGAGATACAAACTATAGCCTATGTTACGCGGGGATAATATTGCTTCCCAACAGTTAAAGAATTTTTCAAATCGGTCCAGTAGTTTCGGAGCCTGTTCGCGTCAAACAAACAAAGAAAAAGTCAAACTTTTCCTGTTTAATAATATTGGTATAAACTAAAGATAACCCAGACGCACGACCAGAGTGCAGCGCGCCCAATATGCTGGCAGCATTACCACGTTGGATGGCAATGCTGACACGGATTTGATGAATAAGAAGTACCCTAATATGTAGGTCACAATCCGCTTCGATCAAGCGTGTCAGCTGCGGTGGCGGTAAGTTTTCGAAAATTATATGGGCTCTCAGGGAGCTGGAATGCTCCCAAACCCTAAAGTCTCAACGCTGAATAGTTTACACTCGTAACCCCGTTTCATAATAATATTAAGGAGCGACGATGGTCTGCGACTATCTAGCAAAGGGATCCCTCCGAACAGATGTTGTGTCCGGAGACGGCCGTCCGACGGTCATGCATTGTAGCTTGGACCAGTCGTACGCGCGTTGAAAATACCGTTTGCGCGATTCTGAACAAGCGCTCTGATGGGTAGAGGGCGATGAAGTGCGACAGAGACGCCACATTATCATCCTTGTATTGATATCATCATGATGATTAGCATCCGCAATATAGTTTAATATAGTTTATTCTGCCAGAAAACAAGACTGTGCTAAGTGAACTCGTAAGTTTTGTAAATCAAACCAATTTACTTGTAATATTATTTAAGCACTGTTATTATTAGGCTGCTGGAAAATATGGAAGAATGTTTCCCATCCTGTCATTTACATTATTCATACTTAGGTCAGTTAATATTTTACGTATTATTAATCAGCTAAAAAAAAGGTGCTATATGTTTCTCTTTTAAATACTTGCTTAGGGGATTTGGTTTAGGCAGAATCTACCTCTATTAAAAATAATGCATTACTATGTATGTATATGCATAGTATAAAGTGAATTCTATACCTTCAAGATCGTTATCTTAACTATTTATGTGATTATTATTCGCACTGTTTTATTTCAGTCCTTTTATTACAAAATTTCAACTCATTTCACTATTATTATTTTTGTTATATTTATAGCACAAATTCATAATTTATGTCACGTGTATTTCATTATTTATTATTAATATTATTATGAAATAACCACCAAAAAATTATTTCCCAGTTAAAAAATAAAATTATCACAAAAACACTCACATATGAAATTGCTGAACACATTTTGTTGCGGTTCACACAGGTACTAATGATGTCACAACGGATTTGCAAGCGGTTTTATACTCGAGAGACAGGGCACTACTATTTACTATGGGATTTTAGGGTTCCGTGAGAAATAGAAAGGGGAAAACAGTTGCATTCTCAGTTCTTTTACCACTACTATAATATGGTGGTATAGAAGTAAGTACTTAATAGTATAATGCTACAAACATTTCAAAGTATTTCATTTTTGTTTTTGTAGGAAAACATATTTAATATATAATAAAATAAATAAAATAATAAACGGTAAATAATGTAACGACACAATAAAAAATAATAAATACAAATACTTGAACAGATCTGTAATTTTGTATGATTTGTAATCATACACGAATATTACAAATCTGTTCAAGTATTCAAGTATTTGTATTTTTTTTTTATTTGTGTCGTAACATTATTTACCGTTTATTTGAATTTCCCGACTACCGACCAAATAACGTAATTTGTACAGAACCTTACCTCAGTAGTTCGCTGATACGCGGATCCAATCACTTATTTTTGCTCTACATCAATCTCCAACATAACTAGACCTCTGCTTGTCTATCTTGTCTTCTATGACAGAGCTCTTTCTTACATGGATCATTATATCACTGAAGATACTTTTACTATCGACTTAATGCACGGAAATTTAGTTTGTGGCAAATACATTGCTTGTTACATTAAGTGGAGCTAGTGAACAAAATTAGGACTAGTTTTAAACTAAAAAGGTTCGCCTATGAAAGAACTACTTATTACGTAAGCTATATCTTAATAGACACTTAATTAATACGGTACAAAAGTTGTAAACTGTTGAACTAAAATAAGAACCAAACTGTTACTAATATATTACTTTGACTTGGCTTTTTCAAATCCTTTGTTTTATGCAGTATTTTTTTTTATTGTAGAATGCCTAATGTTAGTTTATCTTAAATAAAAAGTAGTTAAAAATCGAAATTAAAACATTAAGTTTAAATTTTATTTTGCAATGTTTAGTACATTCTAAATATTTATTTACTTTTCATGTTTTATAATAAGCATTTTCTTAATAATATTGACAAAACACAATTTTTTGTTTTGTTGCAGGAAATACATATTTAAAGCATCAATCGTAATTATATGGTCGTATTTAGAAAGCAATGTACATTAAACTTGGCAACTCCACGTTCAAATGTCCGAAATCCAGATAGATGTCTCATTTGTTCATTTTTTATTATTACGTTCGTAATAATTGAATGAAACTATCTCAAACATAAGGGCTAGTGCACACTGTAGACAAGCTAACTCTCAGCTCACCTGGTGAACTACCTATAAAACACTTCTTTTTTTTCTTCTTCGTATGAGATAAGTGGCTAAGCTCTGATGGTGTCGAGAGTTTTCAATTCGCCCAAAAGCCTCTGACTTGGCTGACTGATTGTACTTAAACTAACAACTGGGACCTACAATTTAAGTTAGTTGGACTCCTACACAGACGTCATCATATTTAGTTTGAAGTAAGAAAAAAAAATGTTGGTACGATTTCAATTTTTAACAGTCTTTATATTACCTAATGCTTATTGGAATTACTTTTGTATGATATTTTAATCATGTAAGATACAGTTTTTTATGTCAACAGTTTTAAAAATATTAAAAAATTCAGAATAATTAGAGCATTACAGATAATAAAAAGAAACGTAGAATTACATGTTTTAAATATCTTGGCAAATTAAACGAAAAAAAGAACGTAAGATTTTTTTATGTGCTATTATATTATGTTTACGTTTGACTACAGCTTGTCTGATGTTAAGCAGTGCTGTGGCATACGTTATAGCACGCACCTTTTCCGGAAACTTGGTAATATCCAGATAATATGACGTAAATTTCGCTTCGATCAATGGCTTTGAATTGAGTATTTCATTTTCCCGCATTTTATTTGCACTATTTAAAAAATCATTTCGTGCTCTAAATTTAAAATTTAAAAATATTATTAGAAGCATAATATTGCGGTAATAAAGTTAATGAAAAAAAATACCATTATTTGAGTTATATGCACCTACCCTATTGCGCACTTACCCTTATCTCAACTCAGATGAAAAAAATAAGATATGAGATATAGCAACCTACTTTCAATATTATGTTACTTCTTCTAATTCTTTTCCTCATAACATTGGTTTCCTTTTATTTTATTTCCTAAGGGATATGTAACCCGGTTTTGTATTGTATAACTTTTCTTATCTAAATATAATCAATACTTACGCAAATACAAAAATAACAGGCTTCGTAAGTAGGTTTTATTATTTAAGTAGATGAAAATTAAGGTTTATATGTACTACCATTATTAATGTTAACATTATCATTTGAAACTCTGTACCTACCTTTAACTTATCACCATAGGGTCAAAAATAGACAAAACAATAATAAAACAGGCTATTCCTAATTTAAGATATGTAAGGCAAACCCCTAAAATTAATAGAAATTTTGTTAACAAGATTTAGGTCCCCAAGAAAAGAAAAATATATATTATCATGAATAGGAAGTCCAGAGAGTCTGATGTTACTACTGATATTAGTTCGTTATAAAATATGAAGTAAAATAATAAAACAACCAATTGTTTTCTTTGTGTAGAGATAGTACTGCGAACAAAGAAGGCTATTCGGTTCGTGCACTAGTGTGACCATGATTTCTTGTTCGTATCTTTGCTACTCATGTGAGTACAGTTATTAAAACCGACGTAATAAAAAAATATAAATATTAGCTTTGGTAATTTTAGTCCTCCTATAAGTATTATTATTTATATGAAGGAGGACTAAAATTAAGTATTATTATTATTTTCAACTCATTTCCGTCCGAAGGTTTTTTTTTGTTATCCTGGACGGGATTGCGCTTGATTATAATTCAAAGTGATATTGTTATTTAAAGTGGAACGCACTTACAAAACGTCTTTAACGTGTTGCCCGGATAAGGTCGCTTTAAGCGATAAGGTGGCCGTTTGTGGCATGATGGGAAATTATTAAGTATTGTTCCTTTTTATATAGAATACCTCTTAACTTTTTATATTGAATACCTATTAGTTTACGCATAAAAACTACTGTGTTTCAGTAGTTTTATAAAAAGAAAAACTTTATTCTAGCTAGTTCATTGGCAATTTTTTATACAATTTACTGGAAAATTTCCATTTAATTAGCACATCGTGGTCACCCGACACATTAGTACGGTTGCCTTCCGGTAAAATTGCACGTACATCGTGACATAACCGCAATTAAACTCCAGTTTTGTTTGTCTGTCTGTTTGCATAAGAATTGCATGGCTATAGGACATATTCTATCTACTCGTCTTTGTAGTAGGTATACGCAATGACAGGAGAATGGAATTAGAAAGGGAATCAGTTAGAAAAAACAAGAGATTGGAAAAAAAACGGTTTATTAATCTTACGATCTCAAACGCCTTTAGTACACACCTACGCATTCGCATGCGGCAGCGAAACGTCGAAAGAACTGTAAGTTGTATGGTAACGTTTCGCATGTATTGTGTCTCGCTCAACAATGATTCCGTTCTTGTCGGTATTGTTTCGCAAGTAATTGCGAAATGGCCGTTACACAGACGCAGTTGTTTCGCTAGTGGAGTCGCATCGCAAGGCGTCACCACGCGTTCTGTCAGAGAGAACAGAATTTCGAAAATGGAAACCGAAAATATGAAATGACAATGACATTTCCTTGCGAAAGAACTGCAGTGTACTAACGTTCCGCAGATTTTTCGCTACCGCGATTATTTCGCAAAGACTCGCTGCCACATGCGAATGCATAGGTGTACTAAAGGCGGAAATCAGTTCACAATGTACAAACATACTTTTTTACCATAAACATTACTAATTAATTTCATTATTACGGTTAACAAATAAGTAAGTAGTAATATAAAACATAAATTTTCATATAGGTACCTACTTTACTAAGACAAACAGTAAATTAGCTTTGCAAAGTTATATCCTAATTAGATCTTAATAATAATGATGTTATTCTATCACAATAATTTATTTTTCTTGGCACATTCTTGTGATATACCTGTTCCATTATGACTGAGCTCCATTTTGGTTCCATTTTGTAGCGGAATCTTTTTTCTGTGATAAAAATAAGATATAAGTTAATAATATTTTCAGTCCATGCATATAGATTAGGTAATTGTTTCTTTATTTTTTTATAATTAATAAGCTTGCGCTTAATCGCAACTCACCTGAGTTAAGTGATGATGCGATCTGCGGCTCACGCCTAGAAGAAACCGATTCACTCTCGCCTTTATCAAAACAGCGGAATTGGCCAGTCATCTTTGTGTATTAACTACTTTTTTACACAGTACATCTAGGCATTTGACTAGCAGGGCGCGTAACTACACATGTTAGTGACACTTTGGCTTAAAGTGGAGTATGCCTAGTTTAGACTGAGACCACTGCCGGGACACACCGTCAGGTGTATGGCGACAGATTTTTCAACTTGAGGGTTGGTTGCTAGCCAGGTGGGCACTAAACAATAGCTTACCACCCGTAGTACTAGTTATTATTCTGTGCCACCATGCAAAAAAAAACACTACCATTGCTGGAATCCCTGTTCCCTCTGAACTAACCTTACTGTCTTCAAGGCGAGATTAAATCGGTTTCTTCTAGGCAAGCGCGCTCCACCCTAGATCGCATCATCACTTAACATCAGGTGAGTTTCAATCAAGCGCTTGCCTATCCATCATAAAAAATAAAATAAAAAACAATTTGGAGATATCAGTAAGAAGATAAAGCAAAAATAAAAGAAAGAAAGAAGAAGCTCATAGGTATTGAATCCATGTGCAACGCGAAGCGTCAAATTTAAGAAGCATCGCTGCAATGTTGCGAGTCTGTCGGTTGCATTTCAGAGAGTGCGCGTCTGAATTGCATCAGCTAATTCCTCCTTCCACTATCGGACGAGTAGGGAGACGGCTAGGAGGCACCGCTATACAATCGAAGTTCCAAAAATCCGCACGAACCGTTTCGCTTCCACATATATTGTGCGGACTATTAAACTGTGGAACTCTTTGCCGGAATCCCTATTCCCTCTGAACTATAACCTCACTGGTCTTCAAGGCGAGAGTGAATTGGTTTCTTCTACTTCTAGGGAAGCGCGCTACACCCTAGATCGCAACATCACTCAACATCAGGTGAGTTGCGATCAAGTGTTTGCTTAGCCATCATAAAAAAATCATGTCTTATAACTTCAAAGGTTTTGGTTGAAGATCGCTAATGTTGGAAAATCTTCATACTGCTACACAAATATGTACCTTACTGTAACATGTAGTTATTTTTTTAATTTTATTAGCTGTATTGATTATTTTGCTGCTTAAATCTATATTTAGTATACATCTTACATCACAAAGTGCGGCCGAAGACGGGCGTGAAAAGCATGAAAGTTAAGATGGATCGAGCGTAGTGGGCAAAAATCTTCTAAAACTTTTATTAATATTTTGCTTTTGTAGTTAATCCACATAGTTTCAAGGTTTTTTATTTATGAACTCATCCTTTCGCTTTATTCAACAATGAGGATCAATTTAGAAATATAATAGTTATTGTATTCAAATTCAAATTCTTGTTTAAGTCTTCGATGTAAAAGAAATATATCGATCTATTTCATGGGTTACCTCAATTTATATTGGTATTTATTGTCATACTCACGTATCTAATAGATCGATAGAATATACCACTAGAGATAGAATGTATACTACACTTACTTCTCAGCAAATATTTCGTTAGATAAGTTGATGAGAGGCGCTTCGAGTGTCAAGTGAAGCACCAAACTTGCCAAGCAGCTTAGCACTAGAGCCCCAAACGAATGTACAAACTGAAATAATAAATAAATAAAAATAAGCATTCCTTCTCGGATAGGGGAAAATATTTTTTGTCTACTGCCAATATATATGCCGATAAATTATTGTGATTACAGGCAGGTGAGCACATCGACTTTACGAGATACGACACAACCCTCCACAGATATCATAATACGTTTATGCCTAGCTTACCTTAACATTAAGTCATTACTTATAAATTACTAGCTTACCCGGCAAACGTTGTTTTGCCTCACTTAGGGGTACAGCGCCATCTATTGATTACTTACTCAACCCAGTCGAAAGGTATCGACATCTGTTAGAATCATTTGGAGTTAACAGATAATTGCGACTGTCACATAATAACAGACAATAATTAGCAATAAATTAAAATTGCGACTATAATTTGAGATTTAAACTATCCAATCTCTCAAGTTGGATCGAACTGCACATAGTGTGTGAATTTTATTATAATCGGTAAAGTGGTTTAGGAGTCCATTGAGGACAAACATTATGACACGAGATTTATATATATTAAGATTAGAATTAATTTTAATGTAAAAAATGTTAACAATTTAACGAAATGACGTTTGAAAGAAAAAAGAAATAGGTTCCTTACACGAAGGGAACGGGACCGTATTACTACGACTTCACCTACCGTCCATCAATCCGTCCGTCTGTCACCAGGCTGTATCTCATGAACCGTGATAGCTAGAGTGATAAATATTTTACAGATGATATATTTCTGTTTCCATTATAACTACAGATACTAAAACCAGAATAAAATAAAAAATAAGACTTTTATAGATTTTAACATTTAATAATAATAAATATTAGGACTCATTTCACACACGGCTGGTTAACCCCATACTGAACCATTTTTAGTTCGTGTTATGGTAGCTAACACAACTGATATTTCATTCGTTATTTATTAAATTTAACAAAAAAGGATGATGCCATACAACATATTTGGGGTTTTCTTTCTTTGCAATTGGAAAATTATAAAGATGTTCTAAATAAAAAAAAAACATGTAATAAAAACACTTACAAATAAATACAACTGATAATGTGTCGGCGCTCTTGCATTATACTTGTAGAGTTGGATCAGCAGCGGATGCACTAAGTACAGGCAGTAAGATAGCTTACTGAGGGGTACGAACCCTGACCAACCTAAGAAATCGGGGATCAGAGCTGAAAAACAAAAAAATATATTAATAACTTTAAGTAATTTGTATTATCTTATGACGTTTCTTGAAAATTGGTAAAAAAAGTGTATCGAAAGGTAAAAATGGTAAAACGTATTTAAGTCAAGAATTTGCAAGATTATGTGATATACATTATTGATTTAAATAAAAAATGATATATTTATGATTCTACTATTATATATTTCCTTAAACAAAAGCACTTTCATAGATAATTTTTAATCAGTTTTACGGAACACTTTACCACTCATTGATAAAATCTGATATATAAAATTTCAATGTCACAATGTTAGTTAAGTACTCCTCCGAAACGGTTTGACCAATTTTTACCAAAATTTATATGCGTATTAAGTTGGTCTGAGAGTCGGCTACTATCTATTTTTCATACCCCTAAATAATGCAAAACAACGTTTGCCGGGTCAGCTAGTAATAATATAATATTTAAACACTATACTATTGAAGATCTAAAGTGTCGTGTCATTTCTAGAACCGCAAAATTTTCGGTCTTCAGTTTCTATTTTCTAATAATACCTACATCAGGGGTTTTTAAAGCAGATTCAATAAGTACATATTATTAGGCAAGCGTGCCACATTGCTGACAACGACGTAGCTTTTCATCAGTCAAACTGTAGTTAAAGTTTTGGAGTAATGATAACGCAGTCGGACGCCTCAAGTCCCGTAGATACTAGGTTCAATCCCCGCCGATGATCTCGAAGTTACGGTGAAGGAAAACATCGTTAGGAAATCATAGATTGTGGCAGTGAGAAATTTCTAGTGCTCACCTGGCTAGCAAGCACCCTCAAATTGAAAAGTCAGTCGCCAAGCACCAAGCAGTTGGTCCATCAGCCTCCTTAAGAGATATATTTCATACTAGCTTCATCTTAGGCCACAATGGTGGCGATTCAGTGGCACACACGGCTAAACTAAATTTAAAGAAGCCCCGTCTCTTTTCATCTTAGGTGGCCAGAAAGAGACGGCACGTTCTGAACCACAGACAAAACAACTAAAACCACGTCAAATGTAGAAAATATAGGCGACTTTAGTGCGCACTCACTTGTATCACCTCTAAAATTGCCTGCACATTCCATATTTGACGTGATTTTAGTTGGTTTGACTATGGTGCGGAACGTGTCTTCGTTCCGGGACGGGGCTTCTTTAAATTTAGTTTAGTCGTGTGTGCCGCTGAATCGCCCCAAGTGTCGCATATTTGTGTGGTTACGCGCCCTGTTGATCATATTTCTAGCTGTAATATGTAACAAAATAAAAGTTAAATAGACATAGAATACAACAGTAAAATAACTCTATCCTCACTCAAACTCCCATATTCACTGACACCAATCAGACAGCAGATAGCCGTTGCCCAGATGATTCTGTTAGTAGACACCACCACACCCGCCTCGACGGGATCGTAAGGCCTGTCTTGGAACACTACCCCCATGGCCATTATCATGTACATGGTAAGGAGAGAAACGCTGGCCAGGATGATCGACGTAGTCTGTAAAAGAGTAAATAATGCATATACATATCGCTCTAAGTATCTATGAAACTCGGCGTTTAAGTAAAAAAAATAAATACGTAAAAAAATAAATTATATAAAATTACGTCCAATATAAATGTCACACACTAAAAACTAAAACTAATACAATAATCAAATTACCCGCCCCTGTTCGACCCGGTGCAAAGGTGCCCATCACGCTCGCTGCATTACCGCGCTGAATAGCTATGGCCAACCTCTGCACCAAGAACGACCCGGAGCGGGAGTCACCGGTTATGTTATTTAACCTAAGACCTATCTCGTGGACAAATTTAAAGTATTTCATTAAAAATTTATGTTTTTTAGAACATATTCTCGTGCTCGCCTGCCTAGTAACTACCCTCAAGTTGAATGTAATATGTCGCGAAGCATCTTATGGTGTGTTCCAGCAACCTCCTTGAGAACCAGCTATACCAAACTAGGCATGGTTCACCTTGCAAATAATTTATTGTATATTTCAAGTGTCAATAGTTAATTTAAAATAATTATCATACTCAAAGTTTTATCTAAAAGCCAAACCCTGAGTCTAGTCTTAAAGCTGGCGGTGGAAGTTGCATCCCGGACAGGCGCGGGTACGCGGTTATAGATCGCGGGGCCCAACACGTAAACTTCTTCTCCTTATGGTGCCTCTCCAACTAGTGAAGGTTGGCAATCAGCTCTGCATACTTCAGTTTGTCCAATGCTAAGCGAAACAATTCACAAACACGTAAACGGACCTCTCCAATTTAACAAGTCTATGTACTGGTGATTTCAGCTGCATCTTCTTCACATTGCTACGTAAAGCCATTTTTTAGCCTGAGTGGCGTTAACTTGAGTTTATTTAGTGAAAAATCTGCTACCGCGGTTTAGGCGCTCCGCTCAATTACGTATGGCGCGGCTGGACTGGGCATGACAGCGCTATAAGTAGCGGATATAAAAAATACTAGCTGACCCGGCAAACGTTGTTTTGCCTCACTTAGGGGTATGAAATAATAGATAGTGTAGCTTATAATATGACGCGTTCGTAGATTTACCATAGCAGCGCCATCTATTGATTACTTACTCAACCCAGTCGAAAGGTATCGACATCTGTTAGAATCATTTGGAGTTTTTTCACAAAATTGACACTATAATTTGAGATTTAAACTATCCTATCTCTCAAGTTGGATCGAACTGTACATGGTGTGCGAATTTTATTATAATCGGTTAAGTGGTTTAGGAGTCCATTGAGGACAAACATAGTGACACGAGATTTATATATATTAAGATTGTCCACTCACCTTTCCTATAATCTTCCTATGCTCAGAGGGCTTGTAAGTGGTAATAATGTACCCCATAACCATACCAACAAGGTATGCCCCGACCCGTACATGACTCATGGTGTATGTATATCGTAAGTCGCTGTGGTTACGCTTTAAACCTAGTGTTCTGAAAAACAAATTCAAATTAGTTTAAACTTTGTAAACTGTTCACGTAAAGTATAGTAAAGTAAAAGTAAAAAAGCCTTTATTCTATTGCTTACATATTTTTAAAATAACATATTTTTTACACATTTTTAAGCAAAAGTTGTCGCTTGGGCATAGGCCTACCCCGCTAATTTTTTTTTAACTGTTCACGTAAGGCATCTTAATATTTATTTATTACCTTTCTTATAGTTAATTTATTGATTGTTTTTTTTATAATTGGCATTGTGTTTTACAATCTAACCCTTAAAACGTACCTGTAAGTAAAGGGCAGTATATCCAAATTTTTTGAATAAATCGTGTAGCCTAAGTGTAATGTTGATACTATTAATATCAGGCCCGCTATCCCTGTGGCAAGCTTCTTGTTCCTTCTGAATATACAAAACAGAGCGATGGCCACTATAGCAAGTTGGAAGTCGCAGGCTATGTACCATGTTACCACGTGGCACTGAAACAAGGACATTTAGTTGAAGTATCTGCATATTTACGTATGTATGAAGTACCTGACTTATGGTATAGCAATATTTATACATCCGGATTAAAAAGTGGGTGTTGAAATTTCAAATTTATGTGTAAATTATTTTACTAAAAATATTACGCAAAAAATGATAGCAAACCTTTTCATAATTTAAAACTTTTGGAGCAAAACTTAACCTCTTAGATTACATAGTTTTATATGTAGTTCTTGAATAGCAAAATCGCGTACTTAGACTATAAAATATTAAAAATCTCAAAAATACAATTAACGAATAGAGCACATCAAACCCACCACAAATTACAATTCATATTCGAATTTTGATTTTGTTTCGCGCCATTTAGTTTAAACATTTCACGCCATAAACGTGAAAGTAATATTTGTCGTTATTTCACGGTCGTCATAGATAAGTCATCGAAACAACAGAAAACATGTGAAACGCGCATTCAAGATTTTTCAAAAGTATCTACTTTTATGATAAATAAAACTTACCGTTTTGCTGGAAATCGCGAAAATACTCTTTTTTTATATTTGACCTTGAATTTTTTTCCATGCAAGGGAATGGGGTACTTTTAATATTATTTATATTTAGTATGTTAGATACGAGTTAGTTATTCCGGACTACGCATGCTACACTTTAAGCTTGTGTGTCGCTAGCTCGCGCCCTGATTGTCGAACGCCTAGTTATATTATGTAAGCAAAAATTAAACAAATTCTTACCAAACTATCTGCGTCGTGATTCATCATTAGCATACTTTTCCACCAGTTTTTCTGGCAAACTTCTTGTTCATCTCTGTTTGCCGGCTTCCAAAACGGACCTCGATCCATGTACATTACTGTGGTTAGTATATAGGCAACGCAAAATGCATATGGCCCGATCAATCTGAAAAATGATAGTATGTACTTTGTTTTTTGTATTAAATTTTTTTTTTTTTCTGAACTTTCAAATGTTTTCTGGGTGGGACCGACAGGTGGAGGAAAGGGAATACAACCGTTATAGAGTGGTAGCAGAGAGCGAGGAGTGGGTCGTCCGGTAAGGAGAGGGGTTAATGACGTCATTGTGCCAACTGCCAAGGTGTGGAACTCTTTGCCAAATACCCTGAAAACTATAATCTAGCGGTTTTCAAGGCACGTGTGAACCGGTTCCTCCTTGCTGAACGCGTTCTACCTTAGATCGCAATGTCGCGTCCATCGTGAATTAAGTGAATATATGTGAATTGTTATCAAACGCTATCTCATAGTATCAAATGTTTTCTTTGATGGGACCGACAGGTGGAAGACTGGTGAAGTATATCCATTAGAAGAGAGAGGCGTCTAACAGGGAGAGGGGTTAATTTCGTCATTCTATGTAATGCAGAGACGAAAACCACGTCGTAAATATAGCTATGAACCTCCCAGAACAAAGACGAGGAAGAAGCCGCCCGCAAATGACCTGGTGGTCACAAATTCAAAGAGACCTTGAGAAAGCCCAAATAACTGTAGAGACAACCCCAGACCGCTTGTCTTGGCGCAAGAAAGTGAGGAGACGCGACCCCAAATAATCGGAACAGGGAAGACAAAGAAGATAATTATATTATGCAGGTCTAGTAGTATGCAAGTAGTACCTGGACGATGAGAGCATGTGATCTACGCAGGTTGTGGAATAAAAAGGGCTGTGCATATCAATGATGATGTCGTGTCTATAAAATCTATAAAATTTGGTACAAATAAGTCTGTTTTACCTCAAGTATCTTTTGATTATCGTATAGAAGATGTTTTTCTGTTTTCCCGTAAGAAGACCTCTGACAATGAGTAGACCAGACATAGCAAAGAAAGTGTCAACTATGACGTCGATATGGGCTACCGTGAGCCCGAATTTACTGTGTAAAGTCTGAAAAAGGGAAACAAGGAAGTGTAAGCCGCCTTCAATTTAAATATAGAACCAACCTTGATAGAACGTACAAGTAGGTATGTGGTACCATTTGTAAAAAGTATTTATTCCAATAATAAAATCAATGACGATTAATAAATGACGAAGTTGTGAGGTAAAAAACAAAATACAGTTTAGAACCTCCCCTTTGTTGAAGTCATTTAAAAATAGTGTCTGATAATTTACCTACTTAGATAATATACGGACTCTTTTTACAATTTCTGATGCTTGAGCATCATTGAAGCATGCGCAAGATCAAATTCATAAATATCCTTTATAAAAATAGTGCAAAAAATTTTACGTGTACATTTTTACATTATATATTTTACTTTATTCACCGATGCAAAGACAACGAGTGTTATCGTGCAAGTTTAACATGTATCTCTCTCTGTGTGTATATCTATCAGTCTGTTTGTCAGTCAGTTTAATCAGTGTAGTTTCCGAACAGATGAATCTATTTTGACTTAGATTTTTTTTGATAGGTGTATTTGTCTGGAGTGTTCTTAGCTATGTTAAATGAAAATCGGTTCAAAGTTACCGCCGCAACAAAATGCTCTCTCCTTCAAACTCCTTCTATATTAGCAGAATACATGCACTATGATACATTTTATATCAGAAAAGCCCGCTTCCATAGATTTCGTCGAGGATCTTCTAAACTATAAATTTAATCATTGTTCTTACTTGATTCAGCTCCAGGCCGTTCAAGATAGGGCTAAGCGCCTGGTAGAAAAAGTCGTGTATCATCACAACAATTGCAGCCGTCAAAAACCTCATTCCATGCATCACTCTCACTTCATCACGACCGACTGTGAAGAGACTGTTGTAGTTTCGTTTCATATTGAAGGAGTTTGTAATCTTACCTGAAAACAGATTTTTGTATTGACCGTTTCGTTTTTATTTTTTGCTATTTCTTATTTAAATCCACTGGTGATATGAATTATTCATATAATGTAATAAATATTTACGACAAAATTTTGTCTTAGCCTTAGCTAAGCGAAGAAGTCTACGATAATCGGATAAAATGATTTCCCTTTTTAACCATGTTCTTTATTTATACTTTTAAATTACTGAAGTTAATAAATTAAAGCGGACTAACTACTAAAAGTAAGAAATTTGGGTTAACTTTAGATAACTAATAAATCTTGTCTGATTCTCGGGTATTTTGATCTCGTTTTTATCGGTAGAAATCACACATACATGGCACAAAGAACTTAAAATATAAGTTGTCTAGAACTTACCTGAAAACGTTGTTTTTTCCTCTGCTTTGTTGTAAAGAGTTGAATAGACTGCCGTAGCAATAAGTAGTCCAACAAACGACCTGTAATTAAACCAGAAAATATGTATTTAGTTTACCTTCAATAAACAATATATTCGCCTATATGTTCTCCGAACAGAAGCTCTTGCGAACAAAATTTCTTTGAATATCGTATGTGTAAATACCGAAACATTATCAATTCATATCTCAACAATTACTTGACGAATTTTATTTATATTATAATTAGATAAATAGCGATAGATCGGGAGGGGCCATAGCGCAGTGTAAGGAGGTCTCACAGTCTCGTCGGTAAGCACAGAGTCAGCTCACCGGTGGGGTTAATTGGGTATAAACCCACTAAACCTGGCTTTACCCCATTGTGGCTAGGTATCTTATTCAAGATATCCCCCTCACCAACTAAAAAAACCACCAAGATGAAATTAAAACGCTCTTAAATAGGCTTTCCGCATGTAGCTTTGCATAAATCCAACTGAATTTCTCATCTAACTCAGAATCTTAACAAACATACCAACATCATAGAACCAATCAAACCATCTTTTTTTTTATTCTTTTAATTTAATTTATTGATTATTATTGAATGAAATACTGACGAGTCCATATTGATGATAGTTATGATTATGTTTATATAATGTAATAATTATTTAACAATATGACAATAAAGACATTCTATTCTATTCAAACTCACCAGAAAACATAAAATCCTAAGGAAAACTCCATTTCTTCATTCGCTTTCTCACAATTCCTAGTATCTAGATGAGCGACTCCTGGCAGATGGGTAATGTCCAGTAGATGCTGAGCTAGCTTCGTGATAGAAGATGGACCGCACAAGGAAGGAAAGCAGACCCCATAATAGTGATGATTGAAACGACGACCGTCTATAGATGGTGTCTGCAAATTAATTGTTAATTGTACGAATAAGTTGAAGTAACAGAAAATATTATTTAATTTATGGGCTTAGGTATATACGGCTAGCTTGTTCCGTTTTGCGGTAGAATAGGCCCCTGGCCAAGCGTTTAGTTAGCGAACTAGAATAAACGGAAGAGTAACTCCATACAATTGCCGCTTAGAATTTGGATCCATCTACGCCCACAATCATACTGCTATCCCAACAAAACATACACACACACACAAATTTCTCACGCGATTGGTGGCGTGCCACAGTATGTGACGCCAAGCGAGCGCACGGGTAGCTGTTTTGCCCCGCCCACCGCGTTATTTTGCGATTACGCGTGGAACCATTTTATCGACCAAGTTACTATTCTATTCATTCTAGTTCGCTGCGTTTAGTGAAGGCTTTAGATGTTCACAGTTCTGACCTTTCGGCCAGAAACTAAACATTGCCAATCAAAGATCCAATGCTGCTAGCATTCTGGGCCCTTCAGAAATTAGTATTTTTTGTTTTTATAGTTTTTTTTTTAGTTTAGTTAGTTAAAGGAAATTGTATTTTTATATAAAGTACATCCTAGCCGTAATTAAATAGAGGACGTCGAAAAAAGAGAACAAGTACCAACCAATTCTCTGCCTTTATCTCTTCCAATCAACCAATCTTTATTATTTTTATTAAATTAAACCTAAAGGACAACGAAAAGTGAGTCTTAAGTTAGATTTTAAGATTCCATCAGACTATTCAAACATAAACATTGTAAACTGTTTACGTAAGGCATCTTAATATTTTCGCGTAGAAAACGGTCTCACTTACACGCGCGGATCTCGTCGGCAACGGTCCGTGTAACACTCGCCCCTGAAGATGGTGCTCGGAAAGCACCGAAACTGTTGGACTCATTCCAACTTTTAATAATAAGTAAGTGTGACCGTTTTCTACGCGAAAACATTCATACATTGTAGAAATAGCTTTTATAAGTGCAGTTTTTGAAAACTAACCTTATAGTACTCATATGCGTTTTCAAACGGCCCGAGATCTCTCGGCTTATCTTGTCCCGGGCTCTTCACCTCCAAGAGGCAGTACTGACTGCGGAGTTCAGGGTGAGTCCGAACCCATGGTGCTTTGAGACATTGGTCGTAACTTCCTAGGTAGGCCTCGGCACCATATAACGACCCTACTGGTGGTTGCATTGACTCCCATGCTGAAAATATATAAAAATAAATAAATGAATAAATACTAGGACACATTTCATACACGGCTTGTTTTACGGTAGCTAAAACTGATATACTACATATTATATGTATAATACTTTATATCGATATATGTATTGTTGGAGAGAAACTACCCTCATCTACCACGTGATGACGTCACAGCGACGAGTATAAAACGCCGAGCAGACTGGACATTGGGACACTTTGCTTTCGGCTACCGTAGCGACAACATCGTCTCACTTTCTCACTGTTACTCTGCCCACTTTTCCATTTAATTGTTTTGAAGTTGATTGTTTGTATAATTGTGTAAACCTTTGCTGTTGTTCAATAATTTGTTTGTAATTAAATAAAACCAAGTTGTATTCTGTTAGATTTGGTTTTCTTTTTAACCGACTTCAAAAAGGAGGAGGTTATATATTCGACGTGTATGTATTTTTTAACCGACTTCAAAAAGGAGGAGGTTATATATTCGACGTGTATGTATTTTTTTTTTTTTTATGTATGTTCACCGATTTCTCAGCCATTTGTGGATCGATTCTCAAAATTCTTTTTTCAATTGAAAGAGTATGGTTCTGAATTGGTCCCATTGTCACCAAAACTGGTTCTGATGATGGACTCCTAGGGAAATCGAAGAAAAACCTAAAAAGTTAGGTTATTTTTACGCATGAAGAGAGATTCTAGCTCGTTTGGCTGTACTGATATTCATGAAATTTGAGAAGAAAATAGGTAAGACTATGTGTTAACACATACGCTACTTTATATCCCGAAAATAAATACTATTCCCGTGGGATGCACCAAATAACATATAAATCTTTTTAACTTCTTCACGCTCGAACGGTTGTACTGACATTGATGAAATTTGGAATGAAGATAGGCTAGACTATGTGTTTACACATTGGCTACTTTTTATCCCGAAAATAATTATTGTTCCCGTGGGATGCACCAAATAACATATGACACACTGATTTCGCTAAAATTTGATATAGGGGGTAGACTAGACCTTGTATAACACGAAGGTTACTTTTTAACCGACTTCAAAAAAGGAGGAGGCTATATATTCGACTGTATGTATTTTTTTTTTATCTTAAAAGTCAGTGGGAAGCCCAAATAACTCGATAACCTATTTTACTTCTTCGCGCTCATACGGCAATACAGATTTCGCTCATAAAATTAGCAGCCTGGCTAACAAAACTAATCTGACGCGAACATCGAGGCTAAGCAACGGCCCATGCGGCCAGTGTTTGGATGGCTAACCATGCACAAGACTTCCATAAAAAATGTGATATTTTCATCTGGGCGTTACTGTGCTTCGGATAACACGTTAATTTGTTGGGCCTGGACCACTACTCTTAGTACAAGCAGGGTTCAAACTAAATCAGGGGCTTGAAAAACTCTCGACGCCAGAGCTTGGCCACTTGGGTCATACTTAGTGGAAGAAGGAACTGTAAAATTTGATATATTAATAGACAAGACCTTCGAACGGATAAGGAAAATATTTACGCGCTCGCTTCGCTAGGAGTTATCCCGCTTCGTTTGAATTTCCACCAGGATGTTCTGGGCTTATGACACTCCAAATATTATATTATTTGTGCTGCTTTGGACTTCAAACGGTTCGAACAAATACGGTGAAAATTTTCGCGCTCGCTTCGCTCGCAACCAGCTCGTTTCGCTCGCAATTAGTTCTAGTACGTTTTGAAACAACAAACATTATGTAATTTGTGCTGCTTTGGACTTCTTTATGCTCAAACGGTTGGAACAAATACGGTGAAAATTTTCGCGCTCGCTTCGCTCGCATCCAGCTCGATTTGCTCCCAATTGGTTGCCTGCCTGGCACACGCCAAATTTTTTCATCGTGAAGTTTATTTGGCTCTCCATAGCTAAACTTAAACAAAATATAATTACCAACCACTAAAAATGTAAAAATAAAATTGTTTTAAAAAACAAACAACCGACTTCAAAAACACAACTAAAAAGGGAAAAATAATTTTAAGCCCAAATCAGATCAAGAATATATAAATAGAATAGGAGAGTTTATTTCATGTACTTATAAAAAACTATTTAGAATTTTTAGTAATCCTGTATTCTTGAAGTCGGTGCCATCTAATAAGAACAAATTAATGTTTGTTAAAAAAAAACTATTTTCAATTGTCTTTCTTTGCTGGCACCGACTCCAAGAATACAGGATTAGTAAAAATTCTAAATAGTTTTTTATAAGTACATGAAATAATCTCTCCTATTCTATTTATATATTCTTGATCTGATTTGGGCTTAAAATTATTTTTCCCTTTTTAGTTGTGTTTTTGAAGTCGGTTGTTTGTTTTTTAAAACAATTTTTTTTTTTTTTTATGTATGTTCACCGATTTCTCAGCCATTTGTGGATCGATTCTCAAAATTCTTTTTTCAATTGAAAGAGTATGGTTCTGAATTGGTCCCATTGTCACCAAAACTGGTTCTGATGATGGACTCCTAGGGAAATCGAAGAAAAACCTAAAAAGTTAGGTTATTTTTACGCATGAAGAGAGATTCTAGCTCGTTTGGCTGTACTGATATTCATGAAATTTGAGAAGAAAATAGGTAAGACTATGTGTTAACACATACGCTACTTTATATCCCGAAAATAAATACTATTCCCGTGGGATGCACCAAATAACATATAAATCTTTTTAACTTCTTCACGCTCGAACGGTTGTACTGACATTGATGAAATTTGGAATGAAGATAGGCTAGACTATGTGTTTACACATTGGCTACTTTTTATCCCGAAAATAATTATTGTTCCCGTGGGATGCACCAAATAACATATGACACACTGATTTCGCTAAAATTTGATATAGGGGGTAGACTAGACCTTGTATAACACGAAGGTTACTTTTTAACCGACTTCAAAAAAGGAGGAGGCTATATATTCGACTGTATGTATTTTTTTTTTATCTTAAAAGTCAGTGGGAAGCCCAAATAACTCGATAACCTATTTTACTTCTTCGCGCTCATACGGCAATACAGATTTCGCTCATAAAATTTGCAGCCTGGCTAACAAAACTAATCTGACGCGAACATCGAGGCTAAGCAACGGCCCATGCGGCCAGTGTTTGGATGGCTAACCATGCACAAGACTTCCATAAAAAATGTGATATTTTCATCTGGGCGTTACTGTGCTTCGGATAACACGTTAATTTGTTGGGCCTGGACCACTACTCTTAGTACAAGCAGGGTTCAAACTAAATCAGGGGCTTGAAAAACTCTCGACGCCAGAGCTTGGCCACTTGTCAGGTACGACCGAGCTCTGGTAAAATTAAAGCGTTGACCGAATTACTGATCCCGAGAATGGAATTGTTGGGCCTGTCAAGTTATTTTCGGTGGTATATTACCAATTTTGTTTAAAAACTGTCTGTTTTGCGGCGTAGACTGCAGTACTTTGGCTGCGGCTATGCCGACAAATATGTGCAGGTAACGGCGTGCGGAGCATCGTCGGCAGCGGCCTGCCAAGCAGCGTCGGCAGCGGCCTGCCAAGTAGCGTCGGCAGTGGCCTGCCGAGCGGCGTCGGTAGTGGCCTGCCGAGCGGCGTCGGCAGTGGCCTGCCGAGCGGCGTCGGCAGCGGGCTGCTGAGCAGCATCAGCAACGGCAGCCGAGAACTCGGAAGCGGAGACTGCCGCGGCGTAGACTGCAGCACTTTGGCTGCGGCTATGCCGACAAATATGTGCAGGTGGCGGCCAGCCGAGCTCCGTGGGCAGCCGAGCAGCATCGGCAGCGGCGGCAGAGGCCAGCCGAGCAGCGTCGGCAGCGGCGGCAGCGGCCTGCCGAGCAGCGGCGGCAGCGGCCTGCCGAGCAGCGGCGGCAGCGGCCTGCCGAGCAGCGGCGGCAGCGGCCTGCCGAGCAGCGGCGGCAGCGGCCTGCCAAGCACCGTGCCGAGCGGGGTTGGCGGTTGCAGCATTGTTTCGACATCATAGTTCTGCCTTAAGGGGAACTATGGTGGGGCTGTATATCGGAAAAGGTTCCGTCAGCATTGTGGGCTGTATATCGGAGAATGTTCCGTCAGCATTGTGGGCTGTATATCGGAGAATGTTCCGTCAGCATTGTGGGCTGTATATCGGAGAATGTTCCGTCAGCATTGTGGGCTGTATATCGGAGAATGTTCCGTCAGCATTGTGGGCTGTATATCGGAGAATGTTCCGTCAGCATTGTGGGCTGTATATCGGAGAATGTTCCGTCAGCATTGTGGGCTGTATATCGGAAAATGTTCCGTCAGCATTGTGGGCTGTATATCGGAAAATGTTCCGTCAGCATTTCGACATCATGACCCGGTCATGGTGGGGCTGTACAGCGGTTCCCATAAGGAGCCGTCAGCATCGCGTATTTCGACATCATAACACGGTTATGGTGGGGCTGTATAGCGGTTCCCATAAGGATCCGTCAGCATCGTGTATTTCGACATCATAACACGGTTATGGTGGGGCTGTATAGCGGTTCCCATAAGGATCCGTCAGCATCGTGTATTTCGACATCATAACACGGTTATGGTGGGGCTGTATAGCGGTTCCCATAAGGATCCGTCAGCATCGTGTATTTCGACATCATAACACGGTTATGGTGGGGCTGTATAGCGGTTCCCATAAGGATCCGTCAGCATCGTGTATTTCGACATCATAACACGGTTATGGTGGGGCTGTATAGCGGTTCCCATAAGGATCCGTCAGCATCGTGTATTTCGACATCATAACACGGTTATGATGGGGCTGTATAGCGGTTCCCATAAGGATCCGTCAGTATCGCGTTGATTTTCCGTTTAATATGAACATGTTTTGTCATGACTGCAGCATGTCTAAACATGAGCTTATTAATTTATACCTATCTTGCTTCTAACAATATGACACTGACAAATTGTTAGGAACAAGTTTGTTTCTCTTAAACATGATTTGAGCATTTGTGTTGTACTGTTCTCAGATTCTGATGACAAAGTCGAGGAGTCCACATAGAGATCCGAGGACAGATCTCCGTCAGGAGAGGCCGTGTTGGAGAGAAACTACCCTCATCTACCACGTGATGACGTCACAGCGACGAGTATAAAACGCCGAGCAGACTGGACATTGGGACACTTTGCTTTCGGCTACCGTAGCGACAACATCGTCTCACTTTCTCACTGTTACTCTGCCCACTTTTCCATTTAATTGTTTTGAAGTTGATTGTTTGTATAATTGTGTAAACCTTTGCTGTTGTTCAATAATTTGTTTGTAATTAAATAAAACCAAGTTGTATTCTGTTAGATTTGGTTTTCTTTTTTCTAAATAGATTTTGGCCTTATTGCCAAAAGTATATTATTATATAAGTTCAACACAAAGGTGTTGACCATACCGGGAGTCGAACCTGGGACTCTCTGGTTGGCATTACGCCAACGGGGGCGACCAATAAGTAACAACATGTTTGATATTTTAATAAATAGTGTTAAAAATATAATATAATTAATATACATAAATTAGTTGAGTTCTTAAAGTCGTAATCTGAAATTAAAGTCAAAAGTACAATAAATAAAAGCTAAGATAAATTATATTTAACTAACTGCGCCCCGCGATGTTTCCCACGTCAATCTGGGATAAACAGCGGCCTATGTGTTAATTCTTACTTTTCATTCATTCATTCATTCAATATTTAAGAGCTGGGCTCTTGTCTGTGGAGTTTTTTCCAGGTAGTTCTGTCTTCGACCAAATTCTTGACCTCCCTATACGACATGACTTTCGCCTTCTCCTTAATTTGGTCTAAATATGATCTTCTAGGTCTTCCTCTTCCTCTCCTGGCTTCTATCTTTCCTTCTACGATATTTTTAATGAAATTGTCATGACGTATATGGTGGCCAACCATCTTTCCTTTTGGAGTTATGAAATTCTTACTGCATAACAAATTTCAACAAAATAGATTCAGCTGTTTGAGCGTGAAAGAGTAACAGACAAACACACACACAAAGATTCGCATTAATAATACAAGTATCTATCAGGACCTTCAAGTTCATTCACAATTTTATTGTCATTATAATTGTGGTTAAATATCTCCATCACATTATAAAAAAGGTAAAAATAATAATTCTATAATTGCCATCTAAGAATAAATAAACCATTGTTCTTTTCATGGAAAAGAGATATAATAAAGATTTACAATTAATTTTACACAATAATGAATTAATTCGTTCATACAAATGACCCATTTATTAGTCTATAGAAGTTTTTTATCCTTACAGCTAGGATTTGACCAGCACAATCACACGAGCGACAATCTGACCTCAGCTGGAGCATGCCTTGTCTGAAATAACTAGCTCTCAGAAAAGTGTGTGTGTAATATGACATAAAGATAAGACATTGTCTAGTTTGCCTCGGAACTAAGCTAGAATAAAGACAAGCTAGCCAGTGCCTCTTGCTACGTCCTATTACAACGGTATTTATGTAACTTAGCCTTATGTCATACATGTGTTGCGAGCAAATAAATAAACTATAAACTATATGTATATGTATGTTACTTCTTCACGCTCTTAGGGCAGAACCGATTTCAACGAAAGGGTATATTGTAATAAGTTTCTGGCATACCTATTTTCCCTCTCTGCAAAATTATAAATTTTAGCATGAGAGAACGAAATTGGGCTAATCGATAGATTGAATTATTACAAATCGAAACTATTCTATAACAAATAAGCTGTATATTATACAGGTTTTTAGATTTTCGCACCTAATAGGTAACGGGACGCTATTACTAAGCCTCCGGTGTCTGTCTGTCTATCTGTTACCAGGCTGTATCTAGAAATCGTGATAATTAGAAAGCTGGAATTTTCACAATTTATATATTTCCGGTGCCGCTTTTACAAATAATACTAAAAATAAAATATATTAGGGTCGGTCTCAAAAAAATACAAGCATTTTTTCGTTTATTTATTTTTTTGCTATATTAGTCTAGTCAACAAGTGCCTTTTTGGTCAACTTTTTTCAGCAGTCTCCGAAAATTATGATTGAGGTGTCATTCGATTCGGAATGGCATCTAGATAGTTTTCGAAAAAAATGAAGTTCCGCAAAAAAAAATTAAAGTTTTTGACCACTGATTATTGTTTATTGATCTGTCCTGTAGGCACTTGAATTTTTTCAAATTTTAATTTTCACATTTAATAAGTTTAAATAATATTAATTCATTCCTTCGGACCTTGAATGTACATTACCTTTGAAAACAAATTATAAAAATAAAAAATTAAGGGGGGCTCCCATACAACAAACGTGATTTTTAAGCATTTATTTACACCATCTTTATAACGACATCCGGTAGATCTTCTATAAATAAATAAAAAGTCTTTTAAATAAATTAAATGAAAAATTGTTTGAAAACCATATGGCATTGGTTCATGACAGTCAAAGTGATTTGCAAATACTTTCAAGATGCTGTTAGGGCTAGCCCGGATTCTGTGCACTAGGGATGTGCATCTGTCTCCGGAGTGTTTCCCGCAAGAACCCGGAGACCTCCGTTAAGCACAGCGGCAGGTCACCGGGGGGGTTTTAGTGGGTACAAATCCCACATAACCTGGCTGCGTCCCATCGTAGTCAGGTATCTTGTCGAAGATATCCCCCTCGACAACAAAAAAAAAGGGATGTGCATCTCTTGCACATGTTGGCGTAAAAAAAAAACGGATTTTCCTCACGAGAAACATCTACTCACCCCACACTGCCCAAAGTGTGTTATTCTTCACCCCTCTCAGCATGTCCAGTGTTGCTTTTAGACATTCTCCTTCATCAGGGTTCCAACTTCCTCCCTCAATCCTCGTAAGGAGAGCATCAATAGCTGGTATACTTTTAGTTTGACCTCCATCAGGTTTAGAATTTTCAATGTTAGCTCCCACTGTAAAAGATTACACTCGTTAATCTAGTCTTTGACCCGATTTAACCGATTTTCTAAGAGATTTACCTTTTTGTTTTACCTTTGTTATTAGGAAAAAAAAAAGAAAAGAAAAAAAACTGAAAAATATTTGGCAGCCGAATAGCTTCTTCTTCTCCTTTACCATTTCCCACTAGGTGGGGTCGGCACAGCCTGTTTTTCTCTTCCACGCCACTCTATCAGCCGTCATCTCCACATTCACTCCCTTCTCATTCATATCCTCCTTCACACAATTCATCCACGTCATTTGGCAGCCGAATAGCGATCCTTCTTTTTAGGATATTGTTTCTAAGGTAAAAAACGGGAGCAATTACTAAGCCTCCGTTGTCTGTCTGTCACCAAGTAGTATCTCAATAGCCGTGATAGCTATAAATTTATGTAAGTTATGAATTTTCCGTGTCCATATATTATAAAACATACCATAAAAAACAGAAATTATTAATTGGGTCCCCCATATAATTGACGTGATTTTTCGTGTGTGTTTGCTATATTTCAATAACGGTAATATAGGTAGAAGCTTAAAATATTCACACAATATATAGATATAGATAGATATAATATATTGCCTATTACATTTAACCTTTTAAATAAAAATATGGGGGCTCGCAAACAACAAACGTATTTTAAGAATTAGTCGGGTAAATATTTAAAACTTGATAACTATAAACACTATTGGTTATAAATCACGTTCTTAAGCGATTAGCTTATTATATCCTAATGGTGTATTATTTTTTGCAGAAAGGTGATAAAGACGAGTTCCTTCCTTCAAAAAAAGCCAAATACATCAGCTTCCAAAAAACAAGAGCCTTCAAGATAGTTAATTTTTAACTATCATTATACTTACTCGTAAATACTCGTATATTACTTTAATTTTGTTTTTCGAGTTGTATTTTTGTAGACGTAAGGTTTAAACTTGATTTGCTCTTTCATTCAATGCTAAATACTGTGATATCAATTTTCGTATTTTAGTAAGTGTAGGTAATCAAGCGCTATATTCTGTTTTTTTTTTTAGTTTTAAAGAAAAGTCAATATATTCAATATATTGGAAAGAGAAGAGAGGGCTGCGGGGTCGCAGGATAAAAAGGAGCAGACTCTACGCTCATCATTCACAAGCCGCATAATAGATTTCATGCGCGAGCCTAACTCGAACTTGGCCAGTTTTAAGTCAAAATTTAGTTAATTTTAAATCCAATGACTATGTAGGTATTTATAAGTTTTTCACCAACTTTCCACATGTCACTTACCAAAGTAAATAAACGTAAAATAAACGACTGAGTAACTTAACATGGTTACTAGCTTCTCACATGAACACACGGACAAGACTGAACGAGGAAATCATGTCTATGGTGTATTTACTATAACTAATTAACCAAGCGTCATTATCTTGAAGCAAAACACTTGGCAAGAACAGCAGTTTGTAGAAATAGCAAAAAATAATATAATTAAATCATAAATTCCGGAGAATTCAGTGCTTTAAAAAATACATACAGTCGAACATATAGATAACCTCATTTAAGAGGTTTGCAGAAGGCAAAGGTTCCTTCCGTAGTTATATTTTATTTAACAGAAGTAAACTAAACACCGATTATTACAGGCGCTACATTCGCTCATTTTTTGAAGGTGTGAAAGTCAAAAGAGTTAGAATGAGTTTTGGATTGTCCCACCACATAGGCGGCGTTCAACCTTCCTGTGTCTTCTACTCACTTTATACATAAACTAGCAAGTTGGTCGCGGCTCCGCCCGCGTGTAGGTCGTTTTTCGCGTAACCTGTGGAAACTACAATTATCCAGACGTATGCCTAATAGATGCAATTTCTAAAAATCCATTCTTTGTATACGTCTCAGTACTAAAATATATACTACACTCTTCAAATTTCACACCTCTTAATTTCAAAAACACAAAACTTTCATTCTGATCTTTCAACTCCAATGGCTCTCCAATGGCTCTCCAATTAAATATTAATTTAATTTTATAAAAGATTTCCACTTCTTTTTTACCAAATGTACCGAATAGCTCAAAGCGATGTGAAGCGCTACCATAAGATTAATTCCGGTTCGAATGTTTCCACGGTATTCAACGGCCTCTGACAAAAACGAAACCTACACGTATATCAAGACTTGTTACCAAAGGCAATAGAGGCATTTCGATATAAGTACCGGTTTTCAAAGGTCAACCAGTAACGTTTTGATTTATTATATTAAATCCCCCCCCCCCCCCTCAATTATTTTTTTTCTTTCCATAAGGATATCAATAAAATCTTATGATACATATCGCAGAAAAAACATGTACTCAGAAAATATTAAGTCATATTCAAACTATTTATATATATTATGCAGAAATACAAATAGAAAAACCTTACAAATAGTAGATTAAATCTAAGTCAGTGTCCGCGGGTAAGGTGCCTAAAATGCTGGCGGTATTACCTCGCTGGATCGCCAAGCTTATACTTTGTAAGGCCTTTGTGCGTAATACTTTGTTGTGCCGAGGTAAGCGCCAGCTCTTGGGTCATTTGTTCTGTCCACCAGCCGCTTGGACAGATCAATAAATAACTTACGGCGTTGGGGCCCCATGGCCCCAAAGTTTCAACCCCAAAAGGCGAAAATATGTATCCGTTTCTTAGGCATTCATATTTCCGCCTTTTGAGGTTCTCAGCTTATTTAAACATGCTTAGTTTATAATTCCAGACTAAGCATGCTACAGTACCTAGCTAGTATCTAAAAGCCACTAAGACAGCGGGGACCTACAATTTAACGTGTCATCCTACCCACGGTAGTGGCCAGATGCAAATGCCACTTGAAAAACGACAATCTAGTGCATGGTCACCCATCCAAACACCGTCCGCGTCGATCGGTGCTTTGCTTCGTTGATCGTGTCAGATCACCTTAGCTAGTCGAGCTACAGGTGCTGCAATCTCAATAAATAGGCAAACTGATAAAATGGCCGGTGATGTTCCAAATCTCTGATATTTTTCTGTTCTGCCCAATTTAAACTAAACTCGCAATTTCATGGCTTATAACTTCGAACCATAGAAATAATACATCTTATTGTACATAACTATGTATGAGCACAGTTGTATGAGCACAAGTCTATGACCATGAAACAAACATTTTTATCCTACTAATATTATAAATGAAAAGTCTGTGTGTGTGTGTATGTGTTTATTAGGTACTTCTTCACGCTCACGACTAAACCGATTTTGATGAAATTTGGTATGGAAATAAGATAGACTTTGGATTAACACATAGGCTACTTTTTCCCGAAAACAATTGTGGTTCCCGTAAGATACTATGTTACTACGTAATCTATGTTACTCCTTCACACTCTAACGGCTGGACCGATTTTGATGAAATTTACTATGGAAATAGGTTAGACCATGGATTAACACCTAAGCTAATTTGAATCCCGAAAAAACTTCTTTTAGGCCCGGATTAACACGGGTAAAACAGCGGGGCGCAACTAGTACTAAACAAAAATCAAAATACTCGTATATGGTTTCACTATCAATGTTTACGTCACTTATTAATAAAACCAAACACAAAAAAACATTCTGCCTGAGCCCCCCACGCTGCACCAAAGGTCACAAATATACTGGCGGCGTAACCTCTCTGAATCGCTATAGGGAGAGTCTCGAATTATATTCATGGAGTCCGAGCACCGAGGTGTCGACGTCTATACGAGTATGTACTATGTATGGCTTTTTTTTACTTTTTTACTCTGTATCGGCCGAACTAATTGGGATCAAATTAGCTGAAATAAAGCTTAAACCCCGGGATTAAACCGAAGGAATATTTAAAGAGGAAAAGTTAGATTTTTGTTTGACGCGAATATGCTCCGAATCTACTCGGCCGATTTGAAATTTTTTTCACCGTTGAGAAGCTACGAGTACATTATCCCTGAGTAACGTAGGGTATATTTTGTTTCTCTTTGCAACTTAAATTACTTTACAGTCCGTGCGAAGCCGGGACTATCTGCTAGTAATAAATAAAAAGATTTTGAAGTTGAAAGTTCTGTCAAATTGTTACCAGTTATGTCGGGATTTACCTATCTTCATAAATTTAAGTAAGTTATCGGTTTCAAAGCCATTTTTAATCATAAACATCAGAAAATCCTTTCACAAGATTTACTATGCGGGGGAATCCGCACAAAGATGCTTGTATTATTATAGATACTAATTAATTAAATTGAGAAGAAAATCGTGAGAAAATTGCAATAGTAACTACATAATTTCAATGGAAAGATAATAAAATTATTATAATAATCGCTGGTACGTAGGTATTACGACCTTCCTTAGTTAGTTAGTTTTACTTTTCCTATTTGTAAATCGTAATCTTTATGTCGCAATCTGAGATGAAAATCCGTTTTTATGATTTTAAAATCTTACTCATTTGACGATGACGATTCTGAACATTAATATAATTTTTAATGTGGAAAACATACCTTTATAGAGATAATTTTACACATTATTCATTTTTATAGATACAGAAAAACATTTTATCAATCATTTGTCAAATTATAAGTAAGTTCACAAACAATTATAATACAACATTCTATGAACGAAATCTGGCCGTTTAAAGTCGGTCAATATCGCGCCCAAAGAAGTCGGTACACACAAGTGAAGCTAATAAAAGCGTGTCAAAAAAGACATACACACTTTTAATTATTTTGTTTCTTATTTCAACTAAACACTTAAATTACGTTTTATTATTTCTTTTCTTTTTTATTTTTCTTTTCGATACTTTTTACTAGCTACGAGTACATTTTTCGTTTCATATCTTTGGCAGTCGTACGGAAACCGATCGTCAGTCGTTTGCTTTCCTTTCGGAAAGGGGTTTTGAAGTTTAACGTACTAAAAATAATAAGCGTTTTAATCTGTACGTGCCTAAGCGGTTTCCATTTTGAAAGGAGTTAATTTCCGTTTTATTTTGAAGAGTTAACAACTTGTGATCCACAACTTTTAAAAATTTTAGAAAGATAAATAAATATTCAAGTTTTTTTGCAAGTTCCATACAAAAAATTTTTCTCGAACTTCCAATAATCGTAAAACAAAGTACTAAAGCTACACTTAAAATGTTTTGTGTTAGGTTAGTTACCAACAAACCTGTAGAGAGTAGTAAATGAAGGTCATCATAAACCGCATTTTAGCTTATATATAGCAGCTAACAAATGTTAATTGCTAATGATACTCAACTATATATATTATGATATTAATATATTTAGATATTAAATGTTCTTAGATAATAATTTTTTCACCGTTTGTCAAGTATAGATTGAGAACCGGGCCAAGAAGCTCATAGGTAATGAGTCCATGTGCAACGCGAGGCTTCAAAGTTTGGAGCATCGCCGCAATGTTGCGAGTCTGTCGGTTTTCTATCGGTTGCATTTCGGAGAGTAAGCGAGAGTACGTGAATTACATCAGCTAATTCCTCCGGCCCCTTTCCATTATCGGACGAGCAGGGAGACGGCTAGGAGGCACCGCTATACAGTTGAAGTTCCAAAAATCCGTACGAAGCGTTTCGCTTCCACATTTATTGTGCGGACCATTAAACTGTGGAACTCATTGCCGGAATCCCTGTTCCCTCTGAACTACATAACCTTACTGTCTTTAAGGCGAGAGTGAATCGGTTTCTTCTAGGCAAGCGCGCTCCACCCTAGATCGAAACATCACTTAACATCAGGTGAGTTTCGATCAAGCGCTTGCCTACCCATCATAAAAAAGTCGTTATTTTTATTGACTTTTTTATATTTTACGTAGGCACGTCCGACTGAGCTTTTACTTCGTAGACTTTGATTATCATTTTGTCCGGGATTTATTTGATTCATCACTTTTTTTATTCTGTAGAAAGCTGCAATGGTATGTAAAACGAGGACATTCCAGCTTTCTTCTCTCGATATATCTTAAAGGAAACAATATGCTTACAGAAGATACGGCAATATCCTTCAATCCTATTTTCTATCTCCTATCTGCGGTTAGAAAACCAACTCAGTAGTTAAGATACGGATATCCTATTTCGATCCAAAGGATATCAGTATGTCACGTGATTTGTTTTATATACATAGGCAGGTAATCTCGTGCACAACAAAAACTGGAATTCTCATTTTGTTTTTAAAGTAGCTTTAAATCAAGGATTAAGGGAGTAGATGTCTTTAAATATTATATTATTTAGTTATTGTAAGTATATATGTACATCACAACACTTAATAGAATTGCTAGATTCTCATAATCTAAAATAGAATTATGTATATGCGAAATAAGAGTACTCTAAAACTTTCCCCACAAGTCGAATTAGATAATGACGACTGTCGCCACTGCCATATATGATGACCTCTGCTATCAATGGCAAAAGTTAAAACAATTACTGTGCTAGGCGACGCGACAGTAATCTACAATCTTATTTATTATTAATTCTGTTTGTATGTCAATCTGTCTGTCTGGTAAAAAATACAAAGCATAAATTAAGCCGAGACTGTGTTGCAATGTTTTTAAAAGTATTCAATAAGAAAGCTTATGGAAGCGAGTGTGGCTCGGTAGGATAACGTCTGCTTTTCAATCAGACGGCCCCTGGTTCGTTCCTAGCCTTACTACCAATAACTTATTTTTCAAGTTATGTGTGGATTTGCACTCGCTTTACGGTGAAGGAAAACATCGTGAGGAAACCGACATGTTTGAGCGCAATATCCGAAGACGTGTGTCATCCGACCGCACTTGGCCAACGTGGTGGGTTATGGTTATATGTCTCTCCTCATGAGCGAAGGTCCCGAGTCCCAGCAGTGGGAACGTATAGTGGGCTGCTTATACAGTAGGAATGCTAATGAGCAATGTTTGATCTCTCTATTTGCATCACTTAACGCACTACAATGCTTTATATTTATTTTACGAGTAGGTTTACTAGCTCCTCTTCAAGAAAAAACATATTTATTCAAATAAAACACTTCATTTACTGACTCAGTACTTTTAATTCTTAATATCGTGTACTAATCTTAGTATCGTGTACTAGTTCCGCAGATGTTTCGCTACCGCATTTTTTTCGCAAAGTTTCGCTACCGCATGATAATGCATAGGTGTACTAAAAGCGTAAATCAGTTCACAATATACAAACATGCTTTTTACCATATAATATATATAAACATGTCTATACTAATTTCACTATAACAGTTAACAAATAAGTAAGTAGTAATATAAAACACAAATTTTCATATAGGTACCTACTTAAAAGACAAACAGTCAAAATCACCTTCCCAAAGTTACTCGTATATCCTAATAAGTTCTTAATTACCTATATGTTATTCTATCACGATAATTTATTTTTCTTGGCACATTCTTGTGATATAGCTGCTCCATTATGATTGAGCTCCATTTTGGTTCCATTTTGTTGCTGAATCTTTTTTCTGTGACAAAAATTAGATACAAGTTAGTAAGAATTTTAGTCCATGCATACATATAGATTAGGTAATTGTTTTTTTATTTTAGGCTTGCGGTTGATCGCAACTCACCTGATGTTAAGTGATGTTGCGACCTAGGATGTAGCGCGCTTGCCTAGAAAAAAACCGATTTACTCTCGCCTTTAATCAGAACAGTGAAACTACTCAGTTACCTTTGTGTATTTGTTTAATTATTATTTTACACAGTGCAGCTAGGCATTTGACCAGAAGAGTTTGTAACCACACAAGTTAGCGACACCCGGTGCTAAGGTGGAGTATGTCTAGTTTGGAATAACTGTCACTCATGTAGACAGTCGGAGCACACCGTTAGCAGCTTGGCGACAGATTTTTCAACTTGAGGGTGGTTGCTAGCCATGGCGAGCGCTAGACGATGCCTTATCGCCATGCAAAAAAGAAACAACCACCACTATAGTATTTCCAAACTTGTACCATGCAAATTTAGAAGGATAGTGTGGTAAAGACAGACTTAGACGGGACATTCACTGAGAAGTCAAAAAAAAATACAAAATTCTAATTCTAATTTGAAGTGGGGGTGATGAGACCTGCACTGACATCCCGCTAGGGGCGTATTGTGCATTCCCCCCTTACCAGCCTACGCAAGCCAACCGAGCTCCTTGAAATAACGGACCACAGCCCTGGGTCGCTGGCATACCTGTTCCACCCCTATTGCGTCAGATGGTCTGTTTGTCTGAAGATTAGCAATGGAAGGCGAACTTTCATCTTGAGCTGATATCATCAGGCCGTAACTCCTTCTGGTTTGTTTGGTGGCCTCATAGTGCAGTAGCACGTGTTCTACCGTTTCATTTTCCTCCAGACAGCCCCGACATAGGGGGCTCTCCGTCGCCCCTATTTTATGTTGGTGGTAGTTGAGATCACAGTGGCCGGTAATGATGCCGACCATCATATGTCAAACATCATTTATACGATCAAGATTTTGGCTGAAGATCGCTAATGTTGGAAAATTTTCATACTAAAAAATAACTATATTATATATTAGTAAGGTACATACATATTTGTTATTACATAAATATGTACCTTAATGTAACGTAGTTTTTTTTTAATTCTATAAGCTGGACTCAGGATCACAACGTTTAATGATAACTAAATTGATAACTTTAAGTAATTTTGCTGCTTAAATCTACATTTAGTATACATCTTACATCACAAAGTGCGGCCGAAGACGGGCGTGAAAAGCATGAAAGTTTAGAGGGATCGAGCGTAGTGGGCGAACTTTCTCTAAAACTTTAATATTTTGTCGCTAATCTACAAACTTTCAAGGATTTTTATTTTTTGAGTTCTTTCGTTCGCTTTATTCAACGGTATGGATCAATTTACAATTGTTGTATTCAAATTTCATCAATTCAAAATCATAGTAAAAATATTCTATCAATCTATTAGATGGGGTTATTTAAATTTATTAGTATTTGATTAACATACTCACATATCTAATAGATCGATAGAATATACCACTAGAAATAGAATGGATACTTCACTACACTTACTTCTCAGCAAATACTTCGTTAGATAAGTTGATGAGAGGCGCTTCGAGTGTCAAGTGAAGCACCAAACTTGCCAGGCAGCTTAGCACTAGAGCCCCAAACGAATGTACAAACTGAAATAATAAATAAGTAAAAATAAGCATAGATAGGGGAAAATAATGTTCGTCTATTGTCAATTGATAAATTATTGTGATTACAGGCAGGTGAGCACATCGACTTTACGAGATACAACACAACCCTCCATTGACATCATAATGCGTTTAGTTGTTGCTTATAATTTTATTAGATATGATTGTTATGAAACAAAATGTTTCCGAAACAAAACAACAAATACTAAAACCATAATAAAAAATAAGACTGCCCCCGTACAACAACTTCTTTTATAAATTTCAACTACGAAAATTATTAAATTAATTATTTATTTAAAATACCAAAAAAAAAGGGCGCTGCCATACAACATGTGTGGGTTTTCTTTTTTTATGCACAATGGTACGGAGCCCTTAGCGCGCGAGTCCGCCTCGCAATTGGCAAATTATAAGGATGTTCAAAATAAAATAAAACATATTAAAAAAAAACACTAACAAATAAATACAAGTGATGATGTGACGGCGCTCTTGCATTGTACTTGTAGAGTTGGATCAGCAGCGGATGCACTAAGTACAGGCAGTAAGACAGCTTACTGAGGGGTACGAACCCTGACCAACCTAAGAAATCAGGGATCAGAGCTGAAAAACAGAAAATAGATATGTATAAATTACTTCAAGTAATATGTATGATCTTATGACATTTCTTGAAAAAAAAAAGGAGTGTATCGAAAGTTAAAAATGGTAAAACGTATTTAAGTCAAGAATTTGCAAGATTATGTGATATAAACATTAAATAAAGACAACAGTAAAATAACTCTATCCTCACTCAAACTCCCATATTCACTGACACCAATCAGACAGCAGATAGCCGTTGCCCAGATGATTCTGTTAGTAGACACCACCACACCCGCCTCGACGGGGTCGTAAGGCCTGTCTTGGAACACTACCCCCATGGCCATTATCATGTACATGGTAAGGAGAGAAACGCTGGCCAGGATGATCGACGTAGTCTGTAATAGAGTAAATAATGCATATATGTACATATCGCTCTAAGTATCTATTTGAAACGCGGCGTTTAAGTAATTTTTAACACCCTTGCTCGTAAAGCTGAAAATGTAATTCCACCGGTTTTAAATATGTAAAGCGGGTCATAGCAAACGCGTGTTCATACACATTCCATAACAGTATTATTTGCCATTTCAAATATGGAACTGATCACTGCCGCAAGACTGATTACAGATTAAGTTTATAAAAAATATTTAAAAAATATTTCTGTTTTCTCGCAAATGTGTTAAAAAACGTCGTACGATATAGGTACGTGCGTATTCGTTATAACATGCAGTGCTCGGGCTGGAATTCCGCCTCGCATGTTATAACCATCTTTACGCACTAATATCGTATTGTACTATCATTTGAAAAAAATATGTTTGACTGAACATTTTCTAGTGCTCGCCTGCCTAGTAACCATCCTCAAGTTGAAAAGTCTGTCACGAAGCACCTAACGGTGTTTACCGGCAGTCTCCTTCAGAGCCAGTTATTCAAGACTAGGCGTGCTCCACCTTAGGCCAGAGTGGAGTTAACTCGAATTTATTTCGTGAAATACCTGCTGCCGCGGTTCAGGCGACGGTGCAGCTGAACACAGCACAACATCGCCTTAAAATGAGGATAAAATAAAATTTTATTGTCCACTCACCTTTCCTATAACCTTCCTATGCTCAGAGGGCTTGTAAGTGGTAATAATGTACCCCATAACCATACCAACAAGGTATGCCCCAACCCGCACATGACTCATGGTGTATGTATATCGTATGTCGCTGTGGTTACGCCTTAAACGTAGTGTTCTGAAAAACAAAATCAAATTTGTTAAATTTTTTAAACTGTTCACGTAAGGCGTCTTAATATTTCCGCGTAGAAAACGGGCACTGTATTGTACAGTTTATGTATGTATAGTCTGCGGCCTGGGTGTGATAGTTTATGGACGATAGTCTACAGTCTGTGGCATATCTATTAGCGTGTGAAGGCGTCAGGAGAACATTGGCGGGGAGTCGAATACAGATCGCCAAGCTAGCAACACGTCTCCACAGAAATATCCTAGCAGTACAGTGCAACGTAGTGATCGTATGTGTTTTATCTACAAATATATGTGTAAAGTGTTGTAAGTGCATATAGACACGGGAGCACTCTACAGTCACACTTACATTATTATTAAAAATTGGAATGAGTGCAACCAGTCAAATTTGTTACAAAGTTAGTGGTGTACATTTTGGATTATTTTACCCTCCTATATTGCATAAAAATAAAAATAAATATGTTGTAGGCCATATGTAAGTATATGACTTACAATATAAGGAATCTTAATACATGCGCGTAGAAAACGTCCACACACACATTATTATATAAAGTTGGATTGAGTCCAACTAGACAAACTTGTTACACATTTAGTGATGTACATTTTGGATTATTTTAGACACTTATATTGCATAAAAATTGAAAATCTATTTTGTAGGTACATAAAGATTTATAAATTAACAAGTTTCAAGAGCCTGTCCATTTCGAGCATACAATATAGTTTAAAATTACGACAGGTTTAAATGGCAACAAGTCTCTGGAACAACTTGCGATCGAAAAATCCCAATCAGACTGAAGGGGAAGATCTACAAAACGATCATAAGACCTGTCGTATTGTATGGATCTGAGTGTTGGGCGACGAAAGTGGTGCATGAGAGAGGATTGCATGCTGCAGAGATGCGAATGTTAAGATGGATGTTTGGAGTGACAAGAATGGACAAGGTAAGAAATGAGTATATCAGAGGAAGTTTGAAAGTGGCACCTATGCCAGAGAAAGTTAAGAGCGGAAGGTTATCTTGGTATGGGCATGTCATGCGAAGAGAGGAGAAGCATGTGACTAGGAGAAGTATGAATATGATTGTACAAGGTAGTGGAAGTAGAAGACGACCTAAAAAGATGTGGATGAATTGTGTGAAAAAAGATATGAAAGAGAAAGAAGTGACTGTACGAGTACATATGACGGCGACAGAAGAGTGTGGAAGCAAAAAACGAGCTGTGCCGACCCCACATAGTGGGAAAAGGTGAAGGCAAAGAAGAATATAGTTTAAAATTACGAAACGAAATAAAAAAATCTATGGCAAAAGAAATACATCATCTTTGAAATTATCACATGGACAGACAGAGAGACAGACGTATACCGGAGTTTTAGAAATAGAGTTCTGTTGGTACCCTTTAGAACGGAACACTTGTTTGCATTCAGCGATAAGGTCGCAATTTAAGGTATTATTATTAAGTTCTTTTGAATATCTTTTTTTATTTGTCATTGTATTTCTTAAAGTGTTCACCTATCAATGTAACCCTCAAAACATACCTGTAAGTAAAAGGCAGTATATCCAAATTGTTTGAATAAACAGTGTAGCCTAAGTGTAAAGTTGATACTATTAATATCAGGCCCGCTATCCCTGTGGCAAGCTTCTTGTTCCTTCTGAATATACAAAACAGAGCGATGGCCACTATAGCAAGTTGGAAGTCGCAGGCTATGTACCATGTTACTATGTGACACTGAAACAAGGACATTTAGTTAATATACCGCATATATTACGTAGATACGTAAGTACCTGACTTACAATAAAACAATATTTTTATGTCCGAATTAAAAAGTGGGGTGTTGAAGTTATATCTATTTTTTCACATATTATACCTTTGATAATTGACATATCGTACGGTTAAAAAAACTTGTAAGCTTGTAGATGGCACGGCGAATCTACCGGTTGAGACAACGGCCGGTTGCTTAATTTTACAATTTTCACTAGTCATATCCCATATTACAGGTCTCTCTTGAACTAGTGTAATTAGTTATTCTTGATTTATGTCCATTTTACTCGAAAAACAAAATCAGAGTAGGTAATCTGTCACGAAAATTTCAAAACGTCCGGCGCCGTCGACACGCTAGCATAGACTGCGATACAACACTGAACAAAACCACGCCGTGCGTAGACGCGGCTCGCCGAGGGCCGGCGCGGCGTACACGGCGGCTGGCGCCGTGAAGTTTTGCCGCCATTTATGTCAACAAGCTTTCGTAGTGATCCATACAACACTGGCAGCCGTACCTACATACGGCGAATTAACTGTAGATTTTCACGGCGAAAAAACGTGTGTGTACAAGAGCCCTAATGGTGTGTTTTGGCATCCTCTTTACGAGCTAGTTATTCCGGACTACGTATGCTACACCTTAAGGTTGAGTGCCGCTAGCTCGTGTGGTTACGCGCCCTGGTTGTCGAACGTCTAGCTGTATTGTGTAAGCAAAAATTAAACAAATTCTTACCAAACTATCTGCTGCGTGATTCATCATTAGCATACTTTTCCACCAGTTTTTCTGGCAAACTTCTTGTTCATCTCTGTTTTCCGGTTTCCAAAACGGACCTTGATCCATATACATTACTGTGGTTAGTATATAGGCAACGCAAAATGCATATGGCCCGATCAATCTGAAAAATAATAATAATTATGTACTTTACGTGTCTGGTTAGCCCCATATTAAACCATTGCATATGGTTGCTAATACAACTTATATACTAAGAGTACATAAAATACTCAATATTGGTACATATTTAACACCCACATAACATAACAACAAATTTAGTTCATCACAAAGATGTTGGCCGTGCCGGGAATCGAACCCGGAACCCTCTGGTTGGCAGTCCGGCTTGGTAACCAGAGGGCGGTGCCACCCCCTTGAGGTGGGTCCGCTCGGACTGCGGACAGCGGCCTGGGCGGGGAGAGCAGCGGCAATGCGCGAAGCGGTCCTGCTTCCCTGCCCCCGTCGTGAGATGGGACACCGTGAGGTTTTAGTCGGTAGTGACGGCCCTTCTGGCTGTCGAGTCCGACATACCCCGCCCGCCTCCCCCAGGCTTGTAGCGGGAGATGCGTAAATGCATTTCCTCACGAAAAAAACAAAAAATGGTAACCATTACGCCAACGAGGTCGTAAACTACAAATTCAAATTTATTTATCTTTGGTTTAACAGAACCTTTTCTTAGTCGTAACTTCATTACTGAAGGTCGTGTCTAATACGGAGTGTCGATCACTCGGTTAACAATGGTCTTCTACTTTTTCCTGTCCTCGGCGGTCTTAAAAGCTTCGACTTTAGGTAGGCCAGTGAGCGTTTTTCTAGGTCTGACCAGCGGGTAGGAGAGCGACCTCGTGCTCTTTTTCCGTCAACTTGGCCAACTACCACGAGCTAACACATAATGTGAATGTGTCTTGTCTTTCTTTGCTGGCACCGACTCCAAGAATACAGGACTAATAAAAATTGAAAATTATGTGAATTGTCATCAAACGCAATCCCATCTAGTATAAAAAACTTTCAAATGTTTTTTGATAGGACCGACATGACTGTGGAAGACAGGTGGAGTATAATTATCCGTTACAGAGTTTTGGCTGAGAACTAGCGTGAGAAAAGTGAGGCGTCCGGCAGGGAGAGAGGCTATTGACATCATTATATATATTATGCAGGTCTAGTAGTAAAGTGCAGTAGTATGCAAGTACTACCTGGACGATGAGAGCATATGATCTACACAGGTGGTGGGATAAAAAAGGTTGTGCATGACAATGATAATGTCGTGTCTATAAAATCTATAAAATTCGGTGCAAAAATAGTCTGTTTTACCTCAAGTATCTTTTGATTATCGTATAGAAGATGTTCTTCTGTTTTCCCGTAAGGAGACCTCTGACGATGAGAAGACCAGACATAGCAAAGAAAGTATCGGATATGACGTCGATATGAGCTACCGTGAGCCCGAATTTACTGTGTAAAGTCTGAAAAAAAGGAAAAAAAAAGTGTAAACCGCCTTCAATTTAAATACAGAACCAATCTTGATAGAATGTACGAGTATGTATGTGGAACCAATTGTAAAAAAGTATTCCTTCCAATACTAAAATCATTTTCAATGACTAAGTTAATAAATGAAGGAGTTGTGAGGTAAAAAATATACAGCTTAGAAGTTGTTAGAAGGTTGTTCCCCTTTGTTGAAGTCGTTAAAAAATAATGTCTGATAATTTACCTACTTACTCGTACATAAAAAACGGACGCGTTTTACAATTTCTGATGCTTGAGCATCATTGAAGCATGCGCAAGATCACAATAATAACAAATTCATAAAAATCCTTTATAAAAACAGTGCAATAAACTTTACGTATATTTTTTTACATTATATATTTTACTTTATTCGCCGATGCAAAAACGACGAGTGTTATCGTGTATATAAGTTTATGTACACTAATGTTGTAACATTCTATTTAAGTTTCCAATACTTGACTTATAATTACTACTGTTATAGCGCAGACAACATAACACTCAATTTAAGCAATTTCACATGATGGTATAATATCCACATCGATATCGTAAAATCTCAGTATAACATCGCTCGCTCGCTCCTGATTGGCCCTGCGCGCGCTGCTGCGCTCTCATTGGTTAGATTTTTAAAGCGGCAAGTTCACTGTGACAATCCACATACGCGTGAATTTAATGTTTCGCAATGTGTTTTGTTTTTAACCTACTAATCAGAAGTTAAAAATGGATAGCGACGATGATATTTGTACGCCTCCGGATATTCTAGAATTGGCAACAAAAGTAACTCACAATCTTTTGCTAGAAAAATCTAGAAAATTATTAGAAAAATAAACTTATGTCAGCTTTTACTCTTGTTGTTTGATTAATTGCATTAGTGAAGATAAAGTAGTGTATGCAACTGCATATAACACGGGTGTTAAAACACTCGTTACTAATATGAAACTCGCTGCGCTCGTTTCATAAACTCACACTCGTGTTTTAATACCCTTCATTATATGAGTTACATAAACTACTATTAACATGCCTCTCTCTCTGTGTGTGTATCTGTCTGTCTGTTTGTAGCAGTGTAGTTTCCGAACAGATGAATCTATTTTGACTTAGATAATTTATTTGATAGGTGTATTTGTCTGGAGTGTTCTCAGCTATGTTTAATGATAATCGGTCCAAGTTGGCAGCTGCAACAACATGCTCTCTCCTTCAAACTCCTATTATATTAGCAGAATACATGTACTATGATACATTTAATATCTAAAAAGCCCGCTTCCATAAATTTAGTCCAGGGTTTTCTAAATTTTAAATTTAATCATTATTCTTACTTGATTAAGGTCCAGGCCGTTCAAGATAGGGGTAAACACCTGGTAGAAAAATTCGTGTAAGATCACAACATTTGCAGCCGTCAAAAACCTCATTCCATGCATCACTCTTACTTCATCACGACCGACTGTGAAGAGACTGTTGTAGTTTCGTTTCATATTGAAGGAGTTTGTGATCATCCCTGAAAACATTTTTTTTTGACCGTTTTTTTTTGCTTTATGCGAATTTATATTTAAATCCACTGCTATAATCAATATGAAGTAATAAATATTTACGATTAAATTTTGTCTTAGCCTTAAGAAAAGAACAATACGATAATTGGAAAAAAATATTTCCCTTTTTTAACTATGATCTTTATTTTTACTTTTAACTTATTAAAGTTATTAAAATAAAGCAGATTAATTAAGCAAGAAATTTGGGCTAGCTATATAGAAATAACTTATAAATCTTGTATGATTCTTGGGTATTTTGAACTCATTTTTATGGGTAGAAATCTCATGATACATGGCACAAAGAACTCAAAATATAAGGTGTCTCGAACTTACCTGAAAACGTTGTTTTCTCCTCTGCTCTGTTGTAAAGAGTTGAATAGACTGCCGTAGCAATAAGTAGTCCAACAAACGACCTGTAATTAAATCAGAAAATATGTATTTAGTGTACCTTAAATAAACAATATATTTGCCCATATGTTCTCCGGACAGAAGCCCTTGCGAACAAAATTTCTTTGGATATCGTTTGTGTAAATACCGAAACAACTTGACCAATTTTATTTATATTATAATTTGGTGAATAGCGCTGGACCGGGAAGAGCCACAGTGCAGTGTAAGGAGGTGTCCGGGGTGTTACCCGGAAGAACCCGGAGTCAGGTCACAGGGGGTTTAAGTGGGTACAAACTCACAAAACCTGGCGTCACCTCATTGTAGCCAGGTATCTTATTGAAGACATCCCCCTCGCCAACTAAAAAACCGCCAAGATGAAATAAAACCGCTCTTAAATTGTCTTTCTGCATGTAACTCTGCATAGATCCATATGAATTCATCTAAATCAGAAACTTAACAAATATACAAACATCGCAGCACCAAACTCACCAGAAAACATAAAATCCTAAGGAAAACTCCATTTCTTCATTCGCTTTCTCACAATTCCTGGTATCTAGATGAGCGACTCCTGGCAGATGAGTAATGTCCAGTAGATGCTGAGCTAGCTTCGTGATAGAAGATGGACCGCACAAGGAAGGAAAGCAGACCCCATAATAGTGATGATTGAAACGACGACCGTCTATAGATGGTGTCTGCAAATGAATTGTTAATTGTATGAGTAAAAGTTGAAGTTCCCAAAAATATTATTTAATTAAATTAATAGCTTAACACACGGCTAGCTAGATCGCATCTACATGTTTGTGCCGTTTGCAGTAGACTAGGCCCTTGAGGAATCTGGCCAAGCGTTTAGTTACGGCCTCAGGTGTTCAGAGTGCAGATCTATATTTCGGCCAGAAACTAAGCATTGCCAATCAAAGTTCTAGCTAGCTGGGCACTTCTCACTCAAGAAATCAGCCGTCGTACTTCGGCCATACACGGCTAAGTCTCTGATAAGTCGCTGATAAATTAGCTGGGATTAGAGATGTGAAAGACCAATAAATATTATTTATTTATTTTTTGTTTTTGAAAACTAACCTTATAGTACTCATATGCGTTTTCAAACGGCCCGAGATCTCTCGGCTTATCTTGTCCTGGGCTCTTCACCTCCAAGAGGCAGTACTGACTGCGGAGTTCAGGGTGAGTCCGAACCCATGGTGCTTTGAGACATTGGTCGTAACTTCCTAGGTAGGCCTCGGCACCATATAACGATCCTACTGGTGGTTGCATTGACTCCCATGCTGAAAATATATAAAATAAATCTCTACTAATATTATAAAGTTGAATAGTTTGTTTGTTTGTTTGAACGCGCTAGTCTCAGGAACTACTGGTGCGAATTGAAAAAATATTTTTGTGTTGAATAGACCATTATCGAGAAAGGCTTAAAGTTATATCACGTTACAGCTAATAAGAGCGAAGAAACAATGGAAAATGTGGAAAAAACGGAGAAAATTATTAATTTTTGAGGGCTCCCGTTGCGTGCGCTGCGAAAACGGTTCAAGATATCAATAAAAAATGTATGATAGAATTATTCCTCTTAAAACGATCTAACAAAATTTTCACGACAGTGTATGTGTGTCTATCATTTAAGACTAACTCACTTTTTTATGGTAAATGGTGGAACCGTTTTTATGGTAATAAAATTTTGTCGAAATTAATTCATTTCATATAACCTTTTTACCTTTATTTCTTATTATTATTTTTTAGAGTTGTATCAACATAATAATATTAATCTTTATCCCAATATATATTATGTTGCTTAAGAGTATTTAATTGTGAACAAAATCGTCTTTTACATCACTTAATTTTAATTAATATCTTAATACTAATATAAATTAATTTGTGTCCAATAAAGTATTATCTATCTATCTATAAATTAACTCCGATATAAAATTCACACACGCCACATGATAAGCGAAACATGTCGCTGCACATTCATCTATTAGGCAACGCAGAGGCCAAATAGCTAGACCTAGGGGTCGAAATTGGAGGGTGTATTTGTTTTAGTACGTAGACGTGTACTGAGTATGGGGCTTACTAACCAGCCATGTGTGAAATGTGTCCTAGTCTCAGAATACAGTATTCTGAGGTCCTAGTATTTATTTACTAGCAGTTGCACGCGGCTATTTTCTCTTCCCGTATTTCCGTGCTAAATTTATACATGTATAGACATTACATTGCTTTCCTCATTCGATCCCTGAGATCTAGTTAACCTCGGATTTCAGCTATCATGGAACGATGCGTTAGATTAGACTGTTTTCTCCAGGGCATTATTTTAATTTAAATAATTAGAATACGTTACGATATGACCATACTTTCCGTCGAACAACAACTGAACTGACTGGTATTAATTTAGGTTTTACTCGTATATCATTGTAGATAAAAAAGTATACACCATCCACTAAGTGAACTACATACTTAAATACCAATTCTGAAGTATTTAATTTCATTCAACCCCAATGGCATCCCCCTTAATTCACCACTGGCGAATATTTTCATTATTTTATTTTACTCGTTTAGTACATAAATGGTACGGAAACTTTAATGCGCGAGCCTGACTCGTACTTGGCCAATTTTTCAGCACAGTAATTGAACTTATTTATGTGCCGTCAAAATATAATTATGACTCTCAGAATACAGAAAGAACCAGAAACCGTGAGCGCGCCTAAAACTGAGGCTACTAAAACTACTCTTAAATAGAGTAGTTTGACGCGCGACCGATCAGTCACTCTGTGACCGTCGGAACGTACGACGCTGTACCAATTTAACTAAATTATGCTGTCTTGTGTCGTTCCTACCTGTAAAAATGCAGCGGGTCTAAAAAAGAAACAGGATGGGATCACATTTCACGTGTAAGTATCGTATTTAGGTATCAACTTATTTAATTAATGAATAAATTTCTCAGTTTTCAATTGTCATAGATAATGAGGCATCCATCTTGTTAGTGTTGCCAGTATAAGAGTTTTGATTTACCCTTCTTTTTATTACCTCTTGAGGGCTTTTATTCATTGTAGAATATTAATAATTAATTTAATAAAAATTAACCGACTTGAATAAAGAAAGTATTAAACATCAGTGCAGCCCGTGTGTACATAACCAAATAGTCCTATTAAATAGTATGTTAGTATCTATGAAAAATACCTAGACATAAGATTTCATCATTTATCTAAATTTAAATTTTTGTTACTAAGTTCAAATTCTAAGAGACAATATTATAAAAAGCTTACTAAGCAAAAAGGAAATTAAATGTATTTTTTTCTAAAGCGTCTTTTATTCAATAAATCTATCAATTTCTTGAGACGATTAGGTAGGTACATAATTATAATAAAGATTAGGACAATTTTCATTCTATTATTATCTCACTTCCTGGACTCCCAAATTTTACCCTAAAAACGGGCACATAATGCCTGAACTAGAACATTACGCGGGTAGGAAGTGACGCGGGCGGGGGCATTGTTTTGATTTTTGGACACAGCGTGTAGCTCGCAAATACAGATGAACGCGGCTTCTGGTTCTTTCTGTATTCTGAGTTATGACTATATAAGAGTGTAATACTTATAATATGATCATGAGTAATTGGTATGTCAATGTAGATATAATACATTGTTGTAATCAAGTAAGAAAGTCAAGAAGTGTCTAATGACACTTCATAAATACCAAAGTTATAGACATAAATAAATAAATCTTGTTAGACACCCAAATCAACGCCGGTGCAGTTCAAATCAAACTTTGCGAGTTTTAAGAGGGAACAGCGCCATCTATTTCTTTTAGGAAATGCTCGTTTTCTTTCAAAAGAAAAAGAAACGAAGAATTGTCATAGAAATTAAAAATTAATATTCATATAAAATTTACATATTTTTACTCTACAGTTCTTAGGCAGTACATGACTGGCAATGGTTCATGTACTGACAGTGATTTGCAAATACTTTCAAGATTCTGTTTGGGCTAGCCCGGACTCTGCGCAACAGAAAAACATCTACTCACCCCACACTGCCCAAAGTGTGTTATTCTTCACCCCTTTCAGCATGTCCAGTGTTGCTTTTAGACATTCTCCTTCATCAGGGTTCCAACTTCCTCCATCAATCCTCGTAAGGAGAGCATCAATAGCTGGTATACTTTTAGTTTGACCTCCATCAGGTTTAGAGTTTTCAATGTCAGCACTCACTGTAAAAGATTTCACACGATAATCTAGCCGCTGTCCCGATTTAACCGATTTTCCAAGAGTTCTACCATTTTCTTTTATCTTTGTTACTAGGAAAAAAATTGAAATCGTTTCGTCAAGATAACAAACTGAAAAATATTTGGCAGCCGAATAGCGATCCTTGTCTTTTTAGGATTTTGTATCTAAAAGGTAAAATTACTAAGCCTCCGTTGTCTGTCTGTCTATTTGTCTGTCACCAGGTTGTTTCTCAATAGTTGTGATAGCTAGAAGCTTAAAAGTTATGAATTTACCGTGTACATATTATATAAAGAATACAAAATAAAATGTTAAGAGGTGTCCCCCATATAATAGACGTGATTATTCGTATGTTTTTGATATATATCGATAACGGTACTATAGGTTGAAGCTTAAAATTTTAACATAATATATACATAGATATATTACCTTTCAAAATAAAAAATAAAATAACAAATATGGGGGCTCCCAAACGACAAACTTATTTTAAGAATTATTCGTGTAAATATTTAAAACTTGATAACTTTAAACACTATTGGGTAATCACGTTCTTAAGCGATTAGCTTGTTTATGTCCTAATGATGTATTTTATTTGCAGAAATTTAAATGAAGACGAGATCCCTCTTTCAAAAAAGATCAAACAAAACAAGCCCAATAAAACATCAGCTTTCAAAAAACAAGAGCCTTCAAAACGGTAAATTTTTGACTATCATTTTACTTGTATATTCTTTATTTTTCATTACTCATACTCTGAAAGTGAGTTGCTTGAGGAGCGGGATGAAAGTAATACATTGCATCCCTAGGGACAATCGCTTTGCAACTGACAGCTATCAAATTATTAATAAAATTGTTTTAAAAAACAAAGAACCGACTTCAAAACACAACTAAAAAGGGAAAAATAATTTTAAGCCTACATCAAATCAAGAATAGTTATATAAGTAGAATCGAAGAGTTTATTTCATGTACTTAAAAAAAACTATTTTAAATTTTTATGAATCCTGTATTCTTGGAGTCGGTGCCAGCAAAGAAAGACAATTGAAAATAGTTTTTTTAACAAACATTAAATTGTTCTTCTTAGATGGCACCGACTTCAAGAAAACAGGATAAATAAAAATTTAAAATAGTTTTTTATAAGTACATGAAATAAACTCTTCGATTCTACTTATATAACTATTCTTGATTTGATGTAGGCTTAAAATTATTTTTCCCTTTTTAGTTGTGTTTTGAAGTCGGTTCTTTGTTTTTTAAAACAATTTTATTTTTACATTTTTAGTGGTTAGTCATGATATTTTTTAAGTTTTAGCGAAAATTTTCACCGTATTTGTTCGAACCGTTTGAGTATAAAGAAGTCCAAAGCAGCACAAATTACATAATGTTTGTTGTGTCAAAACGTACTAGAACCAATTGCGAGCGAAGCAAGCCGGATGCGAGCGAAGCGAGCTATGCGCGAGCGAAGCGAGCGCGAAAATTTTCACCGTATTTGTTCGAACCGTTTGAGCATAAAGAAGTCCAAAGCAGCACAAATTACATAATGTTTGTTGTGTTAAAACGTAATAGAACCAATTGCGAGCGAAGCGAGCCGGATGCGAGCGAAGCGAGCGCGAAAATTTTCACCGTATTTGTTCGAACCGTTTGAGCATAAAGAAGTCCAAAGCAGCACAAATTACATAATGTTTGTTGTGTCAAAACGTAATAAAACCAATTGCGAGCGAAGCGAGCCGGATGCGAGCGAAGCGAGCTATGCGCGAGCGAAGCGAGCGCGAAAATTTTCACCGTATTTGTTCGAACCGCTTGAGCTTGAAGAAGTCCAAAGCAGCACAAATTACATAATGTTTGTTGTGTCAAAACTTACTAGAACCAACAGCGAGCGAAGCGAGCCGGATGCGAGCGAAACGAGCCGGATGCGAGTGAAACGAGCTGGATGCGAGCGATCCGAACTATGCGCGAGCGAAGCGAGCGCGAAAATTTTCACCGTATTTGTTTAAACCGTTTGAGCATAAAGAAGTCCAAAGCAGCACAAATAACATAATGTTTGTTGTGTCAAAACGTACTAGGACCAAGGGCGAGCGAAGCGAGCTGGATGCGAGCGTATCGAGCAATGCGCGAGCGAAGCGAGCGCGAAAATTTTCACCGTATTTGTTCAAACCATTTGAGCATAAAGAAGTCCAAAGCAGCACAAATTATATAATATTTGGAGTGTCATAAGCCCAAAACATCCTGGGGGAAAGTCGAACGAAGTGGGATAACTCCTAGCGAAGCGAGCCCGTAAATATTTTTTTTATCCGTTCGAGTGTCTAGTCTATTAATATATTATCAAATTTTACATGAGTGAAATCTGTATTGCCGTATGAGCGCGAAGAAGTGAAATAGGTTATCGAGTTATTTGGGTATCCCAAGGGAATAGCAATGACTTTTAAGATAAAAAGTAACCTTCGTGTTATACAAGGTCTAGTCTACCCCCATATCAAATTTAAGCGAAATCAGTGTGTCATGTGTTATTTGGTGCATCCCACGGGAACAGTAATTATTTTCGGGATAAAAAGTAGCCAATGTGTTAACACATAGTCTAACCTATTTTCATCTCAAATTTCATCAACATCAGTACAGCCGTTCGGGCGTGAAGAAGTTATAAAGATTTATGTGTTATTTGGTGCATCCCACGGGAACAGTAATTATATTCGGGATAAAAAGTAGCCTATGTGTTAACACATAGTCTTACCTATTTTCATCTTAAATTTCAAGAATATCAGTACAGCCGAACGAGCGTGAATCTCTCTTCGGGCGTAAACATAACCTAACTTTTTAGGTTTTCCTTCGATTTCCCTAGGAATCCATCATCAGATCCTATTTTGGTGACAATGGGACCAATTCAGAACCATACTCTTTCAATTAAAAAAAGAATTTTGAGAATCGATCCACAAATGGCTGAGAAATCGGTGAACATACATAAAAAAAAAAAAATACATACACGTCGAATATATAACCTCCTCCTTTTTGAAGTCGGTTAAAAAACTAGTACCTACAGTAAAAAAAGGTTTTACTTTCTATACAGCCACGGCGTAAATTTGAAATAACAAAGCTAAGTATTGATTAAAGTATATATATTTTTGATAATTTTATTATAATTAAGTTTCAACAATTTCTCTAAAATTACTTAGATTTGGTCAATATATTTACTATTTTTGCAATGATGACAATGCCAGCCACAGAAAAAAAACAAACAAAATGGCGGGGAAAGCGGCATTTTGATCTTTATTTACTCGTATTTTTTCGATTTGAAGACTTTTGTTTATACTTATAGCTGCAGAGATCTATAAAATGAGTTCATTTGATTTTGATATGAATTTAACGCCTGATTTTATAAGAGAAGAGACTAAAGTGGTAGTGGAAAAGCTTTTACCACCCAAATCAAAATAAAGATACCAAAAATCGTATGACGATTTTATGAAATGGCGCTCTAAAAAAGTAAAGAAATAAATTTCTTCACATTTTATTCTCTTGTATTTGTAATGAAAAGCACAGTGTTTACCTCGGGTTAAAGACTTATTTAGTCCCTCAAACTATTATTGGTGACCTCACTTCGTTCGGGGCGCCATACCCCGTCTCGGGACTAAATAAGTTACTTTCATCCCTAGAGTAACAATGTACTATTAATTTTGTTTTCAAGTTGTATTTTTGTAGACGTAAGGTTTAAACTTCATTTGCTTTTTCATTCAATGTTAAATAATGTGATATCAATTATCGTATATATTAGTAGATAGGCTTAGAAAATCAAGCGCTATAATCTGTTTTTTAAGAAAAGACAATATATTCAATATATTGGAGAGAGAAGAGAGGGCTGCGGGGTCGCAGGATAAAAAGGAGCAGACTCTACGCTTATCATTCACGAGCCGCATAATAGCTTTCATGCGCGAGCCTAACTCGTACTTGGCCAGTTTTAAGTCAAAATTTAGTTAACCTTAAATCCAATGACTATGTAGGTATTTATAAGTTTTTCGCCAACATTCCACAAGTCACTTACCAAAGTAAATAAACGTAAAATAAACGACTGAGTAACTTAACATGGTAACTAGCTTCTCACATGAACACACGGACAAGACTGAACGAGGAAATCATGTCTATGGTGTATTTACTATAACTAATTAACCAAGCGTCATTATCTTAATTGCTTTTAGCATTTATTTGATTAGCTTGCCAAGAACAGCAAAATTTGTAGAAATTGTAAAAAAAAAAGAGAATTAAATCACAAATCCCGGAGAATTCAGTGCTTAAAAAAATCCATACAGTTGAACATAATATAACCTCATTTAAGAGGTTTGAATTTGGTATAAAAGCAAAGGTTCCTTCCGTAGTTATATTTTTTTTTATTTAACAGGAGCAAACTAAACCGCTACACAGGTTACTACAGGCGCTACATACGCTCGTTCCTTGGAAGGTGTGAAAGCCCTTAGAATTTATTTATTATTATTATTATTATTATTTATTATGCATGATAAGTATATGATAACATTTAAGATACACATACACACATTCACACACGGCTGGTTAGCCCCATACTGAACCATTTCTAGCTCGTATTATGGTTGGTAACACAACTGATATACTACATACATATTATATATAAATATTTAACATATTTAACACCCAGACCCATAGCCAACAAATTTAGTTAAGCACAAAGATGTTGACCCGGCCGGGAAGCGAACCCGGAACCTTCTGATTAGCAGTCCGGCATGGTAACCTTTACGCCAACGAGGTCGTCAATGAGATTTGGATTGTCCCACCACATAGGCGGCGTTCAACCTTCCTGCGTCTTCCACTCACTTTATACATAAATAAGCAATAAATGTAATTTTGTTTTAAAGTTTGCGTGTATTAAAATGTACTTGTTATAATATTCTATTAATCTATACTCTTAATTTTGATCCGTGAAGTATACTGGACTTCTACTTTAAAAAAATGTGGACCCAGAAACCATACTTCTATTTACGACACAAATAACTTGGGCACATTTCAATTATATTTTATTGTTTCTACAAAATTACCAAAGCATATAAACAATCGCATTTTTAGGGTTCCGTACATAAAAGGTTAAAACGAGACCCAATTACTAAGCCTCCGCTGTTTGTCTGTCTTTCTGTCTTCATCTCAGAAACCGTAATTGCTTGAAGGCTGAAACTTTCACAATATACATTATGTATTTCCCACGCTGCTATAACAAAAAATACTAAAAATAAAATATTAAGGGGGGTCCCCATACAACAATCATCGTAATTTTTTTGTAGTTTTTTACTCGATCTTTATTTGGTAGACCCTATATTTATTCACAGAATATTTAATTATGCAATAAATACATAAAAAAATATAAAATAATGATATGGGGCGGTCCCATACAACATGGTTTGGAACCCTTCATGCGCGAGCCCAACTCGCACTTGGCCAATTATTAGTTATTAATGCTTTCGTGCAGAGGACAGAAGATCAATTTTCTGTAGTTTTTTTTTGCTAGATAACGATTCCGATATCTATTAAGGTTCACTAATGTTACTGAACATTACAATCTATTTACATAATTTTCAGAGTTTGAAAAAATAATAAGTTTCAGTTTTACACTTGTGTAAGCTATGACGTAGGTCACTTGTGTAGCATTTAGCCGGTTTCTGAATAAACAGTCAACGTACGTACGTTAAATAGTACGTTAACGTTAATAAGTACAATATAATGAACGTTTTCTCAATATCTGGGTTACCATAAACTATAAATAAAACATACGATAAATAAAACATTCGACGACCTCGTAGGCGTATAGGTTCCGGGTTCGATTCCCGGCCCGGCCAACATCTTTGTGCTTAACTTAAAATTTTCCAATGAGAAATGTTACTAGGTATGCCAAATCGTATGCAATCTTGTCTCAGTAAATCAAATCAAATAATTTATTTCAGATTTCGTATTATGTCCATATAATATTAACAAAAATTTGAAATGACCGTAAGTAGTATTTACTAAACAAAAACAAATTAAATTACTTATGAAAATGTTGATGCTCAAAATAAATATTATCCACATTAAAAATAATTAAAGCCTGTATGTGTACAAATACATTAGTGTTTGCTGTATTCAAAAATACCTAGTAATTTTGATTTTATAGGCATTCAAAATAATTGTATTAGCTAAAATGATATATATACATATATAACTAGAGGTTGCCCGTGGCTCCGCCCGCGTATAGGTCGCTTTTCGCGTAACCTGTGGAAAAATTCTATTGTATCCTATTCCCGTGCCAATTTTATATAAACATTACATTGCTACGATATCAAAATGAGCCGCATCTGTATTTCCGCATTCGATTCCTGAGATCTAGCTAACCTCTGTTTTTAATGAATCTACTTAATTCTACTACCATAACAACTTTCAAGACTTTAACTTGATAAATAAAGAATTTTCTATACAAACTTGCACTCCCCATTACAAACCCTTAGTTCACCCCTGGCAAAAAAACTTGATAGCATTATTTTTTTACATAAACTATGCATATTCCAAATTTCGTTGCTGGAAGTTCAAAAACAAAGAAGTTTCATACAAACTGTTTTACCCCTTTTCACCCCCTTAGGGGTGGAATTTCCAAAAATCTGTTCTTAGTACGCGTCTACATACTAAAAAAATACACCCTCGAAATTTCACACCCCTAGGACCAGCCGTTTAGGCTCTGCGTTGCTTATAGATGAATGAATGAATGAGTCAGGACAAAGAGTCTTATAGTATAGATGATATATATCGTTTATATATATCTGATATCATTTTAGCTAATACAATGACAAATCATTACAAGCTGATAAAACGTTAAAATAAATATATATTCATACTAAGCTGCTCATCTTATTCCTACTAATACATATTAGATATAAATGAGGAAATTAAGAGGTTGGCTGAATAAATGTAGGTAAATAAAATAAGGATTTAATTTGTTTGAGCAGGTGAGAATAAATAAGCATGTGAAAAATTAATATTCAGAATTATATTAAGCAAATAAAATACCAAATATATATATGATTTCACTAACATGATATGTTTACGTCACCTATTAATAAAACTAAACACAATAAACTATTATCTCTGCCCCCGCGCTGCACCGATGGTCCCTATCCTAATATACTGCCGGCGTTCCCTCTGAATAGCTAGGAAGAGTCTCGAATTAGACTAGATTTAGACTCTTGGGAGCATGCTTGGGTGCAGAACGTGCTGTCTCTTTCTGGCCACCTAAGATGAAAAGAGATAATAATAATAATAATAAATCTTTATTTTTTCACAGAAACTTAAATTTAGGTTACACCGAGTTTAGAAATTATAATATAAGTACCTATAGAATTTCAGTGTTAGTAAACTCGGGGGACTCTGTCCTCCACACTAGGTTTCACCTGGGTCGTGGAGGACAGATGGGGCTTCTTTAAATTTAGTTTATTCGTGTGTGCCGCAGAATCGCCACCACTATGTTGCAATGTTTTTAAAAATATTCAATAAGAAAGCTTATGGAAGCGAGTGTGGCTCGGTAGGAAAACGTCTGTTTTTCAATCAGACGGCCCCTGGCTCGTTTCTAGCCTTACTACCAATAACTTGTTTTTCAAGTTGTGTGGATTTGCACTCGCTTTATGGTGAAGGAAAACATCGTGAGGAAACCTATGAAATATCCGAAGACGTGTGTCATCCGCCCGCACTTGGCCATCGTGGTGGGTTATGGCTTATATGTCTCTCCTCATGAGCGAAGGTCCCGAGTCCCAGCAGTGGGAACGTATAGTGGGCTGCTTATACAGTAGGAATGCTAATGAGCAATATTTGATCTCTCTATATGCATCACTTAACGCACTACAATGCTTTAAATTTATTTTAGCTTCACTGGCTTCTCTTCAAGAAAAACATTTATTCAAATAAAACACATCATTTACTTACTCAGTACTTTTAATTCGTAATATTTACAGTTCATACTTACACGATACGTAACACACTTAATAATACTTATTATTCAGAAATGCGCTGTCAGTCTGTCAATTTCATAGAGATCCGCTAAGATTTCATCCACTTTGGTGCCAATTTTCTTTGCGATCTAAAACAAATAAACCAAAATTAAGCTTTCACTCCGATATTTGTTTTTTTAAGACTTACTTTACTCAATTATCAATAAACCAATTATTTATTCTCGTAACTCTAAAGGTTTTTGTTAAATTTATGTATTATAGTTAATATGTCAAAATTAATTTAAATTTATTACAATATACTTAATAATTCTAAATAAAAAACCCGCCCCTAATAGTTCCCAGTGCAAAGGTGCCTATCAGACTAGCTGCGTTCCCGCGCTGAATGGCAATCGCTATCCTTTGCACCAGGAAGGATCCGGAGCGGGAGTCACCGGTTGATTTGTTAAGCCTTTGCCCAATTTCTTTGAGCAAAGCCCTAGCATCCTTGCCCCTTTGCTAGTCTAATGGGCACCTTTGCACCGGGAACAATTAGGGGCGGGTTATTTATTTAGAATTAAGTAATTGATGTATTGATTTTCAACTATTAGTATTTAATATACAAGGTGTTTCTTAAAGGTGTGATAATAATAAAGTCTTCATACATATTGACGACCTCGTTGGCGTAAAGGTTACCATGCCGGTCTGCTCTAATCAGAAGGTTCCGGGTTCGATTCCCGGCCCGGTCAACATTGTTGGCTGTGGGTCTGGGTGTTAAATATGTATTTATATATAATATGTATGTATGTTTTTCTTTTTTTTTATACTATGATGGGTTCAGACTACTATTTGATCAGAATTCACCTGATGGTAAGCGATATTGTGATCTAAGGTGGAACGCGCTTACCCAGAATAAACCGGTTCACTCGTGCTTTGAAAACCGCAACATGTAGTATATCAGTTGCGTTAGCAGCCATAATACGAGCTAGAAATGGTTCAGTATGGGGCTAACCAGCCGTGTGTGAATGTGCCTTAATATTTATTTATTATTATTATACTAACGTCTTGTTTCTCAGCGACGGGCATACACGTGTAGAGGGAGACCAGGTCTCCGTCCAGCATGCCGCGAGCCGCGCCGCCGCCCACTACTCGCTTCGAGTACTTGTATGTACTGGAACAATACAACGCACATCTTTATTATCACAATTGTATGTATGTTTTTCAGCGTATGTGTATGTGTGAGTGTATTGGGGGGCGAGAGTGTTTGATCGTAAGTGTATGAGTTTGAACGTATGTGTATGTGTGTGGGGGGGCGAGTGTTTGAGCGTGTGTGTTTGTGTTTGAGCGTATGTGTGTGTGGGGGGGGCGAGAGTGTTTGTGTTTGAGCGTATGTATGTGTGTGGGGGGGGGCGAGAGTGTTTGAGCGTGAGTGTTTGTGTTTGAACGTATGTGTATGTGTGTGTGGGGGGGGCGAGAGTATTTGAGCGTGTGTGTTTGTGTTTGAGCGTAAATGTATGTGTGTGTGGGGGGGCGAGAGTGTTTGAGCGTGTGTGTTTGTGTTTGAACGTATGTGTATGTGTGTGTGGGGAGGCGAGAGTGTTTGAGAGTGTGTGTTTGTGTTTAAACGTATGTGTATGTGTGTGGGGGGGGGCGAGAGTGTTTGAGCGTGTGTTTGTTTTTGAGCGTATGTGTGTGTGTTTTAGTGTTGAAGGCTCATGTCCTCTAACTAGCATTACCAAATGAGTTAGAGGATGCGAACTTTCAAATGTTTTCGTAATGGACATGAGTTTATTTGTTTGTCACTTCTTTACACTGAAACTATAGCGATTTCTAACAAATATGTCGTGGAAATAGTTTAGATCCTGAATTAACATAGAGGCTACTTTTTATCCTGGATTAACGCGGAACGCAGTTAGTTTATTTTTTTTTCTTGCACTACTACGTGTGTTCCATGTAAAAATATATATATACTAGCTGACCAGGCAAACGTTGTTTTGCCTTAGTAAAAAAAAATATATCTAAATATACAGTAGCCGATTCTCAGACCTACTGAATACGAATATAAAAATTGGAAAAAATCGGTCAAGCCGTTTCGGAGGAGTACGGTAACAAACACTGTGACACGGAAATTTTATATATAAGATAAGATTAAATTAATTTATTTAGCGTCAATGAGTAATATTTACCGATGCGCTCTCGGGTTAAGGCCGGCGATGTGGCAGCAGTAGTTGTTCATCACATTCTGCAACATCAGCAGTCTTCGGTACATCTTCTCCGACAGCGGGAGTATGTAGCCCAGACCGCCGTCCAATGTGGCTGAGAAACAAAACGAAAATTAGACAAACAGACACACGTGTATTAGGATTTGACATTTAATATCAAGTTTCATTAGAAAATATTAATCGATTATCGGTTTTCTTCATTGTGCTGGCAATAAAGAAGCAGGTAAGAAAATTATTTATAGTGACAAATAAAGCATAACATAAGCAGCTAACTATACGTTCCCACTGCTGGGACTCGGGGCCTTCTCTCACGAGGAGAGAGAGATATAGGCCATAATCCACCACGCTGGCCAAGTACGGGTTGGCGGATGACACACGTCTTCGAATATTGTGGTCCTCAGACATGTCGGTTTCCTCACGATGTTTTCCTTCACCGTAAAGCGAGTGCAAATCCATACATAACTTGAAAAACAAGTCATTGGTGTAGGGCCGGGATCGAACCAGGGGCCGTCTGATTGAAAAGCAGACGTTATTACCACCGAGACACACTCGCTTTTTGACAAATAAAGGAACACACTAAATACCAAGCAATATTTAATAACTAATAACAGCTCGAGAGGCTCTTGCTAGATGAATGGATCAAGGGTCGGATACAGAAGGCAGTCATACTCGACACGACGCCTGTCCCTGTAGCTCCTACCGCCGGTAGCTTGGGCCTTGTCTCGCTGCCAGTGGCATCTTTTATGTTTTTTATAATATTTGTATTTTAAATATACGTTTTAAATTTAAAATAATCACGTTTGTCCTATGGATTAACACGAGAAACTTGATATAAATTCACGTTTCTTGTATTAAAAGAAAAGTGATTTTTTTCAGTTGCAGCGTGATCCTGTCTTGCACTTGGCATAATTTTTATTTTTAAATGGTTTATTTCAGACTTTTGGTCCATACAGTATTATCAAATATAAATTAATACAACAGTTATAATATAGTCAAACTGAAAATTTAAATTTATCATTAAATAGTACAAAAATATTAAAGAAAATATGTTTTTTTATTATATTTTTGTATCTTTTTTTTTATTTTAATTAACAAAAAGGACAAAAATTAAAATTCAAATAAACTATATCTTATTACTAACCAAAACATTTGTTCTAAGAGGGTCATAATACATGTATGTGTAAGTGAGAGGCATGTGTGACTATGGGACAGATAGACAAGTCGAGAAGCCACAACCTGCAGGATTCCATTACCCATGGCACGGACGCGGCTGAGCATCGAGCAAGCCCGTTTGCGAAGTAAAGCGTGAAAGCCGAGTAAATCTATGTACTCATTATCGTTGTATATTATCAGGGATCAGAATACTAGAGAGGATTACTGATTCCCATACAATAAAGCGTGGCGCGGAATTTGCCATAATTACCGATGAAACCTAGATGGCGCTGCAAATTGAGAGTGCACCGAGTGAAGTCGTTTCAAGAAAACACGAATAGATGGCGCTACTTGTATCATTAGATATACGTAGCGCCATCTATTCGTATTTGTGTTGTATCGTATACGCTACGTGTATCGAATGATACAAGTAGTAAGATTTTTAACCAGACGTTGAGCGTGTATTATATTTATTAGCCTATCTTAATATATATAAATCTCGTGTTACAATGTTTGTCCTCAATGGACTCCTAAACCACTTAACCGATTATAATAAAATTCGCACACCATGTGCAGTTCGATCCAACTTGAGAGATAGGATAGTTTAAATCTCAAATTATAGTCGCAATTTTAATTTATTGCTAATTTTTGTTTGTTATTATTTGACAGTCACAATTATCTGTTAACTCCAAATGATTCTAACAGAAGTCGATACCTTTCGACTGGGTTGAGTAAGTAATCAATAGATGGCGCTGCTATTGTAAATCTACGAACGTGTCATATAAGCTACACTATCTATTTTTCATACCCCTAAGTGAGGCAAAACAACGTTTGCCGGGTCAGCTAGTTATATTATAAAGTACACATACTATACATGGTGACGTGTCTGCGGATGTTGGTGTCGGGGACGTGTCTCGCCGCGATACGGAACATGGCGTTCACTTGCTGACCCAAATGGTAGTCGCATTTCTTTATTAGACGCTGTCCTGTGAAAGAATGTGTTTGTTAGTTTTGACGACCTCGTTGGCGTAATGGTTACCATGCCGGACTGCCAATCAGGTTTCGGTTTCGATTCCCGGCACGACCAACATCTTTGTGCTGAACTAAATTTGTTGGCTGTCGGTCTGGGTGTTAAATATGTATCTATATAAAATATGTATATATATATATATAGTATATCAGATGTGTTAGCAACCATAACACGAACTAGAAATGGTTCAGTATGGGGTTAACCAGCCGTGTGTGAAATGAGTCTAAAAAAAACAAAATCCCTATATTGTCGACAATTACATACCTCCATAACTTTCCCTCGCTTGCGGTTGGTACATGAAGAGCGCAAAGTTGCCTTCCGCTTCACTCACCAAGAAACCCAGACTAGTATTGTCCACCATAAACTCTATATCGTAGATCTGTGGAAAATATTATATATTTTATTTTCAATAAAACAACATTTCTAATCAACAAGTATAAATTAAAAAACTACGACATTATTTTGTGGAGGCGCCTAGCTTAAATTTGAAATGCATCATAGCTTTTACTTGATTTTCAATTAACCAATTTTCAATAACCAAAGGCTAAGGAAAGAAAAAAAAAGAATTAAAAGACCTTGTGACAGAACCTAACATCATGGGCGAAAGTAAGGCACATCGGCTCCGTTGGTTCGGCCACGTGGAAAGGATGGGAGAGGATCGGGCTGTGAGGCGAGCGTACTTGGGACGACCAAGTGGCCGACGTCCGGTTGGTCGTCCCAAGTATCGCTGGGAAGACCTAGTGCAGCAAGACCTGAGCGCACTTCATGCTACAGACTGGCAGGAGACAGCACAGGATAGAGAAAAGTGGCGTCTCTTAGTGTCGGAGGCCAGGATCCATTTTGGGGTTAGCGAGCCATCATAGTTAGTTAGTTAAAGGCTAAGAACACGCTTAAACTTGTTTCAAGAAAACAATAAATAAAACGAAGTCGTCATCCAATCGGGACCTGCGATGCCACAAACAGACACGCATAAAGCCACGTCAAACATAGTTTCGTTGAAGGTTAAAAAGTATAAATATGCCTGTAACCTTGTGCCTTTCAACAGCCAAAGTAGTAGCAAACCGTGTAATAAACCGCGCCGAATGGTGGCCAGCCTTTTGGTTTTTTATAGGTTACATTTGGGAGAGTGTGCAACGGGATTGCATGATTTGATCCCCCCTGCCCCATTCCACCATCGGACGAGTAGGGAAACACCAAGGCGGCATCGTTATACTGTGGAGGTGCCTAAGTCGCGTACTAAGCGATTTGCCTCCTTCATTGTGCATACTGCTAAGGTGTGGAATTCTTTGCCAAATTCCCTGTTTCCCGATAACTACAGTCTAGCGGTTTTCAAGCCAAGAGTGAACCGGTTTCTTCTGGACAAGCGCGCTCCACCTTAGATCGCAATTTCGCTTACCATCAGGTGAATTGCGATCAAGCGCAAGCCTAGCATTATGAGGAAAAAAAGTAAATATAACATACCTGTGCATTCCTCAAATCTCTGGAAACCAGAGACAAAGTTCTATGGGTGGGCTGGTATCTGAGTAGCGAGACAGATTTGTAAACATCACACACAACTATCAAGTTCTTGACAGCTAAAAGTCTGTGGACGTAGATACCCGTGTCTATGAACGCTATACCCACTAGATCGTTGTCTTTGAGTTGCCAGATGTAGATCTGAAACAAAGCACAATTATAAATTAAGAAAAAAATGTGTTGTCGGCCATTTTTGATTCGAATTGGTCATAGTTTTGTTCCCATCAAGTTCTTTCATTTGATTTCCATATTGAGGGAGATGTAAAAAAATATGTAATTGAACATTTCGTGACGACGGCCATCTTGAACCGATTTTCGGCAAACATAGCTACGAACAGACCGACTTATTCACCATTTAAACAAAAAAAAACAGGTCGGAAGCTACGATGCCACAGACACAGACACGTCAAACACACCGTCAATTTTGCGTTAGAGTTTAAAGAAAGCGAAATGAGGGTTTTTTTTTTTCTTGGTGGTTTTTTACTTCTTGGTGACAAAAGTTTATATTGATGAGTACACTCCCATAAAAGAGTTCGCGTTAGATACCAGTCATATCAAATTTCAGAAAGAACATACCTTTTGTCCCACCGCAGATATAAGAAATCCGAGTACTTGTGTAAGCGCAGTGACGGGTCCCTTCTGTTCCTTTGCGTACAACTCTTTGAACCTGTTCTTTGTCAGAGGCTGCCCGGGTTCGGGGACAACGTCTATGATGTCGTAGATTATTATCTAGAATAAAGGCAAAAATTATTTAGGGTTCCCATACACAAAATGTGACGTCATCGCTCGGCTCCAGCGGAAGACCAGCGCTGATTGCTTGCAGTCAGCACACGCTGAGCTGGGGCCGGTTTTGAGGCTCGTCAATGTTTTCTTTTATGTGTCTTGTGTATTATTTTTTCTTTGTTGTTTGTGACACAAAATAAATGATTATTTCTTTCTTTCTCCTTTCTTTCTTTCAAAATATAAAACCAAGATTTCACTATTTGTCCGTCTGTCTGACACCAGATAGTACGAGTATCTCATGAACCGTGATAGCTAGAATAGCCTAAATGTATTATGTATTCTATATTTTTTTCACAATACAAATATATAATAATGGAGGAAATGCATGTGACTAGGAGACGTATGGATAAGGTTGTACAAGGTAGCGGAAGTAGAGGTCGACCTAGAAAGACGTGGCTGAATTGTGTAAATGAGGATATGAAAGAAAAGGGAGTGAATGTGGATATGACAGCTGACAGAATCGTGTGGAAGAGGAAAACTTGCTGTGCCGACCCCACCTAGTGGGAAAAGGTTGAGGAAGAAGAAGAATACAAATATATAATAATACAAAACAAAGCATAAAATTAATACTAAAGGAGGGAGGTAATACTCACTCTCCCTCTGGACGTGATGTCTTCACTGTAGTTGTAATTTGTTCCCATCGCGATATACCCTCGTAGTCCTGACCTGCAACATGAAAATACATTATAATCTATTTCCATATGAAAAAACATCAAAATCGGCTCAGCGGTTTGAGCGGGAAGAAGTAACAAATATATACACACACATAACACAAACTAGAAATGGTTTAGTATGGGGCAAATCAGCCAAGTGTGGAAAAAAAACCTAAATACATTTGTTTTTTCTTAACTAATAATGTTCGTAATTTCAACTTTCGGATGTCAACTGATTGACATATTTTGTAAAAACGATGCCCTTTTCATCCTCTAGGAGTAGAAATTTTGAAAAATCTTTGTATATGGCGCCGTCTTGAACTTGCCGTCCGGAGCACTGGCCTGTTCTTGGCCGCCTAGATCTAGGGCTGAGGATCATTTTTTGAACGTGAATAAGTAACAAATATACACGATTTCAGGCTTGAAAGCCTAGGCACCGACACAAGGTTGCTAGTTTGTCGGTTTTTTATCAGATACATTTCGGGGAGTGTGCTCTGGAACTTCATAATTTGATTCCACCATCTCCGTTCTACTACAGAACGAGCAGAGTCAGTGAAGAAACACCGATACAGAGTTGAAGTTCCAAACTTTCGTACTTTCGCTTTGCGTCGACCTTTATTGTGAGGACTGCGAAGCTTTGGACCTCTCTACATGAGTCTCTGTTCCCTGAGAGGTATCATCCGGGGGCCTTCAAAAGTAGAGTTAATGGGTGTATCTTCTACGTAAGCGTGCCACACCGTAGACTGCAGTGCAGCTTAACATCAGGCTAGCTGTAGTCAAACGCTAACCTATCAAGGATAAAAATTAAACGACAAAGTCTTTCACATTTTTAACATTGGTAGAACTCAAGTAGTAAGTAATACATACGTGGTCCCCTCATAAGAGAGCGCGACGTTTTTCAAACAAGTGACGTGCTCCCATTCTTCCAGCTGTATCCTCGTGTTGGGTATGATCTCCCACGACACCGGGCTGAACAGCATTACGGAGAACTGGTCTTGCATCGGGTATGGAAACCTAAAATTAATAAACAACTTTAAATTCTAATGTGACAACTTAAGTCAAATATGATACTCTAAATTAACCTAAAATGTCACTTTAATCCAAGGATCCTGACTAAGATCTGCATCGTGAGGTTTTAGTCTGTAGTGATGGCCTTCTGGCATCGAGTCCGCCATACCCCACCCACCTCTCCGGGTGTGGTGGGCATGCGTAAATGCATTTCCTCACGTAGAAAAAAAAGGTTGCTGACTAAAAGTGGCGTCATTTTTACGGGGGACTCTAGTTCATTAGAGATATTATCGATTTTTTTTATATGTACTTTACAACTTCTCCAATAAGCTCCTTAGCTAGTAGGAAGGCAATATCTCCTTAAAACAACTACTTTTCCTGATATGATAACTTAAGTTAGATATGGCACTCTAGATAAGACTAAAATGACACTTTTAAGCAAAAAATGACACCTATGGACTTGTTAATAAATCACTTACCGATCTCCCTTATTCTCGTTAGATTTCTCCTTATCTTCGCCGTTGAACTTGTAGTAGGAAGTGGAGGCTTGCGAGGTAGACGCCACGAGGCAGTAGGTCTTGGACTCGACGTGGTAAGTGACGAAATGCGGCGTCATTCTGATGGGCACTTTGCGGACGGCCCACGAAGCGTCGTAGGAAAGGTGGGTGGGCAGCGCACAGATCCTCAGTTCAGACTGGAATATATCATTTTTCAATTGTAAACAAAGTAATGAATAAATATACAAAAAGGAAAACAGTCCAAAAGTAAAACAATACCTTAACAATCTTTTTTTTCGTATGAGCTAAGTGGTCAAGCTCTGGTGTCTAGTTTTGAAGCCGCCCGAAGATCTCTAACTTGGCTTATCGACTGCTTGTACTAAGACTAACAGCCGTGGCTGACAATTTAACGTGTACCCACAGTAACGCCCAGATGAAAATGCCACTGTTTATTTGATATTCTTGTCACCCATCCAAAGACTGTCCGCGTCGACCGTGCCTTAACCTCGATGACCTCGTCAAATCACCTTAGTTAGCCGAGCTACAGGCGATACATAATCTTTGTACGTGAAGCGTACGTACCTACCTTTTTTTTTACACGCTTTTTATTAGCTTCACCTGTATGTTTATTTGTAACAGACTTCTTTGGGCGCGATTTTGCCCCACTTTAAACGGCCAGATTTCGTTCAAATTTTTTAGATTTATTGAGGACCGATGACAATACACTAATTTGATAAAAATATTTTTTTTTTTTGGATTTTTGTTAGTATGTTTGTTTGTAACCGACTTCTTTGGGTGCGATTTTGACCCACTTTAAACGTCCAGATAAGCGTGTTTGTTTGTTTTTTTTTTAAACTATTATTATTCACAGATAATGTTAGCAGAACAATCTAAGAACCCGGGCGTGCCGCGTCATAATAATCGCAATCACAAACCCTACAGGCGCTACATTACCTTAGCATTGAAATACAAGAATCCATGAGCGCAATTAGTGTTGTTGAAGGGCGCAAACGCGTACGCGGGCGGCAGGTCAGTGCGTAGCGGATGTATGCGCGGCTCGCCCCGCCCGGATACGAACAGGAAGTATGGCGTCTCGCCACATATGAACACGCCGTTGTAACCGCCTACGTTAGCTGCCAAACAAATATACAGTTCAGAATAAGAATAAGAATAAAGAATATTTATTTCAAAAAAGATAGTTATGCGTACAGATTAAAATAGAGGAAAATACATACTAACTTATTGACTCAGGCGTTACTTTGCGGAAATCCATTGTAAATAGATGACAAAATTAAATATTTAGTGTACTTCCGCACTTAGTGTAATCCGAAATCAAAATAAATCTCGACTTGTCGTTCGAAGAGTCAGCATCTCCTGATGATGCCTTGTGGTTAGGCGAAACACGTGTAGAGTTAATAATTTCCGAATTGTGATAGGTAACGTTAATCTTAATTAATCTTAGTTAATTGATCTTAGTTAATTAATCTTAGTTAATTAACCTTGGTTAATTGATCTTAGTTGATTTTTCCTTTACTTGTCTTAATTTGGATTTCGGATCACAGCGGAAGTACACTAAATATTTAATTTTGTCATCTATTCAAAATACATACTAAAATTATAGGTACTAACAATTTACATTTTAGTATGCTTGTTTAGCCCTGAGCCCCGCAGGAAGGCTCGGGGAGAGCCTGTGTTGCAGGGCGTCAGTCGTCTTCTTTATTTATAAATATTCTAATCGCTATTTAAACTATAAACTATTAAAAAAATTTGTGAAACTTAAATTTCTGACAAAAACATAAACGTAACCTATAAAATAATAGTTGGACGGACACAGATTATCACATTTATTTAAAGTTCAAACATAGCAGTCGTATATACATTCACAAATACGGATAGACGAAACCAAATTAGCTAGTAGGATGCAGATACACTTCGGTCATCATCATCATTTAATTTTTTTGTTCTGTATCTGTATCTTAATAATGACAACACACGGCTGGTAAACCCCATACTGAACCATTTTTAGTTCGTATTATGGTTGCTAACACAACTGATATACTAAATATACATACATACATATTTTATATAGGTACATATTTAACACCCAGACCGACAGCCAAAAAAATAGTTCAGCACAAAGATGTTGGCCGTGCCGGGAATCAAATCCGGAACCTTCTGATTGGCAGTCCGGCATGACAATCATTACGCCAACGAGGTCGTTAAATTAATATATGTCTTTAGTATATTGATTGGCCGAAAAAGTACGTTTATTTGCTTTGTCAAGCATAAAGGACCACAGAGAACAGATGTCCGAATCTATATAGATCTTTATTAATCTTTATTAAATAATTATAGTTTATCATACTAATATTATAAATGCGAAAGTTTGCGTGTATGTTTGTTACTTTTTCGTTCGTTCCAACGGCTGATACGATTTTGATGCAATCTTCTTCTTCTTTGCCTTATCCCACTAGGTGGGGTCGGCACGCAAATTTTCCTCTTCCACTCTCCTCTATCAGCCATCGTCTCTACACTCACTCCTTTCACTCTCGGGTCCTCATTCACACACTCCATCCATGTCTTCGTAGATCGACCTCTTGCCCTTCTTCCTTGCACTTCCATTTCCATACATCTCCTACTAACATGCATGTCTTCTCTACGATTTTGATGCAATATACATATAATAAATATACACACAGTTACATGATCACAGTTATATTCAACTGAAGGCGTAGACACGTAGTTCTTCTTACCAAAGTAGCGCAGCTGTCTGACCGCATCCAGGTCATAATTCTTGCTCATGGTGCGCATGGTGCCGTTGAATCCGAACGGGAATGTCAGTTGCATACGAGAGAAACGGACTTTCAGATTGCCTCGGGGAAACCGGTATGCCTGAAAATATGCAAGAGAAAGAGTTACATTCTTCTTGAAGCGTAGCGACCAAGCTCTTATTATTCTTATTCTTATTCTATGATGGAGGCGATCAGACCTGCACTGACAACCCGCAGGAGGCGTATTGTGCATTTCCCCCTGCCAGCCTACCCAAGCCATCCAATCTCTGATGTGGATAGTTTTCATGCCACTCGAATGCCAGTGACTTTGCTTAACGACTGTTTGAGCCGCGGTCAAAAGCTAGTCGAGTTATGATTTGTAATTGGTGAATGTACTATGCGTGCCAACTAAGAATAGGACTGTCAAAGCCGCCATCTTGCTCAATTACACGCGCAAACTTCATAACCAAAGTGTATGGTGTGCAAAAAATTTTATGAACAAATTATATTCAGTTTATATGTTTCTTGTACGCTGTTTTGCTATTTCTTATACATTTTACGGCAAATAAATTATAAATGAGTAGGATTTGAAAGTAAAAGCATATTTATAAAAATATAATTTCTTTTTCATTTTTGTCACTTCTTTTTGTATTAAATAAAAATATTTTATTATACTGCTTACAGCACTTAAGTCGAAACTATCCAAAACCAATGTCTCGTCACGTGATTTTTTTTAGGTGTTGTTAATTTGCCTTGGGTACTTCTTACCTGTAGAATTAATTAATCCAAAATTATCCAGTAATAAAATCAAGAATAATTAAATAATAATTAAATTTATATCTATGAACCAAAAAAATTATTATTAAATTTCTTTTTTACGCTTTCTTTGCTAGCAGTACTTTTTTGACAGTTATCGTGTGAAGTTGAAGCAAGCGCGATCCTATTCTTAGTTGGCACGCATAATAGAAGTGACAGTTGATACCTACTATAACAGAAACATAACACTAATAAATCTATTAACCACTTGTATGTTGAAACACCGGCTCCCGGTATAAACACATTTTCGCCGCAACTGTTGACATACCGGGAGCCGGTGTGGGTAAAACTAAAACTTGGAACTTGGACTTTTTTTTAACAGATAAGACAAAATGGGTAAATAATAATGTCATTTAACATACGAACGGTTAAGAACAGAACAGTACTTTAATGACGCAAAAGGCACATCGAAGCACCCGTTTACATCAGCTCTAAAACTACCTAAATTTTCCATATTTGGTGTGATTTTAGTTTTTTGTCTATGGTCAGATCGTGCCGTCTCTTTCTAGTCAACTATGATGAAAAGAGACAGGGCTACTATTTGTCCTTCTTCCTTACCTGATAAAGCATCAACTCGTGTTCAGTAGCCATCATCAGAATAGTCTGTCCACCCTTGCGACCCAGTCCGGCAACCAATATTTCTCTGACATTGGCTGAATTGGGGTTCATCTTGTTTGCTTCCATCTCAGATTCCTCTTCGGTTGGCAGCACTGGGACGGATTCTAGACTGTCTGCCAATATCTGTGGATAAGATTATGTAAAATCACACCTGGACTCGTGGAAATTGATGGAACCGTGATTTGATTCTTAAAAGATATTTTCAACTACTATCCAAGGTTTAGAAAGGAATTATTTTGTCTATGAAAGGCGGGTAAGTGAAAATTTTGTCATCTTAAATATAAAATTTCAATGTCACAATGCTAGTTACCGTACTCCTCAGAATCGGCTTGACCGATTTTTATCGATTTTTCATATGCGTATTCAGTAGGTCTGAGAATCGGCTACTATCTATTTTTCATACTTCTAAGTGATAAGGGTTATTCACCATTATTTTTTTATTGATGAAATGGTTTTATTAAAAAATACATACAGCCCTAAATTTTTACTATTTTATCACAATCTCCTATTTTATGGCCATTTTAATAATTTAATCATTTTTCATCTCTCTCGATAACTGATAAATTATAGTGTTTTTAGCTATATTGAAGGCAAAACAACGTTTGCCGGGTCAGCTAGTAGTTCTTTAAAAAGTAAATTAATGTGTCTTTTACTTTGCATAACCATATGATTACGAGCAAGAATAAGCAAACTTTCAAATGTTTTCTTTATTGAATCGAGTTTATCACACCTTGTTCCCAGCGCAGGCGTCCCGCACCAACATTGTGAGCTTCATCTCTGGCAGGGAATATATTTCCAAGTTCCCGTTACATCGCAGCACGAACAGCCAGTACGAGGGTTTATGATCTGTGAGGTATTTCTTCCACCACCGCGATATGCGACGCGGCACGCCCGGGTTCTTCGACTGTTCCGCTAACATTATCTGTGGGAAAAAAAGAAAGAAAGTACAGGCACGCGTCACGTACAAAGATTATGTAGCGCCTGTAGCTCAGCTAACTAAGAAGATCTGACGCGATCATCGCAAGACCAGGACAGTCTTTTGATGGGTGATCATGCACAGTCATGTGCATGGCTGCATTGACCGTTGCTTAACCACTATGATCGCGTCAGACCACTTTAATTAGCCAGGCTACAGCCAATATAATTAATAGGCTAATTTAGTACTTGTAATTGTTTCTCTAAAAATATATATCTTAAATAATATATTATCATGAAGTATTAAACTAGAGTGTTGAAAAAACACCGTTTGATAAATATACACCGTATATTGATAAATACCACCTCCTCGAGACCTCGTCTCGGATGTCAATGGCGGCTCAGTGGTTATAACCAACATCACTCTCTTATACCATAATGAACTAATAAAAGACGGTACTATATTATAGGCTTCCTTCATGCTTCTCTTTTCCATCCAAACGTTTTCTAGACGAGATCGCTTCTAGTGATAAGGGCGCCATTTGTGCACGATGTAAATTTATTAACTATTGTTATTCTTTATATTGGTTTGTACCTATTATCTAGGCAATAAAGAGTTAATCCATCCCTCTCTATCTACGGTCAATGTAAACAAAGATTTAAAAACTTACGCTCGCCATTGAAGCAGGAGTCTGATCCCCTCCATACAGCAATTCATCTTCGTCGTTTAATTCATACACCGCACCGGGTTTGAACCCCTCTGCCTTCACGTTGCCTTTCATTTTACCCGTGAATTCGCCTTTCACTTGCTGAAATAGTTCAATCAATTAATATAGCAATCGCGTTTGAAAAACAGTAACTAAGGAAATAAAAAAAAAACAATACACACGTTAACTCGGATCCACTTTTTTCTATGGGACTGAATGCCGAGTGATGAACTTGTCAAACCTATTGTATTGACAAATCAGTGGCGCCGTATTGCGAGAATCCTTGAATTACTCGATGCGATTGGCTGTTGAAATCACGTGGGTGGGATCATCGTGTTATGACGCCGCTGACTTATCGATAAAAAGTTCTTTCCTGCGCATTCGGCTTCAGATGTTTGTTATTTTTGTGTTATTTCATATTCATTCTTATAGAAAAAGTTGTTATCCTATATATCAAACTATTATTATGAAAAAACTACATGTATTGGTTTTAAATAACTTTCATAAAAAATATATATTCTGTTCTAAATGTATGTTTTTGTAAAAGATTATTATTGGCAAACTTTAATTAATAAGAGCAGCCAGTATTAGTATAAATGTATAATAGTTACGTGAAAACTTTCATCCCCCGCTCCAAAAAGTCCGCTAGTATCTTTATATGGCGTGGCTCTGAGTAGGGCCGGTCGCGCCGGCACTGCTTGTCTGGTTGGCGCCAACCTACCGGACTGAAAAAAAAAAACAATTTTAAAGTCAAAGTCAAACACATTTAATGCATACAATAGGTAAATACCAGCGAATTAGAATAAATAGAATAGTAACTTGGCCGATAAAATGGTTCCACGCGTAATCATAAAATACCGCGGTGGGCGGGGCAAAACAGCTACCCGCGCGCCCGCGTGGCGTCACATGGTGTGGCACGGCACCAATCGCGTGCGAGCGTGTGTGTGTGTATTTCGTTGGGATAGCAGTGTAATTTTGTGCGTAGATGGATCCAAATTCTAAGCCGTAATTGTATGGAGTTACTCTTCCGTTTATTCTAGTTCGCTGGTAAATACGAAACAGCATACAAGTAGTAGAACGCAACATTCTCACCTATAAGACATACAAGAACTAAATTGAAATAATTCTTCAATAAAACATACCAATTGACAATAAGTCAATTGGTATGTTTACCAATTGACTTATTGTCAATTAGAGTAAAACATACAGTCAGCAGCAGCGTTCATTAAAGAATACATTTCATAACAGTAATACAATATTAATATGTCAATGAATAAAGAATAACAATAAATTAATTACTCAATAGAATGGATTCCATTTAGTTTTAGGTTGCGTGAAAAATAGAGTTTAGTTAAGCTCATACTATTTCAATGTAATGTAATTAAATAGCAAATTGAGAAAGCTTTTTTAAGAAACTTAAGATGTTTTTTTTCACTGGCAGTTCAAGATTATTGACTTTCAGGGGATCAAACCCACGCCTAGTGAGACATCTACTGCGATAAGGCAACTACATGCCTAGTTGACCTTTTTTTTTGCGAGAGGAAATGCATTTACGCATCTCCCGCCACTAGCCTGGAGGAGGCGGGCGGGGTATGTCGGGCTCGAGGGCCAGAGGGGCCATCACTACCGACTACAACCTCACGGTGTCCCATCCCACGACGGGGGCAGGGTTGCAGGACCGCTTCGCGCATTGCCGGTGCTCTCCCCGCCCAATGCCTAGTTGACCTGTCGCCGTGCACAACTCTATACAACTTTTGCTTGGTATAAATAAAAAAAAAAGGGTTGAAGCCCAGATTCTAAAATTCCTTTTTCCACTATACTATAGACTCACCATGCCATCTTTCCCTCGAAACTCTCTCAAGGCCAAAACCAGCGCTTTGCCACAAGTCGACACCACGCATAGATACGGGTCCGCAGTGTTAGCGTATACTGCGTTAAATTCTAACTGGATCGATTGCAGTTGCACGCCATCTATTGGGGAATAAAGAAACTTTAAGGGTTATAGTTCTACTAACCTTCTTTTATTAAATAAATAAATGAAATTAATTATTTTAATAAATAAATTTTATAAAAGAAGGTTGGTAAAACTTAATTTTATTTGACTGTTATTTACAATTAAAATACATTAATGTTTATATAATATAATTTGAATGTGATGACATAAAATAAATAAACCTTCTTTTGCTAGCTAAAAATATTTAAGGCTCAAAAAATCTGACTATCGACATACACAGTCAAAGACTGAATGTAGTAAAAATAATAGATTTATAGCAGTCTTAATAAATGAATGCCGAAACACAGAAAAGAATTTCTTGAATGCCATATTCATAAAATAAATTAATGCATTTTATTTCATATTTCTAGTTGATATGTTTGGATGTCTATCATCAAAAAATTTAACACCTTGTCATTTCATTCTAGTCTGCGTCAGCGTAACACACAGAAAACATAATAAAGGTTACGCCTGTGCCAAATTGGCATAATTGAAATATAAAAACTATAACGCTGTGTTCGTCAATATTAACCTTTATATCTCAAGAAAAATTATCTGTCAATATGTATTTCTTCTCAAACGACATCTAGTTTTAAATATAAGAAAAATAATATAAGAACTGGTTACTTTAATAAATTAATGACACTTTAACGTTTAGTAATTAAAGACTTTTCAGGGAGCAAAGCATAGTTTGTAACTTTGACGTAGGATTGGATAAATCGGATTCTACAGAAAAGTACTCCATATAATTTTCACACGTTAACACGTTTGTCGGTTAAAGAGTATATACTCGTACTTGTACATAATATGTATACTTACTTTTCAACAATCTTATGTTGTTAGTAGTGACTTGCACCATGAACCTGTTGTTACCGAGATTGCCCGCGAACACTGTGGGGGCGCCACATGCGAATCCACTGCTGTCCACTTCGTTAATCTCTTGCCCAGTTTGTAATACCTAAACACATGAGATTATAATCGATCCAACTATTCCATTCTACTTCCTACTTATACTCGTATTAGAAAGGCGAAAGTTTGTGTGCATGTTTTTTACTCCTTCACACTCAAACCACTGAACCGATTCGGATAAGTGGTATGGAGATAGAACGTACCTTGTGTGATGATTTTAATATGCTTATAATTTTAAAATATTTATACATTTTAAGTCAAAAATTATCCGATAAAAGATTATATTTATATGTAATACACGTCACCAATAAATAAAAAAAAATAAAAAAATTGCTAAATGCTTAAATGCTTATATTATTATTTTTCATCTACTTTATCAATACGGATTATCACTTAGGAATCATCAATTTTTTTTAATTTTTCGGAACCTAGGATTTGGTTGAAGTGTGGTATGAAGGTAGAGAATGTACATTGTGTGATGATTTTAATATGCTTATAATATAAATTTTCTATCTCTCTAATATCTACTTTATCAAAATTATCACTTAAGATTCGTCCATTTTGTTCAATTTTCTTAACCCAGCTAGGCATTTGACCAGGTGAGCACGGAACCTCACGAGTTGGCTTAAGGTGCAATAAGCATAAGCATGTCTAGTCTGGCATAGTTGGCTTTCAAGGAAACAGGAACACATTGTTAGATGCTTGGCGACAGGTTATTAAATTTGAGTGTGGTTGGAAGCCAGACGAGCACTAGAAAATGCCATACCAACATTCAAATTTCACCACATATTACCAATCTTCTTCTTGTTCGTATGAGCTAAGTGGCCAAGCTCTGGAGTTGAGAGCTTTCAAGCCGCCCGAAGGTCTCTGGTATGGCTTAACAACTACTTGTACTAATAACAGCCTAACCGTTTAAAATGTCCTTAGGTCTTATGTACCTAAAATCTAAATCGAAATTGATGAATATATCCTTTTTTTTTTTTTTTTTTTTTTTACGTGAGGAAATGCATTTACGCATGCCCACCACACCCGGGGAGGTGGGTGGGGTATGTCGGGCTCGATGCCAGAAGGGCATCACTACCGACTAAAACCTCACGATGGCCTTCTCACCGGAAAGGGCGGGATGAGGTTCCGCTTCTCGCATTAACGCACCACCGCGCCCACCTCGGCTAGCCTGCGAGACTCCGCCTCTGGGGATGACTCCCCTTGCAGTGCACCTGGTGCACTGCAACCACCTCGGGGACCGTGAGTGCAATGGACGCCGGAGAACCCCGGTCCGACGTCCTAAGTCCCCCGTGACGGGTCGGGTCTGTGGCCCCGTCACATGGCCACTACGGCCGCAGAGAATAGGGATAGTGGTAGTCTCCGGTTACCACTCCCTTCTCCCTGCGGCCCCACCGCGTTCGCCATCAACGGTGGCGACCCCGTCGAGGCCGCGGCAGGTAGGAAGAGCGGCGCATCGTAATACCGACACTTCTCTCCTGCCGCGGCCCCACACTTTCAGCTGCGGTGCCTCCCTATCCACACCGCAAGCCCGCCTCAGTTGCGAAACCTCCCCGAAAACCCCCGGAGCGAGGTCCCGCAACCTACTGGTGCCACTCCATCTAGAACTTGCGTACAGGGATTACAAGTCTAGGGAGTGGCCCGCCTCAGGGACCCTCTTCGCTTCACCGTGGGTGACCAGGCCACGGTTACTGAGCCCCCCCGCCTCGACAATGCGGGGCCCCACGGGGGGGTGATGAATATATCCTAGCTTTATTTTGTAATACGCACCATAGTAGAATCATCCTGTGTGAGTAACAAATAAGCATGAGAGGCGTCTGCGTCACGATTGCTCTCTGGGCCCTCGTGACCGTACACCGTCCACATGTCTGAGCAACCTGTGAACAAGGCAAATATAACATTTTTTTTTTATCCTTGATAGGTTAGCGATTGACTACAGCTAGCCTGATGTTAAGCTGCACTGCAGTCTACGGTGTGGCACGCTTACCTAGAAGATACCTATTAACTCTACTTTGAAAGGCCCCCGGATGATACCTCTCAGGAAACAGAGACTGAGGTAGTGAGTTCCAAAGCTTCGCAGTCCTAACAATAAAGGTCGACGCAAAGCGTTTTGTACGAAAGTTCGGAACTTCAACTCTGTATTGGTGTCTCTGTAACAATTAGTTCAAGCAAGGTGGTAGTTGAACTGTCAACCAGAGGTATAATATTTGGTAACAAGCCGTGTGTGAAATGAGTCCTGACATTTATTTATTTAAAGAAATAAGAGTAGGAGTAATTTATAATCTATTTTCGACCTAGCTTTATCCCACTATGTGGGGTCGGCAAAGCTTTCTCCTTCCACTCTCCTCTATCAGCCGTCATTTCTACACTCACTGCCTTGTCTCTCAATTGGTGAACAAGATTAAATATCTTCTTGACATTTTATATAAATTACATTCAGTGTCACAAAATAGATTTTCAGATTAATTTTAATTTTATTATGTAGTTTTATTATTAATCTTAATTATTGTGGTTTAGTTCTTAAACATTATATAATTTTAATAAAATGTTATATAAATGACGTGCCAAAAGTAAGTAGTCATAAGGTTAATAAATGTTTTGATTTTTAATTTGAAATTTATAATGTTGGAAAAATAAGTAAATGTTAGACAAATATGCAAGAAACGAAAAAGAAATCTAATGCCTCTTTTTTGTATTCGTTATGTTTCAGTGTAAACATTTTTATTATTATTTTTGTGGTCCATACGGTACAATAAGGCTACACTACCGACTGGATCATTTTGACATTCCTTCCCATAAAGAATAATATTTTTCCAATCATATGTAGTTATTATGGACCCGTTACAGATATTTTTTTATTCAAACATACAAGTATGACTTACCGGGTAAATCGAAAGCAGTGACAAGTTGCGGCGTAATACTCCTCTGCAATACGGTGAGGGCGCCATTTTTGCCGCGTCCCGAGCACGCCACTAATTCTACTTGAGGGGCGGCAGGATTGGCGGCGGCATTACTGGCGCCACCTAGCTGGGGCTCGCCCATCGACACCGATCCGATTGGACAGATGTTTAGAAGTGAATCACACACCTGGAGGCAAAGATATACAAAGTTTTTAGACTTGTTGACGTTATGGTTTAGGTTATTTATTCCGAATATTATTAAATAATTTATTACTATTGTTACCTGACATTTTTGATTTCCTTTTATTGTTTTTTTTCAATTAATCTTGACTTACGTATATATGTATTTTAAATTGATTAATTATTGTAATTGGTGCTAACAATAATAATTAATTAAATAATAAATGCATTAAATTCAAAATGCCTTATGAGAACAATTTTAAGAATAATAAGATTTTAAACCAAAAACCTTACCTCGAAAACATAGCTGGTGAGTTGCGTGGAAGTCCTAATGTCACTCCCGTACACCTCCAATTCATCACTGTCACTGATCTCTATAACGTTCGAAGCTACGCAATCGTTCAATGTGTCCATCCTACGTTTCTTCGCCGCCGGGTCGTCTTTTTGTTGCTCTTTCTCTTTCTCTTTTTCCTTTTCCTTCTCTTTGTTTTGTTGTTCTGTGTATTGTGGATAAGGCTGATTATATACCAAGTCTATTATTAATTACTTAAAACAATATATACATATGAGAAGAACATTAAATGGTGTGTCTGGGCCTAAGCAAATACAATACAATATGACTATATTGCACACCATTGGTACTATTTAGATAAGGAACCCTAACCTTCTACAAACTACGATTGAAAATTTTATTGTATGTGCTATTCGTTTGCATTAATTGTAATTCTTACCAGCATCAAGTGTCAAATCTATGGTAGCCTCTAGAGGTTTGTCAACAGAGAAGAGCATCCGATTCTCCCTCTCTGTCACACGCAGAAGTAAAGAGTTGCCAAGACGCGAGCCGAGGAATAGGAAGTCCTCTTCTATCACGCACATCTGGAAAGAGGAATGAATGAGATTATTGAAATAGTGAAAGAAATTACAATTAATTTAGCTAAGGTCTCTCTCTGGTCTTGAACAGCCAAATGCCGAGATAAATGCGGACCTTTTACCTACTGTGATCTAACCACCTTAACATTTTGAACTACTAACTAACACTTACAAAACCATAAACTCTGTTTATTTTCAGTTAATGTAAATAAAAGCTTTTTTATTTAAATTCATTATTTAGATCGAATTCGTGTATCGAATGATACACGTAGTACGATTTTCAACAAAAGTTTGAGAGTTTATTATATTTATTAGTTTATGGTAAAACAATGCTGATTTGGTGTTTCCATGCTCGTCTGATGGTGGAATGATGACATTCTTTAAAGTACTTTTTAGTAGCCAATTAGTGAGTTTGGGAAAAAACAATAAATTAGTGATCAAGAAAGTATTTATTTGTTGTCAAATACCTAATTTATTTATGTCAATATTGGTATTATACATGTCACATATTAAAAACTAATACTCATACTAATCAAATAACCCACCCCTGCTCGCCCCCGGTGCAAAGGTGCCCATCACGCTCGCTGCATTACCGCGCTGAATAGCTATGGCCAACCTCTGCACCAATATCTTAATAAAAACGTTATCAAACAAATCAACTTACACAAGTAGTAAGCACAGAAGCAGCCGCTCGGTCCAGGTGGAAACTCCGAACAGAACGAACCGAGTCTGCCAGTAGCGTCAGCACATACAACTGACCGCCACGCAACGATAGCGCGAGGCGGTTCTCTGCTAACGGTACTACGCAGGCCCCGTCTAGTGTTATGCAAACTCCTTCTTGGATTCCTGGAAAGAGTATGTAAATTGATTCGGTTAAAGTTTCACTCTATGCTTTGTTTATAGTACAGATATACTTGCTTTTGCCGATACTTCGCCCACATATACCAACTGTCATACTAATTCCAAGTCCAGGAAACTTCACTGCCCAAATCTACCTCTTAAGGGATCACTTAAGGGTTTTTTTCTCTTTACTGATAATCATTCGAATAGCAGGGCTCGTAAACACACGAGTTAGCGACAAGGCTTTAAGTGGAGCTAGTCAGGAATAACTGCTCTCAAGGCGGCTGCCGGAACACTGTTAGTTGTTATTCTACAATATATTTGACAAATACATCATTACAAGTGTGTGTGTGTAAATGCAGTAACACACACATACATCAAACGGTAAAGACCAACTAAATGAACAAGAAACTTACTGAGCGGGAAATTAGTAGTATGGGTAGCAATGCTGTTGAGAGACACTCCGTACGGCGGCACCGACTGGTTCAAATATATAAGCGAGTTCACAGCCATTATGAGACAGCCACCTGAAACAGAGTACATGTTAAGGCGCTGTGGGAACTAAGTAGAATATTTTGAAAAATCTTATGAAATCCTTCGTAAATGATATGGCTATGGTTTTTCAGTTTCATTATCTTTAACTCAGTGTTAAGAATCGTTAGTTTCAAAGCACGATAAACTTAAATTCGCTCGATAGTTTTTGTCTTTTTTTCACATTTCACACACTGCTGTTTAATTTGTGGAAAAAAATAAAAAGTTGTGCTTCTGAATGTAATAAAGAAATTAAAACAAATCTTACTATTTTTTGTAGAATTAGAAAAATCAAGAAAGCAAAAGAAAGTAGAAAAAGCTTTCAAGACAGTTGTTTATCTGAATGTAATGTTATATAGTGGACTAGGTACGCCCGGCTGTATTACTCGCGTTTATTCGGGATAGTATAATAGCCGGCAAACAACTTGAGCAAAAGTCGACGTAGAGGGGGTAAGTTCGCGCATGTACACTTCCGGACATATTTTATTGGTCATTGTTGAAATATAAATAAAAAATATATATAAATAAATATTGTGAAACATTCTTCATAAAAACAAAATGTATATACAAAAAATATTTATTTTACACAATAAAATTAATATTACACATTCTACATTGAAAAAATTACAATTCTCAGATCTTTTTTTGCCTGGTGTCCTAAATATGGTAAGCAACTCCGAGTCTTTGCTTTCTTTTATGATTTTTTTTTACGGTACTAACAGACATTTTAGTTGCTTCTCGTCTTTTTTATAGTTTCCGTTTGTTTTATATATTCCTGTTTAAGGAAGCAATACACATTATACATCATTTTACTAGCTTGTCTCTTCAGAACTGTGTTATGTTTTGGTGGCATAGTCAGAAATGTTTTAAGTAGGTATAAACACAATATAATAAAAAACAAAGTAACAATAATATAAATGAATATAAAACTTTAACAACAAAACTTCTAAACTCGAAATAGATTATTAAAACTGCACGCAAGTGTAGTCGATGCTAGTACAGATGCTAGCGGGACGTACGCGCGGCGCAGGGGACAGCGGCAAACTGATCGGCCAATCGCAGGGCCTCGTGCCGACAGAATGCCCCCGCGCACCTCTCCTACCACCAATGATACCTTAAAATCGTCTACTGCGCACTCAAGGTCTTTGCTCAAGATGTTTGCCGGCCACTATAGCCTATGTGTTAATCTAGGGTTTATCAACCTATCTCGGCCTAACCTCCAATTCGGTTCAGCCGTTTGAGCGTGGAGAAGTAAGAAACATACACACTTACTCACACTAACTTTCGCATTTATAATTGTAGAGTGCTCCCGTGTCTGGATGCTCTTACACCACTTTACACATATATCTTATCTTATATATAAAATTTCCATGTCACAATGTTAGTTACCATACTCCTCCGAAACGGCTTGACCGGCTTGATTTTTACCAAATTTATTTGCTTATTCAGTAGGTCTGAGAATCGGCTACTATCTATTTTTTAAGGCAAAACAATGTTTGCTGGGTCAGCTAGTATTACATATTCTGTGATAATATAGATGTGTTGTTAGCTTGGCGATCCGTATTTGGCTGTCCCGCCAATGTCCTATTGACAGTGGTTCTGACATACAAAAAGATATGCTACAGACTCAAGGCTATCGTCCACAGATTATCATACCTAGGCCACAGACTATACATACCTACATAAACTGTACACTACAATAATATCAGTCGGATTCTCACCGAGCGGCCTCTGCACGGGCACAGCCTGCAGGCAGTCGAAGGGTAGCCCGCCAGTCTGCCAGATAACGGGGTGAACGCGTGCGCTCATGTTCAGCGACACACCAGCCATCGCGCACGTGTCGCTTCTTACTGCCGTGCGACTGGAAAGTACATAAGCGTAATGGTTACCATTCTTATTCTATGATGGGGGGCGATCAGACCTGCACTGACAACCTGCAAGAGGCGTATTGTGCCCTACCAGCCTACCCAAGCCATCCAAGCTCCTTAAAATAGCGGAGCACGGTAGTAATGGTTACCATGCCGGAGTGCATACCAGAACCCTCTTCTCAAGGATCCCGGGATATATTCTCGTCACGGCCAACATCTTTGTGATGAACTAAATTTGTTGGCTGTAGGTCTGGGCGTTAAATAAGTATAGATATACAATAACCCACATATCTACACCCTGAGGGGGTATGTTAAGTGTTATTTAAAGATAGATATTGTTACATAACATTTAATTATCCAAGAAATGTTTTGACTTTGACTTTAATAATTTAAAAAGTATTTATGTATATAATATATGTAGTATAACAGTTGTGTTCGCAACCATAATACAAACTAGAAATGGGCTAACAAGCCGTGTGTGAAAAGTATGAAAATGGCAATTTATTTCAATTAATGTTAAAACTGTGACAGCAAAAAACACATTTTATCTTTTTAACTCATAACAGCAAGGCATTTGACCAGCATGGCGCATAACCACACGAATAAGCAAAACTCTAGCCCAGGCGGAGTATGCCCAGTCTGGAATTACTGACTTCCGGAACACACTAGCACTAGAAAATGACCTACCCCTATGCTTTGGTTTCCTCATGATGTTTTTCTTCACAGAGAGCTCGAGCCCATTGGCGAGGTTTGAACCCACAACCTTCAGGATGTAACAACTGAACTGTCTTCAAATTTTTTAAGTTTGTTTCCCATTGCTCACTCTCATTAAGTTACGAGACTCGTCACACCCAGCTCACATAGCATTTGAAACATATTGTACTTACCCAGCAAAGGTCCTAACAGGTTCATAAAGCAGCAGCAGTGTAGGTTCATAGTAACCATGCAAAAACTGTATGTCTAGAATATTGTCTATCTTCTCATCTAGATCTTTTAGGACTATGACATAAGAGGCTAGGGTCGGTGCTCTGGTCACTTGTTGTGTTGGTTGCTGGAAGTATATTTAAACACTGATAAATGAAGAATGCCAGGCAAGTGCCAGTAGAATTTCAGCATAAGGATTCTGTACCATATCTATAATATCTATGAATCCGCAAAAAACCACATTTGCTGAATTAGACTTCCTATTTTTTTTTTACAAGCAAGAGTAATACATGATCTGTAAATATTTCAACTGTCTAGCTATCTTTCCGCAAAGAAAATGGTAACACTTAGATTATTATTAAAAGTTGGAATGAGTCCAACAGTTTCTATGCACAATTTTTATGTTAGTGTGACTGGTTTCTACGCAGAATTATTAATATTCCTTACATGAACAATTTACAAAGTTCATTCTATCATACAGATAGGTGCCAGATAGACAAGGACAGCGGTCTCTTAGTTATTGGTTCCTGTTTTAAACCATCCTGTTTAGAATCTTAAAAGCACTAAGGCAGATCAAGCACAACAAATACACTTACATTTTTTTTATTATCAGCAAATGGCTTGGCATCCAATGGGTCACCATCTTCAGAGGTCAGATCTTTTCTAAAAGGTATGACTGCCAGTTTTTTTCCATAAAGTAGCATGACTGCACAACGACATTCAGGGTCGACACGGATCCATGGTATATGAGGGTGAACTGTCCACCCACCCTGGAAAATTTTAAAGTATAAATACATATTTTGATGATGTCTATTTTACAGAACTATCTATCATGAAAATATTATGAATGTTTCTATAATTCCAAGCAATTACAATCTGCAACCATGGAACAGATGTAGCTATGTCCATAGGTATGATTTAGCAACTACATTTCTTATGATCTTTGTGTGAGGAACCAGGTATATACATTTTAGTCTCTAGACACATTACTTTTTAATAATGTTTGAAAAGTCAGCTAAGCCATAGCCATTCTTCTTCTTCTTTTTCATATGAGTATTTTATATTATTTGGTATTGAGAGTTTCTAAGCTGCCTGAAGGCCTCAACTGGCCTTACAAATTTTAATAAGAAAAGCAATTAAATTCTATATAATTGCAGAAACTATACCTTCATGTCATCTTCCTCAAAATAATGCATACTGAGGGTTATTAAATTATTTGTATGAGGGTCATACTGTAGCACAGATAGCTTCGCTTCCTTGAATGAGACCAGTAATAGATCTCGGCCGGCGCTGGGGCATTTGACAGATGATATGGACATTATATTACCCCATAGTGTGTAGGTTGCAAGGCATTCCAGTTTCATTTTTGGTGGTATTGGTTGACCAGCTGTAAAATAATCCAATATGAAGTGTTTTTCAAAAATTAAATTAACACGTAGTCTGTGATCTTACTACCAGAATAAGTGACCATAGAGGCTAATTTTGAAGTAGATATGAGTACATAAAACTAGCAACAACGACTGCAGCAAAACAGACATTTGGAAAGCGTTTTATGAACACGAAACTACATTTAATGAATTGGCGTATATGCTACAGCCAAGTAAAACTAAATCATTAGAAGCTTGTAAAACCTTAAGGGGAGGCCAACTTACCGGCATTCACTTCTTTCGTGTGCCCTTCTGGCAGCAACCTGAATACCTTGATGATATTAGCTCCAGCCGTAACCAAGCATACATCATCGTTGTTAAAGAAACAGCAGCTGACTGCATATTCTATACCAGTCGCTGGGTGTGTTTGTCGACAAATAGAAAACATTTTGGCCACCAAACACTTTTTGTTTTCACACCTTTGAGGTTAGATCTTGTCAACTATAACTACCTAACAAACATAAAAAGTACGCGAAGCATAAACGTATTTCTTACAATTTTACGGCATTTTAAAATTTATACTGATCGCACTGCAAATAAAAATTTATATATTACACACAACACAAACAAAACATCTAGAAGTCAGACTTCGTCTAATTTTTTTTTTATAAAGAACCTTGCCGAATGCACACAAAGACCAGCCAGTAAGGAGTTCTGCACATTATTTCACAGCTGCACATTGTAATATTTTTATGAACGCATTATTAACCATAGACAAAGATCAAGTACGTTTATCAAAAGTCATGTCATGCACAGATGTCATGTGTCGTCTCGTCAATTCATCCATTTTCAAAACAAATATGTCCGCCGTTGACTTTGTGTAGTCGAATGTTTAATACAAAGCTATTTTCTAACGATATGATATCGTTTTTCTCTAAACTTTCGCTAAATAACACACAGAAGCCACCTGTGGAGTTCGCGCAGCCAGCTTATATGGACAAAAGTGCTACACTACAAGAGCTCGGGTACAACGATGAGAATGACCTAAGAGAGACAATCTACGGTTTGTTTTGTTAGAATTTTGGTCTTTATTGGACTATTTGTGGACTGGTTTTGTGTTTTAACGTGTGCTGTGCTGTGTTTTAGACTTTTTGCGGACCATAAGGGACCCGGAAAAGCCGAGTACGCTCGAAGATCTGAAGGTCGTTTACGAGGAAGGAATCTTTGTGAAAGAGCCCACGGCAGACAAAGTCCCTGTGATTAGAGTGGAGTACAATCCTACTGTTCCTCATTGCTCTCTCGCAACGCTAATTGGACTGTGTATACGGATCAAAATACAGAGATCAATACATCATCCAGTGAAGCTGGATATTTACATCAAGAAAGGAGCACATACTACTGAAGATGAAAGTAAGTATTGCAAATAAATAATTCTTTATTATAGCGTAGATAGAGAAAGATAGACGTTTTCCTCTCAAGCTTATACTATTGTGACAAACAGACAATAATTTAATACAAATAAGAAACAGATTTAATGTAAAATATATAATAAAAACAGTTCATGTAAGAAAAGTAAATTGCACTAGTTAAAATGTACAGACTAAGACAAGTAACAAAACTATTTAAAAAATTGATAAAATAGATGATGTAATTATTAATAAATTATATTTACTATGTGATGATGTGGCTTAACTGAGCATGAGTTAACTCATGATAATATGGTGACCATATAAAATGTCTAGTCACTTCAAAACAACATAAAAACTTGGTTCATACATAAGAGGCAGTAAATAATATATGCCACAAGTTGCGACAACATGTAGGTAATTATTTAATGACAGATTTGCATAATTTATTCTTTTATGTCAGTAGGATAGTTGTTGTTGCTAAGCTAGTACATTATTCAATTATCTTACTAAAAAAATTCCATTGGGTTTTATCACGACAACCTACTTGAACTTTTATCTCTATGGCTGGTATTGCATATTTTTAGCAAACTAATAGATTAATGGACTAAGTGAAAGCTGTCATGGTAAATTAAATTATTATTTCAATCAAGGTTACCATGGCAGTCTGCTAATCAGAAGGTTCCGGATTCGATTCCCGGCCCGGTCAACATCTTTGTGCTTAACTAAATTTGTTGGCTGTGGGTCTGGGTGTTAAATATGTATTTATATATATTATGTATGTATGTATATGTAGTATATCAGTTGTGTTAGCAACCATAATACGAGCTAGAAATGGTTCAGTAACTAACCAGCCATGTGTGAAAGTGTCCAAAAAAAATATATATATCTACTAGTTGCTCCAGTTCTTTGATATTTTTCATGATACCCATACCAAATATCTATCAGAGATACATTTGACAATCATACAATGTTCTCGTACAAACTCACATTGTAAGTTGGGCAGTTTGAGTTTGAGAAAACAGTGTACATTTTTGTGCCATAATACATATTATAAAATAAAAACTTGTTTGAATATCAATTCATTCTTGTGGTAGCAGAATGTCTAAAACATATAACAAATGTTTTACTTAAGTTTATGTGAACATATCGGTTATTATAGTTATACTCTTATTGGTTCTCCTATCATTAAAGATAAGATCAAATGTAATAATGCTCTTTATGACATGTTTGCTGGATAATAACAATTCAGTTCTATTTATAACTCCTGATAATAACCAACTATCTAAATATATATGCTATAGTATAGTACTTCACTGGCTTGAGTACCCTGTGATAATACCTTCTTTCACCAAAGATAAATATTAGCTTTTGTAGACACAAAGGGAAGGGAATATAAAAGCAAGGAAATGACGGAGACAACATGGAGGTTTAAAAAAAGTCTATAGACCAAGTTCAGAGTAGTTGATTTCCTCAAAGCTGAACAAATTATGCTTATTAGAAACATACCTTATGTACAAATGCATCACTATTTCTATCAATGTATTTATTCTCATTTTACTTTAAGCAGCTTCATTGATGATAGAAGATATGATAATTATTGAATGAAATACTGAGGAGTATATTGATGATAGTTATGATTATGTTTATATAATGTAATAATTATTTAACAATATGACAATAAAGACATTCTATTCTATTCTATTCTATGAAAAAAATAAGCACAAACCCAGGGCCAATGGGTTTGTGTTTATTTTTTTCATATCAGTACTTGATATAATAATAAACACATTACTCTTTAGAGAGGTCAAGTACAAAAAGATCATATTTTATTGAAGCATCAAAACAAGTCCCACAGATATTTACCAGCCATGTAAATAGTTGTTCTACCGGAATATATTATGTACTTAGATGTTTTTCACATAAGAGGAGAATGTTCTATTAGCAGCCATACATATTTATTGATTTGAAGCTATACCTATTTTTATGTAACATAATGATAACCATCTATAATAAATAAATATTAGGATACATTTCACACACGGCTGGTTAACCCCATACTGAACCATTTCTAGTTCATATTACGGTTGCTAACACAACTGATATAGGTACTACATATACATACATACATATTTTATATAGATACATATCTGTATCTATACTGTTGAGCTATAATCTATTTAAGCTCTATTAAGCTATTGCATATAAAAAGAGAGGCAGCAGTTGATGATTATTGACAATGATGATGATACTGTTGAGCTAATTACTAAGCCATTATTATATGTGCCATAGAACAGAGATTTGATTTTTAAAGTTAGAAGTAGCATTAGGCTACTAAATAACTTCAGACATTTACATAACTGAGGAGGTTTATTCCTATACACAGCACATTTGGGGCTTATTCCAAGCCAAGCCTACCCAAGTCAGCACAGTTCCTAGAAATAACTGATTGAACAAAGCAATATTCCATTATCATCAGTCTATGCTCGTCCACTCCTGTACATACATAGGTCTCTCCCAATGCACACCACTTGGCTGCAGTATAGTCAAGTATCTCTTCCATCGTCTTCTTCCTTACCCTACCACACTAGGTGGGGTCGGTACAGCAATTTATCTTCGTCTACTCTCCTCTATCAGCCATCATCTATATATTGGCTATACCTCTAATCATTAATATTCTATAATATCATTTGTTTCTTTTCAGTCAACAAACAAATCAACGACAAGGAACGTATTGCGGCAGCGATGGAGAATCCCAATTTGAGGAATCTGGTTGAGAACTGCATCGCTGACGAAGAATAAAAGAAACCAAAATGGCGCCCGAAGTCGCTTTCTCCAACATCAGCGACAAAAACGAGTTCACGAAATTCACCAAGTTCTTGGCCTATAAAGGGGTACAAGTCATCGTCGAATCTAGAAAGGGGGTCAAAATTGAACCCTATAGTAAACCTATAACATCAGACACTGACTGGTTCAACTTACAAATACCCGATTCGTCCGAAGTAAATCAAGCGACAAAAATCGCGCTGCCATCAGATAAAGTTCTGGAAACTATCAGATCGCAGCTACACGTAGAAATTTCGGTACAAACCGAAGATGGAGATGAGATGGTACTTGAATTATGGACGCTCGAACTTGATGATACGCAATTTGATACCTCACTAAAGGCTATGAACACTGTATACTTCAGAATGGGTATACTTTTAAAATCACTCATCACTATCACAAGAATCACACCAGCTTATCACCTATCAAGGAAACAGAGAACTGAGTCTTTCACGATATTCTACAGGGTTTACAATGGAGAACCTAAGTTGAAATCTCTTGGGGAATCTGTGAAGAAAATTCAAGCAGGCATGCTAAAAACACCGTTAGGAGCGATTTGCTTCTCAGTTGCTTATAGAACCAACTTCTCAATATCCCCAAATAGAACTGAGAAAAATAAGATTCTACTTCTTAAAAGTGACCACTTTGAACTGAGCCCGAAACATGTTATCTTTGAGTCAAAAAAGAAGAAGGAACCGAAGGAAAAAGAAGTTAAGCAAGTAAGACCCATAGATCTAAACAAACCTTTGCGTTTAGCTGCATTTGTTGACGAACTGATCGTGCAACAGGCGTTTGATGATTTCTTATCAAAACTACCTATTCCTAAATTCAGATATCGATCGAAAAGCCCAACAGAAACCTGCCAGCTAACAAAAAGCACACAAGAATTGGATGTCACTATTATTTCTAAAAGTCCGACGTCACTGAACGAGATGCCTCCCCGAAAATTCGCGGGATTCAGACATGAAAATGAACCACCTTTAAAGTTGCTCCATTTTCCATTCGCCGATACCCACCCAATAAGAGAACTGGCAGAATTTTACAAAGAGTTCTTCAATGCCCCACATTTGAAACTCGCGGATGAAATGTCAAAGTCTAACAAAAGTGCGGATTCTATTAAAGATGAGATAGAGTTGGCCACTGACGATTTGTCTAAAGACCTAGCATTGCATGAAAGTTCTGTTCTGGAGTTTGACCAGCTTTTGGAAGAAATGTGTAGATCTGCGGAATGGAGTGGCAACTAAATAACTTTGGGAACAAAAGATGGATAGTCTGGTTATTTTATGTGTAGACATCCTTAGGAATAAAAAAACAACGATAGTAAGCTGGTACTCATCTTAGAACCTAAGCTATTTTTAACATATAGATTCTGTTATGCAAGAAAATGATAAACATCCATATTATTTGTGGGCAAGAAGTTCTAGGGAGTAGTCAAAATATAAATCAGCATATATACATACTTTTATTTGGATTACCTTGAGTTACATTACTAATGACCTATATCAATATACTCAAGGATGTTCTAAGTAACCAGACTATAAAAACAATTTTGGGTCAAGACTGATAATGTTATTTCGGTGTGTGGTGTTTGAATTGAACTGGACTGTGAACATAAATGTTTTATTTACACGAATATATAATGAAGTTGTTATAAATGAATATGGTTATATTAATTTTTATGAGCTACCATTGTTAGGCTCATTTTTATTGTAAACTAGCTACTATGTAAACCTTAATCATGATAGCCAGTCTAACTTGTTTCGTAATACTAGGGTTGATAGAAAAACTTAAATTGCCACTTCACTTATTGTAATTATGTTATTGTAACTTTCAGTGAAGAAAACATTTGACAGTTCGTGTCCTCTTGCTCACACTTACGGGGATGCAAAAGGACATCAACTTTTAGATGTTTTATTTGTTGACACAAATTATATAGTCCATCTTGTGTAACTATCTGTTTTTACAGAGTAACTGTAAAGCTATGCCTATAAAGGATGGATTACTGGTTAATAATACAAATACTAAAAATAAACTAAGGCCTGCCTTTTGAAGCAACTTTTGTTCTAAGGCATTAGGAAATAAGTGAAAAAATATGAGCTATTTAGCCCACTAATTGGAGGAGCGAATATTTTATTCACAAAATTCCAAATATACTTAATCCGCTCCAAAAAGTCTTGCGTTATTTACTAATAGCCCTGTATGCAATAAGTTAGATTACATAATGACGGGATTTACTTATTATTTAATAATCCTGCGCTATGGTCAGAATTTACATGAAAAACTGGATATTTTCTATTTAAGGGCTTTCAATGTTTCCTCTGTACATACCTTAGCTATTCAATCAAAACTTAGACAATTATTCAATGTTTATTTAGTTTAGGACAAACACTCAATAAATAGTACCTTTGTATTATACCAATAAATTGTTTGAATCTTGCCTATCCATTGTACTTATCAGTAATACTTATAGGTAAAATGAACTGTAATTTGATTCTTGTATGTTAATTATTATCATATTATTCCTATTTTATGTACAAATATTCCTATTGTTACACACAATTTTTAATGTTTAATTGAGTACTGTATCTATGAATTGAATTTTTTAGTTGAGATATTGTAATAATTGCTCATATTTTAGATTAGATTGTAATAAAGACTTTCCATTTATGAAAAGTTTGGGTTTTATTTTTCCTTAAAACACACAACATGCATGGCTTATAGCCCAAGAGCCCATACGTTTCTGACCTTCCTCATTTAATAAAAGCTGAAAATTGTTCTATGTGTGTCCTTAGTAGAGGTAAAAATGATCCCCAAACATGAAGCTGAGGCAGCAGTGGCTTTGGCAGATAACTGGTAACAAAGGTGTATAAAATTCTATCTCAAATTCGTTATAGTATAAAACCTGATTTTTTCACATTTGATTCATAATAATATCAAAAGTCGCGTTGCTCATTGTCAGACGGTTATTATGGTGGCAACCCTCTGCCAGACACCCTTAAACTATTATAATTTATGAGTATACTTACGTTATATTATAAAACCTAAATTTTATATATAATCTTTTGGGGGCCTATTAATCTATGTTTACATAAAAGCCGGACAGTTTCGATAGTTCTATCATGTTGCCAGACGCATTCAAAGTGAGCAGTTGTTCGGGGAGCAAGGAGCGTATACAGTAACTAGTGCAAGTTAGACAGAGCGCTTGGTCTAATGGAGCCCTTCACTGTGCATCCACTGTTATCAAGTTTTTTTTTAATTATTAATTTCTTAATCAAAAAATTTCATTATTCTTTTTTTTACAGTTTGAATAACAAATATTTAAAACAATACTCAGTAAAATTGTTCTAATACAACTTCAATCACATCGAAACTCTAATAATTTTATTCATATTATTTTTCATTTATAAAAAATAGTAAATATTTTGCCCAAATCTAAGTTATTTGAAAGAAATTGTTGAAACTAAATTATATTAAAGTTATTCAAATAAATATTATTATCATCTTTCGATACTTAGCTTTAAGTTATTTAATTTTTTCATCATGGCTGTATAGAAAGTAAAACCTTTTCTTGACTGTACTATTTTTAAAATAATTTGACAGCTGTCAGCTGAAAGCAATTCTCTTTAGGGATGCAACTTAAATATAATTCTCTGTAACTTTTTTTTTTAAAAAAAGATTGTTCTTTGATATAATAATACAATATAATTGACTTTAATTCATTGGCTTTACAATTTTGATAGAATTGAAAAAAATAAACTTCGTATAAATGAAAATAATACAAATAAAATTATTATATAGGGTTTCGATATGATTGAAGTTGTATTAGAACAATTTTACTGAGTATTGTTTTAAATATTAATTGTTATTCAAACTGTAAAAAAAAAGAGTAATGAATTTTTTTGATTAAGAATTTAATAATAAAAAAAAACTTGATAACAGTGGATGCACAGTGAAGGGCTCCATTAGACCAAGCGCTCTGTCTAACTTGCACTAGTTACTGTATACGCTCCTTGCTCCCCGAACAACTGCTCACTTTGATTGCGTCTGGCAACATGATAGAACTATCGAAACTGTGCGGCTTTTATGTAAACATAGATTAATAGGCCCCCAAAAGATTATATATAAAATTTAGGTTTTATAATATAACGTAAGTACACTCATAAATTATAATAGTTTAAGGGTGTCTGGCAGAGGGTTGCCACCATAATAACCGTCTGGCAATGAGCAACGCGACTTTTGATATTATTATGAATCAAATGTGAAAAAATCAGGTTTTATACTATAACGAATTTGAGATGGAATTTTATACACCTTTGTTACCAGTTATCTGCCAAAGCCACTGCTGCCTCAGCTTCATGTTTGGGGATCATTCTTACCTCTACTAGGGACACACATAGAACAATTTTCAGCTTTTATTAAATGAGGAAGGTCAGAAACGTATGGGCTCTTACTCTATTAGCAACTGTGAGCAAAAATAATAAAAGCATAAAGTTGTAATTTACATTCCTAAACGAATTTAGAATTAGTTAGAAAGGTGTCTTAATATGGAGTATTTTTAGGGTTCCGTACCTTAAAGGTAAAAACGGGACCCTATTACTAAGCCTCCGCTTCTGTCCGTCTGCCTCTAGGCTGTATCTCAGAAACCGTAATAGCTAGAAAACTGAAACTTTCACAAAATATGTATTTCCCGTGCCGCTATAAATACTAAAATATTAAGGGAGGTCCCTATACAATAAACATGTTTTTTCGTATTTCTTTGCTATATATCAATAACGGTAGCTGCTACACCTAAAATTATCACAAAATACAAAAATGTATATTAGCTAACGAATCAAAATTATAAAATTTAAATTAAATACATATTTGAGGGAGTCTCTCATACAACAATGGTACGGAACCCTTCATACGAGAGTCCAACTCGCACTTACCCAATTCTTTGTTTAATGAAAATCTGTCCAAAATGGCGGATTACGTATCTCTACTCCCTCAATATACGGTAGGTACCTAAAAAAATTAAATGAAAGGGCTTGTTTGTAATAAAATCCCAGAATCAGTTTAAAACCAGGCTGCCGCCTAGGTTTATGATATTATTAGTATTTTCAAGCACAGCTTGTACTATTATTACAAAAAAAGTAGACATTATTTTTGCCATACCCTCAGAATACAGAAAGAACCAGAAACCGTGAGCGCGCCTAAAACTGAGGCTACTAAAACTACTCCAAAATGGAGTAGTTTGACGCGCGACCGATCAGTCACTCTGTGACCGTCGGGACGTACGACGCTGTACCAATTTAATTAAATTATGCAGTCTTATGTCGTTCCTACCTATAAAATGCAGCGGGTCTATAAAAGAAACAGGATGGGATTACATTTCACGTGTAAGTATCGTATTTAGGTATCAACTTTGAATAAATTTCTATGTTTTCAATTGTCATAGATAATGAGGCATCCATCTTGTTAGTGTTGCCAGTATAAGAGTTTTGATTTACCCTTCTTTTTATTACCTCTTGAGGGCTTTTATTCATTGTAGAATATTAATAATTAATTTAATATAAAATAACCGACTTGAAAAAAGAAAGTATAAAACATCAGAGCAGCCTGTGTGTACATAACCAAATAGTCCTATTAAATAGTATGTTAGTATCTATGAAAAATACCTAGACATAAGATTTCATCATTTATCTAAATTTAAATTTTTGTTACTAAGTTCAAATTCTAAGAGACAATATTATAAATAGCTTACTAAGCAAAAAGGAAATTAAATGTATTTTTTTCTAAAGCGTTTTATTAAATTCAATAAATCTATCAATTTCTTGAAACAATTAGGTAGGTACATAATTATAATAAAGATTAGGACAATTTTTATTCTATTAGTATCTCACCTACTGGACTCCCAAATTTTACCCTAAAAACGGGCACATAATGCCTGAGCTAGAACATTACGCGGGTGGGAAGTGACGCGGGCGGGGGGCATTGTTTTGATTTTTGGACACAGCGTGTAGCTCGCAAATACAGATGAACGCGGCTTCTGGTACTTTCTGTATTCTGAGGCCATACCACTGACTTTGAGACTGGTGACTTCGTGAAGCACATCCAAGGGGTACGATAATGTTATAGCTCAATGGGTAACTAGCACTACAAATACAATAAATGAAACAACAAAGTACTTATATATTAAGTTTATTTAGAACTTCTTAAAGGATTTCTTGGAGCCCTTGCCCTTGGAAACCTTCAGTACGTTGAATCTGACTGTCTTGGAAAGCGGCCGGCATTCTCCAATGGTCACGATGTCTCCTAATTCAACATCCCTGGAAAAAGATAAAATATGGCTTAGAAAAATATTAATAGTCGCTTATACGGATATCTTGGCAGGAAATTATCAGAAATGGGTTAAAACACGTCTTTCGTCAATTAGTATTCGGAAGACCGTCGTGTGAGTATCATCATTTACAATAATAATAAAAAACTGTCATTTTTATGGACAGAGCTGCTGTCTTCCTTCTTTGCTTCCATCTGTATGACAATAATGATAAAAAACGAATGCAAAAACTCCCATTCATTTACAAACGTATGAAGAATCTAGATTTGCTTGTAAAGGTACTGAAAATACTTGTGGCATCTCTGTTACACATCACATCCAATACCAATCAGAGCGCTCGTTCTGAATCGCGTAAGCAGTATTCACAACGCGCGTACGTCTGGTCCTAGCTACAATGCATGACCGTCGGACGGCCGTCTCCAGACACAATATCTGTCCGGGGGATATCCATAGTTTTATATTTGAAATAGGTTTGCATTTGACCACAGCTTGCCTGATGTTAAGCAACGCTGCAGCCTACGTTCCCTTTGCTAGATGGAGGTAGACCGTCGTCGCTCCATACTTGCTCGTAACTAACTAAACGTAACTAAATTGGCAGTAGACTACTCTCCAAAACCATTAGCATGTTTTGAATAAAGCTAGTTTGAAATGAAGCAGCTCTGTTATTGACATTGAAGTACTTACAACGAAAGTGTAAAGATCAGTTCTTACCTAAAGCAAGGTGAGAGGTGGACAGACATATTCCTGTGCCTCTTCTCAAATCTGTTGTACTTGGGTAAGTAATGAAGGTAGTCACGGCGGATGACAATGGTGCGCTGCATTTTCATCTTCTGGACAACTCCGGTGAGAATGCGACCACGGATGGACACATTGCCAGTGAATGGGCACTTCTTGTCAATGTAGGTGCCTTCGATGGCCTGGAAGATATAGGGAGGTATGGTAAGTCTTAATGTATTTTGATAGCCGAAATTTGCGAGACTGTCCGTCTTATGAGGTTATTATCTTTGTTATTTACTTTTTAGTTATTTACTTCATTTTTCATATTGTATTTAAAGTCATAGTTTTCAAGATTCAGTCAAGTTGTTAAAAGGGTACAATCAATTCAATTAATGATAAATGATATGTAAATTATAGTTTTTGACGTGACAACGTCTTAAATTAGGTTGCGGCTGGGAGTCACTTATGAAAAAGTGTAACGCCCGGTAACGTTACGATGAGTCACCGAACGAGAGAGAGGCCCGCCGAATGCCTTGCGTCTCTCTCCCACTCAACTATGATCGGTCTGCCGCGCGCGCAGCACGCGGCAGACGTTGTCACGTAAAATCTTCGCCCGTAAAACCGACTTTACAGGCAACCATTTTTTCAAATGCATAAATTATGCATTTTGCCTGTGTTATTGCAAAAAACTTTAGTTTGAGATGAATGAATGTTTATAACAGCTTATAACTGGGCTCAGAATTTGGGTTAGAAGACACAATCTTCTTCATTTTGTGATTCAGAAGACCGTCGTGTGGATATCATCATTTTGCAGTTATAAGATGTTTATAGAGTAAATCTTGATTTCCAGAAAACTTTCCACCACCAATATTGTCGTTTATATATTACTAGAGGTTGCCCGCGGCTCCGCCCGCGTGTAGGTCGCTTTTCGCGTAACCTGTGGACAAATTCTATTGTATCCTATTCCCGTGCCAATTTTATAAACATTATATTGATACGATATCAAAATGAGTCGCATCTGTCTTTCCGCATTCGATTCCTGAGATCTAGTTAACATCTGTTTTTAGCTACTTTGGTGACGATGCGACAGATTAGATCGTTTTCTCCAAGCAATTATTTTAATTTAAATAATTGGAATACGCGAACCATACCACTAAGTGAACCACTGTCTGTAGTTAATAACCGTCTGTAGATGAGTCAGGACAAAGAGTCTTATAGTATAGATTAGTATTTGTTTTTGGAACTGCAGATTAAACTAAACCATTACCATATTTTATTTTTATAAATATGTCAAGCACAGTCATAAGCACATTTCATTATTTGCTGATTATTAACAAGGCGCACATAAATACATATTTATAAATAGACTCTTATATACCATTAATACTTCTTAAAGTAGGAGTGATCTTATGTTCTAAAATTAGTTACATGCCTTTTTTTATCATACCTTGTAGCATAAGCTGATGAGCTTTCCTCTTGTATATATTTATGTATGGTAGGAACAGAACTTATCAAAATTTATCAGTATCTAAGAACTCTTTGGCTAAAAAATGGAAAAAAAATAACAAGAGGTTAATTCTATTTGATAGGTTCTATTCACAAGGCATTGAAATTATTCCCAGCACCACCTTTGAAATGGGTACAACAATACAGAACTTCTAATTAAAGTTTTCATATTAATATTTAATCCATTTTCATCATCAACAAGAATAATGGAAATTCGGTCTTATTGCACATAATATCGTTTTTTTTTTTAATATTTTCTTGCATGCATTTTGATGTGAAGCCCTTTTTGAGAACCGAAGAAGTAGAGGACTATGTGAACTTTTATAAACTAAAGCCTTGCAAAATCAGTTACATCTAAGCACAATTTGATAAAAAATATGGTTTTATATTGTTTGATCTATGATAAAAATGAGTCAATACACATTATTTGCAAGTTGACATTGTATTATTTATTTATTTGATTTATAGGCAAGCAGCATTATGCTGATGTGCCTAAATCACACTGAGTTGAAATTTATTTTTAACAGTTCACATAATGTCCACAGTTCAATGTTTAAAGTGTAGGTGAAGTAATACCAAAATTTGAACACCGTAATAATTATTCAAAACATACAGAGAAATCACTGATGCTCTATAATAATGCAGTATAGCGTAATAATTAATCAAACCATACAGAGAAATCACTGGAAAGTTCAGTTCACATAGCCCTCAAAATGACAATAAAGCATCCACCGCCGCTGTAGCCCGTCACCGTCACCAATAAAATAGAGACAGACCTCTCTCGGAGTCTTGAAACCTAGACCGACATTCTTATGATGCCGCATGTCCTTCCGCTTCAGCCCTCCCTTCTTGTTAAGGAAGACTGTTGCCTGTTTCTGAAACGCTTTCTCTGTCTACGAAAAAAAAAAACAAACAAACGTTAGAACATCACACCATGCGTTACCTCTCTGGGAGTCTTGAAGCCGAGGCCCACATCTTTGTGGTACCTCAATGGCTTACGACTACGCTTGATGCCGATCCCTTTCTTACGGTTCAGGAAAACCGTTGGTTGCTTTTGGAATGAACGTTCCGTCTGCAATTTTAATATTTATTAGTCATTGCTAACTACGACTTTATGCAACTAGTTGGTCTACAGAAGCTTGAATTAGAAAGAATCAATCTGTGAGCGAGATGGTTGACTGTAATCAGAGTTTGGGTTAGAAAACACTGTCTTCTTCATATGGGTATTCAGAAGACCGTCGTGTGGATATCATCATGTTACAGCCATCTCTTTTGCAGGATATCGCCCGCTATTCCACGATCCGAATACAAAAGTTAATAACACTTCTCTAATGGTAAACATAACCTATAAAATGTATGAAAATAGTTTAAAACAGCAGAAATAACGTTCAAGCTACAAAAAATCACATACGGAAACCTAAAATAGAATTACAAATAGGGTGGTTAATAAGCCAAACTAACCTAATTCCAAAAAAAATTGCATACTAAGAGTGCATTGTAACAGTGAAAATATGCATTTAGAGACCAATGTATCATTATAAATAGTAGTAGCAGAATAGTATAGCATCATTTAACTAGGTTGGGGTATTAATCCAGGACATATTTATACTTGTCGGCTGTACAGCAGACCATCCACGTGCACGAACTTTGAATACACATTTTCACTGTTTCCACTAGAAATTATCACAATTAATTTATGTATCACTGTAGGTTATTGTTTCAAAACATTTTGTATAATAATTTAGGTTTCTACACTGAGATTTTAAAATATTTTTTCAAGAAAATCGGCACATACCTGATCCGCCATTTTGCTTGACAACGAAAAGAATTCTGCAATGCGAAGTTGCAATAACAAAATATATTACCTACTAAATAGCTTCTACCAAGTTGAAAACTAAGTGGCCGAGTGCAAAAATTTTCTAGGGCTATCCGTTCTCTAGGTTCGCTCGCTCTAGGTTCTGATTCTGGACTAGATTTAGATCTTAAAATTGTTTATTTGTATTAGGTAGTCTTATATAGAACTTGATTAGTTTGTGGCGGTTCTGTCGCATTTCATCACTCGCTACCAATCAGAGCGCTTGTTCTGAATCGCGCAAACGATATTTTCAACGCGCGTACGACTAGTTACAATGGATGACCGTTGGAGAGTCGTATCCGGACACATCGTCTGTCCGGGGGGATATCCCTTTGCTAGATAGAGGAAGACCATCGTCGCTCCATGAGTTCCTCTCTCCGTTTTAAAAGCTTTCTATGCTTCATCAGTCTGCCTTATGACTAACTTTTGCAATGAACAATTACTTGTGTATGTTTGAGTAGAGATACTCGTAATATTTATAATTTTTGGCACCGTAAAATTATGTCACATTCTAGGGGAGCTTGCCACACAAAGTTGATTTTTTATTCGTTATCAACGCGTTTATATGTGCGTGTAAAGTATTTTAAAAGAAGACAATGTTCATTGCATTCTCATATAATTTGAAATATATTTGTTAACAAGTTCTAATTAAAAAATAAAAAACCCCTACAATATTTTTTGGTATTTTGTCCATCTGGTTTCATTCTGTTTTTTTTTTCGTCCATCTGGAATTTCATTTATATAATATTGTATGTACATATTTGCCAAGTCAAGCTCTTTAATTTGATACTCATACCTATTCTATTATAGATGTAAAAGGCCAATTATGATGATGACGTCTTACCCAATACATGGTTACATACAATCCAAAAACTTAATCTTCTTTTTTTTTCTTTGTTTTTTATTTACTAAGGACAAATTATTATTACTTACAATGGTTTTAAGCTAAGATTACAAACTTAACAGGTATATTATGATGTAACAAGCTACTAGGAGAATACATCTATATTATTTATATGATACGATTTTTCACAAATTATTTAATACTCAACAACATTAGGTAGGTATATGTTGTAATCCAATAAATAAATTGATATTGGTGCAATTATTATCTATTTCGTAAGATGCAAATGCTACCAATCTCATTATAAATTTATTAGCTGGCAGGCCAATATAAATGTACTGTCAAATATGACATGACTGACAGCGTAGACAGAGAAACTGTCTGCGTCTGCTGTCATTTGAAAATTCTGATTTCGGAAAATTGACGAAACAAAAAGAAAATTAAAACTGTTTGTCGTTGCAAATTTTTCAAGATTTCGCTTAATTAATTGTTATTCTGTTTATTTTTGGTTTGTATAGTAAATATTCGTTAATTTTGCACGCGGAATGAAAGTTTGTAGGAGTTTTCATTGATTCGTTTGCAAATGGGATGAGATCAGCGCGAGACCATTGTGATGGGCTAACATCGAGTCTAATAGGCTTTATTTGAAATGGAAGAAGTGAGGCAGCTGGTTCAGGAAGAAGGCCGGGAAGCTCGGAATCTGGTGGCGTTCCATGTGGCTGTCGACACTCCAAGTAAATATAACTTTTCATACATATGAAATATGCCCGCTGTTTGTTTGTTTTTCTTACCGTGGGCGGTATTTCTACGGTCATATTGTATTAAAAAAGGTCGCAAAATTTTAGACTTAATTTACATACCTATTAATATTTGATATTGTGCTTAGTTTCTTATTATTTTCACGGTTTTCTTTAACTATAATATGATTAAGACACTGTAATAAACTTAATACATATATACAAGCTTATTTAGATGTTGTATTTCTGATACAGATCTTCTATTGCTATAATTACATAGGCACCCACTATTTGATAAAGATAGAAAAGTATAATATTGTGATAATCCTAATAAAGCTATTATTATTATTATGAGCCTGTTTTGTCCCATTGAAGAGCAAAGGCCTCTCTACCCTCTTTCCATTTATCACAATCTTTTGCTAATTAAACCGGTTCCTAATAAACTAATATAAATAATAGATCTTAGGGAATATTTGCCTCTATTTTTTATCTTTTAGCAAGCAATTTATTTAAATATACTTATGGGTAAATTATTTACCTTTTAATTGCCATTTCCCAACTGCAAAATAGGGTTACAAAAAGTATATCTGTGCTGTGGCCTGTTTTATTCTAGACTATTAATTTTTTCATGAATATTTAATTCATAATTATATTGTTTAAATTTAGTATTTTAAAAAGATTTGGAAAGTATTTATTTTGACTACACTAAAATTAAAATGTATATAAAAAAACTACACAGTAATAAAAAAATAGTAAAAACATTACAAATTGTAAATTAAACCTAAGTCAGTGGGTGGGTAAGGTGCTTAAAATGCTGGCGGCATTACCTCGCTGAATGTTAGTTTATGACCTGTCAAACTGAACTAATACATACAAAGAGACCAAACTTTAGATTGATCATATTAAATCATAAATTTAATTCATCATTCAGTGAGTACTACCAGTTATAGTATCTGCAATCAGTATATTAAAATTAAGCATAATCATACAACTCATCTGCTTTAAGTCAGTAACTCATTTAATACAGTTTATATACCAACTTCTGCTGCCGCTGTAATGGTTGAATGGTTTTATGTTTTTCTTAATGAAATAAGTAGGTAGAGTGCCTCAACCCAATTGCAGAGAGTTGTATCAGTGACAAAGATCTTAATTGATGTGAACAGATACTTCTAGTAAAGGATTCCTAAACAAATTGTAAAGATCAATTGAAAAGTTTTAAACATTCTATTGTTCTCTATTATAGCAAGACCAAGCTAGCAAAGTCTCTGTATTAATAGGCCAATTTTGCTTTTGTCTATCTAGATGATCTGAATTTGTTATAGGCAATCTTTCAATGAGATTATGGTTCCCATCAAACAAACAGAAATTAGTTGACTATTTATTCATCTATTATACAAAAAAAAATAGCAAAGCAATGAAATAGATACAGAATATTAATTCTGAAAAACTAAACATACATATGAAGTGTGAGTCTGACTTGCACACAAAGGGTTTCTTTCATTAATGATTTATCTATAAAAGTTATAGGGTCCTGCTGATATCTTTTGGGTACAGAACCCTATTAGCAGATAAAGTAAGATGGGAAATAGGGGTATAAGAGACAGAAGTAAGATGTCTTTATTTTTACTCTAAATAGGTCAGCGCTTGACCACAAATTTACCTGATGGTAAGTGACATTGAGGTCTACGGTGAAGCGCGCTTACCTAGAAGAAACCAGTTCACTCTTGCCTTGAAAATCGCCAGATTATAGTCATTGAGGAACAGGTAATTTGGTAAGGAATTCCAAAGTTTGGCGGTTCGGACAATAAAGGTGGAGGCAAAACGCTTAGTGTGTGCCTGAGGTACCTCAACTGATGCCTCCTTAGGGTTTCCCTGCTCGTCCGATAGTGAAAGCACTCTATGCATGATCGAACTTGCGCCTGGTATAATATAAGCAGCTGTTCCTGCGTGAGGTACTTTCGCACCTTTGAGAGGATACCCAGATTTTTAGCTGCTACTTGAGCCATACCTCGATGTAGGAGCCAAAATTCAGGGTAGAAAACAAAGTTCGTCGGTAATCGGTACTTTCGGTTGCACCTCGGAAAGAAGAGGCCAGGTCGAAAGGCCTCTTCTTGGCGGTGAAAAGACACGCTTGGGTTTTGGCTGCATTGAACTTGACTAGATTGGCTTCGCCCCATTCGGAGACTGCCTGAAGTGCCAAGTTCAAGCGCCCAACCATGGTTTCCATATGAGACGGGATTTCGGCCACACTGGCTCGTGCAGTAGATATGTAGCTCTCTACAACAGTGCTGTCATCTGCATACCCAAAGGTAGCGGGTTTTAACAGATTGTTAATATGCAGCAAACATAATGACGCAGAGAGCACTGACTCTTGAGGGACACCGGCATTGATTGCCATTAGATCTGACGAGTAGCCATCGATGACCACCCACCTATATAGATCTGTCCCTCAAAAAGTCCGATATCTAATCATGAAAGCCAGCGGGCAGGCCGTATGAGGAAAGCTTGCTTAAAGGAAAGCTTGTCAATCCTTGGGATGTGTTAAGTAGGAAAAATTAAAAAAAAAAAAATTACTACAAATACAGATGACACTGTAACTATTTATTTGTAGTACTCTATTTCTATATTATCAATGCTCAGTGTGTTATATACACAACAGTATAATGCTGCTCATCTATAACTCAAATATATTAGTAGGTTCCTATAATAAAGTTACAGTGTAAACTCCATGTAACATCACTCGATTTAACGACAAACTCTCTAAAGCGTCGAAATCAATTGACTTTAGTTGGTTTAGCTTGTATTCCATACAATGATAATGCCATAAAATGCACAGTCCCTTCAGTGTCGTAATATAGAGTTTACACTGTAATTTGTTATTTCTAATAATTTTTACAATTATACTCTCTGCAAGTGTTAGTTACAATAAAATTATGAGTCCATACACTAAGTCTAGGCAATAGGTCAAGGTCCTTTTATACTTACTATAAAGGAACATATGGCAGTTTCCAATGTTTATTGTGTCCAAGGCCCTTATTTCTTTATTGACTGTGTCTGTCATATGTTTCATTGATACAAAAGTAACAAAGTGAAGATTTTTGCTGAAATAAGTATTTATTTTTGTAAGTTTTAATGTAAGAATAATATATTTACTTACTACTTTGCACTTGTAGATGTACCTTAAAGTGTTACATTGTGTTAAAACTGATATTAAATGTATGGAGTTTAGCTATCATAATTTAAAATTACGTCAACATTGAAAGATTCTTATGTAAAAAATATTCACAGTTTAGGACATAATAGTTTATGAGAAAGTCTAGAAATTAGAAATGTGTTTGACAGTTTTTGGGATGTGCTGGTTTCTTAATTCTTTGCATGTATTCGAGTGTGTATTGATTCTGATGGGTTAGGAAATGTCTATCGAATAATACTCGTACCTTATTGTAGTACCTGTTTAATAATGTCAACAGTCTTATATATTGGTCTGGTCCACCAGACTGCAAACCAAAAGAAAATATTTTATTTATAAAATATTTCCTATCCTGAGGCGAATATGAGGTAAAAATATCGATATAGATCGGTAAAAATAATATCGAAAAATAGCTTAAAGCTTCGTCTAAAGAACTACTCTATGAATATCTATTTTTTAGTACCGATCAGACTTATAAATTATAAATAAAACTGGTTCTAAAATTTAGTTTTTTGAACCAATTTCTTTTGTTCAAAACAAGTCTGATTAGTACTAAAATAAGTATAAATATTCTTAGAGTGTTTTTTAGGCGGCCTTTACGCAAAATTTTCGATTTTTTTTTGTTTACAATTTATGTGGTTGACACATGTACCTGCAACATGACACCCCACAGCAGAATTCTTCAACTGTTGACTACGTTCATCCATATCGTTCATATATACGTTAAAGAGAGAAACTGGTGAGCTGGATCCGCCTTGTCGCACGCCACATTGCAGTGGAGCCAGTTTTTTTTTTAAATTTAAATATCACCGCTTACTTACTTCCCCCGATCTTCTATTTTTTCGCATGAGTAGAGTCTAAGTTGCGAGAGTTTTCTTGCCGTTTCCAAAGCCTCTGATTAGACACGGTGTTCCCCCACAGGCCGTATAGCCCGCAAGCCGCCCAGAGCGGGAGCTCCGCCCCCGCGCCGGCTCGCGCCCCGCTCCGCCGCGCGCCTCCGGTCCGCCTCGGCGGGGCGAGACAAACGCTCGGAGCTTCGAGCGCGGTACTGGGCGCTGCTGTTTGGTGACCTGCAACGTGCTGTAAGTATTAATAATAAACATTGTAAACTGTTCACGTAAGGCATCTTAATATTTTCGCGTAGAAAACGGTCACACTTACTTATTATTAAAAGTTGGAATGAGTGCACGCGCGGAGCTCGTCGGCGGCGGTCCGTGTAACACTCGCCCCTGAAGATGGTGCTCGGAAAGCACCGAAACTGTTGGACACGTTCCAACTTTTAATTATAAGTAAGTGTGACCGTTTTCTACGCGAAAATAATAATAAAACCTGTAGTTCCAACCACAAAATGTACTTTGATAGAGCCATACTCACAGACAAAACAATACATAACAATAGATATAGGTAACTCTTATAGATAAAAATGAAAAATACGTTTACTTAATAGATATATCACTTCCTAATACAGACAATATTCAAAAAACAATAACCGAGGAAATTCACAAATACACAGAATTAAAAGAGTAAATAATTAGGACCTGGAAAATGAACAAAGTTTACATTGTGCCGTTGGTGGTCTCAAGCACAGGAGTCATTCCAAAACATTTACACCACTCCCTTAAGCTGTTAAATTTACCCAAAAATGTGTTTATTACAATGCAGAAGGCTGCGATTCTAAACACGTGTCGTATTGTGAGAACATTCTTACAAGACGACACAAATTCAGAGCCGATTTCAGAACTCGACACTCACTTGGTAATTCCGAGAAATAAAAATGTACGAATAATAATAATAAATACTAGGACACATTCCACACACGGCTGGTTAACCCCATACTGAACCATTTCGAGTTCGTATTATGGTCGCTAACACAACTGATATATTACATATACATACATACATATTTTATATAGATACATACGAGTATAGGTACACTATCAAAGTCAAAGCGAAAGCATTTTTTAGGGATAAATTTTAGATTCACGTGTCAGTGTAAAAGGAGCAAGAGGCTGATAACACTTATATAATAATAGATAATCACAGTTTAAGGAGCTAGCCATTCCATTACAGTCCTTTTTTAGGGTTCCGTACCTAGAAGGTAAAAACGGGACCCTATTACTAAAACTCTGCTGTCTGTCTGTCTATCTCCAGGCTGTATCTCAGAAACCGTAATAGCTGGAAAGCTGAAACTTTCACAAGATATGTATTTCCCGTGCCTCTATAACAACAAATAATAAAAATTATAAAAATGAAAAAATTAAGGGGGTCCACATACAATAAACGTGTTTATTTTTTTTCTAAAATTATAATCAGTTCTCATGCCTACATTTCACTCTCTTACAAGTTCCAAAATTTAACTTTGAAAGGGTACGTTGAAATGAAGACGCGATTACTTTGTGACAGTAGGCTGTAGTATCAAAAATTCATAGCTCCATTTTCACGTCCGCTCCGCCCTCCAGCTATATTTAGCTCAAGGCGATCGAAGGCTGCTATTGACATTACGACAAAAGCGTGTCACAGACTTCGAAGATGCTATAATCTAGAGATCGCGCTGTTTGCCTCTTCGTATGAGCTAAGTGGCCAAGCTCTTGGCCAAGCTATTGGTACCAAAATAAGTATAAAATATATTCTTAGAGTGGTTCTTTAGACGGGCTTTAGGCTATTATCTGTGTAAAACCAAGATTTTGCCCTTATCTTCGTCTTAAGATTTTGTGTTAATTATCAGTAACTCTGTATATATGAATTATATCGCTTCTTCGATCCTCCGATCGGTGAATTCCTGAGTTCTTGAGATTTAGAAGTCGAAATTGGCGTAACTCGACGTTATTGTATTTCAGGTTAGCCAATCTTGGCATACCTATATAACATGTTATTTTCCTGACGTACCAATTCCATTTTTTTTTGTCATACGTGCAATTACCCATAAGAACTATAATATTAAATTTCATATTTAAAGACTCAGACAACAAAAATAAGAAGACGAAGATCTTCTTTTAAAAATGTCGGCGTTAAAACGACGACGATAACGATTTCTCGAACGTTCAGCGTATTTTCCGTTTGAAGTGTCCTCACACCTACGGAAAAATACAAAAATAAGTTCTCTTTTCTTTGAATATGTTAAGCCTGTTGTAAAAAGCTCATGCGATTGTTAGCAGGCGGCTATTGGACACTTTGAAAGGAAAGTGAAATATCCTTGAATCTTATAAGTATTCCAAGAAACTTGCTTTGAATATTAATATTCAAAGAATTCTATATTCGTTTACGGATATTTAGATAAATTCTTTGACAAGTTTGCCACAAAGCTTTGATTCTTCCATCACATAAAGCTCTAATTCTTCAATCATTTTGAATTTTTATCGTTATAAATCATAAACGGTAAAGTTATTAGTAATAACAGTATTGGCATCAGAGTGACATACAGAGAGACATCGGAGACAGGAGAGCAAATTAGTTAAAAATATTTTAACTAATTTTAATTTTCCGTTTTCATCCCCTTAAAAGGAAAATTAAAAAAAAAAGTTTTATTGAGTTCTTAGGCCTCATTAGGAATCTCAATGTCAAATTTAAATCGTTAGACTTAGTGGTTTCGACTGTGCGTTGATACATCAGTCAGTATCGGTTGCCTGTTATGTACAGATCAGAGAAGATTCAACAATAGGCTACTCATTAACTTATATTTATTTTCTCTATTTGCAGGTAGGAGAAATCTACAACACAGTCGAAGCTCACGAGAATCAAAACGAGTGCCAAGAGGTCATACTTGTTCTAGAAAACTACACGCGGGACTTCAAAGCTCTAAGCGAATGGTTCAGGCTAAAGTGGGAGTATGATAACACTCCTCCACCACAAAGACCGCAAAGCCTTGCCTGGGAAATACGAAAGACTGACTTTGTTCGCCCAGATTCGCGGCGAACCCACTCAGTAAGAAGTTCGCCATCTGTGTCAGGAAAAAATAGCCCTTGTCTCTCTGGGCATAACACTCCAAGCGGCAAAAATAGCCCTAACCTCACGGGTAAAGCAAGTCCCGGAAGCGGGAAAATAAGCCCGCGATTGGTCGGCCATTCGAGCACTAGTCCAAAAGGAAGTATTGAATTCTTTAGCAACAAAATTGTTTCTAAAACTGCGACTAAGCCAGAAGCTAAAGCCGCTAAGGAAACAAGACTATCTGATATTAAAGAGAAAGATACAGTTATTAATGAAGGTGATAAGAAGGAAGAAAAAGTTGATCAACCGAAGGAAAATCAAGGAAATGAAACTTCTAATGACCTCGATAATGTCCCTGAAAACAAAAACATAAAAGAAGTTAATACGAATGAGATATGCCTTGAATCTCGCTTATCAAAAGGCAAAAATCATGCCCAAAACGACACAGAAACATTTGATAGTGCTAAAAACAAAGAAGTAATTACTGCTGATTCCTCGAAAGATCTAACACAATCAGAATCACTGAAAGAAAAACCAATAAAAGCAATTGATATAAACAAAGATAAAAAGATAAGCCTGCAAAAAGATGCAGAAGGTAAACGTGAACCTGCAAAGACAAAACTATCGAAGGCAGCTAATATCTCCATAAAAGATAGAGAAAGTTCTATTAAAGATCCACCTTGTAAAGTAGTGAATGATAATGAAAAATCTAAAGAAGGCAAAAATACAAATTCCTTGAAAGATGGCAATGAATCTCCCAAAATTATAGTAGAGGTAGGGAAAGCAAAAGAAATTCCAAATGTCAATCCTAAATTCGCTATTGTAAAGACAAGGCACGGTAAAAACGTAAAAGAAGACCGAAACAATACTTCGAATACAGACATGTCTGCCCAGGCTAAGGCTACAAGCACTAAGCTTGACGCTATGGAAAATGAATTTCTTGCTAAGAATTTAACCGAAAATGCAATTAAAAACGACAATTTACTTAATCAAGACAATGCAAAACTTAAAAAGCAAGTAAATGGTTCAAAGAGCTCAGATAAGAGTGCATACTCTAAAATTGGAAATGCTTCAGGAGATACACCTAAGCCACTTAAAAGTAAAGATTCTACAGAGCTCCTACTGAAATCAGAAAATGAAGCTGATCAAACAATTTCTACTTCAAAATCTTGCACTCATAAAACTGCTACCATTATTAATACAAATTTAACTAATGAATTTAATGTAAACGAGGTAGACATCAAAACTGAGCAAATCACAGTGAAGAAAAATAAGCCTCCAGGTGGAAAAAAACATGCAAATGCATTGGTGTCAAAACATACTAAAAACTCAGATGATAAAAATGAGCTATCTAAAACATCCCAAAACGGAACAAAATCAGAACCTTCTCATAAAGAAGAGCCTTTTGCAGTAACAACTGTCGATCAGAAACTTGATTGGCTCAAGGATTGTGCTACAGTATTAAAGTACAATCCACTACTCCCACTTCCGAGGCAAGATGAGAAAGTTGAAATGCTACTTGATGAGAAAAAGTCTGAAACGAAATCACCAGAGTTAAGTGCTGCTGACATAAAAGACCTGAAAAAAGACGACAAGGATTGTAAAAAAACCGAAGTAAAATCGACCGAAGTTAGAACTAGACCTGCTTATTCTCAAGCAGCTGCCAAACCTAAACTAGTAACGGCCAAAGAAGAGGTGAAAACACCCACTAAAGCATTATACCGAAGCAAAACTGTTGTCGAAATACGGCCTAATTCAGCTCCAACTCGCCAAGCGCGGCAATTAGCTAACAGAAATCAGAAAAACAAATGTAGTTATCCATTTAACTTAACTACTGGAAGAGCAAGTCTTTTTGATACCCCGGGAACATCTAAAGTTATTGCTACTAAACGCCCGATGACTCGACCACAAATGGCAGCTGGCGATACTAGATCTCAATTGAAACCAGATCTAAAAACACGGCCACCGCGCCCCGACTCTCTGAAAATTAACGAACAAGGAGACAAAAAAGAGAAGCACAACACTGCGTTTGAAGATTTGAAAGACTGCGATAATTATGGTAGTTCAGATACAGTAATAACACAGATTGATATGAATAGAATAGAGTCTAGTGAGAGTCTCAAAACGTTAGTACCGGAAGGTTATGACGTAGCTACCTCTATTGAAGTTTTGAATGTTGATGGTGATAAAACTGATAATGATGGCTGGTTAACAGTAAAATCACGCCGACTTAGTCGAGAATCTAAGAAGTCTAAATCCCATTGGGCTAATAGATTCCATCAACCGTCTGCTACGACTAGTCTTCCAACTTTGAATATGATAGAATCACCCAAATCTGAAACAAATCCTATCTTAGACAAAATTGATCGGGCAAAGTCAGAGCAACCTCAAAATAAACCAGAAAAAGTTGTTAAAGTGATAGTAAAAAAAGAACCAAAAGCATCATCTAACGTAAAAGATATGTCCATGATTCGCCAAAAATCTGACGTGACTGGGTTAAAAACTCGAACATCCCGAAACAAAGTATTGAAAAAAGATAAAAACAGAGACAAAAAAGAAACCGGATTAGCTAAAAATAACAGACTCCACTCATCTTTAGAAAGTTTAACAACTGGTCTAGCAAGATCTCAAGAAAGCACCGAAGAAGATGCTTTTGACTTTGATAAATGGAAAGCGGAATTTATGACTAACTTTAAATATTTAGAAGAAGATGATCAAATGACTAATCATAACGAGATATTGAAGACAGCAGATCCATCTGAAATGTCTGAGATAGCTGAAATGACGTCCCAGATAGAAGAAAATGAGAGGAAAATCAGTTTGGCATTGGATTTCCAGTCTGAAGCTGATCAGAAAAAGTTGTGCCAAGAGGAAGATTTACTGAACAGGCAGATTATGGAGCTGCAACAAGTTTCAGACAACGATCTGGACACTGAAACCGATGATACTGAGGTAGGAATGAATAAAATTCTATAATTAGCCTTTTGAATACGTCGAAGCTTAAATTTAAAAGCCTGTTGCTCCGTGATCTACATTAATGCCTTTAATTATTGGTCGAAGTAAGTAAAACATTGGTTTTATTGGTGAGTTTAATTATAGAATAGTGTCTTTAAGTAATTCACAAGCCTATAAACAGTGCATTCAAAGATAATGGAATTTGATTGAATACCACATCACATATCCTTATTCTTTAATTCAGGTCTGCACTGACAACCCACAGTTTGCGTTTTGTGCATTTCCATATCTATGCTCCTTAAAGTAGCGAAGTATTGGCTCCCTGGTATACCTGTTCCACTGTCATAGCGTCAGATATGGTACTTTTAGTCCACGTAATCATAGGTAATCATTTTTGCAATATTTTGAAAGCAAAAATCAACCTTATAAACCTAATTTTCCCTGCAGACGGACGCGGAAATCCTTTGCGAAGACTCTTCGATAGTACCTTGCCAGCCTGACAACCGCCTCTGTCGAGACTTGGCATCGTGTTTGGAACATCACTATGAATCAGCGCTTGAAGGCCTGTCCTGGTCAGAAAGGATTGACATGATTGGGGCTTTAGAAGAACTCGTTGCTAGAGATCCAGGTAGGAATTAAGATTTGGAATTTAATTTGCATTATTTAATTAATATTTTGAGGTTCGAATTCATTCATACATACGTAGAATGGCAGTCTTAGTAGCTGAAATAATAATTAAAATTAAAATTATCCTACATTTCAGACAAGGTCCATACAGAAAATAATACAAACATATAAAATTTTGATCCAATACAAATATTAAATGTCATAAAATAAAATAATAGTAATGATAAATATGCCAAATATTGATGATAATTAAATGAGTTAATAAATAATGGAGCTTGATCTATTATAAAACGTTTGTATTAAAAAATATCTAAGTATTACTATTTATAAAATACAGTAACATTTAACATATCTGGTTACTCGATTGCGAAAAAGAGTTTTGTTTTTTAACCGACTTCATTCAGCGTACATTTGTGTCTGGATATTCTTTGTGTCACTCTTAATGGCTGGTGTCAAATGTCCTTGTAATTGATTGAGATTTTCAACGTGTAAAAAAAAACTTTATTTTCATTTCATGTCATTTCTTAGTGATCTTAGTACAAAAATGTAATTTTAAATGATTTTGATTCTTATATACCAATTTTGTTGAGTATTCTGTATACCGTTACGAAAAACTAAAGATTTTGAACTTAAAAAAAACATATCATGTCTTAGTGTGCTAACGGTTTAAAATTTTTTAGATTACAAAAAATATAATTTAAAGTTTTTGTAATATAATGTTGATATTTTTTTATCTACACTAATGTTCACAGCTGCGCTCTCATTGGTAAGATTTTAATGGCGGCAAGTTCACTGTGACAATACACGTACGCGTGAATTTAATGTTTGTTTGTTTATTGTCAGCTTTTACTCTTGTTGTTTGATTAATTGCATTAGTGAAGATAAAGTAGAGTATGCAACTGCAAATAACACGGGTATCAACGATGATATTATGAAACTCGCACTCGTATTTTAATCGTTTCCGAAGATAGTCTGGTCAATTTAGACATTCGAAGTTACATAAAGTCCCAACAAGCTGAATTTCTGTAAAAAATTGTTGTCTGAAGTACTTTTATGATAAAACTTACCGTTTTGCTGAAAATCGCGAAAAACTATTTTTTTTGACCTTTGACCTTGAATATTTGTTTTTCCTTATACGGGAATGATTGGGAACTTAGAGACATTGTTTGTAATTATGTTTTGAACAACTTCACAGAAATTCAGCTTGTTGGGACTTTATGTAACTTCACCCTCATTTTTTGGTCTAAGTTGACCGGACTAAGATGCCAACATCCACATTGTTTGTGTCCAGGTCGGGCGCAGCAACTCCACGTCAAGTTATCGCAAGGGATCAAGCGGCGCGGCAGTTTGCAAGATGTGCTACGGAAGCTGCACGCGAAGCAAGCGAGGGCTGAGACGCAGAGGAAGCAGCTACACACTGAGAGGGCTAAGAAGATCCATCAGCTCTTGGGGAGGGTGGAAGAGGTCAAGGTAAGAATAATGATTTAATTCGAGTAAATCTATACTAATACTAGCTGACCCGGCAAACGTTGTTTCGCCTCACTTAGGGATATGAAAAATAGATAGTGTAGCTTATATGACACGTTCGTAGATTTACCATAGCAGCGCCATCTACTCTCATGATTACTTACTCAACCCAGTCGAAAGGTATCTACATCTATTAGAATCATTTGGTTAACAGATAATTGTGACTGTCAAATAATAACAAACAATAATTAGCAATAAATTAAAATTGCTACTTTAATTTGAGATTTAAAATATCCTATCTCTCAAGTTGTATCGAACTGCACATGGTGTGCGAATTTTATTATAATCGGTTAAGTTTAGGAGACCATTGAGGACAAACATTGTGACACGAGTTTATGTATATTAAGATTATTAAGAAGAAAAGTTTGATTTATTAAGTTTGAATAGGCTCCGAAATTACTGGACTGATTTGAAAAATTCTTTCACCGTTGAGTAGCTACATTTTAAATATAACAATAAGTATGTTTTCAGGTGGCTAAAAATCAGTTGATAGAAGAGAAGAGAATCAGAATGGAAAGACGTTTGCAGAAAGCAGCAGAAAACCGTGACCAGCATTTGAAGGTAAATCGGAATCTTGAATCTATCGAACACATTGTACCAATAACTCTATGACGCCCTATAAGGCTAATTTACTAGGCAGTGCAAGTGTTGAGTGTATTCTTTTTCTTCGTATGAGCTAATTGGCCAAGCCATGATGTGGAAAGTTTTCAAGCCGCCCAAAGTCCTCTGACTTGACTTAATGACTGCTTGTACTAAGAGTAACAGCCAGGGCCTACAACTTAAAGTGTCATCCGCCCATGCCTAGATAAAAATGCCACATTTTAAATGACAGTCTTGTATATTGTCACCCAACCAAACCTTGATGATCTCATCAGATCACCTTCCAACCATACAAAAACTCATTATTTACACCTAATAAACAAAATACAGTTATAATTATTCTAAAACTATATATAATAAGAGGTAAAAAAGTAGCACAATTACCTTAGTTTGCTGAGCTAATGACACTGTTGTGACACCTACGACACTGACTCTGTTAAAAATGGTATATGTAAGCTATATATATGACTTAAAACTGGATGTCTACACATCCAGTTTTAAATATGAGAATAATAAGAGAAGAACTGGTTACTTTAATAAGTGAATGAAATGAATTAACTTTAACGTTTAGTAATAAGGGACATTTCCGAGTGCAAAGCATAGTTTGTAACTTTGACCTAGATCAAAATATCTCTTACTATTGTGAAGCGGGAAGCTGTTCCCCGAAAACTATAATCTAACGATTTTCAAGGCACGAGTGAACCAGTTTCTTCTAGGTAAGCACGTTCCACCTTAGATCGCAATATCGCTTACGATCAGGTGAATTGTGATCAAGCGCAAACCCATCTAGTATAAAAAAAGTAAAACCAAAAAACTTATTTGTAAAGTACTGTTTTCAATTATATATATTATTTTTATTATCGCATTTCCAGGACATTGTCCGCAAAGCGCACGACGAAGAAGAGAAGTTGCGCGAAATAGCGTTCATCAAACAACTGGAGGCTGAGAATCGGAGGCACGAATTCTTGGAGCAATGTCGCTCCTTCACCACCAGGCTTAGGGAGATGAGGCGTGAGAGACTGGATAAACTGGTGAGTTTAACCATAGACTAATTAATATAATAGGCGCTCACCCTCTTGTTGAAAATCGTACTACATGTATCGTTCGATACACCTAGCGCCATCTATTCGTATTTCCTTGAAACGACTTCACTCAGGTCACGCAGCCTACTATCGTTATACCACTATGCGAATGCAGCGCGTTGCGGAATTTGGCGCAGATAGACTGCTCGATTTGAAAAAAATAAATAGTGGCATTTTGTGGGCGTGACCGTGGGTCGTATGAGTCGTTAATTTGTGGTTCCTGGCTGTCTGAGTACAAGCAGGCCTTCTGGAATATATTTTTGTAATAATATATTTTTATATATATAATAACAATATTTTTCGAAATCATTTAATAAATAACGAAGCTCTAGCTCTCTCACAATATTGAAAAAACATACAGTTGACTTGACCTTTTTTATGTCGGCCATATCAATATAAAACGTAATGTTGTTATGTTTCAGGAGCAAAAAGCGGCTCGTGAAGCAGCTGTGGGAGCGAGACGGCAAGCGTTGGAAGCTGCTAGGAAGTTACACGTAGAGAGTTTATTGGAGAAACGGAAGGAAAGAGATGCAAGACGGGAGGAGTTGAAGGAACTCAAGAGGCAAGAGCGAGACGACGCTGCTAGGGAAAAGGTTAGACGGAAGATAATATAAGAGGGCAATTTATGTTAAAGATATGGATATTCCAGGGCAAGGCCTGGTCAAAAGCAGCACAAGACTGAATTGGCGAATATGGTCAACAGTAGTCAGTTGTAGTCAAGGGCGGTATTGGACTGAAAATGATGATGATGCAGTTTTGGTTAAACATTATTAGCCCAATTAGGACAACAACGTTTTTTAAAGCGACTTTTGATTATTTTGCACTTGAGGGTCTTGCACGCTAACACGGCATTCTTTTACACTGAAAAGGTCAGTGTTTGAGCACCATTCACCTGATGTTAAGTGATATTGAGGTCTATGGTGGGGAACCGGTCGGTTTTACGACGTATACAGTTAGAAATACCATAGTCTGTCCCTTGGCGTAACTTATAGACATTTCTCGCTTAAAGTATGAGAATACTTATTCAAACAGAAATGAGTTATAACTTATTTTACACTGAAAAGAAAATCTTCCGAGTTATGAGGATCACAAAATTCAAAGACGTGCGTCATACACTATTTGACACTTGTCTAGTGTGGTTGGCTATGGCGTACACGTCTTTCCTAGCTGGAGAACGTCTCAAGTCGTGTCGAATACTTTTATTATTTCAAATTAAAATGACTCTTAACTCCATAGGCGGAAGGTGTAAAATCCCGTCTATCAGCACTCGCAGCTGCAGCGGAATTAGAAGCAGACGCTCTAAGATCTCGTATAAGAGACAAGCAAGATGCGAGTCAACAAAGGCTCGAGTCACACCTACAAGCTATAAGGGAGAAGGCTACGGGACCGCGACAACCGGTGAGTGAAGCAATTTCAACTATTTCTGAAAGTTTAAAATGTAAAGTCGAATACAATTGTATCTTAGTTGGTTTAGTGATTTGATTTTCTTTACTTTGTAGCGATGCGAAACAACAAAGCCTAGACTCATTGACAAGCCACAAGAAAGAAAAATATATAAAATTACGTAATGGCATTTTACATAATTGTCAGTAAGACAACATGACTACAATGACGATATGTCGTGCCACTTTTCTTGAAACATATAGATAGATCATTCTTTATTCGACACAAAAATTAAATAATTTGCCACAGTTGGCGGCCTTATCGCTTAAAGCAATCTCTTCCAGGCAACCTTACTAACAGTTTTATTAAAAAGGCAAAATAGCGTTTGCTAGATCAGCTACCAGTGTATACCGAACCTGAATGACTGTAAAGATGTTTAATGTATGTACTGTCTAATGGTAAAATATATTTCAGACAACATCTGAGACCCAAGACCAAAATTCAGCAGCATCGAAAGAGCAGGATGAAGAGATTGCTAAGATAGAGCAAGAAAGGAAGGAGCGAGAGAGACAGAAAGTGTTACGAAAGAAGGCTCGGAAGTTGAAACAAAAGATTATTGCTGGGTAAGTTGCTTCCTGAGATTATTTTTCGTATTTTTTTTTATCTAACCTATATTGTCCCACTGTTGGGCAAAGGTCTCCCCCAATGATGTACTAAGACAATGAGCGAGCCTAAATTTTAATTTGTTCTGTTGCATAAACTGTGGTAAATTCAAGGGAGACCTTTGAAACTAAAATTATTTGACATTACTTAGTGTTTTTACTAAAAAAAATATTTTATTAATTTCAGAAGCAAAGAAACAAACGCGGAACCTGCTTTGCAAGTGTTCCTAAGCCCAACTTTGGGCAAAATGCAACGCGTGGTTTACCAACTGTCGGCCATCTTAGAACCTTTAACATCCGACAAATCCGCCGCTTACATCTATGAATTATCTTCAAACACATTCAAAATAAGTGACGTCGAAGAAAAAGAAGAGTTCAGATACGATTTCGAAGACAAAATAGGCAAGAAAAAGAAGAAGAAACGTAACCAAGAAGCACAAAATAACAACAAAAGCCAGAATAATAAAAATCAAAAAGGGAATGCTCAAGATTGTAAAACTAAAAATGCTCAACAAACAAATGATACGCAAAACCTAGCGGTTGATGCTCAGAAACCACCAAACAATGCTAAGAAGCAAACAAATAATAAGAAAGAAACAAATGCGGAAAAAACGTATGATTCGCAAGAAAATGCGCAAAGCAATAATGCTAAACTCAATGGAACAAGCGAGGAAAAAGAGAAAATTCCCAAAAATGACACACTGAAGGACAAAAATTCGACACAGAAAGAGAAAAATGACACAAATGCGAGTGAGACACAAAAACGTAGCACATCTAACTCTAGATGCAGTTCAGTTAGTGATATGAGTAGTCATCAGAGATCTGTTACAAAAGTGGATGTGTCACTCATAGAAAAATATATTGGAGAATTGTATAGAATATCAACTATCAAGGATTGTAATGATAACGTGAGTATACATTATTACACCTACTATCCTCTCCTTTGACGACCTCGTTGGCGTAATGGTTACCATGCCGGTCTGCTAATCAGAAGGTTCCGGGTTCGATTCCCGGCCCGGTCAACATCTTTGTGCTTAACTAAATTTGTTGGCTGTGTGTCTGGGTGTTAAATATGTATTTATATATAATATGTATGTATGTATGTATATGTAGTATATCAGTTGTGTTAGCAACCATAATACGAGCTAGAAATGGCTCAGTATGGGGCTAACCAACCGTGTGTGAATGTGTCCTATTATTTATTTATCAATATAAATGTGAAAGTGTGTGTGTTGGTATGTATGTTTGTTGCTTCTTCATGCTCAAATGACTGATTCGATTTACATGAAATTTGGCCTAAAGATCCTGGATTAACGTAAAGGCTACTTTTATCCCTGATTTAAACTCGGCTAACATAATGTGCTCCTCAAACGTATCTGTTTTCCTTCACCGAACAGCGAGTGCCAATCCACATACAATTTGAAAAATAAGTCATAGGTGTGTGTCCGGGATTGAACCGAGCCATCAGATTGAAAAGCAGACGTTATCTCACCGAGCCACACTCGCTTTTTACATTCTAGGATGCCATACAACAAATTATAGTCTGATTTTTATTCAAAAGAACAATATCATTAATTTTTTGCAATTTTTTTGTAGATTGGCACGTAATGGCCAATTATTGACGACCTCGTTGGCGTAAAGGTTACCATGCCGGACAGCCAACCAGAAAGTTCCGGGTTCGATTCCCGGCCCGGGCAACATCTTTGTGCTTAACTAAATTTGTTGGCTGTGGGTCTGGGTGTTAAATATGTATCTATATAAAATATGTATGTATATATGTATATGTAGTACATCAGTTGTGTTAGCAACCATAACACGAACTAGAAATGGATCAGTATGGGTTAACCAGCCGTGTGTGTTAATTTACAACGCACTAACGAAATTGTTGTCTTTATTTACAGTTGAAACCCCATATGAAGCCGGCGAGAGTATCATTTGTGACTAAACTTAATGCGGTGGCAACTCTTGGAAGACTGTTTTCTGTACTCGCTGACCGAGAGGACTTGCTCGCACAAATATCTGTCAAGTAAGTATAAAAGTGATAGTTGTGTGTTACTCTCATAGATTATTTTGTAGCGGCTGTAGCTTGGTTAACTAAGGTGAACTGATGTTGAAGCGCTAAAAATGAAAAGCTATTATTTCGTCTTCTAATATAATTATGTTTAATCAAAATCGTTTGATAAAATAAATCACAAATTACTATTCGACAATTTTAAATAAATACTATGGTCATATTAACTAAACAAAAAAAAATATATTTATAGTCAAAATGTTCAAATGAATTTTCAAATCTAAAAAAAAATACTTGTACAGCCTTAAAACTTTTATCAAATTAACTAGAATGTATTGAGCAGTTAATACGGTATTAAAAATTGTGAAATTATGGTTTACTTATTTTTCTCTTTGATTCTACAAATCATCTTATTTGTCAACGGGATCAATCGACCAATGCAAAATATCTAATTGATCGTTTAATCCCACCTATCGTCCCTCCTATCGTCATATCACTATGCGATTGTTGCGCATTGCGGAATTTGGCGGCAGCTTCGTTGCAAGCTGGATTTGCAGCGCCATCTAGGTCTCATCGGTAATAATGGAAAACTTGCGCGCCACGCTTTATTGTACTGAAATCAGCAATGCTCTAGTGTATAGAAGACGAAAATAAATATTTAGTGTACTTCCGCTGTGATCCGAAATCCAAATTAAGACAAGTAAAGGAAAAATTAACTAAGATAAATTAACTACTCTCTCGACTTGTCGTTCGAAGAGTCAGCATCTCCTGATGATGCCTTGTGGTTAGGCGAAACACGTGTAGAGTTAAGAATTTCTGAATTGTGATAGGTAACGTTAATCTTAATTAATCTTAGTTAATTTTTCCTTTACTTGTCTTAATTTCGATTTTGGATCACAGCGGAAGTACACTAAATATTTTATTTTATTTTCTTCTATTTACAATGGATTTCCGCTAATTAACGCCTGAGTCAATAAGTTATAGAAATCATAGAAATCATAGAACTTTATTAACCTTATAACATTGCGTTATACTAGGCACGTCAAATTTACATATTACATATATTCATCAACAATCAATTAATGAATTAGTCAATATCTTAATATTATAATTAGTCATACAATGTCATAATAATATAGTTATCCTCTAGTGTCCTGATCCCCGGTTATAATATGTTGTGTGGGTGCAGGGTGTTGACACTAGCGGTGGTGACGTGCAGCAGAAGCATGGTCTCGGTGCCGCCGACCGCGCTCTGCTTCTTCAGCTCGGCTGCCGCCGTGCACTCTATCAGCCTGCTGCATTATCAACTGGTAAGTATAAGCTAGATAGATAGATGTACCTATGTACCTATATTAATTGACTTTTGTATGTTTATATGTATATTAATTACCTCTGTATGTAAGGAAGAGCCTGTCCTCCACGACCCAGGTGAAACCTAGTGTGGATCACCCAAAATCCCCCGAGCTTACTAAACACTAAAATTCTATGCTTATGTTATAATTTCTAAACTCGGTGTAACCTAGATTTAAGTTTTTGTGGCAAATAAATGATTATTATTATTATTATTATAGATTAACTCTTTATTGGGCAGATTATAGGTAAAAGTCAAAATAAAAAGGAACAACACAACATTATTTTTAACGTGCCACAATCGGCGGCCTTATCGCTAACAGCGATCTCTTCTAGGAAAACTTTTGGATGGAAAGGACGAGAAAAAGATGGCTTGCACAATAAAGAATATTATTACTTATTATTATTATTATAACTAAATTTGTTGGCTGTGGGTCTGGGTGTTAAATATGTATTTATATATAATACTAGCTGACCCGGCAAACGTTGTTTTGCCTTAATAATTATTTCTAAATATACAGTAGCCGATTCTCAGACCTACTGAATACGCATATAAAATTTGGTAAAGATCAGTCAAGCCGTTTCGGAGGAGTACGGTAACAAACACTGTGACACGGAAATTTTATATATAAGATGTATGTATGTATATGTAGTATATCAGTTGTGTTAGCAACCATAATACGAGCTAGAAATGGTTCAGTATGGGGCTAACCAGTAGTGTGTGAATGTGTCTAAAAAAAAATTCTTAAGTTTTAAGTTTTTTAATACAGTAAACTTTTTTTATTTTATTTTTTTATCTAACCTATATTGTCCCACTGTTGGGCATAGGTCTGTAAAACAGTAAACTTAAGTTAATAAAATTACATTATAACCATAATATATAAATACATATTCATAATAAATATATTACCCGCATCAGTAAAGAAAACATTAACAAGGCGACCTCGTTGGCGTAATGGTTACCATGCCGGTCTGCTAATCTGAAGGTTCCGGGTTTGATTCCCGATATGGCCAACATCTTCGTGCTGAACTAAATTTGTTGGCTGTCTGTTTGGTTAAATTTGTATCTATATAAATTATCTATGTATGTATGTATATATGTGTAGTATATCAGTTGTGTTAGCAACCATAATACATACTAGAAATGGTTTAGTAGAATTTTATGAGGCTAACCAGCCGTGTGAAATGTATCAAAGTGTGCAGGAGTAAATTGAAAACCAGCGCTGGAGTACTTAGTGCTCTCAGCATTATGCTAAATTTGCTCCTTAGATAGTTCTACTATTGCCTTAAATATACCATCTAGTTCGCTGCGTCTGAACTGAATTTTCAATTATGTACCATACTTTGAAGAAACTTTCACTGTATAGAGAGTATGTTGCTTGTCTACGAGGCTAGATGGCGTTACTTGTTTGATTTTAGGATTCACATTGCTGCTCTATGCGCTTGTGCTTTGTATTAAAGCTGACTAGTTAGTTCTGGTTTTAAAATATTCGTAATTCTTTTTATTGCTAAGGCATAGTTAAAAAAATTAATTGAAATAGAAAAATGTTTGTCCCTTTTTTACTTAAGATTGTTCATATCACTTTTATAATAAGCATTACTTTCTGGCGTTACGCTACATCAAACATTTATTAATTTTTGTTTTGGAGCCGCTATCTTAATTCGAAAAAATGCATATTCTAAAAATTATTATCACCTCACATGGATGAGTAGAATCAATACATAAAGTATTGCCTATCTAAAAAAATGCCAAACTTTGCGCTATAACAAAAATACTTATTTTACATTTCCTACTCATAAATAAGATTAACCCTACAACATGCCTTCAAGAAAATAAAACTATCTTCCGAAACTTTTCCCATCAGCCAAAGGGGTAGTCAACATTTTTTCCGGCAGTTTGTTTTGATGTGTTCTATCCAATCAGTGGTGGCCAACTGTAGGGTCCATTTAACCTTGTTTTTTTATTCAGAGATTTGACTAAAACTTGTGCAATCTTGTAATGTATGGGATTGGATTATTGTTGAAAGGTTTGGGAGTTTTCAAGTTTGTACTGTTTGTTAATACTAAAGTTATAAGTACTTAGTAATTTAGTTTTTGTTTCGAGTGTTGTTTGGTGGTTTTTACACGCTTTTTATTAGCTTCACCTGTATGTTTGTTTGTTTGTATGTTTGTTTGTAACCGGCTTCTTTGGGCGCGATTTTGACCCACTTTAAACGGCCAGATTTCGTTCAAACTTTGTAGATTTATTATGTACAGTATAATAACCAATATATTTTAAATTAATTTAAATACTTATTCTATTCTTCTATTAGAATAATATTATATTCATAGTAATAGAAGCAAGTACAGTCTGTCTGTATACAGAAGACTCCTAACATGAAATATGAGATGTAAATAAACAAAGTGTTGCGGTGACATATAGAGTAACAGTGTCGACCCCGCGCCGCACAAATGTACTTTATAGGGTTGACACGAACCTGAAACCGGGATTACATCTCTAAGAAAAAATATTATGGTATTAATGCTATACTTATACTGCTTTGAATGTCAATCTCGTAGTTAATTTTCTATCTAATTTTATACAAGTGTATAAATTGACGACCTCAATGGCGTAATGGTTACCATGCTGGATTGCAAATCAGAGGGTCCCCGGGTTCGATTCCTGGCGATGCCAACAGATGAACTAAATTTGTTGGCTGTCGGTCTGGGTGTCAATTATGTATCGATATAAAGTATCTCAGTTGTATTAGCAACCATAATACAAACTAGAAGTAGTTTAGTATGGGGCTAACCGGCCGTGTGTTAAATGTGTCCTAAATATAAAAAAATACTCAATAAAAACTAAAAATGGTTAAATTCTGGTGCTTGTGTGAATATTAAAAATGGAGTACTTATTGTTACTTCTTTTGAAAATTCTCGTAAAATTTGTCCTAAAAGCAATAATGCTATCCTAGGAAATGTCGGCTGCGGTGACTTTTTATCTTTGATCGTGTGACTCATATGCTATGTGAGGACGATAGCTCATATAACGAATTTCAAAAGTTGATATAACCAAGAGTGTGCTTTACCATGCTTAGTAAGCTCATTTGCTTTATATTTAAGTAAAATCTTATATATAAAATTTCCGTGTCACAGTGTTTGTTACCGTACTCCTCCGAAACGGCTTGACCGATTTTTTCCAAATTTTATATGCGTATTCAGTAGGTCTGAGAATCGGCTACTGTATATTTAGATATATTTTTTTTTTACTAAGGCAAAACAACGTTTGCCGGGTCATCTAGTAATATCTAAAAGTGAGAAGGTGACACCCCTACACCGTACGACCGGTAGCCGTGAGTGGGTGGCCGCCCTAAAAGCGACGTTAATGCATCGGCCGCGTTGACACGTTCCAGTTCACTTGCGCGAGCTACTGGAGCACGAGGGTTTTGGACAGTTACTGTTATGCTACTATTGGTATTTATCCTTGCCTAGGATTACTTGTAACTAACTTAATACCTTTTAAGAGCGGTATTAGTATTTAATTCAAATAAATTACCGACATTTAAAAAAAATATGAAAAAAATATCAGCCTATTTCAAACAAAAATACATGCATCCAAATTTCATATGCCTACTAAAGACGCCTTTTACAATAAGGGTTTGAGTAAGTTACAAGTAATTATTAACCGTATTTAAAATTATTAGAAATCATAATATGTACATATTACGTATATTCAAAGATGTTGAATCTCTATTTTTTATTGACATAATCTTTTCCAAAGCTTTCCATTAGGTTCATCGAAGGATCTTGAACTTGCTAACGACATAATAAGCAATCACGATGAATTGAAGTTATAGAGTTTACATTTATGTATGTGATTTTCGAATGAGAATGCCTTTAACGATGATAAGTTAATATGTATGAATAAATACTAGTCTAATAATTTTAGTTACGCAGCCATCACATCACATCTGTTTTTCCTTTTTTGCCCGTTTGTAATTATAACGTCATAAAACGTCTATTTACTCGAAATTAAAAACCTATAACCTCTTCAGCGGTAGGTTACCGCGGGATTAAAATACCAAATTTTATTGTTACTGCTTTCGCGAACAAGCGATGCCATTTTTATTAGTTTTTTACGAGCTAAGGATTATTTGCGATTTGAGCCGTTAAAGTCAAAATGAGGCTCTTGGCAGATGCTTATTCAATGTTATTTTATTATATTTATCAGTAAATTTGGGTTTCATATTGACAGTATTTTCAATAGTTTAATGATAGATAGTATTGTCAATCTTCATGTTATTTTTTTAATGACTAAATTAAAATATTAGAAGGGAAACCCCTTCTAATATTTTTTATTTACTCATGAAAGCCTTTGGATTTTGAGGTCCTCGGAGCAGGTGGCATTCCTGACTATATTTCCTTCACCATATGAGCTAGTACTAATTCCACAGATTACTTAAAAATCAAGCCATCAGTGTAGAAAAGCTGGGCTCGGTCCGGGGTGTGGCGATCTGCAGTCCTACGATCTCCCGAGAGTTCCCACACTTGCTATTTTAATAAAATAAAGTAGTAAAAATAATAAATTAAATTAAGCTATTGCATGGTCTTTATATTTTATCCAAATATTATCCATAAACCTATGGTTCGAATAGTAGAGTTGCTTTATGTCAAAACCTCTCAGTGTCATCATTTTCACAAGTTTAGTTCGGTTGGAATAAATTTGTGGTAAACTATTAGCATATTTTTGCTCCGCATTTCGATATTGGCATTTGGGGCCACATCCGCGGTATCTCAGCTGATAACGAGACCAAAGGACGAATTAAATTACCTTATTTTATTATTTTATTTTCGTAATGAGCCAAGAATTTGTCCCGAACGGTCGGTTAAGTCCTAATTAGAGGTTTTATTTTCCTTTTTTACAACTGACAATAAAGGGTTACGATGCGAATTTTTCGAGCATTTTATTATGCGGTAGCAGAAATCCGTATTATTTTTATGGAGCGTACAGAAAATTTTAATTTAAAAATAACTGGTTCACGCGGAAAAGATTCGTATTTGGACTTGTGAATGGAATTTTGAGGTTAAAGTAACGCTTCATTCTTGATCGTAAATATAGTTGAATGAAATTGATTTTTTATTTTGGGAAGAGTTGATACGACGTATACTGGCTGTAACAGTATTGAACAATTTTCAAATAGGTGCAGGAGTACGATTACTGTTTAATTAGGGATAATAGATTTATATGCTGAGCCTAACTGTTATATTGATCTTACTTATTTTACTGATAATAGCGCTGGTTTAGGATTTACTAAATGTCTATGTCACACTTGAATTTTAAGCATCTACTAAAAATAAACTGACGAGGCTTTCGAAGGACAGACTTGTCAAACCGAATCAACACATTCGCTAACCTAACATTGTAGGCTCTATACCGTAATAAACAACCCGATTTACGAGATACGAGGCCGCACCGCGACCGTTTTTTGTTTATTTTTCTTGTTTTTTTTTGTCGTCTCTGGCCACTTTCAAGATGGCGTCAGCGATAAGGAACGTTTAACTCGCCGCCGATCGTGTCCGATCCAATAAATGGTATTGTAATTGCAAATAATTTAGAGAATGGAATATAATAAAATCGTGGAAAGAATACTGCTGAGATTCTGAGAGTGGCGCGAAGTCGTGTATGGATTTTGCGGCGGATGTGTATTTTTACCGTGGACAGATCTCGTGGGAATCGGTACTTACCAATTTTTTATCCGACTACGTTATAGGTTGGGTTATGTTTTTGACTGCTATTTGTATATATGTTTAACTGTCACATCATAACTTTTAAACAATATGATAAATTACGTGTCTTTGTAAACGCCTTTACCGTCTATTTGTCCGCTGCTTAAAGAACGAAAAACAAAGGTTTCAAAAACAATTTTTAGCCTTCTATGAGTTGTGATGTCATTGGATACATTTAAAATTAAAGCAGAGTTTAGCACATCATAGTTTTGTATGGTGGTAGGGAATTTTCTATCGCTGACATGGCTAGCTACCACCCTCAAGTTGTAAGATTACCTAATGTACTTAAACATTTAAGTATAATTATTCTTATTAATTATAATTATTCTTCATCATTATTTTTTATTTAATCTATTCATCATTTTGGTTTTATAGATAATTTTATGTTGTTTCTTTCATATATAAAGAAAAGTTCAAGTAGCAATAAAATTAGCTATTTACTGTGTTATCAAAAGCAACATGTGTTTTTTTGTTCACCATAAAATTATAATTGCTCTTATTTTTTTTAATCTTTACTCGTATTTTTAAAGAATAAAATGACATCGCTTTTTATCGTTTCTTACGTAGCGTACTCTTTAATTACAATAAACGTTTTTCTATGACATATCAAAACTCCAAATTGAGAGTTAATAAAAATATCAATATTACATGCACCGTAGTTCACTAACTTAAACATAAAAACCCTACTAGCTTCGCCCCGCGGTGTTACTCGTAATAACACGGGATAAGGTTAGCCTGTGAGTTAAATCCATGGTAAAGCTACCTCCATACCAAACTTGGTTCAAATCATTCAATGGTACTTCTTTGTACAACCGTTCAATGATCACTTGATTCATCGAGTGATCATCATGGAAGAAAATATGAAATACTAGTTGTTACCCGCGGCATCGCTTGTTTTATAAGTTTGTTATTACGCAAACAATAAATAATTCGCGAACATTAAACGTTAATCTTGCAGTAAGTGTAGGTAACTTACATTTGTTGGTCTTATAATGGTAATAAATTGTATCATATCCCAGAATTGTTCAAAACGCCATTTATGAATTTGCAAGTGAACTATTTGTAATTTTAACTTGAATTTGTGAATACGACGGTATTCACGGGATTTGATATTCACTTTATATTCAAGATTTTGTTTTTTTATATTTCAATGAATTCCCAGGAAGAGTCTGAATATCAAATACAAATCATTCATTGGTAACACCAAAGTTACAAGTCAAAATCAATAGTAGTATCAATAGAGTACTCTAATACGGCTCGTTCCAGTAACTCTCCTCTACTAAACGCGCCTCTAATGGTAGCCGTCAGCATCACATGATGTAGTAGCTCAGTGTTCTACATTACTGTAGAGTAATGTAACTATGCTTTATACAACTTTTACGTTGAACAAGTTTTATTATTTTACATGAATTATACTCATATGCACGGGGTAGAGTATGAATTTCAGTTTGCAATTTTAGTATTTTCTCTAGTCTCTACTGGGTTGAAACCTTGTAATGTAAATGTAAGCCGGAAGGTGATTGGTTGATCTAATCAGTACTCATCAAGACGAGCCAATCATACAACAATTAAGTTTAGCAAGTATTTAATATTACTGCTGCACTCTGCGGTTTTGCCCGCGTAAAATCTGGTTAAATTCTGGGGAATAATAGCCTATGCGTTAATACCATGTCTAAGCTATGTTCATACCAAATCTATCTATGCGAAACAAATCAGTCGTTTGAGCGTGAAGACCACACACAAACTTTCGCGTTGATAATAATAATAGGATAATTAATTATTACGAGCAAATTTAAAGTTTAGAAAAAGTAACCAACACTAGCGCGCGCACACATACACACAAACACATACTGACACGTACAACCAAACACACACACACACACACACACACACACACACACACACACTCATTTTATGCAGTTTTCAGTAACGAGGTTGTTTTTGGACTTAAAGATCTTAAAGAGTTGTTACGGTGACAACTAAGGAAGAGGCACTGCAGTAAACATTATAAGTAATTATAAATTAAAAACATCTTTTATTATTCATTTAGTATATTTGTGTATGAACCACTTGTTCTTTGTTGTAACATTGTAACTCATTGTTCTCAGGGCAAAGACCTCACCGACCCTAAAGAGTTGGAGCTAGCCAACCAGCTGTCTGACCTGGTGTCGGTGACTCTGGACTCTGCTCTGTGCGAGTCTCGCCTGCATCCCAATGACATCGGAGGCAACCTGGAAGTTGCGAGTTTGCGCGCTAGAGCACATAATCTTATCAGGTTAGTTTTTAAAACGTGTTGTGCTTCATGTTTCTATGTCTATGACGACCTCGTTGGCGTAAAGGTTACCATGCCGGTCTGCTAATCAGAAGGTTCCGGGTTCGATTCCCGGCCCGGTCAACATCTTTGTGCTTAACTAAATTTGTTGGCTGTGGGTTGGGTGTTAAATATGTATTTATATATCATATTTATGTATGTATATGTAGTATATCAGTTGTGTTAGCAACCATAATACGAGCTAGATATGGTTCAGTATGGGGCTAACCAGCCGTGTGTGAATGTGTCCTTATATTTATTTATTTTATTATGTGTGGCATCGTAGCTCTCGAATGGATGAACCAGTTTTAATTTAGTTTTATCGTTTCGTACCTAAAAGGTAAAAAACCGGACCATATTACTAAACCTCCGATGTCTGTTTGTCTGTCTCCAGGCAGTATCTCAGAAGTAGATCCAGTTATATCTGTAGATAGCTAGAAAGCTGAAACTTTCATAAGTTATATTTTTCCCTCACCGCTATGATAACAAATAAAAAAAAAATTTTTTTTTAAAAAAGGGCTCCCATACAAAAATGGTACGGAACCCTTCATGCGCGAGCCCGACTCGCACTTGGACAATATTTTATTTTGTTTGAAGGGTGTGTTAGTCAGGTGTGCAAGTTTGACGAAATTCATTATCTTTCATAGTTCTATTACAAAATGTAGCGACAGTTGAGTCTTCGCGCGGCAACAAACTAGATTCTTGTATATTATTTACAAAAAAAAAACTTTTTTTTACAAAATTCCTAAAACAAGAGCGGATTGTCTATACCTACTGAAGCCGCCTTTAAAAGGTTGGTTGGTGTTGGTTTGCCAGTAATCCAGTATAATATTATAGAGCACAGCATAAGCATCCCACTATACGTTCCCACTGCTGGGACTCGGGGCCTTCTCTGACTAGGAGAGATATATATCCAAGTGCGGATTGGCGGATGACACCCGTTTTCGTATATTGCAGTCCTCAAACATATCTGTATCTTCAGGAAGTTTTCCTTCTCCGTAAAGCGAGTACAAATCCACACAACTTGAAAAACAAGTCATTGGTGTAGGGCCAGTATCGAATCGGCATCCGTCTGATTGAAAAGCAAATATGTTTTTACCACCGAGCCACACTCGTTTTTAAAACTTTTAAACCCCTGCATATAAAGAAGGTGCATTTTTTTTTAAAATTATATTTTAACCAAATGCTATGAAAATAGCTCCAAAAATTGTCCCTGCCAGTATTTTTCTTTCCATTTTTCCTGCTGTACAGGGGAGTAAAGTAGCGAACGCATTAACCAAATTAAGTTATGCTCGCGCCTAACTAAATAAAGCGCGACGAAGCGTGCTTTCATGTTGCTGGAATGGGGATTTATGTTGCTAAAGTGTGTTGGATGGTGCATGCAGTGTAATCGAGGATTTTGTGTAATGGCGATATTACTCTCCTGTGTCTCAGGTTTCTGTCTCTCTCTCTCTCTCTCTGTGTCTTGCAATCTCTTTGCTGAATTTAAGTGTAACACTATTAGTGTTTTGAGTGAACAAAACACTAATTATCGAATGTTGTTCTAGGAGCTTTGTTTAAAAAATCGAGGATATTGTGTAATGGCGATATTACTCTCCTGTGTCTCAGGTTTCTGTCTCTCTCTCTGTGTGTCTTGCAATCGCTTTGCTGAATTTATGTTTTAAAAACAATTTAGAGCTGGACTCCACGCGCGGCGAGTCGGGAGCTTATGCTTTTCGCCATGGCAGTAGGCTACGGCGACAACCCTACAGGCTGGCTAAATCTAACAAATTAATTCACAATTTAGGCCCTAGTCTTCAACCGCTTACCAAACGCAATCAAAAGTGCCCCTAGCGTAGGCAGTTATAAAATAAGACTAAAAAACTGGCTTATCGAGCAAACTTTCTACAGCTTCGACGATTTTCTAAAGATAAATATCGACGGCTGTACGAAACGTATAGATTATAGAACTACAAGTACGTACTGTTATTGCGATTATAATGACTAAAAAACTTTACTTTTAAGTAAATTAATTTTAATCCTACTACTATTATAAAGGCGAAAGTTTGTATGTATGGATGTATGGATGTTTGTTACTCTTTCACGTAAAAACTACTGAATGGATTTGAATGAAATTTTACCACAATATAGCTTATACATCAGAATAGCACATAGGCTATAGCTTATACATCAGAATAACACATAGGCTACAATTTTTGAGGTTTTTAATGTAAGGTCGTAAAAAAAACACATTTTTTGCGCTTACATTGCAAACGCTGACTGAATCCTACAAGATAGATCAAAACAATTTACTACAGTATTGTACAACTTAAAAAGGTCTACAAAAAAGTCCATGATGGTATATGTTTATCTCTTAGGAATAACCCACAATAACCATTTTTTATCCTTTACTTTGTACGAGAAATAATGGCTTATTTACCAAGCGATTTTAAGCAATATACTATTAATCATTATCAAAATAAATTATTTCATCAATAAGAACAGTTTGTGTTGATAATATTTGGTCCTTGAATGATTAAAATTGGACGTTTGGTTTTGAAGTTATGGTGAAATTAAAATATTACGATTTCTGCTGCACGGCCCGTTGCGAAGAGGGCGTGTGCGGGGGAGGGGTGTTTAGATCTATGAGTAAGGTACCCGCGCGCCTCAGTCGCGAGGTTGGCTCCCATCGCAGCGGTCGTGCGCGAAGTCTAATAATTTTCGGTTTTTTTTTTTTGATTTTGTTCTTTTAACTACACATACGCAAAAGTTCTTCTCAGAGCTAAACTGTTGTCTAATATATAATACTAGCCGACCCGGCAAACTAGGTTTTGCCTCACTTAAGGGTATGAAAAATAGATAGTGTAGCTTATATGTTACGTTCGTAGATTTACCATAGCAGTGCCTTCTCTGATCACTTATCCGCCTCTATTGATTACTTACTCAACCCAGTCGAAAGGTATCGACATCTGTTAGAATCATTTGGAGTTAACAGATAATTGTGACTGTCAAATAATAACAGACAATAATTAGCAATAAATTTAAATTGCGACTATAATTTGAGATTTAAACTGTCCTATCTCTCAAGTTGGATCGAACTGCACATGGTGTGCGAATTTTATTATAATCGGTTAAGTGGTTTAGGAGTCCATTGAGGACAAACATTGTGACACGAGATTTATATAAATTAAGATAAGATTATTAATATTATATGTATGTTTTTTATTATTCTTTATTGTACACTACGTCCTTCTTTAGTCGTTTATAAATTCCTTTCCATCCAAAGGTTGCCTGGATGAGATCGCTTTAAGCGATAAGGCCGCCAATTGTGGCACAATTGGCGGTTTTTTTTAAGTTAATTGTTTTTTACTGTGCCTTTTTTATTTATGTGTCCAATAAAGAATTATAAAATTTCCATGACACAATGTTAGTAACCGTACTCCTCCGAAACGGCTTGACCGATTTTTACCAAATTTCATATGCGTATTTAGTAGGTCTGAGAATCAGCTACTATACGAGGATGAATCAAAAAATTCTTGGAATCAATATTAAAAAATGCAAAGATTTAAATAATAATATTTTATTTTTCTACATAATCTTCCTCCCATGCAATGCATTTAGATACGCGTTTCTTACTTCCTTATTCCTTGTGAAAAAAAATTTTTTTCTTGACTCTCGAAAAAGTCCTCCACGGCAGCTATAACCGCGTCATAACGTGAAATTTTGTTCCACGAATTTCCTGTTTTAATTTTGGAAATAAGTGAAAATCACTTGGGGCTAAGTCCGGAGAATATGGTGGGTGGTCAAGGAGATTGAAGCCAGCACAGCGGATTGCGTTGAGCGCAACTTCCGATCGATGAGCAGGAGCGTTATCTTGAAGGAGCAACACGCCCAACGACAGTTTTCCACGACGTTTTTCTTTAATCGCTTCACGCACTTTCGGGATCAAATTTGCATAATAGTGTCCAGTAATCGTCTGGCCTTTTGGCATGTAATCAATAAAAAGGATTCCTTCACTATCCCAGAACACAGAGGCCATAATTTTGCCAGCGGTAGGAGCAACTCGAAATTTCTTAATGGATGGAGAGGATGGTCGTTTCCAAGACATGCTTTGTCTTTTAGTTTCAGGATCAAAATGGTGGACCCACGTTTCATCCATGGTGACAAGACGACGGCAAAAATTATCCGAATCACGCTGGAACATTTCGAGATTACGCTTGGAAATTTCCAAACGTCGCTTTTTGTTCTCGTCGGTTAACATTCGTGACACCCATCTTGCAGACACTTTTTTGAACCCTAGTGAATCAATTAAAATGGATTGAACGCTACCAAAAGATATCTTTAGGATCTCAGCTATATGTTTTATAGTCATTATTCTGTCTTCCAAAACCAGATTCTCATCCTTTTTGACATTTTCTTCTGTAACGGAGGTTGAAGGCCGCCCAGAACGCGGGTCATCTTCACAGCTTGATCTACCTTTTTTAAATTCAGCCACCCAGTATGCAACCGTAGAATAGGGTACAGCATCGCCCACTTATGTCTGCTGAATGTCCAAAAAAATTTCCTTCGTAGACATTTTTTTCAAACTGAGATATTTTATCACCGCACGTAACTCACTTATATCCATAATTTTAACTTTTTAGCAACTCGTTGCACAAAAAAATTATTACATGCGAACGAACTGACAAAAACAAGTGACAGTCTGCATAAATATAGTGTGATAGACACTCTTTAATTTGAATATCGAACTTGATCCAAAAAAGTTTCATATATATGCACTTCTAAGAGCTTTTTGATTCACCCTCGTATATTTTTAAGGCAAAACAACGTTTGCCGGGTCAGCTAGTGTTATATAAAATGTTTATAACGTATTATTGACATGTAAATTTAAATTTTACGAATAAAAACTTTGACTTTGACTTTGAATTAGTGTTTTGTTCACTCAAAACACTAATATTGTTACACTTAAATTCACCAAAGAGATTGCAAGACAGAGAGACAGAGACAGAAACCTGAGAAACAGGAGAGTAATATCGCCATTACACAATATCCTCGATTTTTTAAACAATGCTCCTAGAATAACATTCGATAATTAGTGTTTTGTTCACTCAAAACATTAGATTTGGTGCAAACTGGGGGAGGCCTACGCTAATGAGGCGACATCAGCATTCCAACATTTGACATAATATAATAATCGCACTGACATTCACACATCATAAATACTAGGGAATCATTTATAATTGACATACCATTATTAATTTAATTAAGCATAAATTATGCTTAATTAAATTAAGCATAATTTGACATTAATTTAAATATTCAATATAATAAGATAATGTGCATGTTAATAAAATAATAATAATAATTATCAATGTAATGCAGATAAATAAAGGCTTTTTTACTTTAAAAGTAAAAGTTTAAAAGCCTAAAGTTTACTTGACCAGAGTGCTCATTCACAAACGCTTGTTTTCAAATGGGCAAATCGCCAATATGCAGATTTTATCTTAATAAGCCATAAATGGTTACAGTTATTGATTTATTACTTACTTTATTTACTAGCTGCGCCCCGAGGTGTTACCCGCGTTCATCCGGAATAAAAAGTAGCCTATGCGTTCATTCATCTTCATAGTAAATCTCATTAAAATCAGTCCAGCCGTTGGAGCGTGAAGAAGTAACAAACATACACACACACCCACACAAAATTTCGTTTATTACATAAGTAGGTAGACCGGATAAAGAAACACCCTAAGAATATGTAGGTAAATTTCAACAGCAATCAGATTTATCAATACAGTTCAACTTTTTATTTTCAATTTTTTTCACCTACTTTAACCCACACTAAAATACCAGATACGGCTCTAGAGGCATAGAACGAATATTCTTCCCTTCCAAACAGGTCACACTCAGTTTCAGTTTCAAAAATTCTTTATTTATAACTTATACATATTTGGAGGAACAATGTTAGTGTACTTATATCTAACCTAACATATTACATCATAATTGTTGATTATGTTTCGCAAGCTCGTTTGCTCATTAGAAACTTATTACATTCATGTTTAGTACCTAATTCTCAGACAATAAATTGTTTTTAATTTAACATTATTTGAATTTTAGTTTATGTACGCTTTAGTGGTAGCTAATACATTTTTTATAACACTTTTAAATAAACAGTGCCATGCGAGACAATGGCAATATGGAACAATGAAGGTAGGTGAGCCGCGCCGGACTAGCTAGACATTCCGCAGCAAGCAGCGCGAACCATCGCATCGTGTAGGTACTGACGCACACACCCACACGCCGGAGCGGGGGCACGCGGCGCACGCGCCGAGCCGCCCGATACCGGTTGGTAACACGGGCGAGCGCGGCGCGCGCGTCTGCGCGCCGCGGCCTCCGACGCGCGAGTGAAGCGGTCAAAGTGACTTTGACTCGACCTCTCATTCATTGCACTCAAGGACTAAGTGATGTGGTAACTTGTAAGTTTTATAAGTGTCGATAAATGACAAGTCTTTCTTACGAGTTTTGCAGAGATTTTTTATGAGTTTATTTTTGTTTTGGGAGTTAGTGTGTAGATAGAATTTTTTTGCCAGTTTGTAGATATAGTTATCGATAAATGGGAGGTGAATTTTTATATGCAACTTTTTAAGGTTAGTTCGATAAGGAGTATTATATGCTAGTTTTAAGGCTTTGTTTTGGACGGTTTGTAGCTTGTTTATGTTTGTGCGACACGTACTGCTCCACACCGGACACGCATAGGTGAGACAGGGCCGAACTAGGGTGCAGTATACTCGTAGCTTAGTGTGGGGACTTAGCTTAGCTCTACGATTTAATATCGGGGATAGTGCATTTAATGTTTTATGGCCTGTAAGGATAAGTCTAGACGTGTTTACACTCCAATTAAGTTTACTATCAAGTATTGTGCCAAGATACTTGACAGATCGGCTCCAGGGAATGACAATGTTGTCAACTTTTAATTTACGTGTAGGTAAAGAACGCTTCCTAGTAAACAAAATGGCTTCAGTCTTGGAGGCGTTAATTTTTAGTTTCCATCTATTGTAATAGTTGAGGAGAAGATCAATTGATAGTTGGAGACGGCTGATAATTAAGTCCATGTCCGCAGAGCTTGTGTAACTCGCAGTATCATCTGCAAAGCATGCTAGACTGGTCCTGGTTTGAATGGGGATGTCATTAATAAACAGCAAAAATAGGTACGGGCCAAGGATAGACCCTTGTGGTACACCTGCTGGGACAGGCGTAGGAGATGATAAGCTGGTTTTGACCTGAACTAGGAATTTACGGCCAGATAAGTAAGATTTAATAATTTTGATTAATGATAATGGTATTTCAAGTAATATTAATTTATGAAGCAACGCATGGTGCCAGACGCTGTCAAACGCTTTCTCTATGTCAAGTAAAAACATGCCTGTTGACTGTTTTAAATTTAGACCGGTTGACACCGCCTCCGCTACCCTTGCGAGCTGTTGAACAGTGGAATGCCCTTGTCGGAATCCAAACTGTTCGTCTATTAGACGATTGAATGAGGCTAACCGTAAACGATTATAGATAATCTTTTCAAATATTTTTCCCAGGCATGGCAACAGACTAATGGGACGGTACGAGACAGGGTCAGATGGATCCTTGCCTGTTTTATGAATGGCTATGACTTTTGCTATTTTCCATAGTGGTGGAAAAAACTGAAGCATCAAGCACGCATTAAGTATTTTTGTTAATAAGATGATAAATTTATGGGGAGCATTTTTTATTAAGTTGTTTGAAATTAAGTCAAGACCAGGAGCTTTTCGACATTTTAAAGATTTTATACAGTGTTTGATTTCAGCAGGTCTAACTAACAAGGGTTTATCTATAGGCGAGAGAATTTCAAGTGATGAAATGGATCGTTCAACTTTTAAGCTTTCTTCACTAGGCCAATCATTCGTGAGCTTCATGTTACTTAGGAAGCTTTTAGCTAGTACATCGCATTGCTCTCTCGGAGACGTGCTTAGAGAACCGTTTTCAAGCTTAAGAGCAGGAATTGTGTCTGATGCGGGTGAGCGAAATCCTTTTACTAAGCGCCAGATGTCTGAGCTAGGATTATCAACCCTGTTTAGTTTTAGGTTCCAAGCTTTATCATTGTGAACTTTAATAGCTAGTTTAATATCTTTTTTAAGCGTGTTGATTTTAGAAAACATTGATTCACGAATAGATTTATCTGTTTCTAGAAGAACATATCTACGCAAGCGATTTTTAGTTTTGATAAGACGCCTGATACGTCTGGGCAAGGTTGATAAGTTCCACGGTGTCAGTGATGAGGTGGGTACACACATATCTCTGCATTTTAAAAGGTTTTGCTGTAGGAGATCTAGTTGCCTACTGATTGCATCAGTTGTTGTGAATGTTTGAGATGATAACGAGATACAAGAGTTGAGGAGAGAGCGGAACTTTGGCCAATCTGCCCTAGAATAGTCTAGTTTTATAATAGGTTTTCGACGCAAGTGCATATTAAATTTAGCTAATACAGGAAAGTGATTGGAAGATAAGGCCGGGACGGTTTTGATAAAATCCAGCACGTGAACATTTTTTGATAAGAGCAAGTCAGGAATTGAGGGTTCGTGGCTTGCAACATAATGCACAAGAGTGCAGTCATCAGGAGCGTGGATAACATAATCAGATTGGAGCATGTGGTTGTACAAAGTATTACCGCGTGCATTAGGAGTTCCTGGTGACCAAGCTCGGTGTTTGGAATTCAAGTCACCCATTATCATGACTTTACTGCCAGTTGACAACAACTTGTCAATGTCATCAGTCCTAAGCGGTAAATTGGGGGACTGATAAACAGAGTAGATATTAATGTTGTTTTCAAGGTTAATACCTATTGCTTCAAGATAATTTGTGTTTGGTGTGGAAATAAGGCTGTGAGCAAGATCCGAGCGAACTAGCATAGCTACACCCTGTCCAACCCCATCACCACGTTTGTCCATACGGTAACACATATAACCGGGTATGTTTAATGTTAATCGTTTAGTTAGTCTTGTCTCATTGAGTGCAATGATATCGGCTTTTAGTTTACTCACCGCTAAATCGGAAAGTTCGCGCTGCTTGCCGTGGACGCCATCGGCATTCCAGTATAAGATACGTAGTTCGCGGCAGCTACACATAGTGGCCGAGGTGGGTCAATATAAGGATAACTTTGTCCATAAAAGTTACGCATTTTTTGAATTCAATTTTTATGGACTGTATAGTGGAAAGAATTTCCAACATTTCAACAGTCTCATAGTCATGCGCAGTTCTTCCATCAGCAACTCCTTGAGACGGAGTTATTTTGGGTAGCTTTTCAGTCATGGCAGCTGTAGGATTCTGTGTCACGCTGGAGATATTCTTCTGTGCCTGTGGGAGTACGATGTCATGCGTTGAGGGTCTGGATTTACTGGTGTTGAGGCTTGCAACTTGGGCCCAGGTTTTCTTGCCGGTAGGAGGTTCACGAGTGAGTTTCGCAGATATTGCTTTACGAAGCGTGTCTCGTTTCGACTCAATTCTTTCCAGGTATTTTAGACGTTCATTGCACTGTGAAAAATTTGCTGGGTGCTCCATCTGGCAATTACAACACCGAGCGGGCTCCGTTTTTCCTTTTTTAGGGCATTCCCAGGTTGGGTGGGGTTCGGCGCACTTGAGACATCTAGCTTGGCGATTACAATTTCTTGATGCGTGGCCAAATCCTTGGCATCTATAACACTGGACGCCTGGCCTCTTGTTTGGTTTATACTTTTCTATGACAATCACACAGCTAAGTAAATATTTAATCTGTTTGAAACGTGCCATGTTTGTCCCATTCGGCAATTGCACAAGCAACGGCGGGCATTCCGTAGTATGTAACGTTTTCAGCTCCGTTACAGAAGCACCCGCAAACCCCAGGGCTTCAAGTTCTGTTGCCACATTACTTTGCAGGAATTTAGGAAGCCCTTTTATTACTGCTTTTGGGCACTTTTCGTCTCTACGTGTAAAGGTGTGAAAAGAGATTTTTTCCTTCAGTAATCCATCTTTAAGAAGTTGATGATTTTTTGCGGTATAGCATTGGACTCTCACGAGTTTTGCCCCTCGGTACTGTAGGTGGAAATCTTTATTGTACTTCATTACAACATCTCGTATGTTTTGGGAAGTATCGTCACCTTGAAGTTCGATAATGATAGGTGGAGCATCAGCTACCTTCCTCCTGCTGGCATTTTTGTAGGGTTCAGAGGTGGTTTCTTCGTCATCAACCGGTAGTCCAGCAAAACTGTTGTTGGTTGCTGTTCCCACGTTTCTTGAGGCTGTCTGGACGTTTGCTATGAATTTTTTGGCGTTCCGCCATTCATCTGGAGACTTCAGTTCCCCCCCTTTCTTTCTCTTGCTTGCAGAGCTGGGGCCTCCATTTTTTGTCAGGAACTGTTCCATAGTACACTAAGGTGATTATCGACCGAACGTCGATAACACCTTAGCCCATCACTATTTGGCGCGCAGAGAAGCGACGACGCACTGGTAGTAAGACGACGCGTGCGAGTGCCGTAGCAGCCGCGCGCAAACTGAACAGGTCACACTGCACCGATTCAAATACCATCTGACATACAATACTCTGTTAATTAAAATGTACGTAAACAATAATAGATCGCGACGCACAGTGCCCGGTTACTATTGTTTGGCAATTTTACGCGTTAGTTGTTTTAATTCATACGACAGGTTCGCAAGGGTGACTCGCAGGTTATTGTTCGTACGTCTCATTTGAACACTCTGGTTTGATTTGGGTGGATTTTTTTATTTTACTCAGAATAGGTCAGCGCTTGACCACAATTCACCTGATGGTGAGTGATATTGAGGTCTAAGGTGGATCGCGCTTACCTAGAAGGAACCGGTTCACTCTCGCCTTGAAAATCGCTAGATTGTAGTCATTGGGGAACAGGGAATTTGTCCACAGCAAATTCCATGGAAATTAGTTCAGCCGTTTGAGCGTTAAGAAGTAGCAAACACACACACACACACACGCGCATTTTGTATTAATAATACTAGTTTATTCTTAAAAACGTTTACGTATACAGAATATTCCAGAAATATATTTCTGGAATTTTTGGGTTCTGTTACTCTTCTTTAATGGCCCCCTATCAGTTTTTTGGAAAAATATTTAATGTACATACACTTGAACTGTCTTACTATACTCGTATGTATTACTATAAGTTTTTTTTTTTTGTATTAACTAAATAAACTTACTACTATACTTAAACTAATGTTACAACGAAATCAGCGATATCTTGGTGTCACCCCACCTCTTCCAGCGCAGATGGGGTTGCCACATGTTCTCCATTACATGTGATTATCGATTTAATCCTGAGCCAATACGATTACTTGATGAAAGGGTGCTTCACTCGATTTGGTTGATTGATGTTTTGATTAACAAAACTAGCGATTGATACTTTGAGTAGTTTCTTGTGATCCTTGTGATTGTCTCCATTGTCCTAGTTTATTATACGCAGATGATCTAAAAGTGTATTACACTATACAGAATACAGCCGACTGTATTACACTTCAAAAAGATTTAATAGCGATCGAAAATTGGTGTCAGAATAATTTTATGTTTTTAAATGTTAAAAAATGCTGCGTCATCTCATTCACTACTAAAGTTAACAAAGTTATTTTCGATTATACGCTCAATAATCATATATTAGATCGTAAATCAGTGGTTAAAGATCTAGGAGTCATGTTTGATATAAAATTAACTTTTCGGGATCACTACGATTACATAATTAATAAGTGTAACAAACTTTTAGGCTTCATTTCACGTACCTCTAAGAATTTCAATGACCCTTTTTGTCTCTTAAACCTCTTTTTTGCAATTGTTCGCAGTATTCTAGAATATAACGCAGTAATCTGGTCACCGTACTACAAAGTACATAATAATCGTATTGAACGCGTCCAGTCCAAATGCCTTAACATTTTGTTCTATAGACTAGGCCTCAAAAGACAGATTAGATCGTATGCCAACAGGTTGAAACACGTTGAACTGTTATCTCTTGAGTGCCGCCGTAAATATATAGACTTTGTTACCCTATTCAAAATTATTCATTCTCATATTGATTCTCCTTCACTCCTCTCTTGCATAAACTTTAATATTAATATTACTACAAATTCTCGCAAACCTTTTATAAAAACTTTCTCAATTAATATTTACAAAAATAATACCTCTTTATATAATCCTGTAATTAGAATGTGTCGCCAATACAATGATATTCTTATCCACCATCACCTCACCATTGATATATTTAATAGTAGCATAGTCAAATTTAAGAAAAATATTTTTGATTTATTGAAATTAGAATAAAACTAAACTTATACTAAACTAAATTAAATTAAATTGTAGCTTAACCTATCTGTATCCAACTAGTTATGTAGTTTTGTTTTGATTCTTTGTTTCTTTCTAATTTATATTTGTTCATGTTGTGTACACATAGTTAGGAAAATAATCTAGTTTTGATCCTGGTTAATTGATCTTTTTTAGTTATAGTTTTGATTATTTTCTGTTTTGTGAACCATAATAAATAAATAAATATAAAAAAAAAAAAAAAAAAAGATCTGCGCACTTAAGGCAGATTACAGAAAATAAACTTTAAATTTGAAACAAGTAGAATATTACTTTGAACATTACAAAATTAGTAAGCAATAGTACCATGGCAAATTCAATATTAAATTACAAAATTATACAATTAAAAATACTTATTACAATTACGTAATAATCAATAATTACAATACATAAGTTTAATCTATATAGCTAGAAGCGAAACTTATTTGAAATACTTATATAGTTACTCGTAATAAATAAATTAAAATACAAATTTCACACACGGTTGATTAGCCCCGTAGCTAAACTTTTTCTAGTATGTATTATGGTTGCTAACACAACCATACATATACATATTTAGCTGTTAAACCGAAAGCCAACAAATTTAGTTCATCACAAAGATGTTGGTCGTGCCGGGAATCAAACCCAGGAACTGACAACTAAAGGGTAGTTAGTTGGCAGTCTGACATGGTTAATGTTACGTTTAACGTTATTACGTTAATGATTACTGCAGCGTCTCCTTCTGAGCTGTGACCGTAACACCTCTAACTGAAAAAGTAATTACAGACAACCGCACTAATTGATATCGGATTTGTTGTTTTTTATTTCATAGGTAATTTTTTTTAAAGAAACCTTACGCCGTCTCAAATCTTTAGTTCTCAAATAGGTGCTCTTATCATTGTACAATTTACCTCTTTCATATAGTACTCGTGCATTTTTTTTTTCTAAAAAGCACTTTCCATGTCCTCAGGGATATAATCGTCATTCTGTACCGAATTAAATACTCGATTCACCCTTCGAGTACGTACTCAATACTCGATAAGTAATTGTATACTCGATACTTCTAGACCTCGAAGTGTTTGATTGGATTGCGCTTTTGAGATTTTACGAAAAGGGTTTGTAAAGTTGAGATTGTTTGAGATTCAGTGGAAAATTGCTCGTTTTAAAAGACTGAAAGGATGTAGCAATAATTTAGCATTGGTCGTGTACCCTATATTAATTACAGTTTGGAATCGATTTAAAAATGGCACCAGTTTTAAAACTCAATCTTAAAAGATATCTAGAAATGGATGTGATATAATAATAATAATTTCGTATAAACTAAGTATGGCAAATCTCTAGTGTCGAGAGTTTTTGAAGCCACCCTAGGCCCCGATCATTGCATAACTTTGGTAATCGCATCAAATCACCTTAGTCGAGCTACAGGCTGGCGTTATGTGGTTTAACAATTTCTTTAATATATCCTGCCCTCTGCCTGTTTACGTCCGTCCAAATATATTCCTAGCTCTGTTATTTCTGCGGTTCCATGTGTACAAAGAAAACAAGAAAACACGTCAAACCCATGATCTGTCTACCCAAGTCCAGATGCAAGTAAACACGGACGTAATAAAAAACCAATATTGACATTGAATATTAGGGCAAATAAATAATCAGTGGGACCCCACGGTTTTTTAATAAATTAAAAATGTCCTCGACAAATTATAGGGACGGTGTGTGGTTATTTTGCTAGCGATATGCGGAAATAGGAATCAATTGTGTGACGTAGGTACTGAAGATTAATTGTTTTAATTTCATAGCATCTTATGTCGTAGTTTATTACTAAGTTGCATACTTGAAAACCAAACTGAAAATTCAAGTAATTCAAAGTGTTACAAAATATGACCTATAAATTATTGAAAAATGTATGTCTTTCAATGATTCAACGGTTTTTTTGTTCATAATTTGCGTCTAACAAACCGTTTAACCCAGAAGTAGCCTTATTACAAGCGCTTCCGTAATCCATTTTTTTCCTCAATGAAAATAATTCAGCTATTTCTCATTTTCAATGTGCTGTTCTAAATCGCTACTCGCTCCCACTCGGACCTTACATTCACTTACTCCACAGGGTGTCAGCTTTCATTTACGTATTACGGTCGACTTTTTAATTTCGCCCATCGGTGGGCGGAGCTGGCATGCTGTCTAATTATAAAGCTGAGTCTACACGTCAATCGCTACGACAAGGGACATTGTAAAATAGGGATGATTGGAGTCAAGTGGAATATTAAAGTGATGAAGTCAAAAGAAATGGCCCTTAAAAAAATTCACGTTGGTCGTCAGTCCTTCTCAATACAATACAATGCTGATCTGAAACCAAATTGTGCCATCAAAATAGAAAAAAAATATGTGTTTCTCCGACCGCGTACCATACCTCTACTAAACTCACACCGGTATGACTAATCGACCATCGTGCACACTGCGTTGTTTTATTTTATACTTTATGTTTTCTTTGATGATCACAATTTGGGTTCCAATCACAAGTGGATGAACAATAAATATTTAAGATTTTCTTTCACTTACAATGGCTGAATGGCTTTCCGCAAAATAACGTCTGAGTCAATAGGTTACAGATACAAAGCTTCCAAAAAAGGAAATAATTTCAAAGGCCCTATATGCTTATTCTATATTCTATTATAAAAATCAATATAAATTACGTTATATCAGCAGACATGTGAATTGCAAAGCATTAGGGGGCAAAGCATTAAAACATGTATCATATGCACGATGTATTTAATCTTTATCCGACATAATGACAATCAAAATACTACTACACATCTCAATTGTCTTCATCATCTGTCACGATTTTTTTTAACACAAACAAGCCCCTACTATGTTTGTCGAGTGTCCCGTAGTTCTACTAAAAGATTTGCAAGCACAGCAGCTCTCTGGCTTTGTTTTTATTTATTTTATTGAATAGGTAATCTAAAACGTATGAATTATATATAAGAAAGAAATTTGTTTATTTACCAAAATACATATTTGTTTATACATTTTAAATGATTTACACATAGTTTGTCAAAAAAAAAGTACATATGTATTATATATTTTTTTGTTTTTCCAATTTAAGAATTTTATGAGCATCTTGCCGCCATCTTTGTTCCCTTTAGTCAAATCTACGTAAATACAACATTTTAAATACATATATTTCCGAGCTCTATCAAATTTGGCTACTTTTATTATTCCTCCTCTTTATTTCTTTTTACGATTAAACTTTTACATTTGAATAATACCATCAATGCTATGGTTAATTAATACGTGTAAGAGCAAGACAGTTGCTTCACATGCACAAATCTAACAGTAAGTGCAACCTTACCCGTTTGTCCCCTCGAGGGTCCATGTAGTATCGTAGGGGAAATTGGGGTCGGCTCGGCAATGATGCGCGCTCAATTTAATGACAGGTGACGTTTATGTGTATTGTCCAAGTAAAACAATTGTGCGATGTGACAGTCGGCCTGCACGCTTTCGATATTGTTTTAGACGTCATGTTGATTTAGAAGACAAAATTAAATATTTAGTGTACTTCCGCTGTGATCTGAAATCCAAATTAAGACAAGTAAAGGAAAGGAAAGGAAAGGAAAGGAGATGCTGATTCTTCGAACGACAAGTCGAGAGACTCGTCGTTCGAAGAGTCAGCATCTCCTGATGATGCCTTGTGGTTAGGCGAAACACGTGTAGAGTTAAGAATTTCCGAATTGTGATAGGTAACGTTAATCTTAATTAATATTTGTTAATTAATCTTAGTTAATTTTTCCTTTACTTGTCTTAATTTGGATTTCGGATCACAGCGGAAGTACACTAAATATTTAATTTTGTCTTCTATTTACAATGGATTACCGCAAAGTAACGCCTGAGTCAATAAGTTATTCATGTTGATTTGTTTTTTTTTTTAATCTTACTCGTAAGGTATTTGAACATTAAGGCGATATGGGAGCAAAATAACATATTTTGGAAAAAATTATCTAATCCTGCGTAAATGATGACGCTACGTTATTTTCAGTTTTATTATCTTTTAAGAAATGTTAGAGTTCCAAAACAAGAGTACGTACAATTCACTCGATAATTTATGTATTTTATTTAACGGCTATTAATATAATTTATATTAATTTAAAACAAATCTTACTTTTTCAGGTAAAGATATTAATTATCTAAAATCTTTATAGCTTATAATTTAGATGTTTTAACTGTAGATTTTAAATACATTTATTTCCCAGAATGGCCAGAAATGAAACGTCAAAGAAGAAGTATCCATTAAGTGTAAAGTATCTTCCATATTTTAGTTTACAAAGCAAAATGAATTCATAATTTTAATGTCAAAATTCTAAACTAATTTTTCTAGACTATTGCCACATTAATCTCTGTCTCTTTCATTCCCACAAACAAATTATGACCGCAAAAGTTTACCCCTAAATCGAATTATCGAAACGGTAACAATTACCCGCAATTTCTTGACACGTGTCACAGTTAGCTACAGCGAATAGTAATCGAATAAAAATCAACTCTAATGCAAATATATAAGAGCTAATAGAGTATATGGGACTGTGAAATGTAAGCCACGTGTTTCACTAGAAGGAACTGTCCAACCGAAATTACCAGTTTTTAATGTTATTGCAATTTGACTCGTAAATGTGCTACAATAAAGTCGTCGTAAAACGTTAGAAAGTTTCACAATTTTCCCTTATGAATTTTTCGCTAGGGATTTGAATAGATATCATAGTTGTGTACTCCGGAGAGTTGTGAAAGTATTTTTTCATGTGAAGTGTGCCGTGACATAACATGTGTGCTGCGGATTTCATTTCTCTTCTCATGTGTGACTAGATTAAAAAAGTACCTACGCTTTAAATCTAGCAAATATAGACCTAATGAAAAAAAATATAGAAATATTAGCAAATTATTATGGTCTTATACATTAAGCTAATTATTATGTATAAGTGTTATTACTCGTATAAATAAAATGCGAGTAGCAGTATTTTTTTAGTTATAAGTTTTTTTTTAAATAAATCTGATAAAAAAAAACTTTTAACATTTGAATTTGTTTCAAAATATTATTGACCGCAATGCCCGCTTGCATTTTTTCTAGCTTTACTTGTGGTATAGACTTTTTTTACTACTAGCATTTTCTAGTTCTGCTAATGACATTATGCCATGTTTATGTAGGCGTCAAGTGCAGTCTATCCCACTTAGCACCGACAAAACATTTGTTATAGCGATGTGCAGTGGCCATATGCGAGAATCGGTGTGCTGTGAAATCGAATCAAAACATACTCGATTAAAAATATGTGACGTCGTTTATTAATTTTATTAGAGCGGGTCCATTTGCGCCGCACCTCCCCTAAGTGACGGTTTGGCTGAGTGATTTTTATGAGTTTTTGGACACATTGTTATTTTGACTTGCCGTACGTGTTTTCTTTAGTTTTTTTACCTACAACTGTACCTAAACACTTCTTTAATATCTATCCAAATGACGTGAGCATTTTAAGCCAATAGACTGTTCCTTGATGTTTTAACTTTTCTTTAAATACCCAGTACTTTTAAAAAGTAGAGTAATAATAAACTATTTTTTTGTAAAACAATCAACAAAATTGAAGTATTGTCAAAATGTGCGACTTTTATAACGTACGTCTATGATACGTGGATAGGTTTGTTTTACCCATTAAAGTGCCGAATTGGCAAATTAATTTTATTCTGCCTTACTGCTTTATACACTCGCATATGGCAAATGTGCTGATGTTATTGTCGATGTGTAGTCAGTCTAATCAGGTGGAAGCAATATTGACGCAGTGCGCGTGTTTTGTCGACTCTCTTCTCGTAGAAAACTCATGTCATATGACGTTTTATTTTTATTGTGTTCCGTATGTCATTATGGCAAGGCAATAGATTTAATTGTATAATATATTGATGGCAATGCGGACTTAAAAGTTGATAGAATGGAAACAAAAACATAGAGACGTAGAGCTTGTAGCTCGGCTAACTAAGGTGATTCTATGCGATTATCGTTAAGCAACGGTCGATGTGGACAGTCTTTGGATGGGTGACCATGCAAAAGAGTATCATTTCAAAAACATTAACATTAGGTTGCTACCGGGGGTAGGATGACAAGTGTATATTGTGGGTCCTAGGCTGTTAGACCAAGTCAGAGGCCCTTGGGTGGCTAGAAAACTCGAATTCGTCAATTTTGCTAGATAATAATATTATGTTTAACGGTCGTTTTAAAATTAAAAATATTGTGCTTCTGAATAAGGAAATTAAAACAAATCTTACTATTTTAGTAGAGGTAATTAATGATATTATCTAAAATCTTAAGAGCTTATAAATTCAAAATTGTTTATTATTTATTTTATAGGGTGGCTAGAAAACTCGAATTCGTCAATTTTGCTAGATAATAATATTATGTTTATCGGTCGTTTTAAAATTAAAAATATTGTGCTTCTGAATAAGGAAATTAAAACAAATCTTACTATTTTAGTAGAGGTAATTAATGATATTATCTAAAATCTTAAGAGCTTATAAATTCAATATTGTTTATTATTTATTTTATATGAATTTATTTCGTTAATGAAGTCGGTTACAAATCTACTGCCTAAAATATAGTGCGGTACAATGGTGCGCCTTTAAAGTACCTACGCCTACGGCAGGCCTTAGGTGTGCAAAACATAACCAGTAAGTAATTTTAACCTCAAAATTGTTCCCACACGCCACCCATCCGATTACCTATAATATAATTAAATAATAACCGAGTATAATACCGTCTCGGTCGCGTGCCACAAATGCGGTTTTCGTGTATGCACCAGGGAGCGGGTTCGATTACCGTTTGCGACGTCCCATGTGACATAGTCACTCCTACGGTTACTTGATTAGGGTAGATGTTTTGCAGTACGGTCTGGATGTTTTTAGTCATGTGTTGAGTAGCAAAAATAAAGATTAGTAAGTTCAAACTTCATAGGCGAAGTCTTAACGGAGCGAGCAAGTTTACTTATGTCTGTCTGTATGGTATTTTTGTACGCGTAGAGGTCGTGATTTCGAATCAAACTTGACGAAACTCTGTGGACAGGTATTTACACAATAGAGTATTTTCATTTCACACGTAGGCAATTTTTGATTGGCGGGAGGGGGGGGTGGATCCCACAAAAAGGGGGGTAAAAATATTTGGTAGAGTGATTAAATAATTTTCTTTAATTTTCAATATGTATTAAATTGGTCAAGTAATGTTGAGATAAAGTTTCGGTAAAACAAACAAAGTTCCAAAAAGTTTTTTCGCGAGCTCTACTATTCGGAGTATTATTTGTTTGTTTTAGTAAAAACTTGAAATTGAAACTAGTTTATTTTATGTTATGTATGTACTCGTATTGTTGACCTCGTGAACTGAGTAGGAAAAATGATAAGTAATAACAAACAGAGTCAATATCGAGTTAGGGCACCGCAAAAAAAATACAATGGGTCAAAAAGTCGAAAATAGATTACCAATTCGCTCCAAAAATATAAGAAATGCCAAAAGTGAAATATTACCCGCAGCCACCCCGGAACATGTGACACGGACCCGCTAACCCTACGCCGGCTATATCATAGTGACGTGACAGACAGACGTCATTGGGGACTGAACGGCCCGATGGTACATCGAAACCACATTTGGGGCACGAGACACAAGAATGTTATGGTAGGGTTTGTCCGTAAAAATTATATTATAGGTAGTATATTTCAATTCGAGATAACTACGATATCCTTTTTTCCTACGGTATTTTTATCCTTCAATCACCGATTTACGTTTTGGGGACCTATTTTACGCTATTCCTTTCATACCAGTTAACTCTTGCATGCCTCTCGCATAACTGTGATTAGCATTCTTAACGTAAAAATACTATAATAAATCGGCTGCCCCAACTGAATCCAGAATTATATAGTGATACGGTTACTCATATTAATAATGTTTGTGTAACCGGCTATCACTTACGTTTATTTTGACGGAAATTAGCCCGACATGTTTCAGCACAATCAGTGTGCCATTCTCAAGGGCAGGAACACAGCCAATGTATGCACGCGACGACGGCTGCGCCTGAACTGTCTGCTTCACCGACTAATGACCCCTGCGGGCCGCAGCGCGCGCCTCACGTGCCGCGGCTCGCTGAGCTCGCTGTGATGTTGCTATTGCAGCCGGCGCAGGTGGATGGTCTTCTTCTTCTTCATCGCTCGAATCATTTATGTTTAAAAATTGTTGCTTACTGAAAACTCGAGCTCATTGACAGGATTCGATCCCAGGACCTGCGGGACACCCTGCCGGGGCCTACTGCTAAATATGTAACTCAAAATTAAAACTCGCTCAACTACGCCATTGCTTAATTCGATTCACCGATCCAAACTAAACAATTTATGAAATTAAACAAGTACCCCAAATTGGCGAATACTACAACCCACAGCACGCCTCTCTATACGACGTCTCTATCTGGATGGGCCGCCCGCTGCGAGCGGTAGGTGGTCACAATGACCCCGCTGGGATGTTGGCGCTACAATCAGCTACTGCGCTACTTAACGGTTATGAGAGAGATCGTGGTCAATTTGCATTTTGAATATTAAAGAAGCGTGTTTTCGGCTGGTGTGATATTTCGTTTCAGTTCGGTTGATAGACTCGACATTTTAATGTTAGTTAACTTTATTCAAATATGCCTTATGAAGAGTTTAATACAGTAAGTTATTCTTATTATGTCGAAAAATTGTGTCTTGTCCTATTAAAAAGATCTTAATTATGTTGTTTTATCGGTCTATATCCCCGCTTTGTAATGTCATGTTATTTTTTATGATATTCCTCGTGGATCAAACAAAATGTTTGCCTTACTTAAAAAACATATCTTCATCCGTACTGATAATGCTAACGGCTGTTTCTAACCCGTGAGAAGAGTCACACTTGTTCACAAATCTAGGGTGAAATAAACCCTGCTGTGATTCGAAGAACGATAGAATTAAGATGCGAGGTTTAATCAGCTGTGTTGTTAATGTTAGGGTACAGAGTGTTTATTATTTATTGATTCGACAAGTGCATGCACCATTTTTGGGCACGGCATGTGTTGTAGTTGATTAAAACATTATAGAAGCAAGGAATCGAATAATAAGACCTATAAGGTCATTTTTAGGCCAAATGAAGGATTAGGCGAAGTACTATAAGTTCAAAGATTTAGCCGAAGATAGAAGTATCTGGAAAACAATCCACAGACTAGAGCTCAGCTCTCAAATATTGATTGATGAATTCACGTGTTTGAATACGAGAGTGTTCCGTTTTCGTATCTTGTAAATTATCGATCGATCATTAAATAATCGTTTATCGATAGCCTCTGAATTTTTATGATCGCCAATTAATAGTAACCACTGTTATCAATTATAGTACGTATCTTCTTGTCTTCAAACAAGTGAACCAAATATTTAAGAGCTGGGCTTTTGTCCGTTGTATTTTTTCCACATACTATTTTTGGCCAAATCCTTAACCTCCCTTTACGACATGACTTGTATTTTTACACGCTTTATATTAGCTTCACCTGTATGTAACCGACTTCTTTGGGCGCGTTTTTGACCCACTTTTAACGGCCAGATTTCGTTGAAACTTTGTAGATTTATTGAGGACCGATGACAATACACTAATTTGACAAAATTATTACATTTTTTTGTATTTTTGTTTGTATGTTTCTTTGTAACCGACTTCTTTGGGCGCGATTTTGACCCACTTAAAACGGCCAAATAAGCGTGTTTTTTTAGTTTTTTTAAACTACTATTATTATCATTATTTATACTAAGTAAAATAATTTGCGATAATTGCTAAATAAACAACATCAATAATTTTTCTTTAATTACACAATTGTGCTCGTAAGCTCGTATTATGATACAAAAAAAGGAAGCCATGTCTCACATGATAATATAGCAATGTATGAGAAGTTACTCACCCCTATGCCATGCAGTAGAACAGACCCCGTGTGAAGTACACCTGGCTTTTCGCACGGCACTTAACGGATGTAGGTGGTGACCCCATCTAGAAAGGCCAACTTACTTTGGGAGCGGACTTGTGTGAAATTGCAATTGCGAGATGGCATAGACCAGATGAGAAATCACAGATTCTGATAATAAAGCATACGGTTAGTTACGACATAGCGGCTAATATAACATTTAAGACGTTACTAAAAAAAAAATAAAAAAAAAAAATGAACAGAAAACTGTTACTGTTGTTCATTTTATTTTTACTAAAAATAAAATGACTGTTACTGTTCATTTTATTTTTACTAAAAATTGTACTGTTCATTTTATTTTTACTAAAAATAAAATGAACAGTACAAGTAACATCGGTAGGAAGTATTAAAATACTTGCATGTAAGGTAGTTTGCAGTTGACCTATCATTTCCTAGCTCTTCGTTGTTTATATATGAATATGATAATAATATTTTTTTGAATTTTGTATCATATTCAAGAAGTGAAACTTTTGAAAGCTTTCAACAGACTTCTTCTGTTCGTAGCTTTCAAAAGTAATAAATACACGCCTCTGTTTTTATTATATGCTTTCTAACTCAATACATCGCAATCGGGTGTTCAACTCGGGCCCATTTGGGGCTTGGAGGCCCCCCGCTGAGCTGTTGTGCCAATCTGAACTATTTCAGAATTATGGCCATGGGCCATTGTGGTCAAGCTGCGTTTAAAGTAGGAGATCTTTTTGGTTTATTACCATTGAATTGGCTTTGTATGGTTATGTTTTAATTATGAATGATTTATGTTCTTTGTTTTGTTAGTTGATTCCTCAACCATACCATACTATTCCTAGTATGGTATAGGTGAGAATTGACAACTACATTTGATTATTAACTTACTGATTTACTAATAGGGGATATATAATAGCTATAAAGACTGGTGATCATTATAGTTATTCTCGTTTGTGTTCAATTTTATCCATTCATCACACAAAAGACTTAGATACATCTAATATACACTGAAAGTAGCTACTTAACAATTTTTTTTCCAAAATCTCACATTAATGAACTCTTTATGTTATGCTTTCAATAATGGTATTGTATCCCTTGTGTTGTTTTACCTCTTCAACACAGGCATAAAATGATCAATTAGATACATCTAATCTTCTAGTACACTGAAAGTAGCCACTTAACATTTTTTATTCCAAAATCTCACATTAATGAACACTTTATGTTATGCTTTCAATAATGCATTGTATCCCTTGTGTTGTTTTACCTCTTCAACACAGGCATAAAATGATCAACGAAATCGGATTAAGTACTCCAGAAATTTGCATATTTCAAAACATGGGGTGATCCACGCATGTGCTTTGAACTACAGATTAGTTTACAACAAAACAGTAAACTAACATGCTTGAGCTATAAGTAATTTGATATCCGCAACTCGATATCAAGTTTTTTGCCCGAATAATCGAATCGAATGGACTGGAATCCAATAATCCAATACAGAATCATACTATTACGGTCCCATTGCTAAGTAGTTGCGACAGCCCTAACTGTAGGATATTGCCAGAAGTAAAACGCGCTAGTTCGGTGTAATCTGAAAGAGCTTACGCCATTTTCGCTCTGGGGTTGTCACTTTAAAGAAGCGTAAGTGCACTGTTATTTCGCAAGTTGTATGACGTGTGAGGGTGTGGGAAAGAGATGGATGAATGCGTTTGATGTGGTGTGTGAAAGAGAAAGAAAAGTTTGAAGAGTAGTACTTTCAGCGACAGATTGGCGCGCACATGTCGCGTTGCGATGTTCTTTTTTCGGCATGTTTAGGGATTAAAGAGGCGAATGTGGAATCTTATCGATAAAGTGTTTAGTGCAGCTCGTGACCTAGTAAAACTATGTGAGAAACGTATCAAACTTATCGAAAAACGTATCAGGGATTTAAGAAGAAATACGAGATGTCATCTGTAGATATTTCTCTCAAAGCTCCGAAATCTGAAAGTTTCGAACAACTTAAAATGTGTAGGACACTCCCATGACAAAACTACTTGATGTTCACATCTTCTATGAAACTTTATACATCGATAAAATTAGCATTCATCTCATCTCTATCCCTAAGCATCAACGACTAAAGGGGAGCCCGGGGCAAGGCGGCACTTGTTTGTGCGATTTAATTTCATTTATCAACGCATTACTTACTCGCCGGGAATTACTTACCGGGATTACCCGAAACACTCTTACGTAGGTATTGATAAATATAATCTATGTTTTATTTTCTGAATTTCGGAAGATGTCATAAGAGTAACAGATGCATGTAGCACTATAAACAGTCTAACAGCGAAGCAAGATCTCTACCTGTATTGTTTTATGGTAGGAAAATCATGAAAAAGGACATTCATTTGACAAATACACTCTCTTGGATTTTGTACAGAGCTAGTTGAAACTTTTGTAACGTACTCTTAATGTCATTAGAATAATAATATCTGCATCAAAAACGCAAATTATAAAATTCTTGGAAGTGAGATGTGCTTGAAACTCGCATAAATTATCACACATCATAGATACGCCTGAGATAGTGTTAGCTATTTTCAGTTTGTATACAGGTAAAAGATTTTTTTAATTTGTTATAAATATATCTTATAAAAACACTCAGAGCATCGCGTTTAAAATTAAGTATAAAAGCTTTGGCAACTTATTTCATTGATATTTCGATATTTAAACAGCAATAACCGTTAAAACGTAAAGCACGATAATCCTGTCCCCTTTTAAACTGACACCCATATCTATAAACAACCAAATAACACGTTCTCTTTTTAAAATTTCCCTAAAACGTATCTTCTACATTCCACACCCTGTGTACTTATATCTGTGGTGGCGCCAATGATTCATGGCGCGCGTCAGCCAATCACGGCTGGTTCTATATTCAAACGCGCTAATGGAAGGCGAGCTTACGAGAGGCGCCTGCGCATTTATTCTGTTTGGATTGCCATATGTCGAGAAAATTGCCTTATAACATGGGAAAAATTAAGGAAAGTTTATAAGATTGATGAACACAGCAGGAATGAGAAAAAAAAAGCACATCTGGTGCACATACAACAAAGATTGTTCCTATTATTTAATTTTGCTCAAAATCTGTGATTCTTAGGTATATTTCGATAAACTAGAAATAATAGTGCCTATATGTTTAGACCTATTTAGACTACCGTAGTATGAACCTACGAGATACTTTTGTTATTGCGGCTTCGGCTCCTGTATACATAATAATGTGAAAATTTCAGCTTTCTATTTATCGTTGCTTATGATATACAACCTAATGATGACAGACAGACAGTTAGACAGCGGAAACTTAGTAGTAGGCTTCCGTTTTTACCTCGTAGGCACATAATCCTAGAAATGTAATTTTTCACAGGAATTACGCTATAGTAATTGAATAAAATTAATAGAAATTGGGAGAATCGAAACACCTACATGCAACACTAAAAGAAAGCACTCTACCGACCAAAGAAAAATTTATGGCTCGTTTAAAATGTTTTCGTTCTTAATTTCAGTTAGATTAACTGCGCGGACGCATTTCGGCGTCTTTTACATCCTAATATACGCATGCCCATTAACGACTTTGTGATTTAAAACGTCCAGTTGATCAAGACCCTCCAAAGTACTGTCGTCGAGTTTGTCTCGCTAAGGAATGAGAGAGGTTTTGGTAAAATGGATGTGACATAAAACGTCCACTGTAGGTAGATAGGTCTGTCGTATTTCAAGCTACATCTTCACCGAGTTGGAAACTTGTTGAACCACGAAGGAGAGCTATAGATCTTCAGTTAGTGGTTCTAGGTCGGAACCGGTGTACATGTAAAGTGTGAGAGGTATGTTAATATGTTGGATTTATTTTAATTGCGTAGAAGGAAACAGGAGGAATGTTTTTGAACTGTGAACTTAAATTTCGATGTTTTGATGTGAATGTGTTTTTTGTTGTTGTTGTGATTTTGAGTGGTTGCTAAATTGAGAGTAGATTTTTGGCATTAATGTTATGTATTTATAAATTCCCTTGTTCAATGTAAGTTTGAAAATTCCAGCTCTTAAATTTAATTTTTAAATCTGAATGTAAACTTGGTAACTATATTATTATAGCAGTCATATTTCATTGCGGTTAATAAATATAAAAAGTTATTATCACTTGTAAATAAATCAAACAAATTTTCAAGCAAATGTGTCACTAACAGGTGTTTAAAGCATAAAATGTTAATCCGTAATGTTTGCCCCTAAAGGCGTGACGACATCTATTAGATGTAGGCAGTATGGATGATAGAGCGATTCGAAACAAATAAGAATGAATCGCTAATATGTACGTAAAACATTACTTTGAACTTCGAAATGTTGATGACCATAAATGTATTATTTTCGGTTTAAATTATTATATGAGCTGCAGAGAAATTAATTTTCGTTACCAGCTCATGATTCTTTAAATAACAGAATGTGAGATGTTTCTAGAACATTATTTTGATCAATATAAAAATAACAATTGACAAACGAAGAACTATTTTTAAATTTTAACAAATGTTTACATCGCATTCATTACAATTTGTTTTTAAAATACGATTGGATATTGTCTACTGTTATACGTATGCCTTTACTTCATATGCCCCATATTGAGACATCAAATTTATTACATTTTAATGCACGCAAATAAAATTCAAATGTAGTTTGAACAGATTTGATCGTAAGCCCTTTCTACTGCTCAATGGATTTAGTTGGGTGTGATGTAAGCCGCTATTGTATCACAATGAGGGGCAAAGCTCATTTGCATTTTGCATATAACATGTTACCAATATGACATGTGTTTTCTTGAAAATGATATTATTTTTAAACAAGAAACTGTGTAGTTTAAAATATTGTATGATATATTTGACGACTTTGACGACCTCGTTGGCGTAAAGGTTACCATGCCGGTCTGCTAATCAGAAGGTTCTGGGTTCGATTCCCGGCCCGGTCAACATCTTTGTGCTTAACTAAATTTGTTGGCTGTGGGTCTGGGTGTTAAATATGTATTTATATATAATATGTATGTATGTATATGAATATGTAGTATATCCGTTGTGTTAGCAACCATAATACTAGCTAGAAATGGTTCAGTATGGGGCTAACCAGTCGTGTGTGAAAGTGTCCTAATATTTATTTATTTATTTATTTATTTTGTATTACAATTAATTTTAGTAAAGTTTTAGTTACTTATTTCTCAGTTTTTTATTCTATTGAGTAGTTTGGTACTTTAAACGTTACATTTATGGCAGACCCATCATTTGTCAGTTTTATTTTTACAAGCTTTTTATTAACTTGCATTGTATGTATGTGATCGGGTGGAATCTTCCAAACCAAATAATAGCCACTTCCCGTTGTCTGATTGCATTATACACTTATGAATGTACATAATATGCTTTCGGTGACTCTGTTGTGAGCCGGAGACTTGGAGAAGATAAACCTTTCGAGTTTGAACTCATTTGTCTTGATGAGTTTGGTGGTATCCAGATTCCGATGATGGAGTCGGATGGTGGTCAATAAGACTATTAAACTAAACAAGATAAACCCATCGTTTTGGCCTACCGTGTTAATTTTTACATATAATAGCTCGTTTATGACGGCTGACAGAAGAGTGTGGAAGCAAAAAACGGGCTGTACCGACCCCACATAGTGGGAAAAGGCGAAGGCAAAAAAGAAGAATAGCTAGTTTTAAAAACATATTATAAAACTTATACTTTTATTTACCACGATCACGATGTTCGATCTTCACCATTTTTCTTCTTAGACAATGGTGATCTTTCTTAATACACTCGTAGACAGAGAATATGTGTTACTTAACATGTTTTCCGTTATAATTGGTCATTGACGATAAGTACTTTCAACTTTAAAAGCAAGCTCTAATTCGCATTTATGAAGTCTAGAAAACTTTGGCCTCGTGCCAATAGTTGCGAGTGGTTATTAATTTTGTGCGACGGACGCATAATGGAATGATAATTTTATAAAAAGTGTCTCAGTGTCTTAATCCACTGTGACAATGAAAATGATGTTTTTTGTTATTGTGTAAATGTAATAGTAATAGTTATCTTATATATAAAATTTCCGTGTCACAGTGTTTGTTACCGTACTCCTCCGAAACGGCTTGACCGATTTTTTCCAAATTTTATATGCGTATTCAGTAGGTCTGAGAATCGGCTACTGTATATTTAGTTTTATTTTTTATTTTATTTTTATTAAGGCAAAACTGCGTTTGCCCGGTCAGCTAGTAATTCTATATTATTATATTTCAAGAGTAAAATATACAGAGTAGGTGGGTATAATACAACTGCAGTCCAAAGATCTTCTTTATCTTCGTATGAGCTAAGTGTCCAAGATCTGGTGTCGAGAGTTTTCAAGCCACCCGAAGGCCTCTGATTTGGCTTAACGGCTGCTTGTACTAAGACTAATAGCCGGGACCTACAATTTAACGTGTCATCCGAACCATGGTAGCGCCCAAATAAAAATGCCACTTTATTAACGACAGTCTTGTGTATGGTCCCATCCAAAGACTGTCCGCATCGACCGTTGCCTGGATGGTCAGGTCAGATCACTATAGTTAGCCGAGCTACAGGCGCTACAGTTCAAAAATGTAAATCGTCTATTCAACCCGACATTTTGTATTTTCTGTCATTAAGATACGCCAGGAAATTACAATTCAACTTTACTGATAAACCAATATCCTGGAATGTCGTCACGACATTTATTATTGTAAGCAGGACCAACGTAACTGACCTTTTAAGGCTTTGACGCAGACGCCACGAATATTTAAGATTATGCTATCTTAACCCCTTGCCTTGAGTGAGGCTATGACATTATCGAAAAATTAACATATACCATGGCAGATATGCGTTTAGTCATAACTCTACTGTCAAAGACATAAGAACCACAATGGAAAAGCTGGAGTTAAAATAAAAAAATTATAAAACTTCGTTACGCCTGACTGACCAATCGTGGAACGCTAATACGAATTCCAAATTCAAATTCTTCGCGTTCCCGTGCCGCCATCTTTTTTCTTTATATTTTCCTGGCGCTGGCAATACTGGCGAGTTTTTTTTGTTGTAATTAATTGTTCTAATCGAATTTTTATGTTGTGGAACTATTTTAATATGTCTATTTTGTGGTCGCTCTTTTGAATTGGCCGCCTTCAGGATACATTAGGGAATTGTTTATGTTATGTGTATGTTTTATTTACTTAAAAACAGCGGTTTTAATAATAGATGTGCTAATGAATCTTCAACAGAGCTTAATTTAAAAAAAGAAATTAAAAGAAACATGTAGTAAAACTACTTATAGTCTGGCAAACGAAACATGAGACTCGAATTATTTGCAAACTTTTTATATGGCAATGCTATAATAATATCAACGTCAATATCCAAAACAAGATGGCGTGTTGTTATGATTTTGTTAAACACTAATTACTCAGCGAAAAACGAAACAATCATCAAAAGTGGAGAACGGGAGTTGTTGTTTCGCATGATCTCAAAGTATCATAAAAAACAACAAGATAAAGAATTGAAATTCGGCGTAATTTCAACGAAAACAAGATTGTTTACATGTGGTGTTTGATTTCTTAGGTTAGTATGACGCTACTAAGTTGATACTTTGTTTTAATTCGTATTTACTGTATATCTTTTTGCATAAAGTAATTATCTATTTCGATTCACATTCTTTTATCATTAGTCAAAACCTTCCAACCTTCCTAATAATGCATTTTGGTTATTTATCATACCATAAAAAAAATGGTTGCCTGTAAAGTCGGTTTTACGGGCGAAGATTTTACGTGACAACGTCTGCCGCGTGCTGCGCGCGCGGCAGACCGATCATAGTTGAGTGGGAGAGAGACGCAAGGCATTCGGCCTCTCTCTCGTTCGGTGACTCATCGTAACGTTACCGGGCGTTACACTTTTTCATAAGTGACTCCCAGCCGCAACCTAATTTAAGACGTTGTCACGTCAAAATGTTACATTGTAATTTTAACACATTTTTTTCTTTAACAGGTTTAACAGGTTTTTCTTAATCTGGGTTCTGCCATTGAGCTGATATGAAGTTTGGGTAAACGCAAAGTGTCAAGTGAAAATATTGCCTTATCTGTCTTGCGGTGTTGAATCAGAAAAAGTGATTAAAGAGACATTTGGAACCATAACTCCAGAGAAGTGGAAGAATAATATGACTTATAATGTAATATACATTGAAAATTAATATGAAAATAAGATCGGGACAGGATCACCGAAAATAATTTGGAGAGTTTCATTATAGTAGGAAACTAATAAATAAAATAAATAAATATAAATTAATCTGTGATTCTGGTGACACCGATGAATCTTTTCAAATTTAAGTCTTAGATTCACATTTTAATTATGACAGTGAATAAAACATAGAATACTGCTTTTTTTATTCAGATTGATTGTATAATTTCTAAAATATTAGGTACTTCCTAAAGTACTTAAAGCATTTTTATTCAGACGAAATAAAATAAATAAGTTCAAAGTATCAAATTAGTTTATTCCAGGTATTTCATATTAGTTTTGGGGTTGCTATACTCAGATTTTTTAAATTTGCCGCTCTTTTCCAGGGTCATGTTTCGTTTGCCAGACTATAGATACACAGCTTTCTTTGTTAACTAAAATCTTGTCAATGTTGTATTAAATCTACGACAGCTTAAATCCGCTTACTCGTTCTACGCCAACCCTCTCGAGATTTGATTTTTGCACAAATTCTCAAACTTTTTTATCCAATAATACATGGGCCTTTAAAAACTCCGTAGTAGTTATTAGGGTCCACAGTAAAAGACATTAAAATAGAGAACACATTTAAAATTGTAATGATTATTCAGAACAAGACGATATTATTTTTTAATTATGTAAATTTCAATGTACATAGTCAAATACACTAAATTCCAGACGTCTACAAGATATCTCAATTCCAATCTATGAACTCTAGACTAAAAGGTTTTAGAAAGCTTTATTCTGAATTATACACTTTCATCTTCATTAACTCTGGAAATATTTCGTAGATTTTTCTGATCACAACATTTAGACAAATGTCGTTTAGCAATTGACATTCTAACCTAAAAGTCGATTGTGTGATACCACTTTGTCTGTGAGTGCAAACAAACAATAAAACCACAATTTAACACGTAATTATGCGGTGCTAATTGCCTATCCGTGTGGGTGCCAAATGCATTTTATCTCATTACAACTGGATTAGTATTTAAATAGCTATTAAATTATGTAGCCTATTTATATTGTACTGGCTTGTACAATATAAATAGGCTACATGTTGTTGCTCGCGGCTCCGCCCGCGTGTAGGTCGCTTTTTGCTTAAACTGTGGAAACTACAATTGTCTAGACTTATAATAGATTTATAGTTATATGTATATAGTATGCATATATATTTACTAGCTGACCCGGCAAACGTTGTTTTGCCTTAATAATTATTTCTAAATATACAGTAGCCGATTCTCAGACCTACTGAATACGCATATAAAATTTGGAAAAAATCGGTCAAGCCGTTTCGGAGGAGTACGGTAACAAACACTGTGACACGGAAATTTTATATATAAGATAAAGCCATCACATTGCTAAAATATCTAACTAAAAATACATACTATCACATCTTTGTCTCTAAAATAGTATTTATATTGTATTTATGGTCCCGTACCCAAACGTACTGAGACTTGGCTGTCCGTTCGTCTGTCCGCAGGCTGTAATATAATATTTAGATAATATTTCTATAGATCTGTAGATAATATTTCTGTTGCCGCTATAAAACAAAATAAAATAAATATTCGAGAGTGAACAGGTTCCTTCTAGGTAAGCGCGCTCCACCGTAGACCTCAAATATCTCTTACCGTCAAGTGAATAGTGTTCAAGCGCTGACATATTAAGAGCAAAAAACAAAATATTTGTTTGAAACCTTTCATGCGCGAGCCCATCATAAGTTTGTTTGCAAATAGAAAGAGTTAAATAAAATTTAGCTCACTTTAGCCAACAAGTTGTGTCTGCTTGCATTTAGTTTTTAGTGGAATACATTTAGAAGATCGATTCTTTTGTCACACAACGTTTAAAGATTAATTTTATAACATCTTTTAGCGGTTAATTAATTGGCCTCATTTTTATTTGTCCGCTATATTTTATTAATTTCTAACCACTTCATGTAGCACTGGATGGTATTGTTTGTGTTTAAAAATAATGTCGATATTTTTTTTAGAAACGTTTAGCAACGGTCGATGCTGACAGCCTTTGGGTGGTCATGTCACAGATCAAATCAAATCAAATATATATTTATTGAAGTAAATTAATTTACAGTAACATTTTAAAAGGTAGTCCTGGCTGAGCTGGTATGCACTGTGTTACAGAAGCCTTTTACCTTATACAAACATATTTATTATACTTATTATAACCTAGCTATACAACATATAATAAACAAATACTTACGCAAAAATATACAATAAATACAAAATCCAAGCAAAAATTATGACAAATTAAATTGTAGATCTCAGCAATCAGATTAAGCCTTATCGGAGGCCTTTTAAAACTCTCGACACCAGAATCTTACCTCTTTCTTCTGACGAAAATGAAGGGTCAAACAAAATGTGTTCGTAAGTTTGAGCATCGCGGAGTCTCTCTGTACCTCGGTACACTCAGTGCAAATATTTGCACGAGATATAATTGGATACCCGGCGAAGATGCCGCTGCTGCGATTTTTTAATTTGCTAATGTTTTTTTTCCAATTATTTTTTCGGTTGAGATGAGATAATTGAATAACTGAGGGTTGGGAGATCGTTCCTACTTACTCATACATACTTATTTTAAATATTCTCATGAATCTGTTCCGCTGTCTTCTAGAAGTTTAGTGTTCCTAGTGTCGAAAGCATACCTTAAGTCCTGTAGTTCTTGAAACGTAGGCTCTCTTGAGTTTTGATAAGTTTAATAACTTTAGTGTTACATTAATACAAATTTCGCACTTGTAAAAGTAGCTAACCCATCCTAATTTTGTTACCCCACTGCAACAAAAGAAGAGTTAAGCATTGGTTTAAAACTATTTTTTTTATTTCGGCTTAAGCGTATCATTGTGAAAATTTGAGAGACGCCATTGGTACATAACACTATTTTTATAAACTATTGAACCTTTGGATTCATCTTAAACTGCATTTTTTTGCAACCTATGCCAAATAAATATATTTTAATTTTGACTTTGACTTTACAAATGTGTTTTTAATTTAATGGCTTTGCATAGACCTCCAGGCTCTAGATAAAGATCCCATACTCCAAGCTTCTGTCCAGAGTAAACAGCACAACTGTTTGTGTTTCATAGGGATTTGCATGCGGCCACTTAACGGGTTGGGGATACCAGCCCGGTTTAATGAATAAAGCCAATATTGCTCGTGTATCTAGTTTAAAATTAAATTGAGAGCTTGAAAGTATGGGTTGTGTGCGTCGCGCGGTTGTTGTAACCAATTTGAAGCGGATAGGATTTGTGATAATCTCTGTTGGTGCCGCAAAGATTGTGTTTGTGTTACGAATGAGTTTTTAGTCCAGTTTTAATTTTGAGATCAAAGAGCTATTTTATTTCCGGGCACGGCCATAGGTATCCATAGGTATTTACATAATATATAGGTACGAGATAATTTACATATTTGTATAAATTAATAAATAACTCTTTTTTTGTGGGCATTCTGTAGAGTTATTGTACGAATATTATGAAAACACGTTATGTGAATATATATAGGAGAAGTGACATCTTCAATCAGGTCATCTTATTATAACATCTGCCCCCGAAGTCAGGTAAAGAATTTGCTCAGTAATTTTTTTTTGCTCAGTATTTTTTATTAAATTGTATTTAAATAAAGATAAATATACATTTATTTGTAAAATAAGAAAGTGTACGTACAAAGAAGTCAGTGGCAACTGATGCTACTCACATTAATAATAGCCTACAATAGTCTACAACCTTTTACACGCTTTTTATTAGCTTCACAGGTATGTTTGTTTGTAAACGACTTCTTTGGGCGCGATTTTGACCCACTTTAAACGGCTAGATTTCGTTCAAACTTTGTAGATTTATTGAGGACCGATGACAATACACTAATTTGATAAAATTATTCAATTTTTTTGTATTTTTGTTTGTATGTTTATTTGTAACCGACTTCTTTGGGTGCGATTTTGATCCTCTTTAAACGGCCACATAAGCGTGTTTTGTAGTTTTTTTTAACTATTATAATATTATTTATTCTGACAGACAGGCTGTGACATACAGACGCAATAAATAATAAATAAAATTGTAGTGTACTGTCGCGTCGTTCAGCGCATTAATTATTTTATAAAAAGGCCATTGATAGATAGTTAGGCCATCAATGTTAGTGGTATCAGTTGCCATTGGCTTTTTTACCTGATTTCTGAGACTGTTGCGTTTGTTGACATTCTTCGATCGACGACCTCGTTGGCGTAAAGGTTACCATGCCGGTCTGCTATTCAGAAGGTTCCGGGTTCGATTCCCGGCCCGGTCAACATCTTTGTACTTAACTAAATAATAATATGTATGTATATGTATATGTAGTATATCAGTTGTGTTAGCAACCATAATACGAGCTAGAAATGGTTCAGTATGGGGCTAACCAGCCGTGTGTGAAAGTGTCCTAATTTTTTTTTTCTTTTTTTTTTTTATAATTTAGTCTAAGCCGTGGGATTTGCTGTAATATTGTTATGATTCATGTGATCCTTGTTCCAGTTACCTCTGCCTGTCGGGGTGTCTGTCGCGGGCCGAGTACGCCGCCGCCACTGAAGCTCGCGACAGAGTGCAGACCCTCGTCACACTGTGCGCTGATCTATGCCAGGAGCATAAAGAGGATACGGTGAGTTGGATATTTGAAAATCGAATATATACAATTTCCATGTCACAATGTTAGTTACCGTACTCCTCCGAAACGGCTTGACCGATTTTTACCAATTTTTATATGAGTATTCAGTAAGTCTGAGAATCGGCTACTATCTATTTTTCATACCCCTAAGTGGTAATGGTTGTTCACCCTTAAATATTTACTTAAGGCAAAACAACTTTATTTACAAACATCTGTAACTTGTCAATGCTAGCGGTGCCCCGTGGCGCTACACGCGTTAATTAATCCGGGATACTAAGTAGCGTTTGTGTAAATTCAGGGCCTAGTAAGTATCTCCATACCAAATCTTACCCAAATCGGTTTTGTCGCTTGAGCGTTAAAAGAAATCAAATATACATACTGATCCATTCACACCCTTACACATATACATTCGCTTTGTTTTATATTAGTAGGATAATTCGTCTACAATATCAGTAGTTCTCTAATGAGTATAATGCATTCATCTAGGTATAAAAAGGATTGCCTATTACTAACGTATTCGCAAATATATATGCCTTACGAGAACAGTTTACAAAGTACTAGTATTTTAACTGTATTAAAACTTTCGTAAGGCATATTTGAATAATGTTTGTATAACCGGCTATCACTTACGTTATAACATGTCAGGCTAATACCGACCAAATAAACGTATGTGATAGCCGGTTATACAAACATTATACAGTAGAACCTCTATAAGTCGAATATCTAGGGAGACACCAAAAAATTCGAGTTATAGAGATTTCAACTTATGGAGGATTTCGACTTTTATAATCGTATACGCCTAAAATGTTTTCTAAGCAACAATAGTGTACTCACATTGTCGGCAAGTTCTTAAAGTCGGTAACTTATTTTTGTTTGAACTATAGAGGTAATTAATTCCAAATGATCAAGTTGTAAAGGTTGTAAAATAAAAGGTTGCTATGTTCATATGCAAAATATGTACCAAAATGGCTTGGAGGGGCTCGGTGATTATTTCGACTAACAGAGGGTCAAGATTTCAAGTAATGGAGGTTTTGGTGTTTGAAGGGAAGGGAGTAAAACATTGTTTCTTGACTTGACTTATCGAGTTTCGACTTATCGAGGTTCTACTGTATTTGTATTTTTCTTTATCCAGGGCCCAGACCTAGCGGCGGCCACCCAAGCTCTCCGCACGGCCCTCGGTACAAGCCTCATGGGGGCCCGTGCGGAGTTCTGCATGCTTTTCGCAGCCGGTGCCGAGCTATCCCGCAGCAGGGACTTCGTGCGGGCCGCGCGCACCGCGCGACTTCTACGACAGCTGGCCGAGTTGGACCATCAGCTTGTACAGGTCAGTTTACATTCAAGGCAAATACAAATCCTTTATTCATAACACCAAAGTTACAAGTCAAATAATATGATATCATTACAAAAGTATATGATATATATCAATGTCAATTTTCAATTATATTCTAGCAATGTAATATCATTACAATAGTATATGATATTAATCAAAATGACAATTTTCACCACTAATTCTTGTAATATAATATCAATACAATAGTATATGATATGAATCAAATGTAAATTTTCAAATTTAGATAATCATTTATATTGCAAAAAGTTTTATCTAATAGTCAAACCCTGAGTCTAGTCTTAAAGCTGGCGGTAGAAGGTGCATCCCGGACAGTCGCAGGTATTCAGTTGTAGATCGCGGGCCCCAACACGTAAACGGACCTCTCCAAGGCGCTATAGGAACAAAATGGCATACAGTGTAAACTCTATGTAACGACACTGAAGGGACTGTGCATTTTATGGCGTTACAGAGAGTGGTCGTTAAATGGAGCGTCTGTATCATTGTATGGAATACAAGCTAAACCAACTAAAGCCAATTGATTTCGACGCTTTTGAGAGTTTGTCGTTAAATCGAGTGATGTTATATGGAGTTTACACTGTATTTTAAAAAATCATATAATGTCCTGTGTAAATGATAGGGCTACGAATTTGACAGTTTTATAACCTTTCATTTAGTGTTAAGAATCGTTAGAGCTCCAAAACACGAATACGTCAAATTCGCTCGAAAGCTATATATTTTGAAAAATAGCAATCTCTTTGCAGCTTAAGAGTTACATGTTTATTATGATACTAGCTGCGCACCGAGGTGCTATCCGCGTTATTCCGGGGGGAAAATACCATATGTGTTAATCCAGGGTCTAAATTTTATCCACAAAAAAACATCGAAATTAGTTCAGCCGTTACAGCGTGAAGAAGTAACAAACACACACAAAAAAACTTTCACATTTATAATTTTAGTAGGCTGAAAACCTATGTATGATAAAACTATGGATATATCCCCACACCGCATGCCCGCCGCGTCCTCTCAGCCGCCGTGGTATTTGCCCAACGTCCTTAATTAGCCGGAGCATCGTTACTGGTGTTTGCTTCGAGCAAACATTGAAGATGCACGCTGAATGCACGGTAGCTGGGGAGTTGAGGGTCTTTGTGCTTCTGTCTTTACTCTGACGGTAGGAGGGGTTTTAAAAATGCTCAACTGGGTCCCAAATGTTGATTTGGTTGAGTCTTTTTGTTAAATGTCTCGTATCGTTTGTGATCGTTTTTTTTATTATGAATAGGCTTACGCTTGACCGCAGCTAGCCTGATGTTAAGTTTGGCTGTGATATATAGTGTTAATTTTGTAAACTTCGTAAACTGTTATCGTAAGAAATATTACATATTTGCACGAACAAACGGTCACACTTACTTAAAAAACGTTGGATAAGTATACGTCCAACGGGTTTCGCATTACGAGCGTCATCATCGGGGACGAGCATCACAGGACTGTCACCGACGAGATTCGCGTAAATGTGACCATTTCTTCGTACAAATATACTTTGAAAACTGTTCACGTAAGGTATCTTACCTTACGTGAACAGTTACGATTTTTTTTTTCTTTCTTATTTCTCTTCCTATCTGCAATCGGCGACGCCATGAGCAGAACTGTTGTAGAGTGGTCGGGTTAAAGGAACAGTTACGTGAAAAGTATTTCCGCGTAAAAAAACTATCACACTTACAATTATAGTGCGTACCAGTTTTGTACGCAAAAATAATATAAGTGTCGGTCATTTTGTTGTTACTGTGTTTCGATGTTGTTGTCTCCAGAGGTAAACAACACTTATTTAGTTTTTCTTTATAAGATCGATAATAAGTTCAAAACAATATACATGTAATAAATATTAATAGTCACATATTCTTTATTATTTTGAAAAAACAATGTGGAATTTGAATAAATAACACATTTCATCATCAATAAAAATATTGTATCAAAATGGTCAGTAATATTACTAGAAATGTTACCCCCTGTCTGGAACAAAAGTGATTTAAAAATATTCACGTCTAGCCGCCCCTTGGCATCGAAAAGTGCGATAATTGCAACCGATTGCCAGCTCAATGCCCATTCGAGTGATTAAATAAGTCTTGCGCACGCGTCCTCATAATTTCCACTGTGTACACACGTGCGTAGTAACTGTTGGTTTATTCTGTGGCATTTATATTTTGGGGGCTGAACTGTTTGTGTTGGTATTACAAATGTAGCTGACAGCAAGAGTTTTGTAGCAATGTGATGGAGTATATCTGGACCGAAAATGTTTGAAGCAGTTCTATGATATAGGTACAATATATACTTATATTTTTGTGTAGCGTATGAAATGTAATTGTCAAGCTATATAGAGTCTAGTCTAGTCACCTCCGAAAAAAGTATGAATAAAAGCTATGTATCCGTAGAAGCAAGAATATCGTAACGTCTTGTCAATGACGACCTCGTTGGCGTAAAGGTTACCATGCCGGACTGCCAATCAGAAGGTTCCGGGTTCGATTCCCGGCATGGCAAACATCTTAGTGCTGAACTAAATTTGTTGGCTTTTCTGGGTGTTATATATGTATCTATATAAAATATATATGTAGGTATGTATATGTAGTATATCAGTTGTGTTAGCAACCATAATACGAACTAGAGATGGTTCAGTATGAGGTTAACCAGCTGGTGTAAAAAAAAAACAAAAAAAAATGCTTATTGTGCCTCGTGGTGCTACGCGCATTTATCCGAGATAAAAAGTAGCCTTTGTGTAAAGCAGGGCCTAAGCTAGTAAGTATCTCCATACCAAATTTCACCCAAGTCGGTTTTGTCGCTTGAGCGTAAAAAGAAATCAAATATATAATAATATACTGATCCATTCACACCCTTACACATAAACATTCGCATTTTTTATATTAGTAGCGTAATAATTCGTCTATAATCTGAGTAGTGCTTTAGGGAGTATATAATAAATTCATCTAGGTATAATAATTGGCTAAGTGCAATTTGGGCTTGCGCATGAAGGGTTCCGTACCATTGTTGTATGCGACCCCCCCTTAAATATTTTGTTATATTTCGATTTTATAATTTAATTTGATAGACAATATACTTTTATGTATTTTCTGAAAAATTTAAGTGTCTAGCACCTACCGATATTGATATATAGCAAAAAATAGGAAAGAAACACGTTTATTGTATGGGGATCCCCCTTAATTTTTTTTTTATTATTTGTAATATTTGTTGTTATAGCGGCACGGAAAATACATATCTTGTGAAAGTTTCAGCTTTCTAGCTATTACATTTTCTGAGATACGGCCTGGAGACAGACAGCGGAGTCTTAGTAATAGAGTCCCGTTTTTACCTTTTAGGGACGGAACCCTAAAAAGGATTGCCTATTACTAACGTATACCATCAACATCATACTCTAAATGCTCGACAAACTACACAGCTCTACCACAGGTCGTCCGTATAGAAATCCTTACTTTCCTTTCAAAAGTTAACGATAGATAAATGTAACCACACTGATTTGCGAGTAAATTGAATCGCGAGCGGGAAGGCGAGAGGTCAATCAATTTGGAATCGCTACTCGTTGGAGCCAATTTATAGAGGGTATAGTGATGTCTACGTTAATTATCGAATCATCGATACTTCACGTTTTCTAGAACACGATTAGTAAACAGATGTTTTGTCCAAATTAAGTATTGATAGATGAACTTATTTATAGAAAACATTAAGAATTATTTGGCGTTCACCCTAGATTTTAGTTTAAAAAGTATGTTTTATTTTAGATGACTTCTCATCAAAGATTATAAATCGTAACCTTTTATCGACCAGTAACGACAAATAGTAATCCAAATACTACAAAAAGCTCAAACGGTGTATGAGTGAATAAAACTCGTTAGACAGTTTTAATTTAATTTTCTAACCTAATAGAACACAAGCAACGTAGAAAAGCACTACAAATAAGTAAAAACATAATGGCCAGGACGTTTTCAAACCCTCGAGCCTGTCAGAATCATCGACTCGTCCCATCACTCGAGCACTGTTTGCGAGGCACAGTGCAAACATATTACCGGCGGTAGCTAGTATTTGCGATTCCAGCCACTGGCGGCCAGTAACTGTGTTTGGACAATGCGAGTAACTGTTATTAACTACGTGGCCTTTCTGATAGATGTGTTGAGAAGTTGTTTTTTTTTTTTATAATTTTTACGACACTATTTACATACAAGCCACGCCTGGTATAACCTGCGGAATATATGTACATATGTTAAACCAAGGTATATTTAACTATTAGGTATATTTATTTATAATAACCTAGGCACCTCTAACCAAATTGATCTCAAAGTTTCTGCATGAAGTAGGTAATAACAAACACACTGATAAAGATTCACATAAAAAATTCATGATAACATAAGCGGTGAATGAAATGAACAAGTGTGACAAAAGAACATACATACACTTGTATGTTCCTGTTCATAGGCTAAGTGTTAGGTGACACTGTATAAATTTTTCATAATACTCGTAGTCTAGAAACGAGGTAATACAATAAGAAAATTGTTATTTTTAAATTATTGTTTTATTAAAGACTAGCGACCCGCCCCGGCTTCGCACGGGTGCACAGCCGATACTAAATATATCTCTATTAGAACTAACTAAATTAACATTTTATGGTTCTACCTTTTGTAGTTTAGGCAGCGTACGCAAAATAAGTAACTTCTTTGGTTGATTTTTTTCAGTTTGTGTCCGAATCTTACTTAATCTTACGGAACCTTGAAAAAAATATTTTTCAAAATAAAATATAGTCTATGTTACTCGTGGGTAATGTAGCTTTCGAATGGTGAAAGAATTTTTAAAATCGGTCCAGTAGTTTTTGAGCCTATTTATTACAACCAAACAAACAAAGTTTTCCTCTTTATAATATTAGTGTAGATAAAATAGCAATTTACAACGAGTAAGTATAGTTAGGCACAAAAATATCTACGTTATAATAACTGCAAAACTAATATTTATTGCCGGCCAATTCTAACGGTTAACGGTCATTATAAAGCCACGTGCCATTCCCGCCTCTACTCGAAGCTAAAACAAATATTGAATAAAAAAATCACAAGCCCACATTTGCTCACCGTATCATGTTTATACCCATGTGTATCGTCGTAGCCGCAGAATATTACAGAAGGCCAACTCTAAGCTTAGGTACCGTTGTGGCTTACTGTCCTTTGATTATTTGATATCAATAAAACTGGGTGTGGTTTCTTTCTGTAAACTGATAGATATGGCTTCTCGGAACACAAAATTCATACCATGTTTTTGACCAAACTAAAAATGTTCAGTTCCTTAGCGGGTATGTTTTCGGGTATGCTAGTTAAAGGCACTGGGTTTTGAAAAGAATTCATGCATATGGCGAATTTTGATCGAGCACAATCTCATTTTATTATTATGTCATCATCATCATTGTCAGCCTGTAGTCGCCCACTGCTGAGCATATGCCTCTCTTGTTGTACGCCAGTCATACTGGTTTAGCGCTGCTCTCATCCATATCTTGCATGTGATGTTACGGATGTCGTCGACTCAGCGTGTTAATGGTCGACCGACTTCTTTTGCCTGTCATAGGCCTTCAGCCCGTCAATGTTTTCGCCCACTTACCATCGCTCTGCCTCGCAATATGACCTGGCCAGCACCGTTATATTACATAGATAACAATATGCTAGATGGACACGCGTATTCACAAAGCAAAATAGGTACACCAAGGAGCTCTCATGCAAGTGTAAATATTACAAGTATAATTATTTGAACAACTTGAAAATCTTTTTCTATCCCATCCGAAAATAGTCTTTGTTTACGAGTAAGCTCGTTTTGTGTACCAATTAAAATTGTTACAGTCTTTTATTTACTAATCTGTGCATCTAGTTTGGATCCCCGGCGTATCTGATGCGTATTCCCCGATGGATAGAAACTTTGACGTCTGCATACTCCAGTTCTACTTTACTCTAGGGATGGTAGGGCTGAACAGGGCCGTACTACAGTGTAGGTAAAGACAGTTACTAAAGTTTATCTAATAAATATGTATAAGTTAGATAATATGTTATCGTAGAGTTACACAATGTTAAACAATGTTTTTATTCTTGACATCTTTGAGATGTAACTCATTAAAAAATATTTACCTAATGAGGAAGAAGAAACAATTTTATCTTATAAGCGTATGCTTTAGCTTTACTTCTCTACGACAAAATATTGTTTATCTGAATAAAATTGCAACTGGGCTTTGAACAATTTAAAATTTTCACATTCAAGAACATGGGCAATCTCCCGGTCAGTTATTATAGTGCACTATATTCTGCCTACCGGCGTGAATAACACTTAAGACTTAAAACTACTTTTTTTATAACTTATAGGTTTGCGTTTGACCACACCCTGCCTGGTGTTAAACAATACTTTACGATGTTACACGCTTACCTAGAAAATACCTATTAACTCTAGATTTGAAGACCCCCTGGTGGTACCTCTCAGGAAACAGAGACTCAGGAAGAGAATTCCAAAGTTTTGCAGTCCTCACAAGAAAGGTAGAAGCGAATCGGCCTGTGCGATACTTAGGGATTTCGACTTACAAGACGTGACAACACATTGAACGAAAATTGGACCAGTCGGTTTATAAAACTGCGAATTCAATGATGAAACACAGTACTGTGTGATCATTCTCGCATTTCAAATAATGATGGGGCTCACGTTTGATGGTGCTCCGTAATAGATAATAAATACGATTACTAGTATATTAGCCGCAGTCGCAGATGCGTTGAGGGGACTGTTCGGGAGTAGAGGATCGTGCCAGCTGATTGTTTTGTACGCGTGCCCTGATCACTTGTTTGATTCGTATCAAACTTCGTAAACACTGCACTTTACAGTTTTTGCCTGGAAATATGATAAAACGTGTTTATTGATTATATTTACCTTCTAATAATAAGATTAGAAGAGATTTCAGAGGTTCAAGAGATAATATTGTTACTATAGCGTATTTATTTCTGAAGTGATTAACAGTAACGACCGTTTTGTTTGGCTTTTATTAAACATATCATTTGATGTAAGAATAAGCTTGCAACCTAACGGTCATCGCCCCATGATGGCAAAAACAACGGAGTTATAAGTTTTACATGTCGAAGTGTGTGTAAGTGTCTATCTGTCTGTGACAACGTAGCTCTGTAAATTGGCGAAATACATATTTTTCACATCTCTTCCGATATGGGTATCAAATGGCTTGACTAGTAGAATACACACGTTATTTTAAATTTTCAAATTCAAGATGGATGCCATTACAAATATGTCGAAGGTTTTTTAAATTTTTATTTCATACTTGTGAATGAGTCGCCCGCTCTTCAGAGACTCGGACTTTCGCCACAATGAATTAGTTCTAGTTAACTTATAAATTAAAAAAAATTCAATCAAAGTCGATTTCAAGTATAACAATCACCCTAAGCTTAAACCTGTTAGACCTATACGTAAATACTTATCGTGCTTGTCTCTTGACGTATACTCCAGATCTCCTGTCAGTCTGTAAGTCAGTGGTTCCGTTAATAAATCACATTTGACCCCTACATCGCGTGTCCGCAACATCTAACTCACTTGACTCGAGATTTGGCTGAGACGGGGCCCTACCCTAACACAGGCATCGTGAAAAAGACACTGATTCTATATTGGTTCCATTTGCCTGGTGGTAGAGCATTTTCTAGTGATCGCCTGGCTAGCAATCAGCCTCTAGTTTAAAAATATTTCACACACGATTAAACTAAATTTAAAGAAGCCCCGTCTCTTTTCATCTTAGGTGGCCAAAAAGAGACGGCACGTTCTGAACCACACACAAAACAACTAAAATCACGTCAAATATGAAAAATGTAAGCGATTTTAGAGCGCACCCAATTGTATCAGCTCTAAATCTGACGTGTTTGACGTGATTTTAGATGTTTTGTCTATGGTTTAGATCGTACCATCTCTTTTTGGTCATTTATGACGAAAAGAGACAGAGCTACTTTAAATTTAGTTTAGTCGTGTGTGCCGCTGAATTGCCACCAGTGTGTTCCGGTAACGTCATTGAGAGCCAGTAATTCCAAAATAGACGTGCTTCACCTTAGGTCAGAGTGTGGCTAACTCGTGTGGTTATGCGCCCTGCCGGTCAAACGCCTAGATGTAAGGAGTAAAAAAAATTACGCGTATATTATATACTAACTAGCTGACCCGGCAAACGTTGTTTTGCCTTATTAATTATTTTATTCTAGTATCTAGACAAATTCTAGTATAATTAAAATGTTACTTACTTATTATAAGTGTGTATGGTATATGCGTGAAATGGGTATGGAGCGCCATGAACAAACGTTAAGGGAATATAAAAGTAACAAACGCCAAAAAATAATATGTTCAATCATATCCATTTAATAGTGTTTATTTTAACAAACATTAATTTGTTCTTCTTAGATGGCACCGACGCCAAGAATACAGGATAAATAAAAATTGAAAATAGCATGTTTATAAGTTAATCAAATAAAGTCTTCGATGGTACTTATGTGTAGGCATAAAATTTTTCACTTTTTAGATACAGTTAGAATTTATAAATGTAGGTATGATTTTGAAGTCTGTTATTTGGATAATACAATTTAATTGTAAAATTTTTAAGGTACGTAGGTAATGATATTTTTCTAAAGTTTTAGGTATTCAAAAATTTTTAGCGATTCCGTTCGAGCCGTTACCAAACAAATTAAATAATATTTGTAGTGTCATAAGCTATGACCCAAAACGTCATAGGACCAATCGCGAGCGAAGCGAGCCGATCGCGAGTATAGCGAGCTATGCGCGAGCGAAGCGAGCGCGAAATTTTTTAGCATATTTGTTTGAGCCGTTTGAGCATAAAGAAGTCCAAAACAGAACAAATTCCATAATATTTGTAGTGTCGTAAGCTATGACCCAAAACGTCCTAGGACCAATCGCGAGCGAAGCGAGCCAGATGCAAGCGCAGCGAGCTATGCGCGAGCGAAGCGAGCGCGAAAATTTTTAGCATATTTGTTCGAGCCGCTTGAGTATAATGAAGTCCAAAGCAGAACAAATTACATAATATTTGTAGTGTCTTAAGCTATGACCCAAAAGTCATAGGAACAATCGCGAGCGAAGCGAGCTATGCGCGAGCGTAGCGAGCGCGAAAATTTTTAGCATATTTGTTCGAGCCGCTTGAGTATAATGAAGTTCAAAGCAGAACAAATTACATAATATTTGTAATGTCGTAAGCTATGACCCAAAAGTCATAGGACCAATCGCGAGCGAAGCGAGCTATGCGCGAGCGAAGCGAGCGCGAAATTTTTGTAGCATATTTGTTCGAGCCGCTTGAGTATAATGAAGTCCAAAGCAGAACAAATTACATAATATTTGTAGTGTCGTAAGCTATGACCCAAAAGTCATAGGACCAATCGCGAGCGAAGCGAGCTATGCGCGAGCGAAGCGAGCGCGAAAATTTTTAGCATATTTGTTCGAGCCGCTTGAGTATAATGAAGTCCAAAGCAGAACAAATTACATAATATTTGTAGTGTCGTAAGCTATGACCCAAAAGTCATAGGACCAATCGCGAGCGAAGCGAGCTATGCGCGAGCGAAGCGAGCGCGAAATTTTTGTAGCATATTTGTTCGAGCCGCTTGAGTATAATGAAGTCCAAAGCAGAACAAATTACATAATATTTGTAGTGTCGTAAGCTATGACCCAAAAGTCATAGGACCAATCGCGAGCGAAGCGAGCGCGAAAATTTTTAGCATATTTGTTCGAGCCGTTTGAGCATAAAGAAGTCCAAAACAGAAAAAATTACATAATATTTGTAGTGTCGTAAGCTATGACCCAAAACGTCCTAGGACCAATCGCGAGAGAAGCGAGCGCGAAAATTTTTAGCATATTTGTTCGAGCCGTTTGATCATAAAGAAGTCCAAAGCAGAACAAATTACATAATATTTGTAGTGTCATCATCATATTTGTTGAAAATTTTTTGATCATACGTTCGGGGTCTAGTTTATTAGTACATCAAATTTTAAAACTTATTCTACGTAAGAATTAAGTGATCAGGTTCATATAAGTTAAGGTGTCGAGAGTTTTTAAGCCCCTTCCTTAGTTTAACGACTGTTTGTACTAAGAGGACCTACAATTTAACGTATAATCCGATCCACAGTAGCGCACAGATGAAAATACATTTTTTTACAACAGTCATGTGCAGGAGAGGTTATGCAATAAAGCGACTTACACGCGGGTGGAGCCGCGGGCAACAGCTGGTAGTTCATAAGAGTGTTACATTGAGATAGCAAAATGATAATTGTAAACAATACTACTTCATACGAAACATAAACAATAACGAAGGTCGAAATTTGTGTAAACAGTGAGAGAAGACTTTGAAGAAGAATTTTGTGAGTGAAACAGGAGAACGACTTCAGTCTATGGCATAGTGTGGCATTTCACTCACCAGTAAAGTAAAGGCGCGGTAAATTTTAAGTATTTAAGATTGGTAATACTAAGCATATGTATATCAGGTTTAATTTTGTTTGGGTTGTATGTATTTTTAATGCCACTTTTTATAAAATTCAAATAAAAAAAATTCGTCGAAAAAATAAAAAATATATTTAAGGGTGAACAACCCTTATCACTTAGGGGTAAAAACGTTACACAGTAGCCGATTCTCATACCTACTGAATACGTATATGAAATTTGGTAAAGATCAGTCAATCCGTTTCGGAGGAGTACGGCAACAAACACTGTGACACAGAAATTTACTAAAATGGCCATAAAAAAATAGGGGTTGATGATAAAAAAGTAAAAATTTTGGATTGTATGTATTTTTGAATATAGTATCATAAAAAAATTAAAATAAAAAAATTTGTCAAAAAAATGAAAAAAAAAATTGAGGGGTGGACCACCCTTATTATTTAGGGGTGTGTAAAATAGATGTTAGCCGATTCTCAGACCTACCCAATATGCTTACCAAATTTCAGAGGAATCGGTCAAGCCGTTTCGGAGGAGTATCGAGACTAACATTGTGACACGAGAATTTTATATATAAGATGTTATGTTATTATTCCTCATTTCAGCGTTGACATTTGATAGACAGTTGAAAATCAAATCTTTGTTTTAAATCTCTTGTGTCACGATGCGTGACTTTCGGTTTTTGCTTATTTTACCCAGTTTTGCACCAGCACAACATTGACTTAGTTTTCCCAATTCTAATATCACACTTATTTGTCATTTACTAAAATAATGTTATTTTTACGCCTTTAGTACACCTACGCATTCGCGATATATATATGCGGCAGCGAGTCTTTGCGAAATAATTGCGGTAGTGAAACATCTGCGGTACGTTAGTACACTGCAGTTCTTTCGCAAGGAAATGTCATTTCATATTTCCGGCTTCCATTTTGCGAAATTCTGTCCTCTCTGACAGAACGCGTGGTGTCGCTATGTGATGCCAAACTCCACTAGCGAAACAGCTGTGTCTGTGTAACGACCATTTCGCAGTTACTTGCAACTATTTCATTAGCTATAATAAAAAATATCTAGCTATTTGACGACCTCGTTGGCGTAAAGGTTACCATGCCGGTCTGCCAATCAGAAGGTTCCGGGTTCGATACCCGGCCCAGTCAACATCTTTGTGCTTAACTAAATTTGTTGGCTGTGGGTCTGGGTGTCAAATATGTATTTATATATAATATGTATGTATGTATATGTAGTATATCAGTTGTGTTAGCAACCATAATACGAGCTAGAAATGGTTCAGTATGGGGCTAACCAGCCGTGTGTGAATGTGTAAAAAAAAAAAAATATAGTTCGTTGTTTCGCTGCCGCATGCGAATGCGTAGGTGTACTAAAGGCGATATTGTTTAAGATAAGGTATATAGGCACAGTACCGGTGTCATTGGTCTTCTTACTTCTTATCATCACGCTATATGTGACTGAGCTCTGGTGTCAAGAGTTTATCAAAACATAGTTTATCGTGAAAATATGTTATTTCTAAGGCGGCATGGAAGCAAAATAGCATATTTTTAAGCTGAAATATAATGAATCCAGCGTATGTAAGTGATAGGGCTATAATTTTATTAGCTTTATTATCTTCGAAACAGTGTTACGAATCGTTAGGCTTTTAGAACACGATTTCGTAAATTTTGCTCGATAATTTGATTTATTGGAAAATAATTGTTTTAAAATTTTAAAATCTGTGCTCCTTAAAGTTATACAGGAATTAAAAGAAATTGTACTTTTTGTGGGTAATGATATTATCTACAATAGCATTAATTAAGCAAATAATCTAAATACTTTTACTGTTGATTTTATATGCATTTAGTTTTCGAATAACCATCTGCCGCGCTTCGGGCCTTTACATCCACTAACTAATACGAACTGAGTACAACATTGTTAAAATCAAAGTCAATGTTAATTGATACATTTTAAATTTAAATATCATTTCAGTATCACAACATACGAGTACAATAAATTAAATAGTAACGGTTTTTAAAAGTAATCTTCTTATAAATAAAATTTCCATGTCACAATTTTAGTTACCGTACTCCTCCGAAACGGCTTGACCGATTTTCAGCAAATTTTATATGCGTATTCAGTAGGTCTGAGAATTGGCTACTATCTATTTTTCATACTCCTAAGTGAGGCTAAACAACGTTTGCCGCCGGGTCAGCTAGTGGATATATAAAATTTTAAATAATAATTCGATACGGTTCACTCTAACAAAGAAAGGTTTCTATAAAAGTGTAGATGTATCACAGTAGCCCCCGTCCTGGTCAGTAACGCAATCACATCCTCATGCCGTGCGCCCACATACTAACGCGCCGCACGGATTCACCCGGGATTTGTTTCATCCCCTATTAACTACCCCGAGTAGTCGGGGGTTTTGTAGCTTTTACGCTAGTCTTATTGATGGTAGACGTTTGAGCAATGAACGTGAGTCACGTAAGCCAAAAGGAAGAGCGTAAATGTTAGCGGTCGCGGTCAAAAATTATTTCACCAACATTAGGTACGTTTTTTTTTACGCTTAATAGGCTTGCGCTTGACCACAACTCTCCTGATGTTAAGTGATATTGCAGTCTAAGATGAAACGCGCTTGCCTAGAAGAAACCGGTTCACTCTCACCTTGAAGACAGTAAGCTCGCTTATGCTACTCGTACAACTTACTAATAAATTCCAAATGAAGTCCGCAGGTAACTGTATTACTTACAGGCAATGAATTTGTAGAGATATTACTACCTGCGCCCTGCGAAACTACCCGCGTTAAAGCCGGGATAAAAAGTAGCCTATGTGTTAGTACAAGATCTAAACTATACCCATACCAACTTTGTCGCAATCGATTGAGCGTGAAGAAGGAAAAAATATATAACATTAACATACACACAGACACACACCATTTTTCGCAAATATAAGTAGGATTTGTTACTTTTCGTAGGTATTTAACTGATATATTTGACGGGCCCTCAAAATTCTTTAAAGGCTTGTTCAAATAACGTGTAAGTCTTTTAGCTCTAAGAGCCTAAAAAATTGTTCAACATTTTATAATCTGGCTAAAGTCAGCCTTAAACTCGCTTTCGTATTGCATTGAACATTTCGAAAATGTTTTTATTCTCTTTTTTTTATATAAAATACAGCTACCCATTTGTCCATGTCACTCTGGTAGAGCATGTCTAGTTGAAAATTACTACCTCTTTAAGTGGTTACCTTCAAACAAAATCTTTGTCATCAGGATGCATTCGGTGAAGGCGGTTGGCCATTGGAGTTCCGAGCAGCGGTGGCCAGGCTTCTATCGCAGCATGCACCGAATGATAAGGAGGCACCCAGCTCTGATGCACTGCGTAAGCATACATCATTCTATAAGTTACATATTAGCTCGGAACATTAAAATCTTTATTTGCACACCACCGATTCAATTGCACTCGGGTTAACCCGGAATAAAATAAGTGCTAATACAGATACAAACATTAAGGAGTACTCGTATGTCGATAAAAAAATCAAAGAAAAGAAAGCTATTTATTTATTTCACACTACCATCTTCATATGTTTTTGGATTTATAGCCCAGTGAAATTAGGTAAAAATGGGGTCAACCTCAGAATGAAAGATAATAAGCTGGAAATTGGTAAAAACCTTTGTTTTGTTACCCTAAATATTGTCTCAAAAGTCAAAAACGGCTGATCGTATAAAAAAAAAGTTTAGACAAAAGTTGTAGAGAATTTCATACTCTACAACTTTCATAATAGGACAACAACTTTTTGGAATATATTGCTAAACCCGTTATTGGAAGAACTTGAAAGCAGAAATGTCTACTGTCAAGCGTTTGCAGATGACATTGTCATCGTCTTTTCAGGTCACAGTCCTACAGCTATTCAAGAACAAGCTGGTATTACACTTGACTATGTGCACAGTTGGGGCATCGCCAATAAACTAAAGTTTGCAGCACATAAGACTAATGCAATGACTGTAACAAAGAAACTCAAATATGATGCTCCAAGGGTGTACATGGGGGGTGTGGAAATAGCAATGGTGGAGGAAATAAAAATACTGGGTCTGATCATTGATAAAAAACTTACTTTTAACAAGCACATTGATCACATATGCCAAAAAGTAAATAGAATATATGGACAACTATCTAGGGCGGCCAAAATATCATGGGGCCTGACAACAGAAGTAATTAAAACTATATATGTATCAGTTATTGAACCTATAGTTCTATATGCGGCCAGTGTTTGGGCAGCAGCAACTGAAAAACAATACGTGATAAAACGTCTGAATTCAGTGCAGAGGGGATTTGCACAAAAGATATGCAAATCCTACCGAACAGCTTCATTAAACTCAACTTTACTCCTTGCAAGCATTCTTCCTATAGACTTAAGATTGCGTGAAGCAACGGAATTATACGAGGCCAAAAGAGGAAAGCCGCAAGATGTGTTGGGAGGCCAAAAGGTAGAAGGTAAGATCTGTTTCACAAAAGCCCCACATCCAGCTGAAACGATAGAAATAGATTTTCAGTGTCTTGAAGAAACTGAATTGGAAGCAGTAATAAAACAAAACTCCAAACTGCAACTATTCACCGATGGCAGTAAAATGGATGGAAAAGTAGGAGCAGCGTTCACATGCTGGAAAAATGGTGAAGAATGCATGTACAAAAAGTTCAAACTTGAGCCATTCTGCACGGTATTTCAAGCCGAAATGTACGCACTGTATCAGGCCACGGAGTATATCTTAACGATGCAGGAAGAACCTAGCTTTGCTGTTAACATATTTAGTGATTCTCGATCAACTCTACAAGTACTCAAAAACAAAAATTCATCTGACACCCTGAAACATAAAATAAAAATTAACGCGGAGAATATTAAGAAACAAGGCCATGAGCTAAACATTTTCTGGATTAGAGCACATATAGGAACTATTGGAAACGAAAGGGCTGATGAACTTGCCAAAGAAGCAAGCCAGATGGAGGTAGAATCTGACTTTAAGAGTTGCCCAATATCTCACATTAAAACAACCCTTAGAGAAAGGGCGAAAAAACTCTGGAATATACGTTATATAGAAGGAAAAACTGCAGGAACAACTAAAATGTTCTTCCCAGATGCAATAAAAGCATTCCAGCTCCTCAAGAAAATCAAACTTTCTCCAACATTAGTGCAGATGATGACAGGTCACGGAGGATTTGCTCAATATCTGCACAGATTTAAAATTAAAGATGACCCAGGATGTGCATGCGACCCGGAAGTGCCTGAAACAGTAGAACATATAATATTGGAATGCCCAAGATTTTGCGTGTATAGATACAACTTATGTCAAACTATAGATATAGAGTTAGTGAAAGATAATATTAAATATATGTTAGAAGATAAGTATGCAAGAGTAGATTTTATCAAATACTGCGAACATATTATAAGGATAGTAAATAAGAGAAATAACAATTGATAAGCATGAAAAAATTATGTTTAAAATATATTGGGTATATTTAAAAACATAATTAGTCAAATAGATAAATAAAGAATGTTTGTAATGGGATATACAAATAGCAGCATGGTGCTCCTTTTTTTATATCCCAAATATGTAAGTATACATGTACGTAGGATAAGTGGAAAAAATAATAGTAATAGTAAATTAGCAATAAAAAAAAAAAAAAAAAAAAAAAAACTTGATTGAAAATATAAAAAGAAGAAATATAAAGAGAAAAAAAAAAAAACAAAAAAACAAAAAGCTAACAGAAGATACATGTAATATATAAAAAAAAAAAAAAAAAAAAATAAGAAAAAAAAAAATGTAAGATATGTTCTATTTTGTATTAACTTGTGTTTTGTTGCAGCTGGGTTCACAATGCCCATAGCGTGGTGGGTGTTGTCATCTTATTCATAGCAATGATGTGTAAAATCGTGAGAGAATACACTGTGTTTAGCTGAACAAAGTCTCCGACGACCTAAGTCAACATACAAAAAAAAAAAAAAAACTTTCATAATAGGTGAAAATATCATTTAAGCAATAGGAACCGAGATATTCGCGAAAAATCGTTTTTTGTGACCTTTGACCTTCAATATCTTAAGACGCGGACACGATAGCATTTGTGACTTTTGAGACAATATTTAGGGTAACAAAACAAAGGTTTTTACCAATTTCCATCTTATTATCTTTCATTCCGAGGTGAAACCCCTAATATGACTGGGCTATTAGAATTTTTTCAAGCATGGCTTGGACATACTCATGATATACATGTTCAGAAATTCTTCTTCTTCGTAGGAGCTTAATGGCTAAGCTCTGGTATCGAGAGTTTTCAAGACGCCACTAGGCCTCTGACTTGGTTAACGACTGCTTTTAAAAGGACTTACAGTCGGAACCTTTTTAAAGTATTATCCGACCCACGGTAGCGCCTAGATGAAAATGCCACTTTTTGAACGATGGTTTTGTGGATGGTCACCAATACAAAGACCCAAACCTCGGTGATCGCGTCAGATCACCTTAGATAGCCAAGCTACAGGAACATTGAAATTCTTCTAGAATTGATTCTGATTGTTTTCGTGTTTTTATACAGAACTGAGCACCCAGCGTCTGGACCTGAATCTGTCTGAGCAGATGGTGTTGGATCTCATCGTCCTAGTCGGAAACGTAGTCGTCAACAATCCACAACTACATGTGAGTTTCAACCATTTTTTTTTTTTAAATATAAGGACACATTCACACACGGCTGGTTAGCCCCATACTGAACCATTTCTAGCTCGTATTATGGTTGCTAACACAGCTGATATACTAAATATACATACATACATACATATTATATATAAATACATATTTAACACCCAGACCCACAGCCAACAAATTTAGTTAAACACAAAGATGTTGACTTGGCCGGGAATCGAACCCGGAACCTTCTGATTAGCAGACCGGCATGGTAACCATTACGCCAACGAGGTCGTCAATATTATTCCTAACATAGTTGAAACTGTTTACGATTTTCATCATAGAAATCCTTATGTATCTTGGTTTTTTTATCTATGTATCCATCTATTAAAGTATATTGTGTCAAAAATTCATGCTTCTTGTACTTGTACGTTCCGACAATATATTATTTCAATTATCTTACATTCTTAAAACTGTTAACGATTTATATTATAGAAATCTTTAAACATTGTGTTTTGATCTATCAATGCTTGATTAATAAACTGTGTCTTATGTCGCAATCTCATGTGGTGTGCTGTTACATTAATAAATTCGTTTTTTTGTTGTTGTTATTTTGATACATGACAAAAAAACAGCGCATCAAATGAGCTTTTGAATAAGATACTTTAATAAAGCATCGACTGGCAGAGACTGGTCTTCGAATGAGTGGTGTATGGCAGCTGAAGAAAAAGCTGATGCCTAGAAGTGGGAAGTTACAGGCTGATGATAATAATGATAGATAATTTGCTATCTGTAGCAGTTGTTTTTTTTTCAATGCAATTCACCTGATGGTAAGTGATATTGAGGTCTACGGTGGATCGCGCTTACCTAGAAGGAACCGGTTCACTCTCGCCTTGAAAATCGTTAGATTGTAGTCATTGGGGAACAGGGAATTCGGCAAGGAATTCCAAAGTTTGGCGGTTCGGACAACAAAGGTGGAGGCAAAACGTTTTGTGCGTGCCTTGGGCACCTCAACCGTAAACCGATGCCGCCTTGGCGTTTCCCTGCTCGTTCGATAGTGGAAGGGAGCGGGGGGAATCACGTCATGTAATTCAGTCGCGCACTCGCCGAAATGCAACCGATAGAATACCGACAGACTGGCAGTTGTATTGTTGCATCGGGTGGAAATTAAATGTATAACATATTAGTAGACCTTTATCCAATCGTCAGTTTATTGTCGTTTGACCGTTTCTTCCCATGCGGGCTGCACCTGCGTTGGACACGTGTAGTGGTATTCTTACACGAGTTCTTTAATTAGACGTGACTAACGTATCTTTATGTATGTTTTGTTTTTGTTTGTTAAGAATGGGGTGGATGGTCTATTACGCTTATAGTTCATAGTTCATTTATTGATAATAGGAATTATTACATGTCAGAATCAGAATATACATAATAGTACACCAAGTACCGAAATACGGTGTCAAAATACCTATTTCATTTACAAAAAAAAAATTACAATTCATGGTATAATACAATTAATGTCAGTCAACTACTTAATATTAGGAATAAATTCGTCATAAGAATAAAACGCTCGATTAATGAGGATGATTACACACTTAAACTGTAGATTTAGGTGGGACACTTACGTGTATCCTATCCTGCTTCCACACCCTTTTATTAATATTTTAAAAACGTTTGTAGCACTGTTTGTGTGTCTATGTATTTGTTTGCTACTTTATCGCGGCTAATGGAATGATCTGATTGGACTAAAATTTTACAACAGGATACATAAGAACACGAGCATGGGACATATAATAAATGATTTTAACACATAGTTTTCATAAATAAAATAAATCCCCAGAAATGAATTTGTGAACAAAACAAGTGAAGCGACGTAAGAGTATAAATAAAATCTTCTGCAATGTAGTTTGTGTATAAACTATAAAAGAGATTTAAACTGTATAAAAATGTATCACAATATTAAATCTTTTTTTATTTAGGAGTAATATATGAAAGTGTTAGTAACCATCTTGAAAGAAGCTCCTATGAAAGAAGCTTTAACTCTTACTATTTCAATATTGTCACTTTTAATAGTAGAAACAACGTTTGCCAGGTTAACTAGTGTTAATAATAATAATATTATAAGAAAATGCTATAAGTTTGTTACTTCTTTTTTTACTAAGCTAATTTTTTGTAGGGAGATAGGTTTATACCTTGGATAAACACATTTATTACCGTTACGAATTAATGCAGGTAACACGGCATGGCTGAGATAGTGTTACATATACCTACGCGATATGCGTACATACATAACAAGAGAGATAAGTAGATAACTCTCAGCTTATCTAAAAAACAGTGAACTCGTTTATAGGCAATTATATATAGGCAAACGCGTTTGATAAAGTAGACTAACATTACGAGATATGGTCAAGAATTAACTTAATTAACTGTCATTCAGAAAAAAACAATATCTATTTTGCGTTTTAATTGTGAACTTAAAATTGGCAAATAAATCTATATTATGTGCCATCGTAAAGTTTAGCTGTAAAGAACTATGTCTGTTCAACTCATAGATTTCTGTCTTGTTCTTATAAAATGTCTCATCAATAGGATAATAATAACTTTACTACTTCTTAATAAGTTCTGTGTAATATATCTTCTTATATATAAAATTTCCGTGTCACAGTGTTTGTTACCGTACTCCTCCGAAACGGCTTGACCGATTTTTTCCAAATTTTATATGCGTATTCAGTAGATCTGAGAATCGGCTACTGTATATATCGTTTTTTTTTTTTTTACTAAGGCAAAACAACGTTTGCCGGGTTTAGCTAGTATTCTTTATAAAAGTAAGTTACCTATTAAACTTTCTTACACACTTAATTTTCATAACCCTCAAGTATAAGAGCCTTCCCACGGTCACAGGTGTGCATCCGGCTTTGTCCAATTTGACTTCCACAAGGTAGTCGTCTAGGACCCCCCCTGTACATAATGTACATTAATGCTGATGTTCACTCACGCCCGGTGACCATTAACATGAATATATAACTACGGTTACTGTTTTAATAATTGATTTGACGACTTTTTAAGGTGCAGGGACACATTTGGAAGGGATGGTTTAAGTAGATTTTGTTGTAGGGAAGTGGTATTGGACAGACGATGTTTTGGGTATTGGTATTGTACACCCATGTCTTAAGTGATTTTAAATTATATGTCTTTATTTTATGATTAAGGCGTATGACGCTTCACAAATAATTTAATAGTTACTTCTATCATATATCTTTTTAGTAATAATTTCGTTTGAACTAGTCAAGCTCTGGTGTCGAGAGTTTTCAAGCTGCCTAAAAGCCTCTGAGTTTGCTTAACGAAAGCTTCTACTTTGCTTCTACAATTTAACGTGTCATGCAGGCCCTGGTAGCGCCCAGCAATAAAAGCACGTGTATTCAAATGATAGTTTTTTGCGTGGTCTCACGTCCTATGTTTTAATAGCTTTCACTCAAATATATTAATTTGTTCATAAACCTAGTAACATATTTTTAGGTACTTTTATTACCTTTACGTTGCGTTTAAGGTCGTCATGTTAATCAATACCATTGATGCTCAGGAAACTATCTGCGAGAACTGGGGTGTGATCAAGACCCTGTGCACACTCCCTGCCAACTGGCTGGTCTCTGAGACCCACAGTCCTGCCCTGCTGTCGACTCTAGCGGTGCTCGCTGAACGCCCAGAGACGGCCAAGGTCATCAGCTCTGAGCTAAGCTTGAAGGTGAGTCTGCGTTCTTGAAAGGGTTTTATGCCTAAGATGGAACATGCTTGTTCTGGAATAAATGGTTTTCAAATAGGCTACCGGAACACACTGTTAGGTGATTTGCGACAGATTTTCAACTTTAGGGTAGTTGCTAGCCAGGCGAGCACTAGAATATGCCCTACCACCATGCTATGGTTTCCTCACGTTGTTTTCTTTCAAATATTCCAACTCATTGGCAGGAATCGAATATTTATTGGTCAACTAATTATAACTAACTAACAACTAAAATTATAAGTCAAAATAATTATATTTTTAATAATGTCCAAGAATTTATAATCTTAAATGTTGCTACATCAGTAAAGAATTCAGATGACCAACCCTCAAAACGTAGCAACCCCTCAGTGTTCCGTCTAAGTCCAAACAACATAAAACCAATTTTGTCCTGTAAATATTTGACGACATTGCTCGACCAAACTCGTTCCGTGTATTACGGGCGCAGGTGACTTTAGCGCTTTATTAACTAAACCCGGCTAATGTAACTTTACTGTCTAGATGACAAACAGTATTTCTTTGTTAAAAGTCAAGTTTCTAACAACTTCAGATGCACATATACCTATGACTATTTATTATACTTTTTTATCTATCCTATATTGTCACACTGTTAAGCAAAGGTCTCCCTCAATGATCCCCATGCTTGTTAGTCTTGGACCAGCTCCTTCCAGTTGATGTAGAAGTATACCAACTCCTTGCGCCATCGAGTTGGGGGCTAGTCTTGTCGTCTTCTGCCATCTAAGAAATCCCATTCGGTGGAAACCTTTGCCCAGTGGTCAGGGTCATTATACATATTATTAGACATTACTTGTCTATCTGCAGATGCTGGAAGACTACGTAAAAAGTGCTGAAGGACAAAAAGTTAAGTTGATTCAAACTCTCAGAGCTGGTCGCGAGAAAGCTGCAAAAAAACAAGGCAAGAAAGAGAAACAAAACTCGACAGATGAAGCAGATTCTAATAACAAGGGCGTTAATGCTGGTGTTAAACCTAAAAAAGACAAAAATATAAATGGAGACAAGAAAGAAAATAAAACTTCTATTGAAATTGACGCTGAAAATTCGGAGGATGAAGTCTAAGTACTAAATACCTACATGTTGTTTGTCAATTTCGATGATAATAAGACTAGGAAAGTTGTGCTAAAGTCTACATATTACTCAACTATGACTGAAGCTCAAAGACTTGTCAAGAGAAAGCGAAGGCTTTTACTCGACTATTTATTAGTATATTTTTTGTTTATATTATCTTCTAATTATATTTTCTATTGTTCTTTTAAGTTATTTATTTTTTACCCTGTTAATAATTGATGCTTTTAAAAAGCTCAGGTTATAAATACTCAGCCACTTCGCGAAGTAAAAAGACGTATTTTAAGTTTAATAAACATTAAACTTGGAATACGTCTTTTAAACAACAACATAAACCTGAGAATATGGATGAATGGGAGAAAATTAGCAAATGACATGACATGTTCTTATAAAAAAAAACTTTTGTGTAATAAATTAATATTAAATTAATGTACTAAAATACCCAAGATAATTAGATTTTCTTCCAGAAACTATCACGTCTATAAAGTTTCTAGTACAGATCCCTATGATTCCACCTATTTACTTTTGAGAACTGTATTTTTATACACTGTATCTAGCTTCAGAAAATGTTACTTTATTTTATGAATGAGGCTGACATTAGTTGAAAGTAGATTTACTCTTGGTCAACATGGTAAAAAAAAGATTCACTGAAGTATCGCCATCTAAATATATCATCATATTTTGTACTTGTATTTTGTTCACAATATATCATTACTAGAAGCTCTCTCCTTAATTAGAATTATTGTGAGCACACGTAGTTCGTATTTTGTAACAATTATAATAGCGTATACTTACATATAACCTAGTCGGTGTTAGCAATTGTTTCGATGTTAGTTATACCAAGTAGTGTCAAACTACACACTATTTTCCATGTAAAAATCTATTGTATATTTTTCTAAGGTAGAAATATTACACCTGTATTGTACCTACTTGATGTTTCTTGGACTCTACATTGGTATTTGGAAATCTTGTCTCACATCGTGAAATAGGTATATTGAACTTGTTTATTTGCTTTGTAATAAACTCGAGGTACGTATCATTTAATCGCGTAATTACTCTCGATTTCGTCTTTTCTGCTTGCATATTTAATGATTTGATTTCAGTCAGTCCGTCCGTTTGATAAGCACTATCTTCATGACAAGTGTAATTATTTTCGTAATCATTTAAACTCGTTCTCATACATTTCGACTATATTCAAGGTTACCAAAAATCAATAACTTGATCGTAAATGTTTAAATGCGAGTATGTTAGTTATAGCTTCAATGTTGCTGATATTACATGAAATATTATATGTGGAACCTATGTTAGAAATTTAGAAATAGGTATGAGTATCGATGTTAACACCTACTTAACGTATATATACGTATAATAATCGTTGTGATTTGTGTTGTCGACATAAATACCTAATAAATGTCTATGTTACATTATGTGCTTGATTGCAAGTTTTTTTTATTAACTGCCATTTATTTTAATTATGGTTAAATTTAACGATGGAAGATGAAAACATAAATAAAAAAAGTCCTAGAAGTGTGCCTTGCGGGACACTCTCTGGTAATTTGGTCGGAGGTCAATATTTAAACGTACTATAAGGTGAAGAAGCGTTAAAAGAACTGTGATAGAGAAAGCGAAATGTAAGGAATTAATGGGTACAATTTATTACAAAATTGAAAGAAGTTTTAACGTGACTTAATCAAAAGCTTTTGTCAATCCCAGATTGGCGACATATGCTCGAATTCTTGGAAGATTTAATTTAGTTGTGATAATTTTGACTTTTAAAAACTGTGATTATTTTTGTTTGAACTAAATTTATTATATTCTGCTTAAATTAAAATGTATAACTGTAACGTATTGTTTAGTCATAACTACGCAGTATTTAGTCTACTATTCTGTTGAATCTGTGATTTCTTTATTTAGCGTTTGTAACTGGCATGTAACGTTCATTGTGTACTTTTGTGTAAGTGGCGAATAAACATTTGTGTAACAATTTTTTGTTTTAATTATTTGTTTGACCTACCTATATCAGCGATAAGTTTATTTCTAGATATATATAGTTAGCGAGTTTATTAATTTTCTGAAAGATATTATATTTGAGTTCACTTTCGTCAGTTATACTTGAAACATATATTTCATCGTTCAGGCTGAGTCCATGACAATAGAACCCTCGGCATTAAAAAGTTAAAAAAACCGTTTCATTTTGAGGAACCCTCAATAAGAAACGATCGGAAACGATTTTCCATGCCGACGCGTCGGTAAACCGTTTTCCTGCAAATTTACGATGTTACTATGTAAAATGATGGTTAGAAAGAAATGTTAAAATTGTGCAGTCATGTGTAGGTACACTGATTACGGAAAATGTTGAAAATTGTCTAGGGTAGTTGAACGCCATAAAGTAAGTGTTACTAATTACTTGGAACTAACCAAATATAATTAAGTATATAATGTTTGCAATCTAATTCATATATCCTCATTTAATAAAGCGAACCGAGAATCTTGAAATCGTCAATTCGGAGCTATAGAATTTGTGGATAATTTCATTTAATTTCGTAGTTATAAGGATGAATATAAGTACCAGTATACCCAACATACATTGTTATATGTACACCAAAGTTTTTACGCGCCATTTGTTCTGCGCTCTTGTTCAGTCAATGGCCGTGAGTTTTGACATTTCATCATCATCATCCACAGCCTGTTCTATTCCACTGCTGGGTATAGGCCTCTCTCTTGTCATGCCATCTGTCTCGGTCCTGTGCCAATCTAGTCCAGGTTCGACCCGCTATAACTGTAATGTCGTCGACCCATCTTGCCGCTGAATCTTGACATTTATTTCAATATAATATTAGTATTGAACTGTAAAGGTACACGAGAAGCGCGATGTTAGCTGCGGCTTATCAGACTACTTAAGACATTCTTGACCACTACAGTCAGTGGAACAAAAATTTTTTAGGGCAGAGGGAACGAAGATATTATTTTTTTAAGGGCTGGGGGCAGGGTTTCCAAAAATTGTGTAATCTATGCACTATTCCTGGTTACCAATGCACGCTAAAAGAGAGTGCGATTAATGTTTTGCTTTTTAGTTAACAATTCGTAGTATGAGCGTGAAGGAGAAACAAACATACGCACTTTCGCGTTTATTATAGGTATTAGTGAAAAGTGAGGTACGGTACTGTAGTGTAACGGCGGTATAAGTAGTAGCATTATTACGTAAAGTTTTGTATTTAGGTATATATATTTATGTTTTCGAAAATAAAATTAATGAAAAAGGAATTCTGTCAACATAATTTTACAGATACATTAGAGTTTCTATATTATTTAAATGTCTAAAATACCTAATGTTTTAAAATACATAAGCAAATAACACTATAACATAAGAAATACTTATCTAAGTTTGAAATAGCGTGTAATAATTTATAACGTGACCAGAGGAAATTGGGGTTCATTTTTAAATGTAGGTATAAATAGATAAGGCCATAAGCATTGCCAAAGATAAAATATATTTAACAAACAAAACTTTAATTAAACTTAATTTTACAAGATATTCGAAACATAATAGTGTTTGTAGAGAATGACACTAAGATATTTTTATTTTGTGGTTCTGAACTATGTAATTGTGAATTAAGTAAGTTATATAAGTAAAAATGTAAGAATAAGAAAGTTATTAACTTAGATAAACATTTTATTGTAGTAAAAATATATTCTTGGTAATGAAATTTATTACTTAAGTACATTTCACAGTTTATTTCCTAGACCCATATTCATTGCCTCCAATACATCATACTGTTCTATGTATTCTCCTATTAAGTATAAACCTCCCAGGTTATTGTCGCTTACGTATTTGGCTTTGGCTGTGATTGACCTAGCATCGTCATAAGACAATAGGTCTCCAGTATCTTTTCTAAAGCTGTAAGCAGCTTCTGCAACATCGTCGTAATGATATTCCCACTTGCCTTGAGCAAGTTCATCACGCAAGCTATCGTGATGGAAAAATCCTTTTTGATACGGTTTCTCAAACTGTCCTGTTAATGGGTTATCATTGCTGTAGTTGTGTACACCGCTCCACCCAACTCCGTATAAAGATACGGTAATCACAATTTTTTCGTGACTCACGCCTTGATTAATAATGTGTTTGACAGCAAAGTCTGTGGTGTAGTTTTCACTTGGATTCCATGCAGGAGCATACAATTCGCTATGGTGCCCAATATCTTTAGTCCATGGCCCTTTGAACATATAATTAAGGACAAAAACATAGTCTACAAACTTATTTAGCCTTCCAAAATTATTACGTAATAATGTGTCTACCCTGGCGGGAACGGTTAAGGTGAGACTATATTTTTTGTTTGTTTCCTGCGACAGATCATCGAGCGTTTCTCTAAGCCTTTTCATAAGATCTTCCATTAACTCATCATCTGAATAATCTAAGGGTTGTTCACCATTATTCCATGAAAGGTTTACTCCATCGAAAAACTTCCATGTACGGAGAAATTCTTTAACAGAAGAAATGAATATGTCTTTTTTTAATTCATCTTTCAATATTATAAACGGATTTCCAATGGCTCTAGCAATTGCCGCAAGTATTTTCAAATCAGGTTTATCTTTTTTCAGCATCATCATTTGACCAAAAGATCCATTATAATAGGTTTGGTTTGAAATGGTTGAGTTTGCTAATGCAGTTTCAGTTGAATTAACATATATCTTATAGTTGTCCTTAACTTCACATACGCGAGGTGTGGGAATTGTAATATTTTCAGCGCCACAAATTTCAATGATTCCGTACATCAAATGGGTGATATTATGAATAGGCATATCTAGGATGTTGCGATTTCCGGAACTTGGAGTAAACATGTTTGTTTCTACATATATAGCTCCAACAACCTTTCCGGATGTAGGTTTAAAATAGCTTTTCATAGTTTTCGACTGCGATGGTAGTAAATGGTTACCGTCAGTATCAGCAACCACAATTTCAGTGGGATCGCTATGGCTACATTTATCTCCATTACATTGGTGTACCTGAGTTTGATAGCGGCCTCCATTGAAAACTTTGAACGTGGCTGAGTTGGCGAATCCTGTACTTGACCAAACTTCGCGACCATCTAAAGTAACTATGGATTTATTACCTTTCTCACAACATAAGGAGTTCTTCCATGATACAGTTAATTCCACAAATGGCTTTCGCTTCACAATTTGATTGTAAGCCTTAGCTGTCTGGTTAAGTTCAACCAGCGCATAAGTTTTATCATCCGGGATTATTTGTGCTCTGCCCAGGGTAGTAGTTTTCAGGTCCTGCATTTCATTATGAATACTAGCCAGTTTACTGTTCATATGGTTTAGTTTTTTTAAAATGTTATTTTCCAGTTCAATAAGTTTAGAAGACAGGCTATCTTCTAACTTCTTGCTGACTAACTGCGCAATGATTTCATCAGAACCGCCATAGTCCTTGTATTGAAGTGAGTTTCCTTCTGCGCATATATTATGCTCACTAAGAATTAAGACTATGGTTGAAATTAGTATTTTAATCCCAATCATAATTACAAAACTTAATTAGTTGCAAAATAAATACATCACAATTCTACACTATTAAACTTAACATTTATCACAATAAATTATGAAACATGTATAGGATAGCACTGGCCACTTCATATTAAATAAAAATTACTCAAACTACGTGTAATAAAGATAAAATCATTAAAGCCGTAGGTTTTTATAAAATAACAGGTCGACATTTGACCTTCTATCTCTTATGTATCTACTTTATGATAAAATTAAGACAAACTTTTATCTTGGCATGGAATAAACCGAATAACAAAAAGTGCCAACTAGATAAGTGTATCTAGTTGTAATAACAAAAAGTGCCAACTAGATACGTGTATCTAGATGGCACTTTTTGTTATTCGTGCGTGTATCGATTCTTAAAATTTAAAAATAAGTAGTAAGTTTTAAGAATCATATTATTATGTACGCATAATTTTTAGTCATTGCTTTATTTATGGACTAAGGCGTCGTAGATAACAACTTATATCTACTAATGTTCCTAAACGATATAAAGAAATATAATATTGCCATGTTAAATTTACTTGCCATTTTAACCTGGGCGCTATCGTGGGTCAGATGACACGGTAAGTTGTAGGTCCCGGCGTTAGTCTCAGTACAAGAAGTCGTTAAGCCCAGTATTTTATATTATTACACTTAAGGGTAATTACACTAGGTTAAATTTAAACTTTATCCAATTACAAGCAGCAGTAACTGGAGAGATATCGTGAGGTTCAGTTTGCTGCGCTCTTTTTTATTCTGAACAGGTCAGTACTTGACCACAATTTACCTGATGGTAGGTGGTATTGAGGTCGCGCGGAGTGGAGCGCGCTTACCTAGAAGGAACCGGTTCACTCTCGCCTTGAAAATCGCTAGTCTAGTGAATTATCTTTATTTGAAACATTAAAGCGGTACACGCATAGTATTTCCATCGTGATATCAATATTGGTGCTCTATTGCGTGACGAGAATCCGATGGAAATGCGAACAGGGGAGCTATGGAACACGAAATGATTGTCAGTTTTCCTTTAGGAAAATCAACATGCTGAAATATTATAAAAAATAAATTCTACAAATAAGCACTTCTTTTGTAATTAAACATTGTAAACTGTTCACGTAAGGCATCTTAATATTTTCGCGTAGAAAACGGTCACACTTACTTATTCGACGAGGGACGAGATCTGCGCGTGCGCGGATCTCGTCGGCGGCGGTCCGTGTAACACTCGCCCCTGAAGATGGTGCTCGGAAAGCACCGAAACTGTTGCACTCATTCCAATTTTTAATAATATGTAAGTGTGACCGTTTTCTACGCGGAAATATTTTGTAATTAATTATTTTAAGGGTTTCAAAGAGCCCGAAGATATCCGCCCGGACTATAAATGATAACCGACTTATCCGTTGTAGAATATTATTGTTCGTTAGTACAATATTTACATTTTTTTTTATCAGATATATTCTTGCACCCGCAGCTATACCTTCATTAATCCGCGACAAAAAGAAGTTAATCCGGGATAGGCTATGTGTTATGCCAAGGTCTTTGAACCTATCTTCACACCAAATTTCACTAAAATGTGTTATCTGAGCATGAAGAAGTAACAAACATATTTACACACAAACTTTAGCATTTATAATTATTTATTATGAAAAATCCACAAACAGAGTAGTTCATAGAATACTATATCTAAATATAATCTAATATATCTAAATTTTAAACTTATAAATATTTATCTTCAGTATAGTAGTACTACCCCTTTAATGAACCTAACTTACAAAAAAAAACACTCGCCTTTACGTGCACTATAAAACTATGCTATAACATTAAATTCTAAATATGAAGAAGTAAAATCTAATACATTCAAACTATACCTACTTTGAAACTTATAATCTTAATAATAATATAGTATCCATATTAAATTACAAAATTCGCTCAATAAAACTGGAACATCTCCACAAGGTTTTGTTCGATCGTGGCCAACGGTGTTGTCGGCGTGATGCGGCCTTGTAAACGGCGACGTAGGCGAGATATGCAAGAGGGCACAATTCTTTCGAGTTTCACTGTTTTTGGGGTCCCGTACTTTCAATTCCGTACCTAAAAAGTAAAAATGAGACTTTATTACTAAGTCTCCGCTGTCTGCCTGTCTGTTCGTCTGTCTGTCACCAAACTGTATCTGATAAACCGTGCTAGTGAGAAAGCTGAAAGTTTCACAAGTTATGTATTGCCGTTGCCGCTATTTTTGTTTTGTTTATTTTTTTACGGTAACTTAAAAAAAAAACACAGAATATTTAATTATATAGTATATCTTTAAAAATAAATAATAAAATAAATACTAAGGGGAAACTTTCATAAAAAACGTGTTTTTTTGGAATGTTTCAAATAATGGTACCCTTCGTGCACGTGCACAACTTACACTTTGTAGTTTCTTTTATGAATTACATGTTTGTGCTTAATCACAACTGATGTTAAGGCAATATGGAAGCATAACAGCATATTTTGTTAAATCCTATAAAATCATGCGCTAATGATAATCCTGGGTTACGATTTTTTCAGTATTAAGAAGTGTCAAGAAGTTTTAAAACAGGATTTCAAAACACTCACTCTATTGTTAGTTTTTTATATCTATTTTTTTTATTCCATCGAGAATCAAGCGTATAATCCCAATATTGTTGATTGTAGTTTTAATACGAATGTATTTCTTAAATTACCTACTACCGCAGTTCAGGTGCGGGATATAACGTGGTTTGCAGCTATTAAATATTAAAAATAATATTATATCAATATTAGGACACATTTCATTCACGACTGGTTAGCCTCATTCTAAAGCTCATTTTTAGTATGTACTATTGATTACACAACTGATATACTACACAGCTATATATAATACTTGGCTCAATATTGCATGACGCCGTCCGTAGATGCACGCTAAAAGCTTTCAGAGCAATGACGTACGCACTGTGGTGTAACTATTTATGTTATTGTTTTACTTTTATTTTTAGCCATAAGGAAACGGGTTTGGTTTTGAACAAGTACGATCGATATTTTGTTTCTTGCTGGATGTAAACAAATTAATTACCTACTGCCAGCGAACTAGCCTACCTACTGCCGAAGTACAAGTTATTATTCTGTGCTACTGCTTAGAATTTAGTTTAGAAGAAAGGAAGGTGAAAGCTTAATAAGACTATTAAGACTTAACTTTTAAAATAACAATTAGTATGCTCTGTCAAAATTTTAATATACGAAATTTTCAACTTTGATTTAATTTTTTTATGCTCATTAAACAATTATCATTTTAATATTGTCAACGTGTTTTTTTTGTGTTTATCGTCCGAAAGATCGGAAACATTGTCATGCATATTAGGACTAGCCACGGTCGATATTTATTAGTAACTGCGTCCCGCGGTTTTACGTACGTCAAAAAGTAGCCTAATATGAAAAATAAATTTATTCATTGAACTAAATGAGTACATAGGTACAGACATACATGAAAAAGTGTTAATACAGGGTCTGAACTTTCTCCACCCAAATTGAATTCAATTCAATTAGCCTATTATGAAAAATATATGCAACATTTATTTATTGAACAAAATGAGTACATACAGACATACATGAAAAAGTACGTCTTAATATAGGGTCTGAACTTTTGCCATACCAAATTGAATTCAATTCAATTTAAGCGCGAAGAAGTAAGATACATAAACCCTAACACATATTTTTCTTGCTGCGTAAGTACCTATGTATATTGATTTTATTTTGTACTATACGTGGCGTATATTTAGTCTAAACACTAAGTCATAAATAATATAATAGTAATAATATAGTTACATATCATTACCCGATAGTTGTATCGGTAAACGGTTTCATAGCGTAAGAGCCTTGACCAACATCTCAAGAGGCTCTCGCTAGATGGATGGATCAAGGGTCGGATACAGAAAGCAGTCATACTCGACACGGCGCGCATTGTCCGGAGGTTCTTGTCCCTGTAGCTCCTACCGCCGCGCCTTTAGCTTGGACCTTGCCTCGCTGCCATTGGCACGTTTGCCATTAGGCTTTTTCTAATATTTTTGTATGATTGTTATAAATATCTTACTAGTAATAAGAGCCAACTTATTGTAATAACACCACATTTGTACCTATTTTGCAAGAAATAAATGATTTGAATTGAGTAATGTAATTAATTAATACGTGAATATAATACCAGTCATGACTTACGGAGCCGAGACGTGGACACTTACGGCAGGTTTGGTCCGAAGATTCAAAGTCACTCAGCGAGCTATGGAAAGAGCTATGCTCGGTGTTTCTCTACGGGATCGTATCCGGAACGAAGTAATTCGACAGAGAACCAAAGTTACCGACATAGCTCATCGCATAAGCAAGCTGAAGTGGCAATGGGCCGGACATATCTGCCGAAGAACCGATGACCGTTATGGTAGACGAGTTCTAGAGTGGAGACTGCGTCTCGGCAAACGTAGTGTAGGACGCCCTACAACCAGGTGGAGTGATGATCTGAAGAAGGTAGCGGGTAGTGGATGGCGAAGAGAAGCACAAGATAGGGCCAAGTGGCGTGCCTTGGGAGAGGCCTATGTCCAGCAGTGGAAGAGCATAGGCTGATGATGATGAATACGTGAATAAAGATAAAAAACTGAAATTTTCGTATAATAAACTGGTATATATTTCCTCTATTTTTACCATGGACGCAGCAAATCAGCGAGAACAACAAAAACCTCTTTTACCGCTCCTATTTCAAATCGATTCGATAAAATCTACAAACGCACTCCCTACATCTCTATTCCCTCTATTAAATACAAACAGACGCACGCGCCGTTAATTTTAAATCTATTTGTTAAGATAGCGCGCACAAAACACTTGTGGTACTAGATAAGACTTATCGGGAGATAGGTATGTTGGCACGCGTGCTGGTAAAAGCATACTAGCATAGATACCTATAAGTTATGGCATATATCACAGTTATCTGTAAGTAAATAGCTAGGGATGCATTTATTATACTTCTGCTTGAAATTTTAACATTATCAAGAGTGTTCGGCTAGTGTTTATAAAACGTTTTTACAAAATCTAAGGAACTTCCCGGCTTCGCACGGGTGCAATTTCTAATTATTTTTTTTTGCGATTTGGTCTCGAAATTTTAGTTTAATACAAGTTATTTATAAATAACTAGCTGAGCCGGCAAACGTTGTTCTGCCTCACGTAGGATTATGAAAAATAGATAGTAGCCGATTCTCAGACCTACTGAATACGCATTTTTACGCAAAATTTGATAAAAATCGGTCAAGCCGTTTCGGAGGAGTACGGTAACTAACATTGTGACATAGAAATTTTATGTATAAGATGATAATGCTAATTAGGCTAACAAAATGAAGAAAAAAAAAATTGTAAGATTGTAACCAAGAGGATGCGAACTTTCAAACGTTTTCTTTATTGATGCAAGGCATACTTCGTACTAGCGTTAGACTTTTCTTCGAGAAACAAAGACGAGACAAAAATGCATGATCATTCCAACATTTTCCAAAGAAAAAACCCCATATTTCTTTTAAAACCAATCACAACACACGTCCAAACCTCCCCAATGATTAGCCTTACATTAAAAGATGAAAGATTACCGCGCCTACAATGATTTTATTACTGTGTCATCTAATTACTGAAGATTGTTATCCTGACACATATGCCGTGTCAAGATTTTGAGGGTAGATAGAGTGACCACTGTGAAAGAACCACGTTGTAACAATATTTCGGTAGTTTCAATAGCTCTTGTTGTTTTGGCTGAGCTGACTTGTTTAAAATGAGCCTAATTTTTGAGGCTTTCACAGGAAAAGAAAGATTTTGATTAGGTGGTTGGTGTATTGATAAAAGTTTATTGATTTCTTGCCTTCTCTTCTCAGGTAACACTGGGGATCGCAACAAAATTACATTTAAGAGCATTATTTACTGCAATACGATAATTTCTTCATTCATTTTATGTGGCAACCGGTTGCACAAAAACGCTGTTCAAATCCTATGCGACTTGGGTCGTAACATCACTAGTTACATGTACAATGTGCAAAATTATACGCTTAAATATGACATGTGTTATATTACATTGTAATGATATTAATTATTGAATAATTTATTTTGTAACTGCCGCTAACTCGCCCACATTTTTATGCAACCGGTGCGGTCGCGGCTGCGGCTCCCGGATAGGGTTGTTCAGCCACCAGCGAAGGTGCTCACCGACGGACGCTGCTTAAATCATCTGATAAAGATGTATAAAGGCCCATGATGATATTTTGTAAAAATATTTTGGCGTGTTTCTTTGCAAATTGTACCAATTGCCCCTAGTGATGTCAGCTCGCATAGGTATACATAGTAAAAAGGTGCCTATATGTGTCAATCCAGGGTCTAAGCTATCTCCATACTGTATTTTATTAAAATCTGTCCAACCGTTTGAGCGTGAAGAGGGAACAAACATATCTTAATACAGTCAAACCTGGATAAGCGAGAGTTCAAGGGAGCACAATCTCATTCTCGCTTATAGAGGTTTCTCACTAACCCGAGTTTCTCGCTAATGCAGGTACATGTGTAGCGTTTCTCTCATAAAGAGGTACGCAGCAATAACAAGACATATATAAATGCTTTATGTAATTTTATTTTATTTAGAACTTATTTTTACTTAAAAAAATCTGTCAATTTCGTTTGGGTTTCTGTTTTTGTATTTTGAATGTTTTTCTCTAACTCATTTCGCGATTTTCCGGATTCAAACGCATTCACTATTTTGAGTTTATCACTTAATGACAGTATTTTAATTTTCCGTTTTGACATGATGCAGAACAGAACTTTCCTCCTCAATTGATGAACGATAAACTGAGTAAGTCCGACAAACAGGTCGGTACATAGGCACACGTGTCCATTTGAAAAGAAAGCGATAAAATAACAACGTTATTTAGTTCCACGAAATAGAATAGGAACAATATTGACGAAGAAACAATACAAAAGCAATAGTAAGAAGTTCGAGACGAAAGTTAAGAATGAGTCATAAAATAGCAGATGTTAAATTTGTAATTTTTCTTTGTCTTTTATTCCTCCTAAATAATATACATAAATAAATAAAGCTCGACTGTCGCTTATAGAGGTATAGATAAGTAGCAGTCTCACTTACGGAGGTCCATGAGAGAAAAACGACTCTCTCTTACAGAGGTTTCTGTTTCTCGCTTATAGAGGTTTTGGGAGCTTAAAATGATGGGTCTTGGCTATTACTCTCACTTATAGAGTTTTCTCACTTATCCAAATCTCACTTACCGAGGTTTGACTGTATATATAAATCTCGTGTCACAATGTTTGTCCTCAATGGACTCCCAAACCACTTAACCGATTATAATAAAATTCGCACACCATGTGGTGGAGGATAGTTTAAATCTCAAATTATAGTCGCAATTTTAATTTATTGCTAATTATTGTCTGTTATTATTTGATAGTCACAATTATCTGTTAACTCCAAATGATTCTAACAGATGTCAATACCTTTCGACTGGGTTGAGTAAGTAATCAATAGATGGCGCTGTACCCCTCCCTATGTGAGGCAAAACAACGTTTGCCGGGTCAGGTAGTTACTATATATAACACACTTATACACAAACTTTCGTCTTTGTAATAGTAGTAGGATTAGAAACGGATTAAACATCGATTGCCCCTGTCTGTAGCTTAGTTTACACTCGTATATAGCCAGCTATAGTTAGTAAGTAGTATCTATAGTAGTTTAGTAGAAACAGCGATAAGTCACGCGCCCTACCAATTAGCTGATGGACTGGCACCCCGGTTATTGTCCATTTGCGTATGAGTACAGGGTGGGTCAGGAAAAATCAGCTTTGATAAATATTACAGCGAAATTTTTGTTTAAAACTGGCCATACGAGTATGTATATATGCCACCTGAAAAAAAACTAAATATTGTCAATTGCCAACTTCTTCACTTTAATATGTTTAAATGTACGTATCTGTGCTCAAATTTATGATGTTATAAAAACACGGGAAACTTTTTTATATTGTTTTTGTTCAAAAATGTTTCGTTAATTAATGAGTATTTTTTAACAAATTCAGCATCGACCTCATAACATTGTCTTAGTTTGAGCTAAAAGTCAAAGTCAAACCATTTATTGCAATATTATGTCACTTTACAGTTATATAATTACCTTGCATTGCATTGCAATTATTTACTGGAGATGAGCAACCCTGTTAATTCATTCGATTTTTTAAGTGTTCCGTCAGTTAAAAAGTCTTCTATTTTATAAAGTTGACTATAATTCTCATATAACTATAGTGACTACAGTGACTATAGTGACTACAGGGTCAGCTGTCAATACAAACACTCCATCATCTGCACAAACACGGCAAGCGGAGTCGCGCGCAAACAGTAACTAAATACGAGGCTATCTTATTTCGGTACACCCTGTATGGGGTAGTAACGTGCGGGACACACAGATCGAAAGAATAGGAAACTTAAATAATCTTACTTTTATTATAACTGAATGCGAACATTTTTGTAATCAGTATTTGTAGTTACTCTTTCCTCTTTGACGCGCAAATGGCTTAACAGATTTGAATTAAATTAAGTATCGAGTATGTTTAACCTTTGGATTGTGAATTCCATATTAAATTATAATTTATTACAGAATTAAGGGTAACAAACTCAAAAAATAAAATCGAATTGAAACGCTTAAAATTTTTTAATATTTGTTTAAGTAAGTTTCAATATTTGTTTTGATTGTGAATTAAATTTTTAAGGCTTTCAATTCGATTGTATTTTTATTTTAACTTCATAATTCCATCATTTTAATAACCAGTTTTACAAAATATATTTCATTGGAAAAACTGAATTGTACTTGATAGTTTGTTCATATTCTGTGGGAGAGGCCATCGGTGCTGAATCACAGTTCGATACTAGTTTAGCACTAATGGTTCAAATTAAATAAGTATTTATTTATTTATTTGGTACTGTCACAGACAAAAAGTTGACAATTAGATACAATTTTACTTAACAATACCACTATAAACTTTAAGTCCTATTACGACTGTACACAGCTTTCGTCATAAAAATATAAACACAAATCTTATATATAAAATTTCCACGTCACAGTGTTTGTTACCGTACTCCTCCGAAACGGCTTGACCGATTTTTTCCAAATTTTATATGCGTATTCAGTAGGTTTGAGAATCGGCTACTGTATATTTAGAAATAATTATTAAGGCAAAACAACGTTTGCCGGGTCAGCTAGTATAAATATATAATTTACATACTAAAGCGATACTAAAGCTATGTTTTATGTTTTTTTATTCGTATCTTCTATGTTTTATGCCAATAAAGTTATTATTATAGTTTCATTATTATTTAACTACTTTCGAGCTATTTGTTCCCCACCCTTAGAACACATAGAGCACCACCACCACCTGGCTTTAGCGTGACGTCATCGCACGGTCATCGCAATTATATGAAGATTAACTTTAAACGTAATGTTAGGCTTAATTGTAAGTTATAATACGTATAGTATAGGTGTGGTGTGGTTAACATGAATGGGGTGCTGATTTAGGTTGGCCTTTTGGTTTTCGTGGGGTTATGTTGCGAGCGTAGGCTTACTAGTCTTGTCACTTAATTTTACCATAATATTTTGTATGCTTAATTTTTGACAATTATATTTTTTTTCTGGCAAAAGAAGCGTCGGTCGACCATTAACACGCTGGGTCGACAACATCCGGAACATCACATGCAAGACATGGATGAGAGCAGCGCAAAACCGAGATGACTGGCGTACAAGAAGAGAGGCCTATGCTCAGCAGTGGGCGACTACAGGCTGATAATGATGATGATGATGAAGATATTTTTTGCATCTAATGCGTTGCTCTGCAGCCATTGTTTCATCAATTGCCATTGGTAGCAGATGCCACTATCAATGAGAGTGGTCAAAGTTGCCATTGACTAAAATAAGTGATTTGGGATGCAGATGAGCCAGCCACTAGCATGATGGTAAGTATCATGATTCATTCCAATTGCAGGGGCGGCCGGCGTTCTGGCTTAAAAACTTGGCGGTCATTGAGCCGCGTCACTCTGAAATGTATCATCGTCCTAAATCACATTGGCTACAGATAACAATGATCTTCAAACCTTAGTTATTGCAGAAAAAAAATTGTTTTGTTATATGTTATAGGCCACTTGCCCAGTACGGCGTGATGCCGTAAGGTGAATATATAAAGTTGATTTTGATTTTTGATTTTAATTTTTTAGGTTTGTTTGACCACAGTTTGCGTTGTGTTAAGCAGCGCTGTGGTCTACGTTGTAGCACGCTTACCTAGAAGGAACCTATTCACTCTTGATATGAAGATCTCAGGAGGAAACAGAGAGTCAGGCAGAGAATTCCAAAGCTTCGCTGTCTTCACCATGAATGTTGAAGCGAAGGGCTTTGTAAAAGAATCTTCGGAGCTTCCACTGTGTGATCAAGTGTGCTACTTCTGCGAAAGCGGTCAACCACTACAATAAAATCTTCTATAGTCTTTTGGTGAAGATATCATCATAAATTTAATCGATTGGGCCATGTATTTGAATGTATGTGTATGTAGGTAATGTATAAATATATAGACCAAATATATAGAGATTCTAGATATTTGTCGTATTTAAATTGAATATCTAGATTTAAAACAAGCCTTCCTTTCTCTTTTTCTACTTTTAAAATGTTCTGAACCTATGTTTAGAAGCATGAAGTGTTGTAAAGTCGTTGTAAAGCAGCGCATCGTCGCGTCGTCTGGGAAATCTGCAAACGGTGAGTGCCCGGAGAGGGTTCGCTACGTCGATTTTCAACGACAAACGGAAAATCATGAAAAAAGAGAAAACATTCTTCGTCTACAAAATCCTATCCTACTAATATTATAAAGGCGAAACTTGGTCTGTTTTTTTTTTACTCCTTTACGCCAAATGGCTGGATCAATTCTAAAATTAGTAAATAAGTATTCCTTAGACCTTGGATTACAAAAATATTTTATCTTAGAGTGAAGAGATTTCTAAAATTGCATACATCCGTTTAGACATAGCGCATTTTTTCGCAATTATATTATGATAAAACAAATAGAAAGGGATTGTGATGAAATAATAAGAGTAATGAAGTATTTAACAAAAAAAAAATAAAGCTTTTTTCATTGTGTCGTTTTGTGAAGAATCTGTTAAAATTCGTCTCAGCAAAACCACGCCAGCTCTAACCAAGGGGAAGGCATCATCGTCAATCAGAATCTAACATAAATATGCTTTTACCCCCTCCGTTCACCCCTCAAGAGCGCAAGTGTACCTAACTAGGGGCCGCAGCGGCCTACGTGGGGCCGCATCAAATTTTCGGACTCGCCAGGATTTTGTACTCCAAGGATTTACATTTAGGTACACGAGTGTTTTTGTATTTTGTAATGTATTCCCTTAATGGAGGGAAATGTGCGAAAAGTTTTGTTTAATTTCATTTGAGTTTTTGTTTCGGTGAGTGCTTGGGGAGTGTACTCGCACCTTCGGTAAGTGCCTGTACTCACATAGCTACAAATAATACCACTGTTGGAGAACAAAAACATTTTAATTTAAATCAGAATATGACAAAATGTTTGCTTAAAAAAAATAGTCACACTTATTTAAAAAGTTTTAAGTAAGTGTGACCGTCTTTTCGTGCCTTAAATATAGGCATATTTATTTACGAGGATAGTTTACGATATCATATGATGACAAGATATCTTTTTTACTTCTTACAGCTAGTCATTTGACTTAGCGACACTTTGCTTAGGCCGGATCATGCATCGTCTGGATTATCTGGCTCTCAAGGAGGCTGCCTAATAAACCACAAGTTGCTTTGCGACAGATTATTCAACCTGAGGGTGGTTGCTAGCCAGGTGAGCAATAGAAAATGCCCTACCATCATGAAAATCATCAGTTTTCGTTTTGATAAAAAACGCATTACGAGCGTCATCATCGGGGACGAGCTGCAACATGTGACGGTATGCGCGCGGATCTCGTCGGTGACAGTCCGTGTGCAGCTCGTAATGCGTCGAAACCCGTTGGACGTATATCCAACGTTTTTTAAGTAAGTGTGACCGTTTCTTTCGTGTAAATATATAACATGCCTTACGATAACAGTTTACAAAGTGCAATGATAGATTATAACTTAAAGCCACCCATAACCTACTTAAAGTCGATCCACACCCAAATCACCAAGATGTCAAACATTTTGACCACGTCACAATATTCATACTCGTACCTAATTATAGTGCCGTCATTAATATCGGCTGATAGACAGACACGGGGCATTGATGTATTGATGTTCTATACGTAATGATTGGTGACTAATGAGACAGGCCTGATATTAAATAATAATGCAGTGTGGTTGATTAAACAATAAAAAAGTTCATGCTCTTATGCAAATGATCATGATCACGCAAGTACTACTTATTGTTAAGGAAGAGTGTGACTTATATTAATATAATTAGATGTACAACGTACTGTTGTTTATGGTTCCGTACCTAACAGGTAAAAACGAGACCCTATTACCAAGCTTCCGCTGTCTGTCTGTCTGTCTCCAGGCTGTATCTCAGAGGCCGTAATAGCTAGAAAACTAAAAATTTCACAAAATATGTATTTCCCGTGCTGCTATAACAACAAATAATAAATAAAAAAATAAAATAAAATAGCCGTTTATTATACCCTTTTAAATATTTACACTTTTTATTTATAAATTAATTTTATTAGGGCACCCAAAATTTGGAGTAGGCCTCCTCCGACAACAACAAATACCTACTAAAAATTAAAATAAAAAATATAAAGAGGGGGTCCCCATACCATAAACGTATGTTTTTCATATTTTTTTATATATGTCAATAACGGTAGCTGCTAGACACTTCAAATTTAAACAAAATATACCTATCAAATTAATAATAAAATTTAGATATAATATTTTTTTGACGAGGGGTCCCATACAACAAACGTAATTTTAAGTAGCTTTTTACTCGATCCTTTTAATTAACGATATTTGGTATAAAATATAAATTTACTATTGAATTAAAAAATAAATTACAAAAATTCTTTAAAAAGAAATAGAGGGGCTCCCATACAACAATGGTCCCTTCATGCGCAAGCCCAACTGGCACTTGGCCAATTATTGAATGTTTCACGGACTCACGATTGGCCGCAGGCTTGTTGTGAAGCTAAGCACATTTACTTAGATTTGAAGACCCTTAAATTTAACTTCTCAGAAAGAAGAGACTCAGGAAAAGATTTTCAAACCTCTCCAGTTTTCATAATGAAGATCGAAGCAAAACGTTTTGTGCAAATCCTCGGAACTTCGACAGCGAGTTTTAAATATTACCTATTTGCTTTTTTGCTCACTTTTCATTGTGGTAGAGCATATTCTAGTGCTCCTCTGTCTCGTAATCACCTTAAAGTTGAAAAACTGTCACCAAGCACCCAACAGTGTGTTCCGGCTGTGTCCTTGAGAGCCAGTATCTCTAGACTAAGCATACTCTACTATAGGCCCGAGTATTGCTAACTCGTGAAGCTACGCGCCCTACTGGTTAAATATCTATCAGTAAAGAGTAAATATGAGACTTTATTATTTTGCTTTTATAAAATTTGGGAATCACATGACTATTACAATTATTAACAAACTTTTTTCATTTATTAATTACTATAAAAGCTTTGAAGGGAAGAAATTTTAATTATTGCGTTTTGTTAAAACTGCGTTTGAGATTTTCCTTGACAGCTTAGTTTTATAAAGATAACTCTATATGGCAGGTTGCCAGTTCATTTCGTTAAAAGCGTTAAAGGGGTAACTTGGCCGCGAGCAAACAGCACAACGAGCACAAAACGTGGATTATGTTGCAATTAGATGATTGCCACGTTACCTGGTTACATAGTACTATATCTGTTATACTCGTACGGTGGTGTAAAGTTACAGATAATTAATTCGATCCACGTATTACTTACCCCTTTGTTTAGATGCTGTAGGCGTAAATTAGGACAGCACTAGTGTGTACAATATTCAACCGATTTTCATATTCCAAATTCAAATACTCGATATTTTTATACATTTTTTGGACATATTTCACACTTGGTTGGTTAATCCCATACTGAACCATTTCTAGTTCGTATAATGGTTGCTTCAAATACAAAACATTTATTGATAACACCAAAGTTACAAGTCAAATTTCAAGCTAACACATTTGATATACTACATATTTTATATAGATACATATTTAACACCCAGACTGATAGCCAACCAATTTAGTTCAGCACAAAGTTGCCTTGCCGGGAATCGAACCCAGAACCTTCTGATTGACAGGCATACCATAGCACCCATTACGCACGGCATAGTAACCATTACGCCAACGAGGCCGTCAATTATTAGTAGAATTTAAAATTCGTTTCTCATCAGTCCAAGAAAGTCAGACAGTTTTACTTCTGTGATCTATGGTATAATAATAATTATCTACCCCCCAGCTCAACTATTAGCTGTAGCACTAGTAACTGTTTTACTTTGATGATTTTAGAAGACTAATTAAATACTCTATTCTAAAATTATTTTTTAAGCTTCAATGAAATTGGTGAATGGGATTAAAGTTCTTTTTGAGATATGAGGTCTTAGTGTTACGTTGAAAATATGTTTTAAGAATTTGTGTTCGCCCAATGTTCATAAGAATAGTGTTATCTGTGAGATTTCAACGTATTACGTAGATTTATAAATACATATTTTAATTATATCTTTATATTATATTTTTATTTTTACCTTTTTGATATATAGTCCTATGAAAATAAATAAATTGAATAGAATGAGTGACCCAAATACTAATAAAATATTTGTGTCCAATAAAGAATTTTCTATCTATCTATCTACTACTTACTATACGAACGGTAGATACTAGACCAAACGACTCCAACAAACTTAAAACCTAGGCAGATTTTAACCTCCTGAATCTTCATTAGGTACCTTGAAGAAATCAATGCGTTCTCATCGCTACTAATAGTCGGTACGCGTCGCCGACCACCCTCGTCGCGGCTATCCCCGTGATACTGACAATATAAATACTCGCGGGAATTCATTACCGGCCTGCTTCGGCAATCAGTGAATTGCTGAGTTTTTCTGTGTTTTGGCAATTTGTTTTAGGAGAAAGACCATATTCCAGACTACATCTTAAGCCAAAGTATCGTCAACTAGTGTAGTTACGTTCCCTTCTGGTTACTGTAACCACATTTGGGAAAGCTGCTCCTAAGAGACCCAAGCTTGCTTAGGTCTGAGGAATACGCTCAGTTTTCTTTAGTACATTAATATAAGGATAAATTGTAATAAAGAAAGTAAGAATATGAAAGAAATAAAAAAGAGACTCATGACATATATAATTATGTATTCTCTTTTCTTCTTTTTATTTTATTGACGAACAAAATCTACATATTACCAAGTAAACTAATACAATAAGTAAGAAGTTAGTCAAAGCAAAGTCCAAAAGTTCTAGCCCACTACCAGAGGGTAACGTACCTAACTTACTGGCAGGATTACCACGTTGAATTAAATAATAATAATAACGTTTATTGTCCAGTAAATAACGTTACAATTGACGAATGACAATCGAAATATTATTGTTTCATGGAGACACGAAGCGTAGGACGTTCTGTACTTATGTAAGTGGAACGGCGATTTACTAATGTCAAAACGCGGGCAGTGGGTTGAGACGAGATGACCAAAATAGGGTCGCCTGGCGTATATTGGTAGAAGCCCATATCTTACAGTGGCCGCAGACGGGCTGATGATGATGATAACGTTGAATTATAACAATGCTAGAGGATTTTGAACCAAGTACCCATTTAGTACCAACAATATCTGTATAGCATTTTTTTATGATGGATAGGCGCTTGATCGCATCTCACCTGATGTTAAGTGATGTTGCGATCTAGTGATCTAGATCTAGATCTTCGGGTGGAGCGCAAGCGCAAGGTTCCACTAGAAGAAACCGATTCATTCAATCTCGTCTTGAAGACATTAAGGTATTGAAAATTATGTAGCTAGCTATAAATGGAAATACTCGTATTTAATATTCTAAAGACGTGGTTAAGTTATTGGCAAAAAAAAACACTTTCTTTAGTACAAGATTTATTAGACCATCTATGAGAATTGTAAGAAAAACAATTCCACAATCTAAACAGACAAGTCTCGCATTTTCCCCCTAACAACTATTGTCTTTTAATTGCGACCAATCACCTCGATTGGTCCCAGAATTGAACGGTTTCATACAATAGCTCTGTTGTCATCTCACGGTATACAATGAGACATTTCTGGCTGGCTGGCTGTAATATCTGGCTGGTTGGCTGTAATCTGGCTCGATGGCTAGATGATATGTGACAGCTTATGACAGGTTGTGATGAGTTGTCATTGAATGGCCCTATTTGTTGGAATAACTTTGTCTAGAGATCGCTAGCATTGTTTGCGTGGGAAAGTGGTTAGATTTTGCGTATTTGCGTGAATTGAATCCGAATAACGGCGGGATTCTTAGTCATATTTTATGAAAATCGGTCATGAATAGGAAACATAAATAATAATAATAATAATAATTCTTTATTGCAGACACATGATCCATACAAATACATAAGAAAATAAATTAAAAATAAAATAGATATTCAGGTGGCAATAGCCAACCATTGTCGATACGTTGCAGACCGTAGGAGCCGATCTGCCAGACTCTTTATAAAATGGTGGATCCGAGGGAGATGTAAAAAATATGAATTACATATTTCCATACAACTTCGTCAGAACGCAGAATGATGAATTGTATCAAGCGAAAGAGCGTAACTATTCTTTATTTCATGTGTGGTCCTCAAACATGTTTATTTCCTCACAATGTTTTCCTTCACCGTAGAGCGAGTGCAAATCCACACATAACATAACATGTTTAATTATGAATTATACAAGCTATGCTATATACTAAATAGTAATTTGAAGCTACATATGACGTTTTACTTATTTGATCCCCTTAAGGAATCACCAAATCAAAATTTCATTTCAACCTACGTAACATAAGTACGTCTACACTTTTATTGTGTTCTAAACAACTCCATACACTTTGTCCCTTCACCCTCGTTCCATTAAGAGGATTAAAAGGCCGTCTGAGCCATCGCCGGTTAGGTACCTACACCTCACGTAAAATGCACAGACTAGAAGACGAGTATGTTGAAAGATGGAGAAGCATTACATATTTCTAACCTTTTTTGCACTCTTTTTTTTCTCGTAGGCATTTTCTATTTTTATTTTTCTGATTTATTAATTTGCGTCCTACTATGTTTTCTGAGAGATTCCACTACAGAACGAGTACAGCGAAGAGACATCGATTCACTGTCGAAGCTCCTTCGAAGAACCTTCATTGTGAGAACTGCAAAGCTTTGGAACTCTCTTCCTAAGTCTCTTTTTCCCGAGAAGTACAATTAAGGGGTCTTCAAATCTAGAGTAAATAGGTTCCTTCTAGGCAAGCGTGTTACATCTTAGACCACAGTTAAACTTAACATCAGGCAAGCTGCGGTCAAACGTAAGCCTATTCATCAATAAAAAAAGATATAACTTCGGCATATTCTAGGCAAGAGTGAACTGATTTCTTCTAGATCAACGTGCTTCATCTTCGGCCACAACTTCGCATAACATCAGGCGAGGTAGTAGCAAAGCGTAGATACAAAAAGATAGATAAAAAACTAAAACATAATTATGTCTATTTAAAACTTTTTTTACTAAATTAGTCGTCAGCACATATTAGTACGATCATTTAAATTAAAAAAAAATCTAACCATACACTAAAAAATCAATATACTCGTACAATATACACAGCAAAATGATTAAACAAAAATAAAATTCAGCCTTGTTATGTAGCAGTAAGTATATACTAACTCGTACTTATTTTTGAACAGTATTCTGTCTCAATTCTTAAGACGGCAAAGTTTCGTAATAAATAGTTTTTCACTGCAAACAATAGCTGGTAGGTAGCGATTTCTCAAATGTAACAAAAGTTTTTAGGTTTGTAGGGTAAACGAACCATTAGTGGGGTGTGACGGACAGACGGACAACACGATCTATTAGAGACTTCCATTTAAAAGTGATGTTTTAAATGAGTGTTCCAACGTAAACAATAGGCTTTTGAAATACTCATAAACAACCTCAGGTACATCTATACAATAAGAATCTTTGTCCCGACTTATTCATTCATCTAGGCAACGCAGAGCCCAAACGGCTGGTCCTAGGGTTATGAAATTTGGAGGATGTTTAAGTTTTAGTTTGTAGAACTATATATATCCTATATCCGTTCTGACGACATATTTTTGTAGGTATTACTTGAACTTGAGAGTGGAGATCCAGACTGTCTTCGCTTTCGGCATACGTATCTCGTAAGGTTACGCGCCCTGTTGGTCTAAAGCTTATATTAACTGTATATCCTACTTAATCTTACGAGTAATAAATGCGAAAGTTTGTGTGTGTGTGTACATTTATTTGTTACGTCTTCACGCTCAAACTGCTGAACAGATTTTGATTAAATTTGGAGTGAAGATAAGTTAGACTTTCGATTAACACATAAGCTACTTTTTGTCCCAGATTAACGCGGGTGACAACACGGGGCGCAGCTAATACCTAGTAAAAAGACTCTGAACACAGGTCGTAAGAAGAAAAAGAAACAGAAGAAGCTGCTTTCCCGCTTCTTCTTTCTCAGACCATAAATAAATAAAGCCATTTATTCCCCAGAAACTTAAAAAACATATAATGCGTTAATGAAATCTATGTTAGTTAGTTTTATTTATAGATACATATTTCTTCTGTTTATTAATAACAAATTACAATTAATTAAATACAATTATAAAGAGTATTGGACACCCAAATATGGGTGTAGGCCTCCTCCATGCGTTGGACCATGGATAGCAGAATAATATAAGGCTCGGATGATGATTGCGTTTTCTATCTCTCGGCAATGAGCGTCATAACGCTAATGATTCGCGTGCGTCCGGCAGATGGCGCGGCACGCGTCACTGCCCACAACTGGCGCATTACGTGATATGGTGATAATTACGCGCGAGGGTCGTAATCAGATGACTTGATATTACTTCATTGATATATTGATAAACAAGTATAAATAAAAAAACTTTTTAATCCCTCAACAACACTTCTTAATGGCGGCTAACTCGGATTTGAAATTTATCACAATGTATTTATTATTTTCGCGTAGAAAACGGTCACACTTACTTATTATTAAAAGTTACTTATTATTAAAACTGTTTGACTCATTCCAACTTTTAATAATAAGTAAGTGTGACCGTTTTCTACGCGAAAATATTAAGATGCCTTACGTGAACAGTTTACAATGTTTAATGTATTTATTTATTCTTTATTTCGTTGTCAATATCCGACGTGAGTCATCTGCCAACCCGTACTGGGCCAGCGTGGTGGATTATGGCCTATATCTCTCTTCTCATAAGAGAGACCCCAAGTTCCAGCAGTGGGATTTCTTTTGGGCTTCTTCTTCTAGGTATGAGCAAAGAGGCCAAGCTCTGTTGCCGACAGTTTTCAAGTCACTCAAAAGGCCTCTGACAAGGCTTAACGACTGTTTGTACTAAGACTAACAGCCGGGACCTACAATTTGACGTGTCATCCGACCCACGGTAACGCCCAGATGAAAATGCCACTTGAGAAACGACAGTCTTGTGCATGGTCATTTGACGACCTCGTTGGCGTAATGGCTACTATGCCGGACTGCCAATTAAAAGGTTCTGGGTTCGAATCCTTGCTCGACCAACATCTTTGTGCTTAACTAAATTTGTTGGCTGTGGGTCTGGGTGTTAAATATGTATCTATATAAAATATATATGTTTGTATGTATATGTTGTATATCAGTTGTGATAGCAACTATAATACGAACTAGAAATGGTTCAGTATGGGGTAAACCAGCCGTGTGTGAAATGAGTCCTAATATTTATTTTATTTATTTATTTATGGTCACCCATCCAAACACTATCCGCATCGGCCGTTGCTTAGCTTCGATGATCGCTTCAAATCATGTTAGCTAGACGACCTACAGGTACTACACTGTGGGCTGCTTAAGCTACAGTTGCGATCTCAATTCGCAATAACTTGCTAAAATCTAATCCTACCGAATGTAAACACTCCACTCTGGAGTTGACACACAGTAGATCTCGTTAAAATGCAAATCTCTCCGCTAGAGGCTCGGGCTTCGCCATCGAGGCTTCCGCCGCCAGGATATGAGCGCCATTTGAATGTTATTGAACGGCGAGTGTTTGATTGTCTAACACTTGAACCTATATTGCGAGGACGTAGAATAGCTGGCACTTAGTGTTAGAGGAGACAGTATTGGTCGCTTTGAGGTCTAAGGATTTCTAGATCTTTGATAGTATGTTATACTCATTTAACGGTTAGTTTTTATTTTGGTACGCATGATTTTTATAACTACAATCCGAAACTTTGAAAAAAAAAAAACAAATTTGCTGGCACTTAGTGTTAGAGGAGAAAGTATTGGTAGCTTTGAGATCTAATGATTTTTTGGACATTGCTAACTCTTTGATAGTACGAGTACGTTATACTAATTTAACGGTTAGGTTATATTTTGGTACGCATGATTTTATAACTACAAGCTTTTTATCTGAAACTAAAAAATCCAAATTAGCTGGCACTTAGTCTTAGAGGAGACAGTATTTGTCGCTTTGAGGTTTATGGATTTTTTGGACAATACTAACTCTTTGATATAACGTTATACTCATTTAATGGTTAGGTTATATTTTGGTACGCATGCTTTTTATAACTACAAGCCTTTTATCCAAAACTAAAATTCAATTTGGCTGGCACGTAGTGTTAGAGGATACAGTATTGTCGCTTTGAGGTCTAAAGATTTTTTGCACGTTATTAACTCTTTAATAGTCCGTAATACTAGTTTTAACGGTTATATTAAGCGTTACATTTTGATATGCATGTTATTTATAACTACTAGTCTTTTATCCGAAACTAAAAAAGTTAAATTCTACCTGACTAATTCAAGTAAGTATTCCTCTGTAAGTAAAACTCGATGTAACCTATTTATTATTAAGTCTGTAAGTGCAAAAAAATATTATTATAATTATTTATCTATTTGCACGTTTTGTTATGTTCATCGTACATCATTTTGTGGTCTATGGTTCTTTTGCATGTTGTTAACACTGATGTGATTGTAAGAAATACTCAATCAATCATTAATTTCTTAAATGTTTGCAAAGCTTAAATAAAACATTATAAACATGAACATTAATTATTTTTATATATTATCATGGCGACCAGCAATCATACTCGTAAGATTAATTAGTTATATTCAGCGGTACCTACATATTGGTACTTATGTTTTTTCGAACTACAAGCCTTTATGTCACAACTAACATCATGTAAAATGCTTTAAAAAATTCAAATGATTTAAGTTAGTTAGTAAGCAATATTTTTGCCAAAGAGTATTTTAAATCATAACTTTAGAAAAACTGTAGAAGATTTTCAAAAGCAACTTTGGAGTTTTGGGTTTCTAGTTCAAAATGCAGGGAATTAAATCACTATTAAGCATTTTCAATACTACGTACTTAAGTACCAATAAATTTATCAATACAAACCCCTCTTAGATCCGGCTACCACAGCTGGCATAAAGTAAAGGTGCCGCGCACTTACCGACCAAAACCAGGAGTTAAAAATACTACAGCTATTTGGGAAGCACTCGACTTACACACTTGAACGTAGTGATGGGAAAATATTGAAACATTACTATTTTTTTTAAACTTTGCTAATAGAAAAATTGATGAGTGTTCTGAGGTTTTATTTTTGAACTCTATAAAAGTTATCAGTACTTTTTGATTCTGATTGTATGTAAGCTTTTCATATTTACTTCACACAGGGCGAAAGTCCTGTAAAAATGTACATAAATATAATACTTAGTGTAAGTAAATCAGTAAATATGTACATTGTTTTTAAAATGAGAATACAAAGTCAAAGAGTTGATAGGAAAGTGAAAAATATGAAGTTGAGAGGAGTAATAAAATTATGAAGATTTATGTAGAACAGATTCACAGACTGTGACATTTTGTCGTTGGTACAAAGATACCCATAGATAAATACACATAGGCTTATGAAAACTACAAACACACACATTTTATGTTAAAACTATGTGACCCGGCAAACAATGTTTTGGCTTAATACCACATTATAAAACAATAAAAACAAAAAATCCCCTAAAAGTAAAAAAAAAAATGAAACAACCCTTATTACTTATGGAAAATAGTAGCCGATTCTCAGACCTTCTTAATACGCATAATATAAAATTAGGTAAAACTCAATTCGCAACGAAATGAATATGAGAAGCAGAAGCGAATTTCCAAATGCTTTCTTTATTGACAGTTATTAAAATTCACCTTCCCTGCATAAAAAACTTAGTAATCCCATCCCGTCGGTGTTATCAGTCGCCGGCGGTAGATGGCGCCGGCCGGCACTGCGCTTTGATCTAGCAGACGTGGGAATGCGCGAGAGTGGATCGACTCACTATTGATCTAACGCGCTTCTATCTCGAGCCTGCGCCGGCGCAGCGGCTTGATGCACGTCACTGTTGGATCAAACTTTTTGTAAACTACTCTGTCAAGTTGTTTTTGATCTCGCGGTTACTTTGATTGCTTTGTGTTTACGAAAATTAATGGCACAATTATTTATTGAAGCTTATATTAATCAGATAAGGTCTGGCAGATTTACTGTCTTATGTTTTTTACAGTTTTTAGAGAGAACCGCTTTAGAGAATAAGTCACTAAAGTAGCTATATTGGCTTTTTGATTAGACAATGGCTAGAAGTTAATATAAAAATACACTGCATTATTATGTGTGCGTAACATAATCTAAATATTTTTTAGTGAATCTCAATAATAACCTTTCTTTTTAGCATTTTTAAACCGTTCGATTTTCACCTTACTAATGGAGACGTTTTTCAAATTGTTTGTTTTTGTAGCACCTTCCTTTACTGACTTGACTAATGCATTTTTATTTATAGGATCCATATTTTTCAATCCCGTTAACATGTCAAATAACTTTTCTAAACACATTTCTATTCGACACATTGTAATGGAAAGGAGACGAGAGATGTACTCAAAGAAATCCATCTTGTTTCAAAAACTATAGACAGATATTGTTATTTTTATCTAATAACACGCGCTGAAATATTTATAGGACGTAAACAGGGTCGTAAACTAAATTGGTTTCTATTTTTGAAATTGGAAGATGCGCTTGCGTCGATCGCGTCGACCAATGAGCGTGCGGGACGCCCACCTGGTTGGATAAGGCGTGGTTCGGATTTTAAATTGCATTTCAGATAGTGTTGTCCAGTTTGCCCTTAATAGGGATTCAGATTCAAGTAAGGGTTATGTCCTTAATGTTGGTTCTTACAGCGAATAAATGTAGGTAAATTAATTTGAAAAGATAACCTCTTCACCAGAATTTCCAGAAAATGTTAGCTCCTAAGTATCGTTTTATTTTCCTATATATAAACATACTATAGCATTGTTATTTTTACACTTTACAGCTAAGTATTTGACTAGTAGGGTGCGTAACCACACGAGTCAGCGAATCTCTGGCTAAGGTAGAGCATATCTAGTTTGGAATATCTGGCTCTCGAGGAAGCTATCGGAATACACCCCTGGTTGCTAGTCAGACCAGCACTAGACATGACAACAGGTGGTACCATTGCTAAGTTTACGTTTTCTTAAAATACCGTTGACGGGGATCGAACACACGACCCATTGGACGTAAGACGGCCGCTCCAGCTAAGCTGTCATCGCTTTGATATTGCTCTAGTGCTATGTACTACCTTGAGTTATAAACTCAACTTACAATTCTGAGAAGTAGGTAGTCTAATATAAATAAAAGAGGTTTATAAAGCCTCTCATATTCGTACTGTAAGCCATTAAAGCTTATATTTATATTTGCTGATATTATTAATATTTATTATTCTTCATGCTCTGACTTCAAACCTGTTCTTAAATTTGAAACGAAAATGAGCTTACAAAAAGTTCCCTATAATTTTGTAGCATTAACATTTCTGAAACCAAATTAGCCTCCTTAAGATGATGATGCTAAATATTGTGAGCGGTCATGACTTGTTGCATTGGCTATTTATATTTTTTTATTGTTAAATATTATTGTTTTTTTATATAAATTTTTTAATTATTTAAATCTCAAAGTTTCGTATGTAATGCTAACATCGTCATATTTTTAATTGTATTAAGATGGTTATTACTCTTGTAATAACAACGATTATTAAATGTGATCTAAAAAATATACCTACGGACGAGCTTTTTTTGCAAAACAAGCAAATTGACTAAAACAAAAGCTAATATAAAACTCTTCTATTGTATTGCAAAACGCGATTTATAAGTTTTTGTTATCATTTGTCAAATCTGACATTTTGAATATGGCTATTGTTTCGGCATCTCTGCCAATGGAGGCGCTAGCTTTGAATTTCGAATGCTTTCTTTTTTTGGAATGAATTGCTATTGTTTTCGATAGAGTTTCTTTCTTCATTTCATTTGTTTTTTCATTGGATTTACAAATCATATTGGACTTAATATGTGTGTGAAATTTTCAATACTTTTATTCTTGGGTTTTTAGGTAAAATCTTTTAGCACAATTTGTTAACAGTCAGAAATGGTTACTTACTTTTTTGAGAACATTGTTCAATGCCATATTTTAGCAACCGCAACTCTCTTTCTATTGTATTTTGTAAACTGTTATCTTAAGGCATATTATATATTTATACGAACTTATCCCTTCTTATTGTTTTATCACAGCTGAGAGTTAAGATAAATAAAACAGTAAGTAGGTAGGTAATACAATAAAAGATATGAATCGTTACGTTTCAATAGAATTATACGTTGATAGGTCCAAAATTAACTATAATAAATGAAAATAGCTCTAATTTGGAATCGTTCGCAGTATTGTGAGACTAAAAGCTTTTTGTGCCGATTCACCCTCAGAAGGAAATGCGGACCATTTTAAAGTGGGTACAGTCGTGCAGAGAGTTGGTGAAAAATAAGTTTGTTATTTATTTTTAAACTGAGATAATTTTTTTTATTTATTTATAAAATAGGTATAACTTTTACGTAATAACTTGGAAAATATGGATAATTGGCTGTTAGCTCGCGATATCTTTTAAAAAAATAAACGATGTACTACTTCTTTTATCATTTTTAATAAAAGAAATAAAGTAACGTTTGTAATGTTTTATGTATTTCAAATAAATACTTGCAAATTCCAGAAATAAAATTCTGTTTAATAAATAAATATGAGGACACATTTCACACAAGGCTGGTTAGCCCCATACTAAACCATTTCTAGTTTGTATGATGGTCGCCAACACAACTGATTTTCTACATATACATACATACATTAATACTTTATATCAATATATATTTAACACCCAGACCAGACAGCCAACAAATATAGTTCATCACAAAAATGTTGGCTGTGCCGTGTTTGTACCAATACTTAAATTCAATTGTTTTTCAGACCATTTGAAATATAAGTACTTTATTTGATATTTATTTATAATAGTTTTAATATGTATATGAATGTACATCGAGGTACCCTTGATGTTGCCGCCAGTATATTTTGACAGGCAATTTTTAGGGACGACGCCTAAAAGCTTTTTCGGTGAAAAAACTCAAATGCATCATATACCTATGCGACAGCAATATTTATATGACGAGAGCGCCTGCAACGTAAAACATAATACAAACACATTGAAAATTATACTTTACATACTAAAAATATGTATTTATCTATACTCGTACCATCTATACCAATATTATAAAGGAAAAAGTTAGTTTGTTTGACGTGATTAGACTCCGAAACTACTGGATCGATTTGAAAAATTCTTTCACCGTCGGGAAGCTACATAATCTCCGAGTAACATAAGCTATGTGTTGTTTCTCTTTGCTACTCAGATTATTTTAGAACCCGTGCGAAGTCGGGACGGGATGCTAGTGACTTCATATAGTTATTGATACATTCGACGACCTCGTTGGCTGGTTACCATGCTGGACTGCCAATCAGAAAGTTCTGGGTTCGATTCCCGGCACGACCAACATCTACCAGTCATAGTTCAGTAGAACTAAATTTGTTGGCGGTCGGTCTGGGTATCAAATATTTATTTATATAAAGTATGTATGTATGTGTATGCAGCATATCAGTTGTGTTAGCAACCATAATATAAACCAGAAATGGTTTAGTATGGGGCCAACCAACCAGGTTGTGCCGGGAATCGAACCTGGAACCTTCTGATTGGCAGTCCAGCATGGTAACCATTACGCCAACGAGGTCGTTGTACTTAGGTATATTCATGGGGCATTATTAATTACAATATACATATTATAATATTGGTATAGCGTTGTCGTAGACCCTCTACGATTTCGTAGTAATGACGTAGATTCTTGATTTTTCTATAATGACCTACTTGTAGATAAAAATTGACAAGTAAACAATAATTACAAAATGTTTTAACTGATTTAGTCAAATAAATGTGTTGTTGCATTTCCCGCGATGATTCAGTGTTTTATTAGACATGAAATTTCTGTAAATAGATACAATGGCGTCGGAATGCAATGACTTGAATCACGCATCTTAAGCAAAGATTCTTACATTACGTTAACCGCCGAGTTGTCGATGCAATATGTTTGAGAAGCATCACACTCAGCACTCACATTATTCTTCTTCGTACGAAGAATGAAAAAAAGACGTAAGCTTCCAAACTCTAGGGTGTATCTGTCAATAAATGAAAAAACTGCTATTTTAAACAATAAATTATGATTAATATGGGAAATACTCTCACCTACAAGACCGTGAATAATTGGCGCTTCGCTGGCAAGTGCGAGGATCAGCAACTCGTGAGAACTTCATTATAAACCATATTGTTTACACCCCAAGCGCGTTGTGAACGGGGTGAGGAAATATGCTCTACTTGTACACTTTGACGTTGAGTTTAGTTAGAAAACTTTCTTGTTTCTTGGTAACATACTGCATGGAAAAAAACATTTATATAGCTTAGCAAATGTTTAAAACCGATTGTGATAACGGATTTTTGTGTTTATGTACAGTGAAACTTGGTTAAGTGGGACCTGGATAAGTGAGAAACCTCCATAACTGGAACTCATGCTGAGGTCCCAACACTTTGGAACTGAATTACCTCTGTTAGTGAGCCGAGGTAAACCTCTATATCTGGGATTTGTTCTTTCGATTTATCATCATAGTTACCTCTATAACTGAGACATTTTAAGTGCATAAACCTTTGTAACTGAGATAACATTGTTAGTTTACTCATTCTTATTCTACCCACAAATTCCACAAGTAATTCCAAGTACGTAAGTATAAATTTTGAGCTCCAATTACCTTCAGTTTTAGTTTCGCTTTACTATCATACAGATGTTTATTTGAAAAATGTCAAAACGAAAGCTGTAAATGAGACAGATATTAATTAAATGAGATTTATACCTGTATATCTGAGACACTGGGTAAGTGGAATACCTCCATAAGTGAAACTACATTGCAGGTCCCTTGATGTCTCATTTAACCAGGTTTTACTGTAGATGGTGTAGAGCATACTTCAGCGCATACCATCCCGGATCCGTGACGGATGGCGGTCGCGAGAGGCGTGCGAACTCCTCCCGTGACGGATCCGTGTCGGATCGGCCGCGTGTCGTGACGTGTCGTGTACTGCAGTGCTAATGAAGCTTTTTGATGAGCTATGTGAATTAAACTATTGATTAGTTTAAAAAATAATTGACCAAGTGCGAGTTAGGCTCGCGCATGAAGGGTTCCGTACCATTGTTGTATGGGAGCCCCCCCTAAATATTAATTTTATTTCAATTTTATAATTTAATTTGATAGCCATTATACTTTAATGTATTTTATGAAAATTGTAAGTGTCTAGCACCTACCGTTATTGATATATATAGCAAAAATAATAATAAAGGGACTGTGCATTTTATGGCGTTATAGAAAGTGGTCGTTAAATGGAGAGAATGTATCACAAGGATGGAATACAAGCTAAACCAACAAAAGCCAATTGATTTCTACGCTTTAGAGAGTGACGTTACATGGAGTTTATACTGCATGTGAGAAGTTATCGCTGCGTGGCAGAGTTCCTAAGATACTGGTAAGAATGCCAAAATAATGTAAAGGCAAACTAGATGCGAAGACCGGTTGGTCTTCGCATGTTGCACCGGATCGTCTTGGCTTTCCAATAAATGTAGCCATAATAATATTATTATACTACTTACATTTGCATCAGTGTATATTCAAGTGAGATCAAAGCTAAGTTATACAATATAATTAATTATGAGCTTGTACCTCTAAAATGCCATTACATCCATCCAAGTAGAGCTGGGTGCATAGTTATTATTCAATTTGTATGTAATACTAGTGGCGGAAGGGCTTTTAAGGAAATTGTCTGAGGTGTGCCCCTTTGCTCGTCTTGTGTACTTACTGGCAGTGAAAATGGGGCCTCTATCAATTAATTCGAATTAAATCTTTAACAATATTGATTATAAAAGGAATGTGTGTTTGTTTGTTTGACGCGAATAAATCAGAAGCAACTGAACCAATTTTTACTATATAAGTAACTTATGTAGATACTTATTATGATGAGATTTCTGGCTCTATATCAAAATCGTAATTATATGATATATTCATTTGACATTTTAATAAATACTTTTTATAGTAATACTATGTGTGTAAGTAACTATGGCCTTTTCAGTGCGTTTAGTCAATGAATCTTTTTATTAGGACTTCAGTAAATTCGAAGAATTTAGAAGATTCGCACATTATTGCGCCTAGTACTCATAAAATTACCATAACTTTGTGACAGTGTAAAATACTATTATAAATGGTTTGCAGAAATTGATATAAAGGTGAGTAGAATAAAAAGTATTGCCCAATAAAAACTTAAAATACTATCTTTAAAATATTCCTTCATCATATATTTTAATTACGTACAATAAGTTTTTTCAGTCCTCAACAAAAGATTTTGTTAAATAACTAAAATATTTAAAAATGTATAAATATCTTAGAAGTAGGTAAATACAATAATCATATTTAAATATTTTGTACGTGTTATTTAAAGTTTTTACTGTGTCATAAAATTTATTTTTTATTTTATCCAATACACCTATTCTGCGAGCCTATACGTCGACTCTATTGGCAGGAAGTGTAACCTACCTACATTAGTCAACATACGTAATGGTTACAATATTGCTTGTAATAGTATGAATACTGCTCCTTCGTGACTCGCCACAGTTTCGTGCCATCCCTACCTAAATTAGCTTTGGTACATTTTACTATGACTGAGATTTTGCTTTGATATCATATAAAGATGACCTTCAAAGTAAGGTCGATGTAAGCTTGCTTGGTTAGGTTAGTTCGACTGCCTTATAGCCTAATTGGTTTTTCTACCATAATCCCGATATACGAGTATTGTTACTCAGTTCCGGTTTGGTGGCAGCTCAAACAAGCAGCGATATTTTAGTACTAAGTCTAGTTCCTACTTATTAATATTGTAAATTTTTTGTTTAAATAAAGTTATTTTTATGGTTTTTTTTATGGTTAAGTTATTACGATTGATTTTTGTAACGTGGTTTTATTATCGTGCTTCGCTCATACTATTACGTTTATTTCAACGCTTAGATGGTTGAAACGATTCAGTATAGAAGAACGAGAATAAGTATAAGAGTAGGTTATGCCTTGTATTACTAATATAATACTTGTTATACTGGTCCAATGCGAGTAAAGATGCGGGAAGCAGTTAGCACCTTTATAAGTCGAGAGATAATAGGTACTCAAAGGTAGACGTGTTCTATCCTATCTACCTATAGGCCAGTCAAACCTTTGTGGCATTATGTAAAATTATGAAAGATTGTTGCTTTTTAATATTGATTTGTACCTACGAGTATTATCTGCCCAATCTATCTATCTGTGATGATACCTTTGTTCCTGTACTTCACGTCCAATAAAGAATTTTCTAAATATCTAGCTAGTATTATCAAATATTATCATCATATTCATTTGAAAATATCCAACGTCTATAGGCAATTTAGAGTGTAAAGTTGTTCCCCATATTTGAAGTAATGTGAAGGAAACAATAGTATCAATTTGGTGGCACGAGTTTGCCACGCGTGGAGGCGGCAGTCCACGCGCGTCCATTACTGTTCAGCGTCTATTAGATTTATGGGGTTTTACCTTTTTGCTGTTACTGAAAATGCAATGTTTTAACATAATAGTTAGTTAAAAAAACGCGGTATTCCGTGTATTAGATATATTAGGTGTATTAGATAAACCTTTTAATTATTATGTTATGGTCCGTTTTATTAAGATTGTTTATTACAATAGAAAAAATAAAAATAATTTATTTTGAAACTGCTTGTTTGTGAAGCTACCATAATCCCGATATACGAGTATTGTTACTCAGTTCGGGTTTGGTGGCAGCTCAAAAACAGCAATATTTAGTAAGTTAGTCACTAGTTCATACTTATTATTTATTATATTGTAACATCCTAGCTTAAATAAAAAATATGTTTATATTTTATGTTATTCAATTTATTATAAATTTGTGTTATTCAATTTATTTTTGTAATCCCTGTTGCTAGTTACCTAAGTTTGCAGATTAGAAAAACAAAAATTAAGTTATATCTGGTATATCTAAAAAACTAAGAATTGCCGTCCAAAGGTATTTTCTGGCGACTTTGCATTCATAAGCATAAGCAGCCCACTGGTTTCACTGCTGGGAATCGGTAACGAGGAGCGAGTTATAGGCCATAATCCACCACGCTGACCAAGTGTGGGTTGGCGGATGACACACGTATTCGGATATTGTGGTCCTCAAACATGTCGGTTTCCTCACGATGTTTTCCTTCACTGTAAAGCGAGTACAAATAAGTTGAAAAACAAGTCATCGATTTTTTCAAGTTATGTATGGATTATATTCCACATTATCAATTTTGTTCTTAGTTTTAACTGTTTCTGCAATAAATATCGCATATTAAGCATATTTTGGTAAATAATTTCTGCGCGGCATATTTGTTTTTGTCTACCTACTTGGTTTGTTTGATTGTGTATAGGTAGTACCTATGTTCGTTTCTATGTTTGTGAATTCGAATTTTATCAATATTTATACCGAAGCTAATACTAATGTAAAGACCCACATAAGGTTTTTGTAAAACCAAAATTTAATAGATACTTGCCAACTTTAGAGTAGATATAGCTTAGAACTAGGTTTCTTACAATCATTTGTATAAAACAGCGACATATTGTGATACCCTAGCAACCTAGCATACATTGTAATTATTTTTATCGGCACGTGTCATCCACCATATTGCATTGAAATTGGCGGGAACGCCCGCAGTTATCAAGATGGCGGATTTTTGCGGTTGTTTTTTTTATCGATGATAAATCGTTCCGCTAATACTTCCGCTTCCGCTGCTAATGGAGGGGATAGGAATATGGAGATTGATGTTTATGCTGCACGAGATTTTTGATCGCGCTTCCTTTTTAGATGAAAATGTATAAAATATAAATCTGTAATTCTGTAAATCTCTCTTAAGCTAGCACAGAGCTCTTATTCAGAACCTTGTAATTATACGGTTCTTAGTTAAGTATTCATTCATTTGGTTTCCATATTATTCTTTTTTGTAATGAAGTTTAGTTTTTGTTATAAAACTAAATTAACCAATTAGGGAATAGGTTTCCATCATTGTTTTTTCCAACAATCTATTTTACGATAACTACTAAGGTAATCTTAAAACTAAACTCTATTTCACTAAATACGTGTGGCATATTTGTTGGCATCATAAATACGTAGGGATTACCGTCGATATGTCATCAGCTACATGTAATAGGATTGTGGAGTTAGCTATACTCGTACAACGTTCTACATGAGTGAGCCATGCAATTCAAACTATACATAATAAACTATGATTTTTTCCGGAGTTATATCTGAGTTGAAGCTTCTATCTTTCACGTCACAAAATGCGTCAACCTCTATTGTGAGGACAAGAAAACTTCGTATCTAAGTCTCTGTTTCTCGAGAAGTATCATGCAAGAGTCTTCAAATGCAAGTGAATAGCTATATCTAGGTAAACGAGCAACATTTTAGTCTAAAGCGTAGCTTTCCATCAGGCAAGCTGTAGTCAAACGCAAATAAATCGAATTTGAATAAAGTAAGCCTTGCACTTTTATCTAGCTACTTACTCAGATTTATGATTCATATTTAACGTTGGCCGACTTTTTCAAATACCTAACTCGAAACTTTTGTTATTATATTATTATACAATACCATATTCACCTATGTAACATTCTTCAGTGATATTATAATACTAAACTCGATGTAACCTAGATTTAAGATTCTGTGGCAAATAAATCATTTATTTATTGAAACATGCTAGGTTGCAAAAATATTATAGCTTCATCTTGCATAGTACGACCAAATACCACCAATAGATCAATCCGGATTATAACTTCCTTATAAATATGTAATACGTTGCATCTGCGGTGACGGGGGTGCATTAGAGTAATTGGTTGTAAGTAAATATTTGTGGGGGTGAGTTCTGACTGCAAATGCTTCAAAAATTTATTTAATGAATACTATATCTCAGGATATTCAATTGAAGAAAATTGTATGAAGATAACCGCAATAAAAGTTTACGCATATGCTAAATCCAAATCGTTTCACTGCAAAATGATAACAACTGTATTATACGAGCATACATAACTGTATTATTCTCAGAAGCCATAATTATAAAAGACCGAAAGACCAAGACAAACTTAAATTCCTATTGGATTTGTTTTCATTCCTACAAATTAGGGATTCTTATTAGACACACGTTTTAATGCTATACCTATTAATTCCTCAATCCTGCTTTAAAATCCATAACCAATAATAGGATTACTTCACCAACTCTCCACATCTTCAAACTGGGGTTCAGGGGTGGTCACGCAGCAAATATGCCGGATTATAAATGCACCGCTGCATTTGGATTACGTTCTTGGTGGTGGCACCCCTAAACAATTATCGGTTAGTGTTTTCTTTGGGTTTTTGGTGATTGAAATGATAATGAGTATGATAATCTTTATAGTTTACGTTGGGGGATTATAGTGTGTTATAAATCTTGGTTCAATACTAGAAGAAATACTCGAATATATATTTTGTTCATAGTTCATTAAAATAAGACGTTGTTGTTGTGACTGAATTTTAAACTTGATGAAAAGTCATCAACATTTACCGATTTTTTCTGCCATATCACTCGGTCTATATTAATTACAGTCCAGGAAATATTTCCCGAGCCACGATTACAATGAATAGGAAGCGACCAAGGATGCACCCTTGCGGCACCCCAATGCATTAACGCAAGTTTTAATCAAAAAACCGTGGGTGTGAAAGCCAAACAAACAAGGGTGCATTGCTTTCCCATAATGATAATGAAAAAACACAAAAATGTTTGGAAAAAATACAAAAACCATAGTTTTGTATGGCCACGGCGCGTGCGATAGGATCGGACGCCTGTTCGGAAATTATTTGTGTCAATAATTACACTGATTTCGGGGAAGTGATTTGTCGGACAGGTCGCAGTGATGACTTTTGTGATTACTTTTAATTTGGGGAACAATCCTCGTACTGATAAAATAAAATTACAAATAAAATATCTACATAAACTACAAAGTTTTTAAAAACAATTTATAGAAACACGGCCACTTTTAATTCATATTGAGTTTAGAAATACTAACCCATGTTTCAAAAACTATGTTTCGATCAACAGGCGTATTATAGATCGATCCAAATCTAGTTGAATTACTCTACTAGTATTAACTTTATTTTTATTTAAATATTTACTTTATCCAGTCGAAATACAAAATTAGTAAATGAATTTGTAATTATACCATTTACTCTTTATTGTTATTATTGTATTAATTTTAATAGTTTCCAAACTTACTGCATACGTTTTATAATAACGTATTTTTTATGAGTATTTGATATACATTGTGATTCAAAAGACTTCTTCAATGGTTCCTCAAATCGCGTCTAACATCATTAGGTTCATTGCACACTCGAGATGAAAAACACAGCTAAACAATAATGAAGTGCAATTCAATAAAGTGCGCGTACTCACAATGGGCGCAATGGGTCGCGCTAACTTACCCGCTAGTGGGCCATATGCCGAGCTTGGGGACCGACTGGGGAAGAGTTAATTTGATACTTTTACACCGAAAATCTTTCATCAGCTTATAACTGTATATACTTAGAATTCTTTCATATTTTTTCTCTTAGGTTTCTTTTGTTTCTATGCTAGTTTACAACTGTACATTAAAAAAAATATAAGATCTAGTTTTAGGAATGTAGGTTTGCAAGAATACATTCAGAATAAAGGTTTGATTAAATTTTTGAGAAATATTTCTGTATTTCAAAACAAAATTTATAAAAAACCAAAACGTGCAGATGATTTCTTAAACAATCTATACAATAAATATCAAAATTGCTCATAATTGTAGGTTTTTTTTACCAAGCTCGAACGTACCCACTGAAATTGATCTAAGCTTACAGTATCAAAACCGCGCCGTTCCACTATCATCACCCCATCCTTAGATCTCGTACAGAGGGTGCCTTGACTGACAACTAAAAGAAAATATTTTCAACGATTCATGAATACATTAATTATCAAATGGACTATTCATTTCATTATAATATTATGCTATAATCCACGAAATATGTCTATTATTTCGCGTATTGTGCTTTTTGATTTTTTTCATGTCAAGGGGTAATATTAACATGTTTTGAATGATGTTTAAAATTAATGGAACAAGAATTAACATTTTTGTGTTTGGTATTTGTTACATATTTTTTATTATTAATTATTTAATGTTTGAGTTTTTTGTTTATTCGTATTGGCTGCTATTTACTTCACTTTAGTTACGTTGTAAACTTTCTTACATTATAATTGTACTTTATATAATGAAAGAAACATTTGCCAAAGAAGCATTTTCCATCATCAAACATTTTTTTTTTAAAAAAACTGAAAGTAATGTAAAAAAAATGCATCGTCATCGAAACATGTGTGTTATTGCTAAAAAGCTCAGAGTAAATTGTTATAAATGATCTTTGAACTAGTTGTGAATTTAAAAATCATCGCTATTTTATTATTCTTTTAACCTTGTTAAGGGGAGACTGGATGATAAGCAAGATATTGGAACTATTTTTTGATGACGAAGGGGAAATCTTCATCAGGATACCTGGCTACAATGGGACGCAAGCTGGAAGCCCACTAAAACACTCCTGGTGACCTGCCTCTGTGCTTAACTGAGAACCAAGGGCTCCCCCGAGAAATATCCTGGAGACCTCTTTACACTGCGCTTCAGCCCCTCCCGGTCATACAGCGGACTCGATGAAGCGGGTTTCGGAGCTCCATCTCCGATTACCCTCGAGTCTGATGCCTTTTAGTCGCCTCTTACGACGGGTGGAGGCAGTTCCAGAGCCTTATTATTTTTTATGTTAAGTTTTTAGTTCACCACTTTGAAACTACAGTGTAAACTCCATGTAACGTCACTCTATTTAACTCTCTAAAGCGTCGAAATCAAGTGGCTTTAGTTCGTTTAGCTTGTATTCCATACAATGATACATTTTCTCCATTTAACGACCACTCTCTATAGCACCCTAAAATGCACAGTCTCTTCAGTGTCGTTATATAGTGTTTATACTGTATTTACCTATCCACATGATTCTTTTTAGACCTAGTGTGACACTTTTCTTAACATTCTCAACATACAAGTATTTTTTGGAAGTTCAAGCACACTCGCCAACCACCATTTTTGAATTGGAGCTACGGAAAAATACATCATAAACAATTACTTTCTAACACAGTGAAATTAATAGGCATATTGAATTATTTAAAAGCAAAATAATACGAAGATACTTTCTCTTACCAGTTGTGTACAGCTAATAAAGCTGAAAGTAAATCCTGTTTAGTTTATTTTAAATTCTAATCTTCCATTGCTTCTACTTAACGTCGTCTCTCACTCATCTAATCCCTGAGTCACACTAATTTCAACCGCAAATGAATCAATCACCAAAGAACGAGGCTATGACACATGGGGATAGGAATGTCGACGATTTTTTCACCCCGTCCTGTGCCAAAGATAAAGAGATAGCATAAATCTTACGACACGCGACCAGACGACTGATGGACGATTTTTTTAAAAGAGTCTCTGCTCATTTATTTATACTCTAAGAGAATAAAGTCTGTTGTTATATGCAAAAAAAATCCGTAAGTATATTTACGTATACTTATAATAATAATAAATATCTTAATATTGGAGTAATTTGCGTAACCTTTACAGCTACATAGCTTAAATCAAATACATACATAAACTTACTGTAAGTATTTACCGCCATTTAGCTGGTTATGCTCTGCGCTGTACACAAGGTCAGTTATTGCCTGAATTGTGTGGCGCGGAAGCTATATTTTGTTTTAGCCTTTTTTAATCCTTACAGCTAGGCCATTGACCACCAAAGCGCGTAACTATACGGGTCAGCGGCGACACTGGTCTTAAGTGGGGTATGCCTAATCTGGAATATCTGGCTCTCAAGAAGACTGCCAGAACACACCACTAGATGAGATAGAACGGTTGAACAGTGTATACTGACAGCCACCTTAAGAGTTAATAATTAATTAATTAATAGCAGACTAGGCATATAGCCTTGGACCAGTCTTCACCTTTGGTCAGAGTATCGCCGACTGACGTGGTTACGCAACCTACTGCTTCGTGTAAAAAAAGTTACATAAACAAATTAAGAAGCTCCTGGAACATATATGAATGAAATTTAACTGAAAGAAATAGGTTTACTACAACTTGTCTACCAAGTCATAAAGACCTACAACGACAGGCTAGCTCACCAAACGTCAAAGTTACTCGATACCCTGGGGGTGCCAAAGGCACGTACTAAGCTGCTTGCTTCCACTTTCATTGTGCGAACCGCGAAAGTGTGGAATTCTTTGCCAAGCTCCCTGTTATCCGAAAACTATAATCTGGCAGTTTCTAAAGCAAGAGTGAACCGGTTTTCTCTGGGTAAGCGACCACCTTAGATCATAACATCGCGTACACAAGCCCATTTATTGTAAAAAAAATACTCGTAAATGGCAATTTATTGTTACAATTCCAACGGGCACCTATAAAACCTATCTCTCTCCTCATTAGTTCGAACTAATAATAAAGGCAGACATTGAGACAGGCGGCATTCCGGCCTGGCGTCTTACTTATCGCGGATATAAATTGTGAGGACCCAGCGCCTTGTCACCTACACGGACGCACGGGGTTTTGGAATAATGTGAGGACATGAGATGACCGGAGACTCGGACTTAAGTTCAGCTTAGCATTTCGTGAAACATCCTTTTGTTGTAACCAAAGAGGACGGCAAAGCATTTGTTTGCTTATTCATCGAATTGACATTGAAAACTGTGTTACTATTATGGATTTTCTGAAGTACAACTTGCTCTGATGCCGCAATGAGAACAAATACTAAAAAAAGAATAAAAAAAATATTTTAGGGAGCCTATCTTATACCACAAATTTGACGTTTACCTGAATTTAGTAATTATTTGTTTTCGTCTCCCTTCTCATAAACCGAGATAGCTACAAAGCTGTTTATTATTTAACCTTTATTTCTGTTGACGCTATTAAAGAAACAAACTATAATATTAATCTCTCTTACCTGGCAATTGGTCAATTATTTCCAGTATTATTATTCTCAGTCTCCCTATTTTTTTCGGCAAATAATGACCCAAGATAATTTTAAGACAATTTAGTCCAGATCAAGACAACTCGCTCGGGTCGATTCGGATTTTTTTTATGAAATATCAAAGTTCTAATATCTGTTTTATCATTAGTTTAGGCTTCGAAAACACAAACTGTATCGTAGAAAAGAACCTCACATTGCCAAGAAAATCCTAATAAACGAATGAGCAGATATTATTCCTCACCTAAGTTAAAACCTATTAGCTAAGAGCCCATTTGCCGAATAAAAGCCTTATCAGTGAACGTCAATAAAACTAAATAAAAACACATTCTCTTATCTCTTTATCAGTGATAATTCGTTTGTCGCTATGAAATGTATGTAAACATGAAACAGAGGTACATATTAGCGGTATCGAGCTACCTAATCCGAGCATATGGGTGCTTTAACGACAAGTGCTAGGCAAATTCCATATGGCGGGGTCCTATTTGGCTAGGTAAGTACATGAGTACTTAGTAGTGTAGTAGTTAGTAGTACGTATGTGTAGGTAACTATTTACCAAAATGTGTTTGGCACATCATAAAATTATTTTCTATACACTTAGATAGAAAGATAGATAGTTTTTTTTTTCACTTTATTAAAACACTCACACTAAAATAAAATTACAGAGAACACACACAGAACTTACAAGTTAGTGCCTTAACTGGCGACGTTATCGCTAGGAGCGAGCTCTTCCAGGCAACCAATTCTAAGAAACTAGACAAAATTAGGAAAGTACTTAAGACGAGGTGTAATAATAAGTGTATATGTGAATTACAAAAATACATCAAATATTATGACAAAATAATACACTTCCTTATCATCAAAACTTAATACACGGTTGATTGAGACTATATCTTTTGTTATTAGCTTCCGACGCAATAACGACAGGGTGTTATAAGTTTGACATGACATGTGTTTATCTGCCTCCAGGAAGGATAAACCAATTGTAATGTTTTTTATGCTTAAAAGGCGTGTTCTTCGTTCTTAGCTATGTATGATGAAAATCAATGCCAAGATGCCTCAATACCTATTGGTTTCAAATGATAAACCTTGCAAGTAGAGTATAAATGTATACATTGTGATACATTTGAGGCTAAATAACCTGGCATGGTTACCGTATCGGACTAGCCATAACATACCATACCAACTAGAAGGTTCCGGGTACGATTCCCGGCACAACCAACGTCTTTGTGCTGAACTAAATTTGTTGGCTGTCGGTCTGGGTGTTATATATGTATCGATTTAAATTATTTGTGTATGTATATGTAGTACAAATATCAGTTGTGTTAGCAACCATAATACAAACTAGGAATGCTTTAGTATGGGGCTAACCAGCCGTGTGTGAAATTTGTGAAAACATAAATATATATCAAACAAAAAGGCAGCGTATTTTATAAATGAAATGCTTAATATAATGTCTCCGCTCATCTTCAACTTACCTAAAATGTCTTATGAACTTTCTAGCATCCATATCTTAATGTGCGATAAATTACTCTTAAACATCTGCTAGTTCACATAGTGCGTCGTTGTTAATTCAGATCCTTGACTGAAATTACGTGGGACACGTGGGAATCATGGAAGATTAAATTTATTAATAACTTTAATTGCCATTACCATCTAACGTGGCAATGCTGCCAGCATTTTGGGCATCTTTTCCTCTACCCCTGGACTTTTGTAGGTTAATTAAGTTTTAGTTGAGTGTTTTATATCATTATTACGTTGGTTAAAAATAAATTAATAAATTATACAATTTTATTTACTTAGCTAAATGCTAGGTCAGAAACTAAGCATTGCCATCCAACGTGGCAATGCATCCATTCTGGGCACTTTTTCCTCTACCCCTGGTCTTTTTAGGTTAAGTATTAGTAAGTAAAGTTTTATGTATACTAATGTTTTAAATAAATTCTTACCTAAATGTTAGTTTATAGGTACTCGTATAATCATCGGTTTTTCAATTCAAATAATATGTCAATTTTAGCATCTAATGTAGTAAGTAAGTAAGTAATGATTTCAGTCAGCAATAATACTGACTGAAGAATAGCTAAAAACAAATCTCGTTATTTATTAGGTTTTTCTTTCAATGGAACTAAAATAAAATCTAATTTTGTTGCTAAGTTTTACTCATGTACCTTCTTTTGCTCTTGACATTAAATTTTATCTATGGAATGTGCCAGATATGTTAGCACGATGTCTTTAAATAGGAAGTTATCTTTTAAAACTAATTTAAGCCACTTCATTGCATTTATAATAAACGTCACTTAATAACGAATATAATAAAAATACCTGTTCCAAACAAACTCGTCCTAACCTTAAAGGTTAAACAACATCAATACTTGATACTCATATCGAAAACAAGTATTCCAACTATTTCACTAGCATTATAAACACAGACTTGATACATTTCAAACAAGATAAAATGAAGCTATCTGGATAATACTGGCTAGACTATAGAAAAAAATATTCTTCTTCGCATGAGCTAAGTGGCCAAGCTCTGGTGTCGAGAGTTTTGAAGCCGCTTGAAGGTCTCTGACTTGGCTCAACGACCGTTTGTACTAAGACTAACAGCCGGGACCTACAGCCTAACGCGTCATCGGACCCACGGTAGCGCCCAGATTAAAATGCCCTTGAAAAATGGACGAAAAATTGTCAGTCTTGTGCATGGTCACCCATTCAAACACCATCCGCGTCGAGCCTTGCTTTGCTTCGATGATCGCGTTAGATCACCTTAGCAAGCCGAGCTACAGACGCTACTAGAAAAAAAATATAATAGCGTGTTAGAAAAGAGAATAAAAAATTATGGCCTTTAAAGACCTACTAAAAACAATTTCACTACTGCTTTTGTATTACCTTACTATTTCCTTTTAATATCGATTCTTGTATTCTGTCCGTATTTTTACTAGTCCAATCATTACAGAAAATAATCCTAGTTATTTGCCTTACTTTTCGAACCGAATTCCTTTCATCTAATTTTCAGTTCATCTAGATCTTAAGTTTTACATCATAAGGCCTATAATATACTGAAACACGTTAACAAAAGCGTGGTATTGAGATATCAGGTTGATAAAGGCGAGTACACACTGTCAATGATCGATGATAACGGCCGGTGCACACGAGATACTAAGGTAGGATCGTTTTGTAAACACAGCCTTATCTTTACGGCGCGAGTGCCTGTGGAACGGCCCTAAGAGGTCCTTTCTTTCTGTACACAATTTTCTTTACCTACTATCGTTCTAATACATCTAGGTAAATATATAAACAATTTAATTCTCATGACAAACCAAATTAACTCTGTTAACCCAAATAATAATTACTTTATACGAGTACTTACGTCTAGAAAATCATATTATGAGCGATAAGGACATACATATGTGGCACACTTATTTGCTAAGCCTATTCTTTTATTTTAAAACGTTTCTAGTATTTTGTGTCTAATAAAGAATGATCTTTCTATCTACAATAAATCCGCTGTTAATAAACTTATATACTGCCAAGGTGTGGAACTCCTTGCCAAATTCCATATTCCCCTATTAAACTATAATCTTGCGGTTTTCAAGGCACGAGTGAACCGGTTTCTTCTGGGTAAGCGCGGAACGTCACCCACGAGGCGGACTGACCAAATCAAGGCAGCAGTTGGAGGCTCCTTGAATGACTGTAGCCGGAATACATCCAGCAGGCAGAGATGGCGAGATGTCGTGAGGCAAATTATATCCGCCCCCTTTAGTGACCCTCCATGACGATCACGACCGCTCTGACAAGAGCGTCACGAATAAGAAGAAGCAGCGCGTTCCACCTTAGATCACAATGTCACTTACCATCAGGTGAATTGTGATCAAGCGCAAACCCATCATAGTATAAAAAAACTCCGTAATTAAGGAATTTAACTATCCTCGACATTAAAGTAGTACTGAGACCATCAGGGGCTAAAAGAACAAACTTCTAATTTATAGGGGAGACAGGGTATGAGTCTAGACTTTTATAGAGGGAGATAGGGGAGAAATATGGCTAAGACTACTCCGCACGAGGATATCGTGGTGCGCTGGTGATGAGGAGACCTAATAATAAATGCTACATTATGTCATTAACCTACTAATACAACTGACATCATATTTTTTCTAAGTAAAAAATTCAATTTCACCATTTTAGTAACATGTTTTAACCGACTTCAAAAAGGAGGAGGTTATATATTCGACGTGTATGTATTTTTTTTTTAATGTATGTTCACCGATTTCTCAGCCATTTGTGGATCGATTCTCAAAATTCTTTTTTTAATTGAAAGAGTATGGTTCTGAATTGGTCCCATTGTCACCAAAACTGGTTCTGATGATGGACTCCTAGGGAAATCGAAGAAAAACCTAAAAAGTTAGGTTATTTTTACGCATGAAGAGAGATTCACGCTCGTTTGGCTGTACTGATATTCATGAAATTTGAGAAGAAAATAGGTAAGACTATGTGTTAACACATACGCTACTTTTTATCCCGAAAATAAATACTATTCCCGTGGGATGCACCAAATAACATATAAATCTTTTTAACTTCTTCACGCTCGAACGGTTGTACAGACATTGATGAAATTTGGAATGAAGATAGGTTAGACTATGTGTTTACACATAGGCTACTTTTTATCCCGAAAATAATTATTGTTCCCGTGGGATGCACCAAATAAAACATGACACACTGATTTCGCTAAAATTTGATATAGGGGGTAGACTAGACCTTGTATAACACGAAGGTTACTTTTTATCTTAAAAGTCATTGCTATTCCCGTGGGAAGCCCAAATAACTCGATAACCTATTTTACTTCTTCGCGCTCATACGGCAATACAGATTTCGCTCATAAAATCAGCAGCTTATAGTCTGGCTAACAAAAGTAATCTGACGCGAACATCGAGGCTTAGCAACGGCCCATGCGGCCAGTCTTTGGATGGGTGACCACAATGATGCACAAGACTTCCATAAAAAAATGTGATATTTTCGTCTGGGCGTTACTGTGCTTCGGATAAAACGTTAATTTGTTGGGCCTGGACCACTACTCTTAGTACAAGCAGGGGTCAAACTAAATCAGGGGCTTGAAGAACTCTCGACGCCAGAGCTTGGCCACTTGGGTCATACTTAGTGGAAGAAGGAACTGTAAAATTTGATATATTAATAGACAAGACCCACGAACGGATAAGGAAAATATTTACGCGCTCGCTTCGCTAGGAGTTATCCCGCTTCGTTCGAATTTCCCCCAGGATGTTCTGGGCTTATGACACTCCAAATATTATATAATTTGTGCTGCTTTGGACTTCAAACGGTTCGAACAAATACGGTGAAAATTTTCGCGCTCGCTTCGCTCGCGCATAGCTCGCTTCGCTCGCATCCAGCTCGCTTCGCTCGCAATTGGTTCTAGTACGTTTTGACACAACAAACATTATGTAATTTGTGCTGCTTTGGCCTTCTTTATGCTCAAACGGTTGGAACAAATACGGTGAAAATTTTCGCGCTCGCTTCGCTCGCGTATAGCTCGCTTCGCTCGCAATAGGTTTTAGTACGTTTTGACACAACAAACATTATGTGATTTGTGCTGCTTTGGACTTCTTTATGCTCAAACGGTTGGATCAAATACGGTGAAAATTTTCGCGCTCGCTTCGCTCGCGTATAGCTCGCTTCGCTCGCATCCAGCTCGATTTGCTCCCAATTGGTTGCCTGCCGGGCACACGCCAAATTTTTTCATCGTGAAGTTTATTTGGCTCTCCATAGCTAAAACTTAAACAAAATATCATTACCAACCACTAAAAATGTAAAAATAAAATTGTTTTAAAAAACAAACAACCGACTTCAAAAACACAACTAAAAAGGGAAAAATATTTTTTTGCCTAAATCAAATCAAGAATATATAAATAGAATAGGAGAGTTTATTTCATGTACTTATAAAAAACTATTTGCAATTTTTAGTAATCCTGTATTCTTGAAGTCGGTGCCACCTAATAAGAGCAAATTAATGTTTGTTAAAAAAAAATATTTTCAATTGTCTTTCTTTGCTGGCACCGACTCCAAGAATACAGGATTAGTAAAAATTGCAAATAGTTTTTTATAAGTACATGAAATAAACTCTCCTATTCTATTTATATATTCTTGATTTGATTTAGGCAAAAAATTATTACATAACATTTTTCATTTTGTACTGATACGATATAAAACAGCATTATTATTTTTTTTAATACAAAAATACCTTTTTAATAATATTAACGAAAACAAAATGGACAATGTTTTTAATTTAGAATCAACATTATGTCACCATAAGTAATCACACTGAAATGGATGCCTCTCAGGAAGACATTGACATTCGGGATGGAAAAATTGTGATAAGTAATTTAATAATATTGCATGTATGTAAAGAATGTAAATACAGGGACTAATTTACTTTATTGTAACACCATAGTATGTACAGATTGACAATAAATGTCAACAAATAATTTTTTTTTTTTTTACATTCTTAAGACACCGACTAATGTTTTTTGCCTCGAGCTATAACATTATTTAATAATAGTCATTGCCCTCTAAATTGTCCGATTAATAAAACACATACATTTGTATATCCATATTCGCAATACATTATTTTGATTTGATATATTTGTCCTTACTATGACGATGATTATTGATGAGATGCATATGACTAGGAGAAGTAGATATGGATATGATTGTAAGAAGTAGCGGAAAAAGAGGTCGACCGTGATTGAATTGTGTGAAGGAGGATATGAATGAGAAGGGAGTGAATGTGAAGAGGACGGCTGATAGAGTGGCGTGGAAGCGAAAAACAGGCTGTGCCGACCCCACCTAGTGGGAAATGGTAAAGAAAACGAAGATATTCGTCCTTACTCATATTAACAGCATTAAAACCTTTTACGGAAAGAAAATCATAACAATACATATGTATACATACATAGGTATAGTTTAAAAGAAGTCCCTTACATACTGTCATAAAGAAAGCTTACATTACGCTAATACACTTTAACACGGTGCGCCGAAAACGCCGCGTTTTCTGAAGTAGTCTTGTGCGGTGACTAGTTAAAAAACAGAGCGCACATAACTTTGACGACCTCGTTGGCGTAATGGTTACCAAGCCGGACTGTCAATCAGAAGGTTCCGGGTTCGCTTTCGGCACGGCCAACATCTTTGTGCTGAACTAAATTTGTGGGCTGTTGGCCTGCGAGTTAAATATGCATATATTATATGTAGTACATCAGTTGTGTTAGCAACCATAATACAAACTAGAAAAGTTTAATAAGGAGCTAACCAGCCGTGTGTGAAATGTGAAAAAAAAACTTTTCTAGAATGTACAAATATTCACAGCCTACACCAATGACTTATTTCTCATGTAATATACACATGTGTATGTGCACTCGCTTTACGGTGAAGGAAAACATCGTGAGGATACCGGCATGCTTGAGTATCACAATATCCGAAGACGTGAGTCATCCGCCAACACGCACTTGACCAGCGTGGTGTATGGCCTGTCTCTCTCTCTTCTTTAGAGAAGACCCCGAGTCCCAGCAGTGGGAACGTATAGTGTACGAACAGTGTGTGAACGTATAGTGTGAAGCAGTGGGCTGCTTATGTGTTTATTAATATTCTTTTGTTTTCTTAGAGGCTTACTTAATAAGACAAATAGTGTCTGAGGTAACTACAGTTTTGCGGTCATCATCTTACGATCTTACTTTACCTACTCCGTGATAAGATGTCATAAGGATTTCACGCACGTATTCACGATAAAGGGAGGGCGTGATTACGGCAGCACAATGCGATGATGGGGCTAATCTTTTGATGGAATGTCGTACGCACTGCCTTAGTTTGACACTGCTTTTATATCATATATATAAAATTTCCGTGTCACAGTGTTTGTTACCGTACTCCTCCGAAATGGCTTGACCGACTTTTTCCAAATTTTATATGCGTATTCAGTAGGTCTGAGAATCGGCTACTGTATATTTAGAAATAATTATTAAGGCAAAACAACGTTTGCCGGGTCAGCTAGTCGATATATAACATTTCCGTGTCACAGTGTTTGTTACATGTACTCCTCCGAAACGGCTTGGCCGATTTTTTCCAAATTTTATATGCGTATTCAGTAGGACTGAGAATCGGCTACTATATATTTAGAAATAATTATTAAGACAAAACAACGTTTGCCGGGTCAGCTAGTATCGATATAAATCTGTTATGAATGTGACAGAAACTACAAAGCGCTTGTGAGATATAATTTTTATGGTAGTTTTTCTGTAGTAATTTGGTCACTGATTCAAATGTGTTTCTTCATAGAACTTTAGCAATATAACAAATGTTAAAGTTGTTATATCGAAACTTCCATCCAATAATGATAAAATAAAATACAAAAGTAATACTATACGCAGTAGCTAAACCGCACACTATTATTTAATTAATTATTATTATCCTACTAATTTTATAAACGCGAAAATTTGTATGGATATTTGTTTCTCTTTCACAAAAAACCTACCGAATGGATTGTAATGAAAATACACAATAATATAACCTACATCAGAAAAACACAAAGGCTGTATTTTTGAAGATAGTGTATTTTACGTGATATATACAACTTAGTAAATGATGTCTGATTATGATGACATCAATTATCATTATAACATTATCGTAATCTTATGACATTTTACATAAACGACATGTCTGCAACGACTGTCTGTATCAAAGAAAATTACAGTTTCCTTCAATTCAAGTCTGTTTCAAGATTGTTTCAAGGAAACTGTCAGTTTCCTTATTCCTCCATATTTATTAGTAAAGCGGAACAACATTTGCCGGGTAAGCTAGTTAATTCATATTTATTAAATCCAAAAACACGTGTTTTTCTAACGTAGTGCGTGAATAAAGGCGCGTCCACACCCAACTAACCGGCTTACGCGCGCCGGCGACCAGACGAATCAATGTGACAGCTCTCTACACGGCCTTATTGTCAAGCTGACAGCTGACACACGGACAAAATGTTGCTCTTTTCGTACAGACAGTGGCTTTTCAAAGTAAATGGCTACCGAAAAAGGTTTCTTACAGTTAATAAACCTATAAATGAGACAGATGAGTATTTTATGTTTTTATGTAATTAAATTCTTAAAAATGCGGTTTATTTTTTCATTCCTTATTTCTTAAATGTTCTTTTCTTAATTGTATACACATGTAAAGTACCAAATAAATAAGTGTCAATGTATCAATCTAAATTTATTAAAATTAATTTTGAATAGAAAAGGTCTTGAGAGATTTTATTTATGATATGTTATTTTGTTAAAAGTTGTTTTATAAGTTATTGGGTGTTTACAGAACAGTAACTTCGTGTGAATATAAAATCAAAAAGAAACAAAAATACTGTAAAAAAAAAACGCAAAAGTATGCTTTTGGGACATAGTAATGACCAAACCTTGCAAAGTAGCTCATGCAGTAACGTATGTTTGTAAAGAACCCAATTACTTAAAGCGGCGATGTGACAAACGAAATCTTTACACTATGCCATTCAAATTAAGAATAATACTTACAAAAAAGAGCATCATCAACCATCGAAGCGAAACTGTGAAATGGTCAACAAAATACTTTGGACAATAAACAAACACGATTTTTTTTTGGCAACTCGACACCGGGCTAAAGCCGGGATCAGATTTGGCGGTAATCGCATCAACCGGGGCCGCGTAAAATCCGCCAGTGTGTAGGGAGCTCTATGCTACGTTACGCCTTCAAGTTTAGTGGCTTATTGCGTGAAATAAGGTTTATTTTATATTTTTTTAATGGTGGTTTTAATAAAAATAGAATTTATATAAAATTATGCAAAATTTAATAATTTTAATACCTACGTGTAGGGTAGATTACCTTGCTATACTTATAGAATAGGAAATTACATTGTTGAAAACCGGTAAGTGCTTGCATATGTGGGTAAAGGAACCATTTCATAGAAAGAAAGGCCTGTGATTATAAAAAAAAAACAAATATTTATCTATGATTATTTAAGACTTCAGTTTTTCTAAAGGTACTGTCTTAGGGAAGGTATATAACTCGATTAAATAAACATTTGAAAGTTCATTCACTATCACTCGCATTTAATTAAGCACGAGTAAACGAGAAAAATGAACTCAGTTTTTTTTATTGATTCCTATATATACATATGTTCTAAATACTTACGAAATCTTCTTCTTTACTTTACACAAAAAAATATCGATAAAATAATCACACACAAATGGCGCCAATCGGTGTGTTAAACGCGGCCTATATTTTGACAAAAGAGGTTCCATTATAATCTCTTTAGATACTTTTTTCCCAACCTTTTTTGCTTACTTTACTTTTTCAGCAACAAAGGTGTTTCTGTCATAGCGTCGGCATTTCTTTTTGGTCTTCTTTTTGTGTCACTTTTAGTCGTTTTTGTTATGCATTGGAGTGAATATGAGTCGTCTATTTTAGGGCCGTATTCTCTTAATGTAGTAGGTTTATTATGATTAGTACTTACGTGTAAGCTAAAAAATCCTACTAATATTATGAATACGAAAGTTTATAATTGTTTATCAACACAACAATTTATGTGTATCTTAAGAATATATAGCAAGTATGTATATACAAATTTACAACTTAAAACCTAATGATAAAAATAAATTTATACATATTAAGGATAAAGTGAAAATTATTTACAATAGATAAAAAAAACAAAAATTTTGTAAACAAAAAAATATGTGTGCGTTGTGCTGATTCTAACTCAAACGGCTGAACCGATTTCGATGAAATTTGATATGAAGATAGGTAAAAGCCTGGATTAACGAAAGGCTACTTTTTATCCAAGATTCCAAGATAAATAGTTTCTTTCCATGTAGTGTATGTAAATGACTCAAAACACGACGAAACAAGAAGTATTTCCACAGAACAGGTTAATCACGATGTCTGAACAAACTACTTTAATATGGAACGAGATGTAATTGTTCTCTTTATTAACATCGTTTAGATCTGTAGTCAAGATAAAGTAACTTTGACGTTAGTGGTTCCGTAGGTTTTATTGCATAATTCATGTGAGGAGTAAGCAATATTTAATTGCTTTATTTTTTTTTTTCATTTCATACAAATAATAGGTACTACTCCTTTATTTCATGTAGTCATTACGTGCTCTTCCAAATATTTGAATATATTCGTAATTAAATGTGCAACATTTTCACACGCTGTCACAGGATAATGAAGTGGCCTATGTGTTAATCCAAAGTCTAACCTATCTTCATAGAAAATATCATCGAAATCTGTCCAGCCGTTGGAGCATCGAAGAGAGTAACATAGATTTTGAATTTATTTGCGTATCCTACGGGAACCACAATTGTTTACAAGATAACAAATAACCTATGTATTAATCCAAGGTATAACCTATATTCACAGCAAGTTTCATCAAAATCGGTTTAGCCGTTGGGCGTCTAGAAGTAACAAATATACAAAAACACACACTCATAAGCTTTCGCATTTATTATATTAGTAGGATAACAAGTATTATTTCTATCAAACTGGTACAAATAAAATTATTCCTTAATAACTTATTTTCCAATACAGTACTTTCTTTTGATTGTGAGTACTTTGGATAGTATTTGAAAAGTTCTTCACCTTACCCACGGGTCTCCAAAACCGTAACAACTCTTTTCCACTTCAAACCAGTAGTCTTCTAATTCATTTAGTGCCTACTACAAACAATTAACGCGCTTGACTGTAAGCAGCTTTATTTGTACCAAGTATGACGTTTTATATACGTCTTCACGCTTTGGGTTTTCCACAGACGTCATTGGCAGGCAGGAAATAAGTTAAATGCCCTTGCAAGATATTTTTATACTGGTAAGTAATTTGTAGGGTCAATGCCCCATATACCTATAACATAAACATACAAATAAATAATAAGAGTTTTTTCCAGATTCAGATTCAGATGTTTTATTAACCATAATAACATTCATTATTTTTTGTACGTCATTTACAGTGGATATGTGATAGGTATGTCTTAATGCTAAATCTTAATATATATTAATCTCGTGTCACAATGTTTGTCCTCAATGGACTCCTAAACCACTTAACCGATTATAATAAAATTCGCACACCATGTTTGTGCAGTTTGATCCAACTTGACAGATAGGATAGTTTAAATCTCAAATTATAGTCGCAATTTTAATTTATTGCTAATTATTGTCTGTTATAATTTGACAGTCACAATAATCTGTTAACTCCAAATGATTCTAACAGATGTCGATACCTTTCGACTGGGTTGAGTAAGTAAATCAATAGATGGCACTGCTATGGTAAATCTACGAACGTGTCATATAAGCTACACTATCTATTTTTCATACCATATAAGTGAGGCAAAACAACGTTTGCCGGGTCAGCTAGTATATAATATAATTGAAATGTCCGCAAAAGTGTGATAAACGTCAAATTTAATGTTTTTTTTTATTATAACCTAAAATGTATAATATTTCAGGCACAAAATAACGCATAGGAAACTAAATTAAATAATAATAACAGGCACTGTCTAGGGGTGTCAGTCAATATAAAAATAAAAGAATACAAAAGTCACAGTGTATCATGTACCGGGTAATTTTTTGTGTAAGTCATTAACATAGTGTTACGCCTGTAGCTGGCTAGCTTAGGTAATCTGATGCGATCATAGAAGCTAAGCTACAGTCGATGTGTCTGCATCGACCGTAGCTGAATCTGAGAACTTGAAAATATACAAAGTATGTATATAGTTAAGTTCGCAATTAAATCCAGGGAAGCAAAAAGTTTTTATTTTTGTAGGGCTGTGATGTATTTACTATTCGAGTGAAAACTGCAACTCCTTACTGGTTTTTATTTGAACCTACAAAAAAAAGAAAGGAGTTTGATAAACAAAGAGATCCAAATTCCTGAACTGACTAATTAGAGCTATCAACATAGGAATGTGACACGAGCAAAAACTAAGGGACGCCTCACACGTGGTGGCTGGCGCCTGCGACTGTCGCGGGTGTGTAAAGGCCCTTAGCATCTGACGAGGTAAAGGTTTCCTATCAAAGGCCAGAATTATCTTTAAGCTTTTATACAAACTAAAAAGAAATTCCAAATTTAACTAGTAGGAATGTTGTTTTTTACGTATATATAAAAAAAAAAACATAATTTTATCATACACTATCTGCGCCCCACGGTGTAACCCGTGTTATAATAATATTAATACGGGACAAAATAAGTTAATCCGGGATAAAAAGTAGCCTATGTGTTAATCCAAGGTCTAACTCATCTCACAGCAAATAACATTTAAATCAGGTCAGCCGTATTTAGTTGGTTTAGCTTGAATTCCATACAGTGATACATTCTCTCAATTTAACGACCACTCTCTATAGCGTCATAACATGCACAGTCCCTTGAGTGTCGATATATAGAGTTTTCACTATGAACGCACGAACTGACGTACTTACTAGAAAGTTGTTTTTGTTTATATTATGTAAATTTAAATTTTGTAGTGCCGACGAATTTTACAAATAATGTAAATATGTTCTCACGTAAGTGATAATTTGTAATATCTTTTGTGAGAAATAAATATCTTTAAACCTTAAACCTAAAAGTACTTTGTGATTCACCAAGTGGAACTGTTCCCAAAGCAATAAAACCTGAAACACTGAAATCTGTTAACCTCTCGAGAGCGCATTGTTCTGATCCCGAAATGAATTAGTCGCAATCGGCATCCAGACGTCACTTCCGTCCGGTCAGCGGTATCCGTTCCGTTTCCGTTTCCGCCCGGCCTCACTTCCGGAAGCCCGGGGGAAATTAATATATTTGTCGGGGACTTAATGGGAAAGTGGAGGGTGGGGAGCTTTGTAGTGGTAGTCGATGTTTATGGTGAATGAACGCGTTTGGAAGATGTCGAGTGTCGTGGACTAGGGGTTTTATGAATTGAAGCTTCTTAAATTTTGCTAACGTTTAATTTATACTTTTCCTTGTTAATTATTAATTATTTTCAAAGTTTGATATTTGATCTGGTTTGGCTAGCTGTAGGTAGAGATATAATTCCTGGCTACGAGTGTACTGTTAATGTCATAGAAAAAGAAGATAAGATAATATTGTCCGATTTTGATATACGAGTAAGTTTGAAGGTGAAATTGTCGAAAGAGTTCTAAACTACGTTTGCTAAATTTGATCCAGAGTGGCTCTCACAAATCGGTTGCCACAACATCCAATGAAAGTGCTCAAGTAGAACAACTACAATTAATTTTAAAACATATAATAAGCAGGCACTTCTTAGCCACAATGAACAAGATGTAAAATTACGTCAATTTTCCCTTCCCTTCCCAGACTTGTTATCTTAAAAACTTCCTTCCTGAATCTTTTAAAAATAAAACCACTTAGCTCACTTTCATTCACCCAACGACTGTACCGCTCTTAAAATAGACGTTAAAATTAAACCTCTTTCGAAATAGATGAACATCTGCTCTCGACAACTTTATCAGTTTTTTTGTCTTTGGCGACATTTTATCTATGGTTCGCGAACTTAATGACGTTTGGCGCGAACATTTGGCGCCAAAGAGTTTTTGTTCCTCTTAAAACCTCACACGTTGTTAGGCTAATTAGGAATTGAACAATTGACTGTTGACACGACGAGGACTTAAAAAATCAATATGAGGATTGACAATAATGTATTTATTTTTAAAGGGAGGATAGATGCTTTTTTTTTAGGTCGTAGGAGTACAGAATGAATCTTTCGTCTCAGTTAGAATTAACAGGATACTCTTAGTTAAGAAGAAATGTTCGAACTGAACGTTTTTTTTCAATACATAAGTAAAGTTAGTTTATTATCAAAATAAACAATCTTAAACTTGGCAAATTTATTTTTATACCATATCGGTATAAAGCTTGATTTAATTTACAAAATAAAAAATAAACTTTTTGTCGAGTTTTGCGCCAAATGAGGTATTACTTACTATAATCAAAGAAGTCTACATAGCGTAAAGCTCCCTGAAAACATGAAAGCTCTACGAATCCTTCCCTCAAATCTTCACAATCAAATAAACACAATAGCTAAATGGTACTCTCGGTCACCCTAACACAGCTATACGTACAGTTTTATCTGTACCTACCGCTTGGATCAAACAAATATCGACCCGCGATTAATCAAAAACAAACCACGTAAAACACTAAAGATTAACATGGCCAGATTAAAAAAAAAGTCAAAAAGAAGCTCACGGATCAAAACCATAAATCATGCTCATTATATCCGAACCGGATTATTTTTTACCAAATAAAATGCTCAAAAAAGCATCAAAAGGCTATAGGGGAGCGCCATTTTGTAAGGGCACTGTCGATTAGGGCGGGAAAATAGGAACGTGTCAGCCAATCGACGCGGCCGTATTCAAAAGGCGTTCTATTCTACAACCAATGGGACTCAAGGTTGATCTGCTCATGCGCTTTCAAGTCGATCCACAGAAAACTAGCTATAGCACGGCAGTGTGGGCTTGGCCACTGCAGTGACACGACGCGCATGTCGCATTATTTTTCTTTTTTAGAACAAAAAAATATGACGAAGTGCCTCCGGACCCTTAGTGAAATTTCCTACTTTTAACAAAATTTTGTGGTTTGTGCTTAGAACAGTTGAGTGTCATTTAGTGTTAGCATTTTTTCTGCTAAAAGTGAAGTCATAACTATAAATAACGTAAAAACATAGAGTATAAGCAGTATAACAAAAGGCTTGGTCGAGAGGAAAGCGGTTGAAAAAAACGTGCCGCTTAGGTTTTAGTATTGGTATAATCAGTAATCATCAGCGGTAGCGTTCCGTTAGGGATGGTGATGGCCAGTGGGGGCGGTGGTGGGCTGGTGCAGTCCCCACCGGACATGCTGCATCACCACAACATCATGGACACCTCGTCACACGTCGAGATGATGCCGAGTAAGTTCATACTACATCTAAATAACACAATAACAACATGTTCGAAATTAATAAAAAATACAAATGGATGGTGAGCGTTCTCTAATTTAAATTGTAGTGTTTAAGTTTGTATATTATTTGTAAATAATATGGTATTATATGTGTTGTTAGCTACATAATATGTTATAATATAAGTATCGTTTTATTGACTTGTAAAATATACAAATCAAGTGCTACAAAGTTTCCATAAACTCCCTATAAGTTTTCCTTTGCGTTTATAAGAGACCAAATCCTATTGGCTAGGGTGATGGATGGCCTACTGTACACCTCACGTTGAGAGAAAAGCCTAAAGATAATTGCTTATCTACTTATAATAATTTATTTTTTGAACAAGTGAGACAAAAGTGTTTTTTTTTTTATTCTGAGTTGTCATCGCCACCTTGTCGTCAAAATGTTTATATAAATATCTGAATAAGCAATACTGCTATACTACGGGGTAATACAGCTGGCTCTATAAAGGATACCTATGCACCGATTAGAGATGGGCTATTCAATAATTAGGTATACTATTATTTAATTTAATTTTGTAACTATATCTTTAAATTTAGTATAGTTTTGTTTTTTAATTACTTTTAGCTTGAACTTGCTATGTTGATATTAAGTATCTGGATTTTTATTGCTACTTAAAATAAATTTCTGAATAATGTAAACAGTGGGGTAAGATAAGTAAACTTTAACACAATGGAATATAAAATAAATATATCACTCCTAATGTAATTAATTCCCTTGCTTGATAAATTAATAATAAAAGACGAAAAAACAGTTATAAATTATGTTCTAAATAACAAAACGGTCCACACATTCCCGTTGCATTTTACAGCATTTCGATAAAATGATATTTTTATCAGGGCCTTAATTTTGGGTCTCATAATCATTAATTTGAGTTTGATTTATTATTTTTAGTAAAAATAACATGATTTTTCTTATATTTTAAATTAACCATGCCATATGAAAAGATTGGTAGCTTATGTTTTGCCTAGAACATATATTAACATTTTGTATAAATAGATTATTTTTGCATTTCAAATTAGACAATTAAAATTCCGTAGACGCTTTTATAGCCCAATTAGTTTCATATTTATTTGACAGCTGAATGTTTGTAACATTTAAATTAGTGCCGTATTAAAATTCAATAAAATCAATATTTTTTAATTAGCATGACCAATGAATAAATACTCCACCTACATGAAATAAATAAATATTACAAAATTATCAGCCTGTATGTACCTATTCGATTAAATCAAATGTGAACTCATAAATTTAATAAAAATAAAAAAGTTTGTGTAATGAATTTTATTTTAATTTTTTGATAAAAAATTTTTTTCGTGAGATGCAACTGGTTATGCAGTTAGAATTTTCGGCATCAATTGATTCACTAAGATACTCGTATTATGTAAGGGATCTATTATGTATTATTTTTATTTATTTTATATTTTTATCCTGTAAGTTCATTCTAATTTTGTGTTTGTTCCATATTTGGAAATGGGAACTTGGGAACACAATATGCACATTTTAAATAATATTGTCTCCGTAAAAAAAAACATAGAACAAAAAGAAAACACAAAGCAGTTCTATTTATGTAAATATAATATAAAAAGTTCAAACTTATCGAATAACTGACCCATGTCGTTTCTGATGGTTTGAATAACATGGAATAATAATTTAAGGTGAATAAAATTTTGCTACACATTTAAATTTAATAAATTTTATAATAAATAGGTGTATCTTAATAAATTCACAAACAAAATAAGTTTTAGCAATAAATTTGAATCTATAAAAAGTACATATATACGAGTATAGAAAAAAAACAACTATTCTACAATTTAAAATATATTACTTATGCTGAATATCCTTACACCATAGCTTATTGAGTGTTAGTTATTTCCTACTACGTATGCACTACAGGCCGGCTATAAAGAGTAAATAAAAAAACAACATAAGCATTTTATCTATATTTCATTTTAGACCAAGAGCTAATGCAAAATAAAAAATAAATATATAGCTCAGAATTACACGAATAAAAACTGAAAACTAATCAAATAAAATCAAAATGTAACCAATCTAACGTAAGTAATGCATAAATAAAGTAACGAGGGGTCGTATAGACCTAGCCGGATTGATTTATACAGCGTGGGGTGTGCCAGACCCCGGTATTATTTCTGCTAATGCAAGCGAGACCGACTATTAGAGGGTTAGGTGGTAGTTTTGCAAGATTTATTGAAGATGCTTTATTTTTTGTTGCTTTAGAATTTTGGTAGACGTATTTCACTAAGCGAGCGAATCGAGGTAAGAATAAAAATTTAGTAGGTTCTTAACTACATTCTCAAAATATTTTTCTGGATAAGAATTAAATTAGTCAAGTTAAGTTGAGATATGAAAAGATACATTTTCAGTAGTCAAGAATTTTTGTACAGGTCTATAGTTAAGAGAAGTACTATTTTATTAGTTTTGTCGTTATTAAGCGTCATTATTATATTTAGCCTTAAATTTTCATTCATTGTGTAAATAGCCAAATCTGGTGTCAGACGTTTTAAACCGTTCATAGACATCTTAATACCTAAAGTTTTGCCAACGAAAAGCACTTAGTATATTTTTTATGTACATAGTCTAAGTTGGCGATTGATCCAAGAAGTCTAATAATACGCTTACTGTATCGATTCTTGTTTTCAAAACTCAAGGTGATCATACTTCTCAGGAAACAGAAAGTTGTTTTAATCTTTGGTATGTATAAGTATAGGTATCGTTTGAATAGTGATATGAACACCACATACAAGAATGCATAACACACTACTACGATCCATGCTTACATATTTTTAGATGATAAAATCCACGCCAGCGTTCTCGCCCTAGGTACCTTAAAACTTTGCTGCATGATAACATATACCTACTGCTAAGAACTAAAATCGGAATACCTAAGAAAATACACAACAATACGCCTAAACACAGCACAAACTACTCAAGTGAGCTGGCTATTTGCCTTTTAGCGTGTGTTTCGCGTTTTTATTGCCTGTGCAGTACACTGGAGGGCCAGTGCTAAATAAGACTTATACAGGGTTAGTCATAAAACTATAAGCATAAGCAGCCCGCTAAACATTCCCACTGCTGAGACTGCCTTTCCTCACAAGGAGAGAAATATACGCCATAATCCACCACGCTGGCCAAGTGTGAGTTGGCGGATGACACACGTTTTCGGATATTGTGGTTCTCAAACATGCTGGTTTCCTCACGATGTTTCCTTCACCGTAAAGCGAGTGCAAATCCACACATTTCTTGAAAAACAAGTCATTTGTCACGGAGCCGTCTGATGGAAAAACAGACGTTATTATCTACTACTAAATAATTTTGATAGAATTTGAATTAAAAAAAATTGAAAGTTCAATTGTATAGCCATATGGTTGTGAGCAAGAGGTAGTGCTCACAACCATATGGCTATACAGTTGAAAGGACATGAAACTTTCAAATGTTTTTTTAGAAGCTCTAGTTATAGCAACCTAACAAAATTTGTTTAAAATGCTTGCTTGCCTGTTTCAGTTTGTAAAATTCTTATAAATATCAGTCAGCTTTAATTTTTCTAAGAAATTTATGAAACTGTTTACTTAAATAACTAAATTATATTTTACTATATATTTTATGTTTTTTTTTTTTAATAAAAATACAGTATCATAAGTTACCCTGTATATCATATTATGTAAACTTTTAAAAGTATCGTCAGTTTTACATTGTAGTGAAACAGGGATAGCGAAACAACTTTCTTGATTGTAGGTATTTATTTTACAAATGATGACGAACGAACAGAGATTTGCCTTAAGCTAGGTTCTAGATCAGAATAATCTACAAAATGCGCCGCGCGGTCTATTTATATTTTTACCCCCACTCTACATCGAGGGAGGGTCGACGCTCGGCAACGCCCATCGCGTGAGGTGGCGTGTTTAATCAATTGACTTCCTCTTTTCTTTGGCTGCCGTGGCGTACTGGGTTGTCATGACTGGCTTTGGCTGAGGCTGTGGCTTTGGCTGAACCCAGACGACACGGCACGGCATGGCTTGGCTTGGCTTGGCTTGGCTTGGCTTGGCTTGGCTTGGCTTGGCTTGGCTTGGCTTGGCTTGGTTTGGCTTGGCTTGGCTTGGCTTGGCTTGAGTTGGCTTGGCTTGGCTTGGCTTGGCTTGGCTTGGCTTGGCTTGGCTTGGCTTGGCTTGGCTTGGCTTGGCTTGGCTTGGCTTGGCTTGGCTTGGCTTGGCTTGGCTTGGCTTGGCTTGGCTTGGCTTGGCTTGGCTTGGCTTGGCTGGCAATCGGGTGACCGTTACAGTCGGCCATCCTGAAACAATTGCTCCCGCAATGGGAAAAGAAACACGATTAGCTTTCCAATAAGTCGATTAGGTCTTCTGCCTCTAGCTGCTCATCAGAGCTGCTGGCACTGTCAGATACAGGAGCTACACTTCGATATGGTCGCAAGGAGTCAGCAGATACTAAACCCGTGAAGTTTTTATATCCTCTCAAACCTTTTATACTTCTGATCCTGTATCTGTCCTTACCAACAACTTTTGTGACAATATAAGGCCCTGAATAGAGATCATCTAATTTAATGCTGACTTTAGCCGCAATACTTGTAGGAGCCTGTTTCCAAAGTACTAGATCACCTTTTTTATAAATATGACATGGTTTACGACGCTTATCAAAATGGCGTTTCATTTTAGCACTAGCTTTTTCAATGCGCTGCCTAGCTTTGGTGCGTTTCACGTGAGTCGATTCTACTACCCGCCCCGGAATAGAAACATCACACAATGGCCTACCACTACGTGAAAACATTAAGTCGTATGGTTTGTATCCTGTTGTATCGTTTAGAGTGTTGTTTATACCCCAGATTACGTCAGGTAAGCAATTAGACCAGTTGTGGCCAGCTTCACTGGGGTCGGTAGTTTGTAACGCATTTAAAATGGTTCTGTTGGTACGTTCAACTTGGCCGTTAGCCCGGGCACAGGCTATAGCAGTTAGGGTATGCTTGAACTGTTTGTCAGTAGCAAACTTCTTGAAATATCTACTTGTGAAGGCTTTTCCGTGGTCTGACACTACTCTATCCGGATATCCGAACAAAGCGAAAATTCGTTTTAATAACCTGACCGACTCAATGGAGTTTACTGTCCGAGTTGGTTCCGCAATTACAAACTTTGTAAATGAATCGGTTATCACTAACATGTACACATTGCCTTTCTTTGTCTTACAAAACGGTCCTAAATGATCTACATGTACTGTTCTGAACGGTTCACTTGGTTTGGGAATAGGATGCAACATGCCCTCCTTTCTCCCGTGCTCCCCTTTACCGTAAGCGCAATGTAAACAGGCCGCAACATATTTTCGGATGAACCGCGTCATTTTCGGAAACCAGTAATCGTTTTTAATAAGCTCGATGCAACGCTTGAACCCTACATGGCCTATTTCATCGTGATGCATTTGAGCAATTTTGCACCTGCTGGTCCCGGTACAACAAGGCGATTACCGCTCAGAGTTTTTCGGTATAACCTATCATCTACCAGTACGAAATCTTTTGTTAAATCGCGCTCGGCTAACCCAGATTTCAAGCGATCGATTATGTTTTTGACTTTATCATCTTGATACTGAACTGTAAAGGACCAATCAGATACTTCAAGCCGATTAACATTAAGCGTATCAACAGGATTTCGACTGAGTACATCAACGTATCTCATGCGCTCACCGGGTTGGTATTCTACACTTATCTCGTAGTCTTGAATCATCAGCCACCATCTGGCTATCCGCGGAATAATGTCACGTTTTGTCAAAGTAGAACGCACCGCGGTACAATCCGTAACAATTTTTACATGTTTACCAATTACATAAACACGGAATTTTCTCAAAGATTCTACAACGGCTAGTGTTTCGAGCTCGTAACTGTGATATACGCTTTCTTGATTAGAAGTTACACGACTAAAATACATTACCGGTTTTAAAGTACTATCAATTTGTTTTTGAAGTAGTATACCTGCTATGCCTAACTTACAAGCGTCCGTATGTATTTCTGTTTCTAGTTCGGAATCATATATCGCTAACACCGGTTTGGAGCACAAACACTTTTTTTTATCTGTCAAAACTCTCTGATTGTTCACTACCCCATTTCCAATCAACGTTTTTCTTTGATAAATTTGTTAAAGTGCGAGCAATTGGAGCAAACTTATGAATGAACTTACGAAAATAGCTACATAATCCAATAAACTGACGAACTTCATGTACATTTTTGGGCATTGGAAATTGTGACATGGCGATTAATTTTGATTCCGCCGGTTGCACTCCATTTTCAGAAATTTCATGTCCTAAATACGTTACTCGAGTTTGTAAAAACGTACACTTTTTCATATTTAATTTCAGATTTTCGGTTTCAAATTTATTTGAAGCAACCTTAGCATGTCAAGACCAGATTTAACGTCAACCGATGCTACCAGTTTATCATCTAGGAATGCTAAAACCTCACATGAATTATTGCTGCTACCGTCATTTTAAGAAAAATGGATTGAGTTCACTATTTTATTAATTAAACGCATAAACACTGACGGAGAATTAGCTAAACCAAATGGAACACTGCTATCCCCGTTCTTTTTTTTTTTACCAAAATCACTGGAGAAGCATAGTTGGACTCAGATTCCTTAATAATACCGGCTTCTAATAATTCAGAGACTTTAGATTTTACTATTTCCTGTTCGCAATGCGATAGTCTATAAGGTTGTCGATATACTGGCTTATTGGTAGAAAGTAATCGGCATCTGAATTAAATTTGTGCAACCGAGATCTTTAGTGCCAACTGCGCAATTTTGTTTGAATCTAATTAGCAATTTTACTAAATCTTTACGTTCTATTTCGCTCAAATTACCTATTTTTATATCGTCTTATAAAACCCCACCTATGCTCAGATTAGAATCTTTACCCACAGTCAAAACAAAAGGCATATTTTTCGGTACAGATATTTTAGGCAAGTCACATGAAATAGGTAAATCAGAAGGCTTAACAGGCAAATATGGCTTGGCTTGGCTAACCTGGCTTATGGCGGATGATGTGTCGCAGGTCTCGGCGCGTGTGAGGACCTGACCAGCCTTCCACACGATGTCCTCCGTCCCGGTGTTGATGACCTTGATGTATCCGCTGTCGCCTCGGAGGCAAGTGACGGGCAGGGAGTAGGAAACTCCTTGAAACTCGTAGTGGCGTGCAGTGGTACAGATATCGTTGTTCTGGCGGTTGCCCAATATCAGAACCTTGATGATGGAAGGTCCTGGTGGCAACGTTTCTCGCATAGACGTTAAAACTTTAAACTTGCGGAGCTCTTCAACTACATCTTCCTTTGGCATGGGATCAGATTCGCGCATCAGAGTGGCTGTTCCGTTGCTTACGACGAGTGAAATATCGCTGGCATTGATGACGGGTTGACAGATTTTTCGTAGCTACGCTGATACTGTGCTATCTTCGCCATCCGGGTCAAATTCAGGAATGAGGGACGCAGCACGATGATTTTGGACATACCGATGTCTGAATCCAATTCGCGGACGGCCTTGTCGATCTCATTTTGCAGAAGATGTTTCAGAATTTTTCTGGCGGGCGCGGTGGTGTACAATCGCCGTCTTCATGTTGCTCGGTGTCGCTCGAGGAGTCCTACCCGGGTGGATGCACCCCACGTCCATGAAGGTCACGGCGATTTCGCTTAATCCCGCTTCTGAGTGAAACAGGGATAGCGAAACAACTTTCTTGATTGTAGGTATTTATTTTACAAATGATGACGAACGAACAGAGATTTGCCTTAAGCTAGGTTCTAGATCAGAATAATCTACAAAATGCGCCGCGCGGTCTATTTATATTTTTACCCCCACTCTACATCGAGGGAGGGTCGACGCTCGGCAACGCCCATCGCGTGAGGTGGCGTGTTTAATCAATTGACTTCCTCTTTTCTTTGGCTGCCGTGGCGTACTGGGTTGTCATGACTGGCTTTGGCTGAGGCTGTGGCTTTGGCTGAACCCAGACGACACGGCACGGCATGGCTTGGCTTGGCTTGGCTTGGCTTGGCTTGGCTTGGCTTGGCTTGGCTTGGCTTGGCTTGGCTTGGTTTGGCTTGGCTTGGCTTGGCTTGGCTTGAGTTGGCTTGGCTTGGCTTGGCTTGGCTTGGCTTGGCTTGGCTTGGCTTGGCTTGGCTTGGCTTGGCTTGGCTTGGCTTGGCTTGGCTTGGCTTGGCTTGGCTTGGCTTGGCTTGGCTTGGCTTGGCTTGGCTTGGCTTGGCTTGGCTTGGCTTGGCTTGGCTTGGCTGGCAATCGGGTGACCGTTACAGTAGCAATATTTCCTTTTGAAAAGTTCTCTGTCTTTGCATTTATGCACGAACAGCTTTAAAGTCTTGTAGACTAGCATTTTATGACTGAAGATGTTTGTGCTTATTTTCAGGACATTTTTGAGTTTTACAATATGCTGAAAACTCACAACAATGTTACATTTTAATGACAGAACGTATAGAAGTAAATGTTATTCTTGATTATTATAGCATCGCCTGTGGTACTTATTATTATTATTACCTACGTTAATCCGGAATAAAAAGTAGCCTACGTTGTAATCCAAGGAATAAGCGACCACCATACAAATTCAGCCAAATCGGTTCAGCCTCTTGAATGTGAAGGAGTAACAAATACATACACAAACTTTCGCATATATTACTACCAAGGATAAAAGTAGCCTGTGCGTTAATCTGAAATCTAAGCTATACCCGTAGCAAATTCCATCGAAATCAGTTCTACCGTTTGGACTTGAACAAGTTACAAACATACACACTCACACACACCTACAAACTCACGCATTTATAGTATTAGTTTATTAGTAGGGTTTGTGCTTCACATTTAATGCAGGCACACTTAAATTATAAATGCTTTCTCCTATCCACCTAAATCTTTGATGCATAAAGTGAAGATAACAAAAATATAAAAACGTAAAAATGTGTAAATATCTAATAATAAATTTTAAATTAATTTATCAATACGATAACTAATTGATCGTTGTGTTTTGAACTTCAATGGCACCGCCGTCAAAGCTGTCAAATAGTTTGAAATCTACAATGTTGTAGATAGTGAACTTATCTAGATTTTTCTACATACATAATAAGTAATCAAGAGGTTATGTAACTTCACTTGATCTGGATTTAAAGTATGCTGTTAATTAATAATAAAAATATCAACTACTACCTACTTACCTACTTTGTGTGTTGCTACAAATACTCTCTCGTAGTTCCAAGCTCATATATTTTTATGGAAAATTTAATTTTCACACTTTTTTTTTTTAGGACACATTCACACACGGCTGGTTAGCCCCATACTGAACCATTTCTAGCTCGTATTATGGTTGCTAGCACAACTGATATACTACATATACAATACATACATATTATATATAAATACATATTTAACACCCAGACCGACAGCCAACAAATTTAGTTAAGCACAAAGATGTTGACCGGGCTGGGATTCGAACCCGGAGCCTTCTGATTAGCAGTCCGGCATGGTAACCTTTACGCCAACGAGGTCGTCACATTATAGCCAAAACTCATGTCATGACTTTCGTGTCAAACTTATGACATAGCGAGGCAAAGCGAGGTCTTTTACACGTATTTTGGCTATCTCATACCAACTTCTTTCTCTATCTCTTTTTCCACGCATAAAGCATCTTTGCCCACTCCTGAAGTATAGAGTACAATTTAAAGTATTAACGTAGAATCACTTTACTATTCTATACAATATAACTTCATTGCACACCGAAAACAGAACAATATTACATTTGAAGAAAAACCAAACAGAGCTAGTACCTACATTAGGCGGTCTTATCGCCTAAAGCGATGCTGTGGTGTGAAGTAGCGGGTGGTGTACAAACTTAACAAATAAACATTTTTTGCCTAAAAAAAACTAACAATACAATACAAGTTTACATACAAAATTTATTTACCTTATGTGCGATTTTCGAAACACCGTTAATTTTAGCCATTATAAGGACTACGAAACGTATGTAAATAACGTAATTCGTAAGCGCGATCTACGATACTAAACTTCGTAAATACGCGTAAAATACTAGGAATACTATAATAGCTGTCGATATCAATCGCAAATCTGTATGGTCAATACAAAGACACAGTTTCGTTTGAAGTCAGTAGTATTCAAGCAGCAGATTAGTACGAAGTTAGTACGAAACGACACAGCTTATATCGAAAGTTATAGCTACGTATATTATGACGTAAGTATGTTATTACGAAGTAGGTTATTGTCTTGTGTATTGTAAGTGATTCTGAGAATCAGGAAAGTGTATTGGCCTTATTAGAATATGTAAGCCTTATAAATAATGTGTGAATTAACTGTCTCTTTCAGTCGGTCTGACGTAATGTTTTGTCACTTATGGAATTTTCAGAAATTTTCGTGTTGTGATAGCTTATTTTGCAATTTAAAGTGCCTTTGAGAAATTTTATTGAATATTGAAATTTAACATAAATATAAGTGAGGTCAAAGCTTATTTTAGATACTAATTTAAACAATTTGACATCTTGTTGAATTTAGTTTTGTCATATGTTACTTATCAGCAAGTGTGGCTTGGTGATAATAACGTCTGCTTTTCAATCAGACGGCCCCTGGTTCGATCCCGGCCCTACACCAATGACTTGTTTTTCAAGTTATGCGTGGATTTGCACTCGCTTTACGGTGAAGGAAAACATCGTGAGGAAACCGGCATGTTTGAGTCTTCCGCCAACCCGCACTTGGCCAGCGTGGTGGATTATGGCTAATATCTCTCTCCTCCAGAGAGAATGCCCCGAGTCCTAGCAGTGGGAACGTATAGTGAGCTGATTATGATTATGCTTATGCTTATATGTTACTTAAGTGACAAGAAAATTTACTTAAATAAACATTTCAAAAGACACAAAAGTGAGAAAGAGACGTAGAACATTAGTAGAAGCGACACATACAATATTTTTTTTTTTTGTTAATCCTCTTGTTATTCTCTATTTATCTCATACATACTCTCTTTAGATTTTTTACAATTGTGTAAATTAATTAAAAAAATTGCAGTTATGCAGCTGATGATTATTTACTATTATTTTATTTAAAAAAATATATATAGGCATTAGATCAGCAGAGCGCGCAGTCACACGTGTTAGATACACCCTGACCGAAACTGTTTCATACATACGAGTAATCTGGAATAACGGAATCTCAAGGAAGATGCCGGAACAAACAGTGCTAGGTGACAGATTTGTTTTTGAATGTGGTAGCTTGCCTAGACGAGCACTATGCCCATACTTGTATATATTTATTTTATTGAAATAGGCTTGTCAATAGCAAATACAATCATTCACGTACTTATTTTCTAAAGTTGATGAGTTTTTACAGCTAATTGATTCACTTGTTAAGACAAACACAACATGCACAAATTAATATAAATATTGGAAATTTAATTAAAAATAGTTATATACAAATTATATAATATTTACTTTGAAATAGATATAAAACCATTGCTAATATAAAATGCGCTATTTATTCTAAATATGTATTATGCTCATTTTTTTCTATAAAATGTGATTCCCCAAAAGCTGTGATGGACGACTAACTAAATAATAATGTTCATTTTACAACACGGAACGCACCATGGTCGGTCAGCCCACGGTTTACAAGTTTTACAACCAACGGACCACCATGCCTAGTTTATGGGGGTGCGAACTCGGTAGCTACACCGGAGATATTTATGGTTTTATAACGGAGGATCGACAAAAAATTAGCTCTCGTTTCTATGATGTTTTCAATGACGTCATGGATATTTTGAAGAATGCTCCTTTATTATTAAGGAATCTCAAGCGATGATTTCAAAACTATGACAGCTCAGTTGAAGCGATGACAGCGCAGTTGGACGAGCGGCTGCCTTACGTCCCGCAGATTATAGGCGGGTTCGATCCCCGCCTATGAACTCGAGCTTTCTGTACAGGAAAACATCGTGAGAATATTATAGGATGGTGGCTGGCTAGCAACCTGTCTCTTGTTGAAAAATCTGTCGTCATGCAGTGTATCGGTAGCCTCCCTCATAGTCAGTTTTTCCCGATTACTGCACCTAAGGCTTACTGCTTAGCTACTGTGACATAACTTATTTATTTATACCTTTTATGCAGGTGACTATGGCCCATAACATAGAATACATACCATTAAAATAACAACTTACACAAGTACAGAAAGTTTTCCTCTAACTTTTAGACAGAAAGCGCTCATCGCCCATAACATATTTTAGAATTACTTCTTTTGTTTTTTTCGATTTCGTTTTTAAGCCGCCCAAAGGCCTCTGACCTAGCCTAGTTAAAATGAAAATTAATTTAGTTCTTTCAAGAGTTTTTTCCATCATTGTTTTCACAAAATAAATTTGCTTGTCTGAATTTTGCGACCACTTCGAATTTCTTTAAAATTAAAATAGGTTGGAAGTAATATCAATTCTTAAAATAGCTTGCAAGTAACTGTGTATTTACGTTATCTAATTGAACATTTGTATACTCATGTTCATGCAATAACGCTAAAGCAGGTTCATTCATTTTGTTTGAATGTAAATAAACTGATAAGAAAATATGCGAACCGTAAAGTAGTGATAGTAATGTGATGGTTGAATAACCGTTGGGAAGAATTTCTTATACTACAAAATTGCTTACAAACAAACATATTTACTGTTGACTCTACAGGTCTTGGCTATAAAATTTTAATTCAAAGGTCTTGGCTATAAAATTTAAATTCAAAATATATCTTTGTTAGCAATACAATATTGTCATGCATAAAGTTGCACCGTTAATTTTATATTTTGCGCATTATTACTAAGCATAAATAGAGCAGAAATGTTAAGTATGATAATAAATGGACCATAAGAATAAACACTTTTTTACTAAATTCTACAAACAACATTTAAAGTTTAAATACTAGAACCAAATGACGATGATGGGGGGTATTGCGTGTTGTATTTAATTAAATTTATAAGTTTTTTTAATATAATCTAACTAGTTTTTTTAAGCATTAAGTAACTATTGTAGTGTGACTTTCCTTTAACGTATTTTATTTATGGCTAATAAAGTTCTGTATTCTGTATAATTATCAATATAGAATCAAGTAAAGATATAGAATCTATTGGAGACCAAAAACACAATCATAAATATAATATATATAACACGAGCTGACCCGGCGAACTCTTTTCAGCCTTAGAAGCAATAAATAAGTAGATTTTGGATTTGATTCAATTATTTGTTTTATTGCGAAAAATATAAATATAAACAATCAAGTATTTTAATGATTCTTTATTGTTTATGTATTTTGGTAAAAAAAAACGGGATAAAAAATATTCTATATCCGTCTCCTGGTCTGAGCTACCTCTCCACCAATTTTCAGCCAAATCCGTTTAGCCGTTCTTGAGTTGTGTAGAGTATAACAAACACCACAAATACTGGTATAAAGATAAACTTTGACTAAATCGCATAAAGTTACATATTGTTCGAAACATTTTAGTTTCGACATTTACTTAAAACTACTCAAGTGGACGAGGTGTCATCATTCAGTTGCTGCCAAATGTAGGTTTGAAATTGATGCGCAGAAACAGATTGATTATTAACATTTCCTTTACCGACAACCTCGTTGGCGTCATGGTTACCATGCTGGACTGCCAATCAGACGGTTCCGGGTTCGATTCCCGGCACGACCAACTTGTTTATGCTGAACTAAATTTTGTTGACTGTCGGTGTTAAATATGTATCTACATAAAATATGTAATATATCAGTTGTATAATGTTTGTATATATATCAGTTGTGTTAGCAACCATAATACCTTAAAAATCTGTGAAATTCCGTCACGCACTAATGAATGATCATTCAGTTCAACTGTGCTCAGCTAGGCGGCGGAAAAAATTACTAAATCCGGAAAAAAGAAGTTTATACGCGTAATAAAAAGCTGTAAATTGGTAATGCGGTGATCATAGAGTGAGGCACGTGCGGAAGGCTTTGTTGTGGGCCGTACCGGATGTAGTAAAGACAAGCCTTCATTGAACTTAGATTTCACTTATTATTTTATTTTTTAAACAACCAACAGAATACATATAATCAAAATATTTTACAAATTTACCCAACAACTTGGGTTTATCCAAGGTAAAAGTGTTTGCACTAATTCATGATAAAAATAAAGACGTAGACCTAGGTAAATATTAAAGTAATTAAACAGACATACTAAAGTGCTTGGCATATGGTATGCTAGGCTAGGCAGCAGTAAGCAACGTATTGTTCTAGTGGCATTTACATCTGGGCGCTACCGTGGGTCGGATGACACGTTAAATTGTAGTTCTTGGCTGTTAGTCTTAGTACAAGTAGTCGTTAAGTCAGAGGCCTTCGGGCGGCTTGAAAACTCTCGACACCAGAGCTTGGCCACTTAGCTTATACGAAGAAGACGAATAAGTCTAACTGTAGCCAGTATAAAATTGTGATAAAGTACGTAAAAGCCTGTAGTTCTATGGAAGTAAGTAAAATTTATTGCAATACTTCTGTAAGTACATATAACCATACGTATACAGTATACTATGTATTAACCCCACTACTGCCTATCTACGAGTCCTTACTTTGTAAACACATCTTCATACATTTAAACAGCCTATGCCATATAATTTATGAACATTCTAAGAGTCAAGTGTCCATTCGCATCGCTTGGTACCATCTGCCTGTAATTTATTACATACGGATATGCAATTCCTGTTTTCTTATGTACTCTGCTGAGTGTCTTATTACTGCGTAACTAAGATGTAAATTGTCATTATAACTAGTAAATGTGTATTATCTATTCAGATCTACAAAAAAAAACTTCTTGTTTCACTATAATTGGAATAATAAATAATAATTGTACTTTTAATTATCTGCGCTTCGCGGTGTTACTTGCCTTAATCCGGGTCAAAAAGAAGTTAAGCATATGTGTTAATCCAAGGTCTCAACTACAGTGTAAACTCCATGTAACGTCACTCGATTTAACGACCAACTCTCTAAAGCGTCAAAATCAATTGGCTTTCGTTGGTTTAGCTTGTATTCCATATACAATGAATGATACATTCTCTCCATTTAACGACCACTCTCTATAACGCCATAAAATGCACATTCCCTTCAGTGTCGTTAAATAAAGTTTACACTGTATCTTCCCAGCAAATTTCATCAAAATCGGTTCAGCCGTTTGAGCGTAAAGAAGAAACAAACATACACACTTAAACACAAACAATCGCAATTATAATATTAGTAGGATATATGATCGTATTTTTTACCATACCACGATGCCTGCTTCTCAGTGCAAACAAGCAACACCACAGAGCATACCTAGTTTCCAAGCAGGCCTTATTTTGCATAAAATTAGTATAAGCTGCATATCGGATCTAGTAATGCTGCATACCTACCATTGCCACATGGCATTAGCATAATGAGCCTCATTGCCTCGTCCACGTAACGTCGCTTATTTTATTTATTGTAGAATAAAATCTCAGAAACATAGACACCGTGAGCAAATGGATTGGCAATGACCGCTGGAAATATGTATAAGCTTTGACATAACATTGACCGTGAGAGTAAAGCATCTCGAAGTGAATTTATGTAGTTTCATAAGTCCGTGTATGTAAGTTTGTAGGTTTACATACAATCTACATGTACAGTTAGATATTGGTGCTCACGCCGTAATTTTAAACCAATCTTTTTACTTTTTGTAGATTTACTTTCGGTTTCGGATTCGGTGACATTTTTGGGACAGTTTTCAGTGTTATTTTTTCGACAAAATGGTGTAAGCTGTGCGTAAAAATTGTAATAAAATTGCTCAAATAAAAAATTGTTAAGGTACGAACGGAATTAATTCTTTTGTAAGCAATTGTTATCGATATGTCTATTTTTCAATGAAATAAAAAAGAAATGTGAACACTAAGATAACTCTATAGATGTGAACTCCAGATTGTACACTTTTAGGGAATAGAGACACAGGAACATAGTTGCAAAGTTTTTCGACCTCACTAGGCAGGTCGAAACAATCGATTTGTGCGAAACTTTGTGGTTTAAGCACAAGCAGCAATAACTTATGATTGATACTCAATTTAGTGTGAATCATAAGTTACTTCTGCTTGTCCTATACTGAAATGGATATGGTGGAATTATAATATTCCACTCCGTTGCCGCTATTAAACAAATGCTTATGTACTAACTGATCCACTAAGTCACTCAGAAAGTTGTGTTTTATATAAAACAACAACCCAGTTCAAACTTATGTACTATACCTAATAGCTGCAAATACATGGAAACCTAAAATAGTATTTTGATCATTCGGTGAAACATAATTTACTTCGACCAATCAAGACATATTACATTTTGCTTCTATTCTGAAATTCGTGAAGCCCATATACACATATTCATAAAAACTCTTTTTGTATAAAAAAAACCTTATACTTGAAGAAGTTAGCGCCTCCAGGTGATTCGGAAGTCGTCGAGATGAGCCGATAAGCATTGTCACAGAATAACCAGCAGTTTCTATACAGACACAGCTTTATTGGTACAGAATAAAACATAGTTACTAAGGATCTGCGGCATGATCAAACGTTCCGTGCTTAATGTATGGGCACGAGGATTAAGTGAACACTTTTTTTAGATCTTTTTTGAGATGTGCTCTCTTTTTTAGGACATGAATGTGGTGGAAGAAGGGAGCTAGGAGGCAGTATAAGCTTATTTTTGCTTAAAGCTCCATGCGCAAGTTCACATATGTTTTTAATGACATACTTACATTAAAAAAAAAACTTTTTTCATAATGTCATCTGTACAAAACATTTCATTCTCAATAAGTAAAAACAATAACAAATGTTCTTGTAAATTTTAATGTTCTACTTTACATGTCAGGTGACTAAGATTTAATCATATATTTTGGTGAAGTTTTTTTTTTATTTATCTCTAATATTTAGCCCATAAGCAGGTGTACTTATTAATATAATACTCTTTTATGAAACCAACATAATGCTTGCTTATTAACGAAGTTAAAGTAAAATAATATACACGAGTAGGTCTAGTATTCATCAGAAAAGAAATCGAAAATATTCGTCCAATGTCTCCGAACCGGTTAGACGTACAGCCTCTCTTATCTAAGGCGTAAATTCTGTCAATTACCGACCGGGACCGAAGGCTTTTTTGCCTTTGCTTCAAAAAAAAGAAATTTAAATAAAAAAAAAGAAAGAAAAAATCCTTGCCACTGGCGCCGGGCTGAGATAACGCTCGAGTTTAGGGATTTTGTCTTTTGTTCCTTTTTCTAAGCCATGTCGTCTTATAGGACTTTTATGGGAGTGAGATAACGCAGGATTATAAGTTTTTGAACGTAACTTTAATCAGTGATTGGCTATGTTACTGATTAATCGATTTTGTTATTTTAAACTTTGAGTTTTTATATTTTTCAACTTACAGCAGTACTATGTAGAATCCCGCTGGACTCAAGATTTTCTAACTATTGAAATTTTACTCATACTCAATATACGGCATGGTAGCCGCCCTCATCCATATTTAGAAACAAAATAATTGCCCAAATCCATAGCCAATTTGCCAACTTGACCTTGCCCCAAACAGGTACAAAATGACTCGCAGAATTGAAACCGCAATAATCAAAATATTTTAAAACTATTTCAGAAACGTCCATCATCATTTGCCAAACAACGCCCATTTTGACAGCTGTCATATTAATTTGACATTTGTATTACCGCCATTTTTTCTGTAACGTCTATTTTGGGCAGTAAAGGTATTTTTTTGCAAAACCTTTGTGTTGAGAAGAATTTAAGGACAGCGGTGACGAATCGGCAAAATATTTGGTGTTATCTCGGAAGGGATTGCGATAAGCAATCCAACCTTTCTGTAGTAAATAATGACAGGTGCTACTTTTGTTCCTTAACTGGGCTTGACTAACTTTTATAACAATTAGTCATTGCTTAATTCAATCAATACATAGAAATTAGTTAATTTTAAATTAGTTAGAAATTTAGTTTATACATTATATTTTATATCTACTGTTTCTTTGTGAGAAACATAAGCCCGATATACGAGTATTGTTACTTAGTTCGGTTTTGGTAGCAGCTCAAATAAGCAGCGATTTTTTGTAGGTTAATAACTAGTTCCTACTGTATTATCCTATTCCTATTGTATTATCCTAGTTAAAAATACTTTTTTTGTGTTTATGTTATGTTTAATACCGTACACTAAACATTACCAAAATTATAGTAAAAAGAGTACCGAGTACAAAAAAGTTCAATAGTAGGTTATCCATCAGTTAAGTCGCCTCTTACCAAAAGTTTTGCAAGTCAACACACATCCTCTTAATTTTTTCTACAACCTCCTAAAACAATAGTCGAAAGCCATATGACACTATTTGTTACAAAAACTGTACTAACTCTACTAAAGGGCGAATTTAAAACAAAAAAAAACGCAGGCGCCGGACCTTTGTCGCCATCGAAGTGTCGCGCCGATGATATCCGGTATGTGAAAGAAAAAAGAAATAAAAAAAACTTTTTTCTTCGGTTCATCGGCCACAGAGGTAAGATGTGTCTCGGTGCCCTAATGATTTACTACAACGCGCTTCTTGTCTTGACAGTTTAGACCAGTTGTTGTTATTTTTTTGTAGGAAATGTTTTTTTCTGCAAATATTGTAGTTGTCGTGCCGCCTAAGCTGCGTACGTTTATTGATTTGAAAACAAAATTTTCAAATTTATTAATTTATATTAGTAACTTTCAACTGAGTATCTTTTGTGTCCAGACTTTTTAAATTAATCCAACAACTTTAGCAAGGAAATTACTTTGACGAAAAAAAAGTATTTTGTGACCACCTTCATTTGTGACTCCTTGACCTAATTATATTTATCGGTCGTTCGGATCACGTCAAATTAAATTAAAAACAAAAAATAATAAATATATTTTTAATCGCCATAATTAGCGTTTTAATTTAAAAATGGATTAAGAACATGAATTTGTACAAACACATGCTAGTTTTTTCACGTAGTGGCTATGTCAATGTAGAAATATTTGAGTTTGGAACAAATGCCTTCACCCGGCGCGTACGTGACCGGTCAGCTGTCAATGTCAAACGAATGGCTGGAAAATTAGGTCATCTCATAGACAAAAGAAAAAAAAGACGGAGGTACTGTGTGACCGCACATGAGATAGCGATATTTTCGGACAATGTTGCCACTTTAGTAGAACTTTAGCCACTTTAGGAAATTAGGGTTAGGGTATACACATAATAAAGAAAAAGACTTCAGATTATATTTCTACGTTTTATTAATTTTTAAACAAAATAAGTTTATTGTACACATTCCTTACTCTTTATTTCCACGCTTCACAAAAACGTCACCCATAAAATGGTTGGAACAAATCCTGGAATTTTGCGTTGATTTCCAATCATAAAATATTATCTACCATATGCTTCTATCCAAATCTCTACAAGTTCAGCATTCGATGGAAATCTGTAAAAAAATATTAAGAAATATAAAATACTAGAGGTTGCCCGCGGCCCGCGTGAAGGTCGCTTTTCGGGTAACCTGTGGAAAAACTCTATGGTATCCTATTCCCGTGCCAATTTTATGTACACTTTCCTCATTCGATTCCTGAGATCTAGTTAACCTCTGTTTTTAGCTACTTTGGTGATGGTGCGAGCGATTTCTCCAAGCCATTATTTAAATATGTAACTAGAATACGTGAACCATACCACTAAGTGAACCATTTACTTAAATTCTAATTCAGAAGTATTTAATTTCAAAAACACAAAACTTTCCCTTTGAACTTTAAACCCCATTAGCATACCTAAATGCACTCCTGGCAAATATTTTTACGAATTTATTTTAACCATCAAAGAAACTACAAACATAACAACTTACAAGACTAACTAACTTAACTTGATAAATAAAGAATTTTCCATACAAACTTTCACCCCCCATTACAAACCCTTAGTTCACCCCTGGCAAAAAAACTTGATACCATTATTTTTAATTTTACATAAACAATAAATATTCCAAATAAATAAAAAAAAAATCACAACCCTAAGTCCAGCCGATTGGGCTCTGCGTTGTCTATAGATGAATGAATGAATGAATAAGTCAGGACAAAGAGTCTTATAGTACAGATAATTATATAATATGGTAACTTCATGTCAAATAACTGGGCTTAACTTCACTGGGCGAGCGCGGTCCACCTTAGATCACAATATCGCTTACCACGAGGAATATTGAGACTAAGCGCTAACCCATTTAGTGTAAAAAAAAAGCCCGACTAGCGAGCGAATATTTCGATGGAAGTAGATTAAATTAGTAAAAGGACTGTTTAAGCAATTCTCAAGTACAGTGCAAACGGTTTTTGTAAAACTAGGGTTAAAATTGAAAGTCAGATTATGACAACCCTTATTCAATTTCTTGTAGGTTATGTTTTTATTTTGCATTTGCATGTTTTACCACTTTGAAGCAGAACTTTACATCCAAATCAATAGTACTTGAATTAATCCTATTAAATTAATATTTGGATTGATTTTAGAAGATATATTGTATATAAAAAAGGCAAGTACCAACCTGTGAAATGTAACATCACATAAACCAGGTTCTGTTCTATTCTAATAACTGAAAATACAACACTGCACCATTCTGTCGATGTCCAAAACTATTCACCGCGCGAGAATAACACTTACACTTGAATTTAAACGATATTTTTTCGAAAAAACACAAAATTCTCAGAATCGCAGTAATGTTTGACACCGAAACTGCCAAATATGCTGGTGTCAAACAGTTACAGCGACAGAGAGAAAAACAGTATAAGCCTTTCTCTTTCACGCATGTTATTTTTACATATGGCTGTTTCGCTGTTGAGTAAAAGAGATGGAAATGTGACTCCGTCTATTGCCTTCTCTGTCTACGGGTCATCTACTTAATTATATCAGGTGACTGGCTTGATTAAAATATTAAAATATGTTTTTTAGGATTGGTGGTCAAGTTTTTCCTTCGTCACGATCAAATAAAGTAAAAACTTGACCGTGAAACAGACATTTAAGTTCGTATAAAACTTATAATACGAGTAACTATTGATTTCTTAAATACGTTCTTTTATTGTGTAACTAGCTTCGCCTCGCAGTATTGACCGCGATAATCTAAACTATCTCCATAATTTTATCGAAAGCAGTTCAACCATTTTGGCGTGAAAAAGTAACAAACACTCACACACACACACAAACTTTCGCATTTAAAGTATTAGTAGGATTTAATTAGCTCCTGGAGCTCGGCTTACTAAGATGACCTGACGCGATCATTAAGGTTAAGCAACGGTTGATGCAGACATTATTTGGATGGGTGACAAACACAAGATTGTTATTTCAAAAGTGTAATTTTTATCTGGGCATTTCCGTGTGTTTAATGACACGTTAAATTGTAGGTCTCGGCTGTAAGTCTAAGTACAAGAAGACCTAAAGCCAAGTTAGATGCCTTTAGCTACAAAATTCTCGACACCAGAGCCACCAAGCTCATACGAAGAAGAAGATGAAATAGGTTTTTTTATCAATTTAAGTGGGAATCTTTGTCATCTTGCTTTAAGCATCTAATTAAGCGTAACTAGGTAATCAGGGAGAACATACGAGTAGGTACCTAATATCTGTTTAGCATCTTATCAATTTTTAATGAGCAGGTATTCAGAATGTGGTCCAATGAAGACATTTGAATACGTTGTATGTCGGATTATTGAACGAAAAGATTAAGGCAGGTGATGTAGTACAAGCACAAAAATGGTTCAATATAATATTTTTTTTATTGAACTCCCCACATTAGTTTAATTTTCCAATTGTAAAATAATATCGATTAATATAAAATATAAGCGTACATTAATGTAACTCATGCCCCTGAACAAATTTGGATGAAATTTCGTAAGGAGATAGCTTACAATGTGAATTGATTTGTAAGCTATTTCATATCCTGAATTTAAGCAGGCAATACTACAGAGTGCAGCCAGCTTAGATCTAATAATAATCTTGATCTAATAATATCTTCTTCTAATATATAAAATTTCTTTGTCACAATGTTAGTAACCGTACTCTTCCGAAACTTGATTGACGGATTGACCGATTTTATATGCGTATTCAGTAGATCTGAGAATCGGCTACTATCTATTTTCCATGCCCCTAAGTGAAAAGGCAAAACAACGTTTGCCGGGTCAGCTAGTTTGTACATAAAAGTAAGTACTTAATAATTAAATATCTTTGCTCGTCAACCTAAAATCTGTTAGATTTAAGCACATCATTATCTCATACTTTTTAATAAATTCTGTTACATGCATCTCATTGTGCCTCAAACATTATCCATCCAATACGTCAAACTTGACAATGAGAATAAAAAACAAGTTTCAAATTTTGACAGATCCTGCGCTACCGAACCCCGAGTAAAAAAGGTTTTATGACAATGACAATGATCTGACAAAAAGTGTAACATGAACCCGATGTGCTACCAACCTAATTATTGTAGGTAGCTGACACACGAAGCTAGGTGTTAAAGGATTATCAAAGACTGAGATTATTTTAATTCAGTTGCTTAGAAATTTTTACTTACCGTGGATGAGCTTGAAAATAAAATGTTTATTATAAAAAAGTGCTATTTATTTGAAATAGTATTTTAAATTTGCTTGTTTTTAATTGAGATTATTTTTCTTCAATTGCTTAGAACTTTTATTTAAAATGAAATATTTATTATAAAAAGTGCTATTTATTAGAAATAGTATTTTCAATTTGCTTGTTTTTAATTGAGATTATTTTTTAATCAACTGCTTAGAATTTTTCACTTACTAAGGATGAGGTTGCAAGATAAATAATTATTTTTTAAAAATGATGTTTGTTTGAAATATTTAAAATTTCGTTCATTTTAATTATTTATGATAAATATTTTTGTTTTGATCGTTTTAAATTCAAACATTCATTTTAATTATTTTTAATATGCTTAAATCAATTATTTTACTTATCAGTTTCATTTGATGAATAAAATAAATATCTAGTTTAAATATGTAAATAGGTACTTTGAATTACAACATTTTGTATCGATACTGATCAATGAACAACACAAAAAATAACAATTAAATCTTAATCTGTAACCGTATGACATTTATTGCGTTTTGTTTTATTTCTCGAATTTCAAGATGGCGGTCGATAAATGAATACAGACGTCAAAATGATTTTAATCTTAATACGACGGGGCTCCTAATTTAGATGTAAGTTAGAAACTTAAATAAAGTATTGGAAGTAATTAATTTATATTTTTTTAAGTATGATATTTATGATTTTTATGATTTCAACATCAACGAAAACGTTTCATAAAAAAAAACTACGACGAACTATTAGTCTGTTCTATTGTGTTATAGTATTATCACTTACCTATAACTTGATTCAGTAAAGAAAACATTTAAGTTCGGTTCTTCTTGCTCATACTCATTTAGTTATGCATGTGAAAAAACATGATCTTTTTTTTTAGTAACTGGAGTTATATAACATATAAATAACAACATAAATACATATATAACATGCGACACCTCGCAGCGTAACACGACGCCGTCACTTCGTGTGCAATAGTTATTAAGTTTATTATTTCAAAATGTGTATTAGTTTATAGTTATTGTTTTATATTTATATGTTTATTGTATTTTATGGGCCTCTAGTTGCCTGAATTAAAGTAATGAATAAAAAAAAATAAAAAATATATATCAAAAATAAACTACACTTAGAAATACATTTCATTAACGCACCAAGTAAATTCTAGGTTGACTTATTATTTGCAATTACCATTAATTAACTATTTACATGCAAACCTATTTATTGGTATTTTTTTCTAATGCCAAATATACAAAGGTCTTGATTGTACTCACACTGCAATATTCATACTCTCCGATGTCGTGGCCTCGCTTAGTCCAGTAGCTGGAATGGAATAAACTTACTAGTGCGAGCGATGGTCCGATTACAGTTTAAATGACTTTACTAAATTAATTTATATTCCCACGATGTGGCTCACTTGTATGGAGATATCTGTAATGAATTAGTTCAAATTCTATTGTAACGCAAGTAGATATGGATTAGTAGTGTTATAGACGAGTAGATTTGTTCTATTTTCTTATCAGTGCAGGTGGCGTAGTTATACATTTATATGTATATATAATAACTACAGAATGAGCAGAGAGTTAGTGAAGAGACACCGATACACAGTGGAAGTTCTAAACTTTCGTACAAAACGCTTCAACCTTTATTGTGAGGACAGCGAAGCTTTGTGTACTAATTTAAGTTGATTTTTTTATGTGGTTGTACAACAAAGTAATATTCTATTCTATTATGTTTTACTTGAGTCTTTGTTTCCTGAGACGTATCATCCGAAGGTCTTCTAAAGTAGAGTTAATAGGTATCATCTAGGTAAGCGTGCTACACCGTAGACTACAGCGCAGCTTAACACCAGGCATGCTGTAGTCAAACGCATGTCTATCGAGGGTGAAAAAAAAACTTTGTTAACTGCCTCAAATGTTGTAAGAAATATTTTTTTGTTTGTGTTCATTTTAAAGGTCAATGTTGATTTTTAATCAGGTCAAGGGTATCTTCTTAATTTATCAATATCAATAGTAAGATATGAAAACATATTATCATTAAATTAAAGTTTCAATAAATTAATTAATTTTTAAAGCCTAATTTTCAAAATTTGAATGACTTCATAATCATAGAATGTACTTAAATGTGTTTAAGTCTTATCAAAAAGAACAGCTATTTATTGAAGAACGAAACGAAAGAAGGTGTTAACATTCCATCAAATTGAGTTATTAAGAGTTTCTATTTCCACATTATGAAACATAGCAATTGGATCTAAATCTAAACTTTTGGATCATTTTGGAGTTTTCATGGAGATTCATCCTTTTTCGTGAAATATCCGGTTCTGTTAGTAGTGTCGTACTCATACTAGATTTTACCTTTCTACAGTACTCTACCATAAATAGACATTAAAGTCCCGACGTTTAAAGGTCGAGGTAGGAAAGGCGCCATCCCAATTGAGAATATTCCTGACAAATTCTCGTTCTGTTAACTACTGACAAACACACGACCGGCGACTTCGACAATACCGTGACCAGTAGACTAATAACATCTGGGACATGACCGATGGGAGAAGTACAGTTGTATACTTCATAGAACAGAATAGATTTTGACGTGACAACGTCTTAAATTAGGTTGCGGCTGGGAGTCACTTATGAAAAAGTGTAACGCCCGGTAACGTTACGATGAGTCACCGAACGAGAGAGAGGCCCGCCGAATGCCTTGCGTCTCTCTCCCACTCAACTATGAGACGTTGTCACGTAGACGTTTTTTTATTGTCATAGTGATACATAGTTCTTATTATATTTACATAACTATTCTCAACTATCAACAATATGGACTTGTCAGTGTTAATAACATTTCAATAATAATATAATGAATTAAAGTAAAATGATAATTATAATAAAGTATTTATACATTTTTTTAAAGTTTTATTTACTTACTAAGTTCTATTTCTACCTATATTTTTGTTAGAGAGAGAGTAAATTTAGACTTAATTACACGTGAATTGAATCTTAATACATCAACGCCTAATACAAAGTATCTACTTAACGTTTTGCTGATAATAATATTATCACATATGTAATCAAATCAATAAAAAAATACATATTTATGTACTGAAGAAATATGTACAAGTAACATTTAAATGGTAACCCTGGCTTCTGTGCTAGTATGAACTGTGTTACAGAAGCCAGTAGGTCGAATAGTTTGCTTACTCTATTCTTTTCAGTTACTTAGTTAAGTGATTTATTCGAATCAAGTGATTTATGATTAAACTACTCATAAAATATAGAGTTAACGACTATTGTTTTGATTTGATATTCATAACAAAGAGAGAGTTCAAGTGACGCGTCCCCGTATTGATTCATCCACACCCTGGACCGGTGTTTGGTTCCTCTTATTTACAGAACTCATTATCCTTGGGGTCTTTAAGACCTTACCGCGGTAGTAGTCGCTAATTTTAAACCGACGTCCTTAACAAATAATGGGTAAAATCAACAAGGCGCACCGTAAAAATCAAATTCCCTTGCACTTTTTACATATTTGACAAGCATGTTGAATGATTCTTAAAAAAGTGTGGAAAGGATTATAGCCCGTAAGGAAGGATGGTGGTAAAGAAAATATATTTGTACAATGGTTAGAGGTCAGATTTCAATGTTTTATCTTCAGTGTTAGGGACCGCACGTTAATTTTACAGTATCGTGCGGTTCGCTGCAATATTTTCCTTGAATTTTAAGTATAGATAAAAGCAAAATTCGGTGAAATCGTACCTTCAAAAATGTTGCAGAAACTACTGAGTAATTTTTCTTTCAATGCAAAGTCTGGAAAAATGAAATAATTGTAGTAAATAAGAAGGTACTTAAGACAAGGCTATCCAAAAAGGCATTTTTTCTACATACGATATATCATGTATAGGTACGACCTTGAATTTCAAATACTTAATATTCCTATCTTGACCATCTCGTTTGCGTCTCTTATAAAAAACGAAACGTGCTCTTCAAAGCAGATCCTTAGTTTATTTTTTACCAGCCTACTAGAAAACCGCCAAAGTGCACCGCGGCATGCACAAGGGTAGCTCAATAGCTGGGGTTTGAATGTTTAAACTTTATAAAATCAACACTTACATTGCTTATGTTATTTGACACTATAATTATCAATAGTAGTTAATTTGGCCTTTAGATGAGCAGCTAGAATTAACTGAGTAGAAAAGGTTCAACTTCCTATACTTTTTGGTCTGCTTTTGGCCAGAGTGTCGCTGATTCGCATAGTTAGGCGCCCTGCTGCCAAGTACGGTACTGAATAGAATGAAAACACCTTGATATTAACCATACCTAGTCTGAATTAACTGGCTACTAATAAGGCTTCCGTAACATACCGTTTGGTGCTTTGCTACGATTTTTTATTCAACGTGTGAGCTAGGCAGGCGAGCACTAGAAAATGCTTTACCACCATGCAAAGATTTCCTCATGATACTTCCTTTCCTTCACCAAAATCTCGAACTTAGTAGCGGAATTGATCCCATGACCTGATACATTAATCTAAAAAAATTGTGAAAGGAACGCTGCAAGATGCTAGTAAGTGCTTTTGACTGATGGAGAATCGAATGCCCATGCATAGTTACTGTTCGATCTTACCTATTCGATAATTTAGGATGTGTGATATACTGACGCTCTGTGGGCAGTGTAGTGTTGTGCCTCAGCCCTGTTTTGCCTCCGCCGTCGATAAGCCGGGATGCCGCAACTTGTACCGCCGGCTTTGACCAGTGCCGCCTCTTATTTTGTTATTGGAGTTAGGGGTGTCGCTTTATTGGGATAAGATTAAATTATTATTAATCATGAGAGGAGTAGGTCGTCCAGCGGCAAGATGGGTCGACGACATTACAGCTATCGCGGGTCGAACCTGGGCTAGATTGGCTCAGGACCGAGACAGATGGCATAACAAGAGAGAGGCCTATGCCCAGCAGTGGGATAGAACAGGCTGTGGATGATGATGATGATGATAATTATTAATCAATGGCGTCTCTTGAAATAATATAAACAGTTATACTTAGCTCTTGGATTTTTATTCATCATAGAATAAAATTTAAATTAATTGTTGGATTTAGATGATGACATTTAAAGAAAAGTTCTAATAGAATAATTTGAAACAAAAAACTTGGTCTTTGGATTCTTTTTCTTCCAAGTTTCCAAATTCCATTGAGTTTGGCTTAATAATGCAATATTAGTTAAGTCCAGAGTAAGAGAATAAAATCAAAAAATTGTGTGTAAATACGTAGGTATATTTGTAACTTCGTTCTTCATTCGTTATTGGTTTTTTGAAGTGATAGAGATAGATCACTACTTGGTTGAACACATAGGCTACGTTTAATCTTTTAAATCCCAGATAAACTCAGGTAGCATCGCGGGTTGCAACCAGGCAGGTAAATAATTTGACTGATACTTCGTAGCAGTGATACGAGTACATTATTATTAACCAACCCTTTAGCGGACAACCCTAAGGTACGCGGCGGCAGGGCCAGTTCATTATTGACACAATAAATTCTAACGCACGCGTTTTTAAACCAGCTACACTCACACATGCATTTTGTGTCTGTATGCACCCACACATGCAAGCCATCGTTTAATAATGTAAGTGACGATTTCCGGATGAAGTGACACGTGAATAAGATTCCTTTTTGGTTCTAATTTAGGTACCCATGTGTTACATTGCCTCATGACTTACATTAATTTACATCTATATACTTTTTTCTGCTCAAGTACCTGCGACCTCGTTGGCGTAAAGGTCACCATGCCGGTCTGTTAATCAGAAGGTTCCGGGTTCGATTCCCGGCCCGGTCAACATCTTTGTGCTTAACTAAATTTGTTGGCTGTGGGTCTGGGTGTTAAATATGTATTTATATATAATATGTATGTAGATGTAGTATATCAGTTTTGTTAGCAACCATAATACGAGCTAGAAAAGCCGTGTGTGTCCTAATATTTATTTATTATTATTTATTTATTTAGCATTGTTGAAAGATAGCTTAAATTATTGTAATGAAGTATGTTTTAAAGAAATCTCCTGACTTTGACGTCAAAGATTCAATCCAAGCTCATGAAATTTTATGACACGTAGAGAAAAACAAGGCTTTAATTAAACCCACTAAGTAAATTCACTTAAAGGCAAAGCAATTATAAACATCAAACGCTTTTAACACAATAATTAAACAAATTAATGAAATGATTTTTCAGGTTTAATGACATATAGGTGTAATAAAACTCATATTTTATTCGGTAATTACCTAATTTGAAATGTATTTTATTGCTTTATAAATGAGTTCAATTGCATTACATTAATCATCATTCATCTCTTAAAGGGAACGGAAGTTATAATTTTATACTTTTATGCGAAATATTACAAAAAACTGCTCTGTGTTACGGTAGTTTATTTTGGTACAAACTATACTTGAATCTGTGGTTAAACAATGATGGATGATGGGTGCATGCAATAAGAAATAATTACAAGTTATGATTATTGTTTCAATGCATTAAAATTTTGATAGATGCGCATGAAACTGATATTATTTTTACCTATTACAAAGGATATTACTTACTTTACTTAGATTAACTAAATTAATTGGCAGGTACATTAAATACATATGTATGTTAATATTTCGTAAAACACTAGAATAAAAACTATTATAAGTAAAAAAACATTTATTTTTAATGTGTTGTAAAAGTAGTGTCAAAAATGTATGAGGGTTAATAAATAAAAATTAAACAGTCTTATCTTTTTTTTTTCTTCTTCTTCGTATGGACTAAGTTGCCAAACTCAGGTGTCGAGATTTTTAAGCCACCTGAAGGCTTCTGACTTGGTTTAACGACTGTTTGTACTAAGATGACTGGGACCTATAATTTAACGAGTCATTCGACCCAAGGTAAAATGCCACCTTTAAAAACGGCATGCTTGTGCATGGTCAACCATCCAAACACCGTCCGCATCGACCGTTGCTGAGCTTCGATGATCGCATCAGATCACCCTAGCTAGCCGAGCTTAAGAGGCTACAGTGTTATGATGTGTGTCTTGAAAAAAAAAACAAAAGGCAGACAGCATTTTGAGACTATTAAAGCAAAAACTTAAAAATGTTGGTCAACTAATTAGTGCTTGTGAAAGCAGCTTGCTCTTCATTTCAATGTTTTATTGTTTTTTGTTTCTGAAAGCCAACAGTTTATTGTTATTGCACTTGTGCTTAATGTTTGATTGATAAAGATAACTTCCTAATTGCTGTTTTTATTCATTTATTTTAAGTAGGTACTCGTATATCTCCTGTTATTTTGCGAAATCATTTTAGAATATTATCTACTTTAAACCTAATGTTAAAAAACTTTAGATACTAAATTTATGATTCTGTTTATTCTATCGGTTCTTAAGATATTTATTTATTTTTAGTCCAGACACTCTTAAAAAAAATGTGTTAGCATAAGTCATTTATCTAACCAATAAGTTCGATGGAGTGATTTTGTGTATTTACTACCTTAAACGATCGAGACCTAACTCACACAAACACAGGTACTTCCACAGTATCATACTGTGGAAGTAGGGACACCCGAGTGCTATAACCGCATTCCATGGCAGAGTATTGTCTTATATGTACCTATTATAATTTTATAATGATTATATTATTTAGTTATAGGTAATTATGTTAATTAGCAGCTAAGCACAATTGAAGCCTTAGTAAATAAATACAAATACAAAATGTTTATTACACAAAAAATATGCTTAAAATATATACGTAAAGGCTCTGCCTGCTGCTTTAGCGGGAGCTGTGTTGCAGCACTCAGTCTTCCCCAAACAAATAATAATATTATATTAATTATTATTATAAACGTTATTATTACAAGGTATTATTTAATTTCGCCAGCCCTAAGCTTGCTTATTCACAGATAGAATAAAAAAAACAATAAAAGTATTTTTCTTACTGGCTCTATGTTGTAAACATGCGTCCCGTCACGCATCCTGCATTTCCACTGCGGATTATCACAAGATTATAAGATAACAACATAACAAGCATGTAATATTTATTAGGTATTCCATTAGTCATAGGTTGAAGACCTCTTTTGTTGTGACTCGTTTCATTTTATAAATTAATTGCCGTCATTTATTTGACGTCTTTTGTTTTATCTTCATAAATATAAAATTTCCGTGTCACAGTGTTTGTTACCGTACTCCTCCAAAACGGCTTGACCGATTTTTACCAAACTTTATATGCGTATTCAGTAGGTCTGAGAGTCGGCTACTGCATTTCTATTTTTAAGGCAAAACAAGTAAAGGTGCTCTTTATAAAGGTTCTCATTAATACTTATTATAATAGATCCAACCGTTTATTCTTTGACAGATCTAATTTGACAGTTATAGTTGTGATCAAGTGATTACAGTGAACACGATATCGATTAATTTATCTCATGCGTTCTATTAGTGCTGTGAAAAAGAAAATAAACGGTTGGACCAGTTTATCTTGTATATCATATTTTTATTGTATTAACTTTAAGTTTAAATAACACTGCAATACAAACAGTGGCCGTTTTTTTAGTGTTGTCATAATTTTCAAAAAAATCTTTACTAGAAAACTAAGAGAACACTCGATATAACTTTCAAGATAAAGCTACTTACCAAGAAAATATGTCATTGCATTTTTTTTCAAGGCGCTCTAAAGGAACAGTTTCAACAAATTAGTAGCAACGTTTTAAAAAAAAAACACCCAAATCTATCCAGCTATAGCATCAGCACAATAAGTAAAGCACGAGCTAGAAAAGGACCCCAAACAGAAAGAGACGGGTATACGGACACAGCGTGTCTTGAATGCCGCCACGCCTACCCAGTATCGATTGTGGGTTGATGATGATTTATTCATATTGTACCACATTCGTGATGTTATGACGGTCAAAGGCCGTGTTTGGGTGGACTTGAAAGTATGTAGATTAATGTGCAGTTGTATGCGAAGTTTGATATGATTTAAAATAAACTTTTAGAAAAATGTAGACTTTAGGTTATAGAGTTCATAAGCTTTTGTCGTAACTGCTTATAATTACAGTATAGATCATGATAAGTAAAGTGTTTTATACTAATTAATCCTCTATATGTAGGATAATATGTAAATGTTAAATTAAAAGTCAATGTGAGAGATTAGAGATTTTATATTATTGCTATTGTGGACAAAATTACTTATAGACAGATTCAGAAGCGAAAACTGACGTCAAAATGCCTTTTGATAAGGATATTATATTACAGCATCTACTCGTATGTTTTTATATAGACTTTCAGTGTTTAAGAAGTACCTAAGTAAGCTTAAATGCTGCGTTTAACAGTAAATTCGAGATCAAATGAAGTCTACCTACCTACGTGTTTTTCCAAAGTCTAAGTTATCTGTCTTGCCAAATCCGACGACCAAATTGTCATCACAAAGATATTGGCTGTGCCAGAAATCGAACCCAGGACCCTCTGGTCGAAAGTCTGGCATGGCAACCATTACGCCAAAGTGGTAGTCACACAAACTTTGGCATTAGGTAGTCACATGATAGGATTTTATAGTACATATAGTATGACAGAAGACCTAGAAAGATGTATGTACATATATTGAAAAAACTCCTTTCTTCTTTCTTCCTCAGAAAAGCTCCGGCTATCTCTCTGCGTGGGGTGCGGTGGTCAGATCCACGACCAGTACATCCTCAGGGTGGCTCCCGACCTGGAGTGGCACGCAGCTTGCCTCAAGTGCCAGGAGTGTAGACAATACTTAGACGAAAACTGTACCTGCTTTGTGAGAGACGGGAAGACATATTGCAAACGAGATTATACTAGGTAAGTTCATTGTCTTACTTCGAAATAGCAGCGAATATCCCACTTCTGATGAAGGGAATGAATTTCTCTATCGTTCCCACCTCGTCCTTATATTCATAACTAAAAACTAACTAACTAACTGGGTTGGCGCGTCGACCCGAATCGGATCCTGGCCTCCGATACTAGGAAACGCCACTGTTCTCGGTCCTGTACCTTCTCCTGCCACTGCGTGACCTGAAAATTGCGCAGGTCCTCCCCCACTTGGTCTATCTATATTCCTTATTTTCATTTGTTTGTTTATTTCATATTTGACGACCTCGTTGGCGTAATCGTTACCATGCCAGACTGCCAATCAGAAGGTTCTGGGTTCGATTCCCTGCACGGCCAACATCTTTTTGCATAAATGAATTTGTTGGCTGTGGGTCTGGGTGTTAAATGTGTATGTATATAAGAAAAATATACATGTATGTATATGTAGTATATCAGTTGTGTTAGCTACCATAATACGAACTAGAAATGGTTCAGTATGGGGTAAAGCAGCCGTGTGTGAAATGTGCCCTAATATTTATTTTTATTTATTTTATATCATTAGTCCTTTTACATACAAGCTGTCAGGCAGAGTGTCCTCTTTGCAAAGTGGTAGAGGATTTTATAATGCTCACATAGCTGAAAAATGTGTCACCAATCACTTAACTGTGTGTTCTGGCAGTCTCTTGAAGAGCCAGCTATTCCAGACTAGAAAAGCTCCACCTTAGGCCAGAGTGTCACTGATTAGTGTGGTTACGCACAATGCTGGTTAAATATTTACCTACAACATGTAAACAAAAAAAATAAAAATAAAATACATACAGTCTAATATACAATCTCTTCTTTTGAAGTGGTTAAAAATCGAAAGGTGCCGCCAGTCGCTCTTTCGCTTGGTTTTTTTGGTCTGTTTATTTTGTTACAATAAAAAAACTAGTACTCTGATTAAAAATTCAATTCATTTAATTTCTCTCTTCTCTTTTATTTATTCGAAAAAATATGAGCAATGGTTTTTCTATAACGAAATAAGAAACACATGGTTAATATTGCAATCAAAGACTTATTGTTATCGAGGGTATACTGGGTAAGTGTATTATTATGATTACTTTGAAAATAATGTTTCTACTTCCTTGACCCTGTTAGGCAAGAATATCCTTCCAAGTAGATATTAGCCACTACTTCTGGTTTTGAACTATACCATTTCATTGGTTTCTGTATTTTTAAATTGTGACTAAAAATAAAAACAGTGTTAGGTATTTTTTGTGAGTGTTGAATTTTTCTAATTACCTATGTAGGAAATAAAAGAATATTATATTTATAAAACATCAATTTACTTAAAATTTCTTGCTCGTATTGCAAAAACATGACATTCGAAATATATGTTATATTTGTAATATATGTAATATTCGAAACATATGTTTACGTAACTGGTATATTTCATCTCATCACTATTGTACAAGTTATTATTCTGTGCTATTGCTAAGGTAAAGGCAACTGTCGCTTTTTTCCAAACTTAGTCAAAAAAAATTTTTTCAGAAGATTGCAGTAAACATGGCAGGAACGTGCATGTTCCCCTCTGTTTGCTAATAATCCCATAAACAAACAGAGTTTACTCCACGGAGTTCACTAACTCTCTAATATTAACCTCCTTGCTTACACAACTCTTTCAGCGCCGGGAGAAAAGAAAAATGCATAACCAAACGTCAATCACCATCGCATCACGGCGCCACTTTTTATACAAACAGACACCAAAGATGAATTCACTAAAATAACGCGCGTATGTTTACCTTTTCACCCTTCCATTTCTCGCAGACAAAATATAGAATTACAGCAATGCAAATATGGCTTAACCGTAACCCATCTCTAGTTAAACCCATACGGCCCTTCATATTACAGAGATAAGGCATAAACTTGATTGGATCGAAGCTAGGATAGAGTGTAGGAGCGGCAAACCGTGTTTGTCACTCCTTACTATGATGTGCCGAAGAGAAAACAAACTGAGTTTGACTGAGCATTATGTATTTAGGCGCCAAAACAAACGTCAGTTTGACAGCGCGGCGGGCGGCGGCAACCCGATATGTCTATGGTAATGTTTGTTCCCATTTACACCGGCCCGGATAAGCGGGTTTTCGATTACAGTTTTTATTTTTTCTATTTTAGTCGCGCGGTTGTGAAATCTGTTCGCGTCGACGTACTAATCAAGTTGTACTTTCCCAAATGTTTGTGGTGTGAGACATTCACTTACCTCGCAGTACGTTCTAAATACAGAGACTTCTGTTTATACATATCTTGACTTAGATCGTGATACAGCTTTACTCAGGCTAAACTTGTTTGATGTACATAACGTACAAATGAACAAACGTTGGTACCTACATATACATTTATTGATATATCTATTACTTACAAACGCTATGAAATATAGGTAATAAGTACCTACTTCAGAACCGAAATACTCGTAACATTTAAAACATATTCTGTTAATCCTTAAATAATAACAACCACAAAGATTTAGAAACGAAAATAAACAAAATCTTCACAAAACCAAAAGTTATGTCTACGTAATTCGTAGCACTCTCGTAGCACTCAAAACCGTCTACGGCGTCAATTCATAGATTTTTATAAAAAAAAAAACAAGAGAATATCGATGTTAGTAAATACCACATTTCCGATGTAAAAGAAAATAAACGAATTCGATAAAGATTGTTTACAGAGAACTTCCCTCGGAAGTCAACTACCGAGTTAAAATTGTTCGCGGAAGATAATTTCCTTTATTTATTTTTTAACTTCCGATTGTTCCTTAACTACTCTATTATTAGATTGAAAGGATAAAAGATAGCGCTTGATTGTTTAGAAATATCACCCGTTAACGCCTACCTATTGTTTAAGTGGCTTTTGGGTAATATATAATTTAGCTAAATACACAATTTGTTTAAAAACTAATATTGAGATTTTACTAAATTTTTGAGAATTTAGTCGCCGTTTTCTATGGGATATTGCGACCGGGAAGATACTAAATTTTATGATTTCTTTTTTTTATGAACGAAATGAAGTCCCAATTACCGTATGAAATTCGCTAATTCCAATCGTGTCATTGGGTTCACCTACAAATAACCGAAGAAAAACAGGCAGATTTTTTTATTGCTGTTCAAAAATCAACAACATTAATTTGTCGTTTACCTTGACATTGATCTTTGCAAGTGCCTATTTAGATATATAGTTATATGTCACTTCACTGTAACTTAGAAGACAAAAAGTATGTATTGCCTTTCGGTAAATGCCTCCGTGAAATAGTATAAATCCATAAGCTTTTCCATAATAACTGATTTCATAATTATTTTGAAACATATTTTTCTCGGAATTTGAAGAAATCCGGTGTTCTAATGAAACAACACGGGCTTAACCTGCAAGGCGCTAATTTTTTGGAGACTGTCCTGCTGTCTCTTCTTGCAAAAACTTACGTATGATTGCAATAATATCGCGGCTTTTAGCATAGTTATGTATGTGTCTTTGGTAAGTCAAGTAATATTAAAGCTAGCATACTGGATACTTGAATGTCCGACCAAGATTGTAGTTTTTTTTGGCATCTTTATCTTTGACCACAATACGGGGCAGTAGCTACAATAGATATGTGAAATAGGAATAGTATAAGCTTCCGCGACCCAGCCCCGTCAATTAGCGAAACTGAACACCCGAGAGAAAGCTCCGGTTTCCGTCACGGCTATTTACGGATCTCTAATGTAAATACGAACATAGATTACCTGATAGTTGCTACTACGAGGATGCAGCTACCTAGTTACCCAGATGTAATCCTGTATTGCTGTAACCTGTACCTTAGGTTTGATATTGGAGATTTTTGAATAAATGGGCTTGCGCTTGATCACAATTCACTTGATGGTGGGCAACATTATGATCTAAGGTGTAGCGCGCTTACCCAGAAAAAACCGATTCACTCTTGCTTTGAAAACCACCAGACTGTAATTTTCGGTGAATAGGGAGCTTGGCAAAGAATTCCATGCCTTCGCGGTTCGCCCAATGAAGGCAAATCGCTTAGTACGCGCCTTTGGAACCTTTACGGTGTAGCGATGCCGCCTAGATGTTTCCCTGCTCGTCCGATAGTGCAATGGGGTGGGGGGAACAAATGGAAGAAAATTTGAAATATTTAGTATATTTCCGATGTGATCTGAAACCAAATTGCGATAAGTAAAGAAAACATCAACATAATTGTACAAAAGATAAAATAAAAAAATGTATTCCTTCGACCACCACACCTCCACTCAACTCACACCAATATGACTATTCAACCTTCCTACACACAACGAAGTTTCTCTCCCCTCGGCTGGTATCCTCTCTCGCTGGACGGAGATGAAACAGAAACCCAAGGCAACTGTTCCATTCCACGTCGCTGGACTCTGTAACCTAGCTGGACTTCAACTCCGACTTCTCAGGACCGATCTGAAAACAAGAAAAAAATTAACATCTCATAAGGCTCTCGCTAGATGGATGGATCAAGAGTCAGATACAGAAAGCCGTCGTCCTCGACACGGCGCGCATTGTCTGAAGGTTCCTGTCCCTGTAGTTCCTACCACCGGTAGGTTGAACCTTGCCTCGCTGCCGGTGGATTTTTTGTATATTTTATATGATTTTATTGTAAAAAATTTAAATGCTAGAAAAAATGTAAAGTCTAAGTAACAGATTATACCTACGAGAATATTTTACCCATTCAGCCACTTTTTTGTACATTTGACGACTATATTTGCAGTTTGGCTGTAGCTCTTAATGTTACAAACTGAACACGTGATTTTAATGTTAACATTGCTTCTTTCGACTCGGTAGCACTCGCTCTCAACAATTTAATTCGTATTACATAATGACCATTATCATGTAATTACATACAGAATTATCATTAATCTATTATTAGTACTGTTAATTAAATGGCGCCAACAAATTCTATCACAACACAACATAAACAGAAATTACCACTTATTTGTAGACTGCAATTAAAAACGTATTTAAGTATTTTTTAGTTATATCTAGCCAATAATCTAATCATATCTGTTGCTTTTTGATAAAATCAGAAAATTTGTTGGTCAGTCAAAAACTGCCATAGCGCTTCACTGTTTGTCTGCTAAGTTTTCTTTTGATGTTCACCGCAAATCTACCAATGATATCAAGACTTAGGTATTACTTACTTCTTAATCAATTATACTTGATATTAATATCATTAATTTATCTGAAGATATTATACGTAGATTCAGTTATTAATAACTTACCTATCTGTGTCGGAATCGTAAAATTTTGATGATAAATTATGCATGAACTACGAGTATCTGTGTCCTGTGGTTTTACTTGGATTAATCTGGGATAAAAATAGCCAATGTGGAAATCTAGGATCAAAACTATCTTCTTATGAAATGTCATCGAAATTGTTATATCGTGGAGGTACCAAAAGCGCGTACTAATCGCGTGTGGAATTCTTTGCCAAGTTCCCTGTTCCCCGAAAACTTTGATCTGGTGGTAGTTTTCAAAGCTAGAGTTTTTAAAGCTAGACCTTTCTTTGGGTAAGTGCGCTTCACCTTAGATTATAATATCGCTTACCATCAGGTGAATTGTGATCAAGCGCAAATCCATTTACAGTAAAAAAATATATCACATGTATAATATTGCAGGAAAAAATATAGTAGCATGTTAACAATAGCTTATGCTTTTTCACATTAGCCACTTCCCTACCTACAGTCTACACTACCCTTAATGTTTCAACATTTAAATATACTTTCAGTAAGCAATCTACGTTTAAACCGAAAATCGAAAACGTTTATCATTTCAACACCCAAAATAGTCCGTGAAAGCCTCCTGGGGGTCATCGACCGAGGGTGGTAGCTCCCCTGCAATATCGCTAAAAGCATTCGCTATACCTACCTACTCTTATGGCGTACTTATACTTGTAGGTTGTACGGTAGGGTTGTGGAGGTGTTGCTATAGAAGTTATCGTTATATTGTAGTTGTTTGAGGTATAGAATCCTATGTATATAGTACATAGGACTGAATGACGGCAATGTGTATTGCTGGGTAGTTGTATTTATATATTGACTAGCTGACCCGGCAAACGTTGTTTTGCCTTAAAAAATAGATAGTAGCCTATTCTCAGACCTATTTACGCATATAAAATTTGGTAAAAATCGGTCCTGCCGTTTCGGAGGAGTACGGTAACTAACATTGTGACATGGAAATTTTATATATAAGAAAATAAGATATTGGTATTACTATAGTAGCTTGTATATAGTTTGCCATATTATATGCATATCTAGATGAATATGCCATTGAAGATTCTATCACATATAAAATCTTAAGTTATTACTTATTATATTTTTACGAGTATTATAATTGCCAGCCAAGCCAGTATTGTCAAAGGTTCCTGATAATTATCACACATTATTTTTACTAGTTTTGGACTACTAAGTTGGCATCATTCTGCATAATTATGTCGTCTTTTAATTTAATTAAATAAAGAATATAAGATGTTTAGATGGTTATTCTATCCTCCAGCAACCTTTGCGAAACTTAAATGTTTTTTGATAACTGTCTGTATTTCCGAGGTCAGACAATCTTTACAATGCATGGTTATAGAGACTTGAGCACCGCCACATTGTTTCCACTCTATCAGTATTCTGCATCGGTGTGCAACTGATGTGGTTTCCCCCGCCCCTTTTCACTACAGGACGATCAGGGAAACGCCACGGCGGCATCAGTATACAGTAGAGATACGTGGGGCTTAGTGTTTCCTAAGCGTTTTGCCTCCACCTTTGTTTTCCGAACGACGAAACTGCCGAATTACCTTTAATATAGCGGTTTTTTCTCAATTTCTATAATATAGCGGTTTTTAAGGTTAGAGTGAACCGGTTACTTCTAAATAAGCGCTACATTTGAATAATTGTAGTCAAGCGCTGAACTATTTAGAGTAAATCAAGGTATTATTAGATTAATTATGATTACTTATATGTTTATTAAGATTAAGTAGACATTGCTAGCTTTATTAATATTTATTTTTCATTGCTGCAGGTTATTCGGAACGAAATGCGACAAATGCGGCGCTTCGTTTAGCAAAAACGACTTCGTAATGCGAGCCAAGTCGAAGATCTACCACATAGACTGCTTCCGATGCTGCGCCTGCGCTAGACAACTTATACCTGGTAAATATATAGTACATTTGTAGTAGCTAACCATTCACCGTGGTAAAGCAACCAGCAAGCCGACTACCAGTATGGTAGTCGGCTAGACCTATTGGACTAACTTTAGTCCTTATTTTTTGGTTTGCTTGGATATTTATCTGAAAATTATTTGAACAATTTATGATTTATACAGATAAAACCGTATGTTCAAAATTTCGTCCATGTCTTCGCCTTTAATTTTATACAGAAAAATATGACAGCGTTATGCTGTGATCGCGAAAATCTCGGGATATCGCGAGATTTAAATTTTTAATTGACTTGAGATTTTCATGTTGAGACTCTCTCGTCGAGGATAGTCTTGTTATTATGCGAGAAGTTGTTTTGGTTACCATACAAAGGTGATTGTTCATAGTACTAATAAAAATGTAGCATATATTTTTCAACAACGTCTTTGTAACATTTTTCTTCCAATCCAGATATTTCAAGACCATCTCAACAATCATTTGACCTACTCAAATTAAATGAAAAAACGATAAATATCATTGTATACATAAATAAACCTACTTTATTTATATTTATGATATATTTTTACTGAATGATGAATGAACAAAACATATGTTATTTAGGGCTAATAAAGTTCTGTTCTGTATTTCTGTATTTCTGACCCTATTTTGTCTCATCCACAGGTGATGAATTCGCGTTACGAGAAGGCGGTGCTTTATATTGTAGAGAAGACCATGACGTATTAGAAAAAGTAAGTCAATTTGTACACATAGATAAATAGGAATACAATATTATACCTCATATTTACCTAGTGTGGAGCACAGTGTCCCCCGAGTTTAGCAAACACACCGACTATATATTCAAAATTCTATTCTTACATTATAAGTACTAAACTCGATGTAATCTAGATTCTAGTTTCTGTGGCAAATAAATCATTTTTATTTTTATTTAAAATATCTTACATTTCAAAATATGAAAGTCAATACATGATTATGTGCTAAAAGGTAAAATAAAAACTTTTTTTTTTAGTTTTGCGCCTTAATCTAGATTAAAAAACCTTTTTTTTCTATTCTAGATTTGGTAGTGACTTTTTAACAGGGGTTTTCTCCTAGTGCAGAAGCTGCAAGAAACCCGTTAAACTTTTTCAGGGTATAATAGTTTTATTGTGGCTTCTGCACTAGGAGAACCCTGTTTCGCAAAAGCCACTTCCAATGCTAGATTTGAAAAAAGGTTTTTAATACCGGTGCGGATTTTAACCAGGTATAATATTTTGTATTTTTTAAAACTAAAACAAACTGTTTGATTCAAGGCATGTAGGTATTGCTATAATTATTATTGTAACTAGGGGCGTCTTCGGCTGTTATTTTTTTTTTACCTATGGGCCGATCACGCTAGTTTCCTCTTAGTCTCAATGTACATGTTTTGATTGAAAAGTAGTCGGTGTGTTTGTACGGTATCTACGAAAACATACCAACAAAAGTAATTTTATGCAATAGAACTAAAATTCAATTCAAATGCAAATAAAATTCAAATTCAAAATATCTTGTATGTTCTCTTGTCTCTCTACTTTAATCACAGTTTTGTTTCTGGCTTGTTATTCCACTAATGCTACTTTATTTTCTGTCATCTAGTACCTAAGTTTTACGGTACTGATGAAATTAATAATTATTTTCTTAAGTTGTTTAAAATAATAATTTGCAGAGTGCAAACACGAGTGGCAACAGCAGTGGCAATGCGGAGAGTAACAACAACACAACACTTAGCAACAATAATTCTCATCATCCACACGAACTTGGCTCCATGTCCGGTAAGCTAACTAAGAGTATAACTGATCAAATTTTTCTTCTTCTTCGTATGAGCTAAGTGGCTAAGCTCTAGTGTCGAGAGTGTGAACAGTCTCTGTTCAAAGTTGTCGAGGGCCCGAAGGCCTCTGACTTGGCTTAACGACTGCTTGTACTAAGACTAACAGCCGGGACAATTTATCATGTCATCCGACCCACGGTAGCGCCCAGATGATAATGCCACTTTTCATAAGACAGCATAGTTTTAAATATTTAATTTTGTCTCATGGTTATCCATCCAAAAACTACCCGCATTCTGCCTGTCCGTTTCCTAACCTCAATCGTGTTGGATCACATATTCCAGACTAGGCATGCTCCACCTTAGACCAGGTGTCGTATTCTCACTCGTAGTACTCATATTCATACGTGTCAAATGTCTAGCTGTAAGGAGTAAAAAACATCCTACTAATATTACAAATGTGTAAGTTTATAAGGGTGGATGGATGTATGTAAATTACTTTTGAAGTGTATTCATTTTTGAAGCCATGAATTCTCAGTCGGGTGTGTGGTCGCCTCATGTCCCAAAGGTCGTGGCTTTTATCCCAGCCAATGAGCTCGAGCTTTCGGTGAAAGAAAACAATGTGAGGAAACCATATAGCATGGTGGTAGAGCATTTAGTAGCGCTCGCATCGCCAAGTACCTAACAGTACGTTCCGGCAGCCTTTTTGTGTATGTGGGATTTTACTCACTAAAACCCCCTCGGTTGCCATCCCTTGTCCTTTTAGGAGAGTTCTGGGATCTCATCATGAATACACCAAAACTCCTCTGAACTTAGAGTTCAACACTTTTTTATCTTCATACTGCAGCAATGGCGTACCACCTCGTGCCATCCTGGATTGCGAACTCGCACAATTATTATCATGGTGGTCTGATCCCCGAATCAGACCACCAACAACTCACATCTTAACCTTCCGGCAGCCTACTTGAGAGCCATCTCACGGACGAAGTTAAATTTAACCATCACTCTTGGCTTTGCAACCTCACTTAAATTTTATGATACGTATTGTATGCCAATTCGGTTTTTAAAGTGTAGAATGTAAGTACGCGTACCTATTTTTTCGACGTCCCAAATACGCCTTGCCTTGAAACTCATAAACTTAATATCAGACAGAAATCACATCATTATTAGTTCAGCCTATCTGAACACGAGTGATTGCGCTTATCATCTATCGATACACATCCTAACATTCGTGTCTCGATTGTAATCGATTCGCGATGCAGTGATTATTCGATAACGCTCTTTAATATCCGCCGACAAAGCTACCGCCGCCTTTGAAATACCGCGAAGGTGTCAATCGGTTATTTTATCGTTTAATTAAAGTTTTCGGTGATTTTTGTTGTAAGTTTGGTTACAGTTCTAAGTAATCGCGGTCAGCCTTCTTTGGTTCGAGGAAAATTCTATTTTTCTATGATCTAGTGATAGAAACTGGTTTCTGACGCAAGAGAGATAAACTACTCGATGTAGATAAGAACTTAGACAGTTACTAGTATTTTCTTTTTGTAGCCTAGTTTGTTTGGGTACAAATACTATACCTGCAACTATTATAAAAAATAAAATATTGTAGTAGATAATCGTAGTAAGCCCTACGATACAGGTTTAACCTAGTGCAGTGCTTATTGTTACTCGCCACCATTTTTATTGTAAGTTTTAAAAATAAACTAGTAAAAATGAGTATAATATAATTATATTAAGCCTAAAATCAGTTTTGTGTGCAACCAAATTGTATTTTGAAATATACAAAATTTATTTGATAATATAGGATTAGTATAGAAACACATAAAGTAAGTATTTAATTAGGTCAGTAGTTTGACTGGTGAGGTATGGTATGTACTAAAATCGTCCAAACTCAAAATTATAGCCTCTACGCTCGAACCTACATACCTACAGACAGATGAAAGCACAATTGACCAATTAATGCAGATACCTCACTCGCTCAGTCATTATTATCTACGTAATATGTACAAAATGGTAAGTGGACCAAAATATTGACGGACTGGAGGCCTATGACAGGCAAAAAAAGCGTCGGTCGACCATTAACACGCTGAGTCGAAGACATCCGTAACATCACATGCAAGACATGTATGAGAGCAGCGCAAAACCGGGATGACTGGCGTAAAAGAAGAGAGGCCTATGCTCAGCAGTGGGCGACTATGGACTGACAATGATGATGATGATCTAAAAACTAATTCTATATTTTGAGCCACTATCTACCATTTAAATTATACATCAATCTAGCCAATTGTTACGGTTTATACGTGCCTATTACTCGTAGGTTACGTAGAAACAGGGATAGCAACGTAAAAATTATTTATTATTAAAATCATATTATGTATGTAAATATGTATATACTAATGCATGTTAAACTAAAGGGTTGTTACTAATATAAAAGGATGGACAAAAATACAATATGAATCCAATCTAACCTTTCTCATCAGATCATTAGCTTATCAAAAATGCACAAAGTCAACGTAGGTTATCATAATAATGAAGGATTATAGAGGTGCGAAGTGGGATTAGGGCTTGGATTAGATGGATACTGACCAGTTGACACTCGTCAGATGGACAAAGGGAGAGGTTAAAGGATTAGAAGCGTGGAAATTAAAAGGGAGAATAGGGTGGATAGGGCACTTGTCACCTAATAATCAACTTGCGTTGGACATTAAAAAAATAACATTGTGATAATCTGTTCAACTTCTTTACTTACATTTTTTTTCGGGGGAAATAAAGTAAAAACAGTAAGCTTTTGTTCGATACAATATTTTAAAATTATATACATACGAGTATTTTTTAGTTATAACAGTATGTAATGTTTATTAGGGACCTAAAAAATTAATTAAGTAGCATTGTTATATGTATGTGTAAGTGTATATTATATCAAATTAATAGGCTGTGTAAAAAAAATACGTAAATTTAGCTAACATTTTTAATGTTAATATTTTCTCAGGCGTTATCTATCAGTTCTTATGTAATAACTAGCAAACCCGGCGAACTCCGTTTCCCTACAAATTTTCTCTGAATAAATAGTTTGCTACTAACCTCAGGGAGCCCGAGACCTTTCCATCGAATGCAAACCCGTGGAAATCAGTTCGTGCGTTCTGGAGTAGCGTCAGCAAAGAAACTCCGTTTTTTTTAAATTATACACTGAATTATCAATTATTTTTAGTATTACATTTTCATTTACGTATAAATGACAAAGTCAAAAGTATTGTTATTTGTTTTTAGAGATTTTGCACGATTAATAATTACACCTTGCGTGATTATAACGCCTGTTAAAATATTCACAGCAACAACAAAAACATTGCCATAACTAACTTTTATTATCCGCATTAAGACAACATTAGTTTTAGCCCATAGTGAATCGGATACTAAAATATACTGAAAGTTATTCAATCTATAAAATCACCATCAAAATTCTATCATCATGTGCAGTATACATTCTATTCTACTACCAATTTATGGCCTTCGGGTGGCTTGAAAACTCTCGACACCAGAGGTTGGCCACTAAACTCATATGATTATGAAGAAGAAGAGAAAAAGACCAACTGTTCGACTGTTCCCTTGTACAGGACTGCTACAGTTGCAAATAGTATTTGAAGGATAAAGATTAGAATCTTTATAATTTAAAATTACAGATTCGGGTAGTGAGTCCGGGTCCCACAAGAGCGGTCGAGCGCGCACCTCCGCGGCAGCTGACGGGAAGCCCACGAGAGTGCGGACTGTGCTCAATGAAAAGCAGCTTCATACACTTAGGTAACCATTTAATTATAGTACTAATTCATAACATTAAAATACAATGATAATTTTACAAATCACTACTTTATTTAATTGACAATCGAGCGATGTCTTTGCAATACAATTTAGCTTTCGTCTGTCTTTTGTTTTTTGCATATCTCATTATATTAATATCTCATGAGGTCATATTGAAGTTTCGATAATAACAAAAGATTTTCTAAAATGGTTTCTTTGCGATAATAACGAAAGATTTTCTAAAAAGGTTTGTTTGCGATAATAATAAAAGATTGTTTAAAGAGGTTGTTTGCGAGTTATTCCAATCGTTTACTACTTATTTTCTTAATATTGTTTTTACCTATTAACATTTGTTTTCTGCCTTTTCAGAACATGCTACGCAGCCAACCCCCGTCCCGACGCGTTGATGAAAGAGCAACTTGTAGAAATGACAGGCCTCAGTCCGAGAGTCATCAGGGTTTGGTTCCAGAACAAGAGGTGCAAAGATAAGAAGAAGACTATTCAATTGAAAATGCAAATGCAGCAGGAAAAGGTGGTTATGATTTTGAGATTGATTTTTAGTCTTGTTTTTTTGCTTTTTCTTGAAAGAATCTAAGACTTCCATCATTAAAAAAAATATTGATACCTACGTAATATGTATCTATACAAAATATGTTATATATAGTATATCAGTTGTGTTAGCAACCACAATACGTAATGAAATGGTTCAGTGTGGGGTTAACTAGCCGTGTGTGAAATGTGTCCTAATATTTATTTTTTATTTATTTACGTTGATTTCTAATAATACCCTCATTTCATAAATTGAAGTAACAGATATATTTGTATTTTTTAACAGTTTTCATACGATTATCAGGTCAGAGGAAATATTTATTAATAGCTCTAGATAATTTTATCAGTAGGTACAGAAATAATTATTATTGTTTTCTCTTAAGTGATAAATAGGTTTCAACCGAGCAATTGAAAAAACAATTCTGCATCATTCAAATACTTTATTAATTTATTTAGAATAACAAATTATTTAAGAAAATAAGATATAAGATTAAAGAAATGCTTATTCTTATAAAGAATATGTTGCCTAATAATACCTATTTACGATGCTTATAACACTAATTATTCTTATATGATATTTATTAATTAATGTATACAGTGTTCTGGCATTCCGAACAATCTGAAGAAGCTGAGTTGGGTTCTGCCAGAACATTGTGATAAAATCCCACCTTTGAATTGGGTAAAAAACATATTAAACACAAAAACCATTATCATATATACCTAACATTTAATATTTATAATATTACATTATTCATTCTACTAACTAATCATGTTATTTGTTTGTATTTGATAGTTATGTAGTTTATTTGTAACTTTGATTTACAAGACGATGTGTCGCTTAGCGACTAAGCCTTTACATTACAAAAACAGTAACATTGTGTATTTATATAATTAAACTAGCTGACCCGGCAAACGTTGTTTTGCCTTACTTAGGGATAGTGTAGCTTATATGACACGTTCGTAGATTTACCATAGCAGCGCCATCTATTGATTACTTACTCAACCCAGTCGAAAGGTATCGACATCTGTTAGAATCATTTGGAGTTAACAGATAATTGTGACTGTCAAATAATAACAGACAATAATTAGCAATAAATTAAAATTGCGACTATAATTTGAGATTTAAACTATCCTAATCTCAAGTTGGATCAAACTGCACATGATGTGCGAATTTTATTGTAATCGGTTAAGTGGTTTAGGAGTACATTGAGGACAAACATTGTGACACGAGATTTATATATATTAAGATTATAATATATTAAGCATTTCCGGTAAGTTAGTTTAATAAGCCACGTTCCAACAGGAAGGCCGTCGTCTCGGCTACATGTCGATGGGGGTACCACTAGTGGCGGGCTCGCCGGTGCGGCACGAGGCCAACTCGTTGGCTCTGGAGGTGACAGCTTACCAGCCGCCGTGGAAGGCTCTCTCGGACTTCGCCCTGCATGCGGACCTGGACCGAGCGCCTCACCACAGCGCGGCATTCCAACAACTCGTTAACCAGGTATGACAGTATTCAGTTCGCTGTATTAAACATTTCGAAGTTCATTGTAGGTAAAATTGTGTACTACTCCAGTGCAATTTGTTATGTGTAGCTTACCTTAAACTAACCTTCTCTATATTTGGCAAATACTGGCCGTGTAAATGTGTTTAAGACAAAATCAGTACACGCAATCAAAGAATTACGTTGTAAATTATAATTAAATTGCATAAAGTTGTTAAGCAGGTGGGATGTTTTTCAGTTGTTAACCAAGTATGACTGTATTCAAATATTGAACACTTATAAAGTTGTTCTTACTACATACGACTATTTTAGTTGTTAAATAAGAATTGCCATAATTCAGTACATAATCAGGTCTGAAAGTATTCACGTGCTAACTACAGCGGCTTTTTTTATCACCAGTCAATAATCATTTAGATGTATAACTGGCCTGTAATATATTTGTACCAACAAACGGTCACACTTAGGTACATAAAAAAAAGTTGGATATACGTCTTATGTAATATTAGAACCTACCTAAATTGATTCTTACCTTAGTTTGGCTACAGAGAGGAGCTGCTGTGCAATTACTACTCTACGAGTTATTATTCTTCAATTTGTTACTTATTTTGTACTGGTGTTGATACAAAACTTAAGTAACGATTCAAAATTCAAAATGTCTTTATTAGCAACACAAATATACAGAAATTGTGTACCCTGTGCTTTGTTATTAGGGCATAGCTAAGACTACTTAAAATTACTTAATACTATACTTAAATCTAGTTATTAACATTTATTATTAATTGTAACAATTTTACGGTTGTAACAATCTTAACTGGCACAAATTCTTCACCTCATGCCTTGGCACGTGCATTGACAATGCACATGTGGTGTTTCATTTGATAATTGCTATTGCCTTCAACTTTGGTAATTTCGTTTCAGATGCATGGTTATGACGTGCCGTCCCTCCCCCCGCCGCGGCCCCCGCACGCCCCCGGTGAAGACAACTACGTAACTTACCTAGAAAGTGACGACAGCCTACCGCCATCCCCCTAGTGTTGCCTCTCTTAAACCCTCTGAGGGATTGAGGATGGAAACTGTGCAATCTTCTGTCGCACTCGAAATATTGCAGAAGTTATGTCAGAGACTATGAGTGTCAGTGAGTTTAATGCCGCATTACCATTAATTTACCAGTATCAAAATTACTATTCTCCATATATTTAAGACGAAAAACATGTCATGTTCTCTGTTAGCTCTTGTCAGTTTCTTTAAATCAATTTTGCTGTTTTGGACTGTTTATAAAACTTACTAAGATACATAAATAACTTGTCAACCGGGGCTTTTTTATTTTTTCTTTATGTGACAAGTTTTTTGTTCATTAAATAAATTTGTCAATAGCGTCTAGAAACATCTATCTAACAACCTTTAAGAAACAGATTGAGTAGTAAATATTAAGTGTACCTAAATTTACGTCTAAACGTCGTTCTAAGAGTATCTTACTAAATAAAGAAGTGTGATTATAGATTTTTAAATCTTAGATTTAGGATATTATTACGTGTTGTATATAAGTACATATATTTCATTAAGTACCATATTTACTTATAATGACGTAAGGGACATATTTAGGTACTTATCAGATGATAGAACGGATCCTTGCAATAATTATATTAAAATAAAGGCCAGTTTATTTGCAGGGGTTATTTCATAATTTGTTTGTGAACGTTTAATATAGTTTAGTAAATGTACCTACTGTTTGATTCAATAAAGAAAACGTTTAAAAGTTCGCTTCCTCTGGCTCGCACTTATTAGTTTATGCAAGCGAGATGACACTAACTTTTCAATGTTTTATTTATAGAATCAAGTTGTACCTATAACTTGCTATATTTGACTTATTTCGGCTTTCGTTGATAAATTACTTTTTTATAAAATTTATTTACCCTAATTTCTAAGATCTGTAACATTAAACATTATTAGATGTGTTTATTGTAAATAGAAAATTATTTAATTTTTTGTATTTGTATATAAATTTGTACATTGTATTTTTATAGTTTCATTTGAATGAATATCTAAGTTTCACTATAACGTAGCAAAAATCTAAAATAGGACATGTATAATTTTATTTAAATAATTAGACAAGGTATAATTTATGTAAATACTTAAACTGTCACGCCAATGTGTTTTAAATCTTTTAGCTGAATTTTAACATTTATTTATGAACAAATAGTTGCTCACGTTAATCTGGGATTAAAAGTAGCCTATGTGTTAATACAGGGTCTTAACTATCTCCATACCAAATTCCATCGTATTCGTTTCAGCTGTGTGGCCATGCAGAAGTATCAAACACACACACACAAACATTAGCATTTATAATATTAGTGTACTAATAAGTTCTTCCGAAATAATAGTTTGGCGAAAACTTGATAACTTTCTATACCTACTGTTTAAACGTGATTTGTTCCACTACAAAACATTTCAATCGTAAAGTTGTTACAAAGAGATTCTAATATTTGTTAATTTATTCAGTAGATAAAAATAAATACATTGTATCTAGAATATGAATATAATAATAATGAAGAAAGTCATAACTTTTGTGTTTCATTTACACACACGTTTCTGTTCCTAACCTAAACACGTGACACCAAATAATCCACCACAAAATCTATTACTTACATGTCTTCAACATAATTTTGCGAAAAAAATAATACATAAATTGATTTTAGAGTGAGTGCGTCACGTCTTATTCTTATTCTATGATGGGGGCGGTTAGACCTGCACTGACAACCCGCAGAAGGTGTATTGTGCATTTCCCTCCTACCAGCCTACCCAAGCCATCCAAGTTCCTTAGCAACGGAGCACGGCCTACGGCCTTCAAGTAACGGAACACGGCCTTAAAGTAACGGAGCACAGCCTTAAAGTAACGGAGCACAGCCTTAAAGTAACGGAGCACGGCCTTAAAGTAACGGAGCACGGCCTTAAAGTAACGGAGCCCAGCCTTAAAGTAACGGAGCACAGCCTTAAAGTAACGGAGCACGGCCTTAAAGTAACGGAGCACTGCCTTAAAGTAACGGAGCACGGCCTTAAAGTAACAGAGCACGGCTTTAAAGTAACGGAGCACAGAGTGTGTAACGTCAATAGAACGGACTGTAGTCCGCGACCCTCCGTATCCAATCCATCCAGCCTCACACCAACGACTTGTTTTTCAAGTGATGTGTGGAATACACTATACACTCGCTCATACAGTGAAGGAAAACATCATCAAGAAACCCACATGCTCCAAGGGCCACAGGGTCTGAAGATGTGTTTTTTTCCGTCAACCCGCACTTGGCCAACGTGGTGGTACAGGATTATGATATATATCTCTCTCTTTTTGACCGAAAGCCTAGAGCTCTAATTTTTTTATCTATAAAGCTAAACTCGTACATCTTTATTATTTTTAAGAAAATCAATCGATTATATTCAAATAAATAAAAACATGTTCGTAAAAATATTGATAGACCTAGACATCAAGGGCAGGCAAGTGGTTGTGAGCGTCGATCGGGTGAAACCTGCGTTCTTGGACTCTACAGACGACGACGCTTCAACCAACGCTCACTCAAGTCTCAATACCAGCACCAATCCGCCGCCTGTCACACCCTACACCACTACTACAACTACCACCAGGACTGGCCGACTGGTAAAACCGAGAAATATTTTAGACCTTTAACTGTGCATGGTATACCCTTCTCCGTGGGGGGGTGGTGTGGCGTTAGTCGTTATATGTTATCTGTGGTCAGACAATTGTATAGTTTTTACTCTATGGGGTTTTGACAGGAGAAAAAGATAGACGGAATGTTTTGGAGGTTAATTTAAGAGTTGAATTTGAATATTAATATCTCACTTTACTATACGCAACACCGTCGTTTTATTTGCTTCCGTCGTGATCATCCTCCTCACCCCAAAGATGAAAATATAATCAACCTACCTTAATGTGGAATTCGTTCAGAAAATGATATTATATTAGTTAGATTCGAAGAAGTTCACGCAAAACTCCAAAGCTCGGTAGAATATATTTTTTCTATGCTCCAATAACTACACATGAGACACAACCTATCTCTTACGGCGAGGCACAACGTACCACATACGGATAACGTACAATAGCGAAATAATTTGAACATATGCATAAAGTTGTAAGGAATAATTAATTGGCTGTTATTTTATTTATTAGCAAATTAGTGGCAATACGAGAAAGTGCTGTAAAATATAAAGTTGGTTTTATCTCATCTAAAATTGTAAGGAACCACTACAATATTTCCTTATCTATGATCTCTTCACAGTCCACTGCGATATGTCACTGCCACTATCATCTTTACTTACTTTCTCTATGCGTAGAATCCATGAAATATCTGTTGTGCTGCCAGATGCACGATATAAGTCGTATTTATACGTTTTTTTATCTTTAGTTATTTAATTTTAGAGAATTATTAAATAATATATAATAAATAAATCTATTTACAAAGGCATTCAATTGTGTTTAATTGCCGACTTACATAATAACAACGAAAATACAAATATTTAATTTTAATATAAGACAATACGCGGTTTGTAATTTTATGAGTTCGTACTAATGTTTTTTTAAAACATAAGCTATTTTTTTGTTGTAGCCTTTGTAAGGAATACTACTTTTTATTTACACTGTACGATATCTTATTCATGACAGCTGGCAGCACTGGCTAGAAATACTAGAATAAAGATAGACACAATCATTCAGTGATAAAAAGTGTTGCCGGGGAGTCGTTTGAATTTTGTGTAATTTGTAAATTAAACAAATACAAATAATTTACATGATAGTTCAGTAAGATGTCTGCAAATTACGACTTAAACCATGGTCGCAATCCACCACAAAAAGGAGCTGAAATGGTAAGTAAATAACGGTAAATGAGCCAAGAGAGCCTCTTGCAAAAGTTTTTAATATCATTTATAAAATAGGTAAGATCAAGATTAACCGACACAGATTTAACTGCAGTTAGTTATTTGATCAGTTTTGAATACAGAAACTTTAGTAAATTACTAAAAAGTATAGATTTGAGATTTCAAATTATATTCAAATTGAAGTTTAGTATAAAATAAACCTTAAAACTTAACAATATTCATTTCTTCTTCTTCCACACATTTTTTATTCTTTTCATTCCTTACTTTTATCTCTTGAATAGACTCATATTTCATAGCACAGAAAGTTCTCTCAATTCTAAAGTTATGATATCTGACAAATTTTATTTCAAATCAAAGCTACTTATATATTTTCACCTGTTGTGATCAGGTCAAATATATATAATAATGCGATGTTCTACCTAGCTGAATGCCAAATAAATTTACTTAATACCATCTGGAGGCAACTTAGATAATAATAATTTTATCATAAAAATTTACATTGAACATAAAAATAGGAATTTAAAACTTATCGTTTTATTGTCATGAGATGTATTTATGTACTACCGGTTCATAAATATTTATCATAATTGATATCACATTTATTGCATTTTTTTATTGCCTTTGCTGGTGAGCTCTATTTCAAGTTGAAGTATTTGTATGTTATAAAAATGTTTTACGTATTCAAAATTAATGTGAAATATTAAAAGTAAAAATATTGAAATCTATATACTATGAGACTAAAATGTATGGTTGCTTGATGGGATGTATAATATATTAAAATGAATAAATATAATCCTACTTATATTATAGATGCGAAAGTTTGTGTGTAAGTATGTTTGTTACTCCTTCACGTTCCAACAGATAGACCGATTTTTATGAGATTCACTATGAAAATAGGTTAGATTTAGGATTAACACAGAGGCTACTTCTTATCCCAGATTAACTTCTTTTGTCCCGGACTAACGTGAGAAACACTGTGAGGCACAGTTAGTTAAGTAAAAAAAAATTAATTTTCCTGGAACTTCAATAGATTGTATATTTTTCAATATATTTTATTATTTCTTGTATTGTATTGTATTGTATGGATCCAAGTGTTGGGTGACGAAAGTAGTGCATGAGAGAGGATTGCATGCAGCAGAGATGTGAATGTTGCAATGGATGTGTGGAGTAACAAGAATGGACAAGATAAGAAATGAGTATATTAGAGGAAGTTTGAAAGTGGCACCTGTGTCAGAAAAAGTGAAGAGGGGACGGTTACATGGTAAAGACATGCAAAGCGTAGAGAGGAGATGCATGTGACTATGAAAAGTATGGATTTTATTGTAAGAAGTAGCGGAAGGAGAGGTAGACCAAAGAGGATGTGGATGAATTGTGTGAAGGAGGATATGAATAAGTAGAGAATGAATGTGGAGATGACGGCTGATAGATTGGCATGGAAGCGAAAAACAGGCTGTGCCGACCCCACCTAGTGGAAAATTGGTAAAGAAGAAGAAGATTTTATTATTTCTTGTATCAACTTATTATATTGATTTTAAAGTCACACGACATTTAATTCTTTGAATAAAATAACAGAAATGTGTGTTGCTATTTTCAGAGCCTCATTTACACTGGAGTCCCGACCAATGAATACAACAATGGCCGAGACGAAAAGCCCTGGCAACGGGTTAATAAAATCATTTTATATACCACTTCACTATTTGCTACACAGATTACTCCTTATTCATACCACATAAGTCTGACCTTGATTCACATGTGTTGTAAACATACATAATTATACAGTGTAAACTCCATGTAACATAACTCGATTTAATGACAAACTCTGTAAGTGTCGAAATCAATTGGCTTTAGTTGGTTAAGCTTGTATTCCATACAATGATACATTCTCTCCATTTAATGACCATTCTCTATAACGCCATAAAATGCACAGTCTCTTCAGTGTCGTTATATAGAGTTTACACTGTATTTATTAAAGTTAAAATTAATTACTGTTTATAAGATTTAAAAAATGACCAATAAGAAGTAATCTTTCATGCAATATTGTTTAAATAATTGCACATTAGATGATCTGACCACACATAACATGGTTGTTGCTACTGAGTTTTAACAAAGTTTAATGAAATTCAACAGTCAAAGTTGTAAAATAATTTGACATGAGATCTTCTGTGTGCAACTATCCTAATTTCTAGCCTCTATCTTACTTTTAGATGCTTGACATGACTTTGCTATTTATCCACCATTCATTTTCTTGCTATGACTAACTACATACTAAAATTGACACTAAACAGCATACCAATAACATGAAATATCATTATCATCATCATAAGTAAATGCTGACCTGAAAACTACTTACATATTATATTTTTACATTTAAACCATTTTTCTTTTTCATATTCATTTTTATTTCTTATATTTTTAAAACCTAAATAGTATAATCAGTTTCTCTGAATTGAATTTCTTTGAATTTGCCAGGTTTGTACCTACAGGTGTTTGTTAATATCATTTGTTGTGTCAATTTATTAGATGTAACTAAATGTTATTTTATCACAATTTTAGGTGGTTTACCAGATGACTAAAAAAGGGAAGCATTTGTATGAGCCAGTAAAATCTGTAAGTTTCGACCGGATTTCAAAATGGGTTTAGTGTTGAATATTTGGATTGGGTTGTATTTATTTATACAAATTAATTTATTTGTATTGTACTTGAATTTATTTGTATTGTACTTGAATATGGGTGGTCATTATTCGGGATTATTTATTTAAAATGTGAATTTAAGGTGGTAAAGGCAAAATCTTGAATTAACATTTTCTTCATTATAAATCATAACCGGTAAAAAATTAAAAAAAATAAGCTTCAAGAGCGACTAAAGAACAACTCAAAAAATATTGATACTTATTTGGTACCAATCAGACTTATGAATTAAATAAAAATATAAATATTAGGACACATTCACACACAGCTGGTTAGCCCCATACTGAACCATTTCTAGCTCGTATTATGGTTGCTAACACAACTGATATACTACATAGGTATACATACATACATATTATAAATAAATACATATTTAACACCCAGACCCAAAGCCAACAAATTTAGTTAAGCACAAAGATGTTGATCGGGCAGGGAATCGCACCCGGAAACTTCTGATTAGCAGACCAGGAGGCAGAAGTGGTTTATCAAATCCAATAATATATTTAATTTGAACCATTTTTTTTATATTGATAAGTGTCATTGGTATATCATACATCAATAAGTATAAATATACAGAAAAAACAAATCATCTGTACGTCATAAAAAACCGACCAAATACAAATATCCGGGTTCTACTTCCGCAAAACGCAAAGATAGTGAAGTAAAAACGCATCATCATACTATTCTTGTAAATTACGTTAGAAATGTAGTAGGTACTCGTTTCTATGCGAAATGTTCTTATCAGTAGATTATCACAATCTGTAAGGGCGTGCTGGATAGATAAGTAGGTATGGACAATGTGTAAGTCTATGAAGTCAGTTGTTTTAGGTTATTCTATTTTATTCCAGGATTGAAAACGTGTGCCGTCCACACACCCAATGTTTAAAAGTACTTCTATAGACACTCCTTGCCACAGAAGCATGGTTAATTTTATTCATGTACCTACTTAAGAATTTACGATATTTGTTTTTTTAATTTTAAATAATGGTTGTACGTAAATTATTATGATTGAATAAAATAATATACATACATCATGTAAAAAATTGATTACTTAAATTATAACAATTAACATAAATCATTACATATTGTATGTAAAAATGTATATTCATAAATTATAATAATTAAATGAGTAACATAAATCATAACATAAATTATTGTATGTAAAAAATGGATGTACCTACATAAATTATAATAATTTGAATTAACATATGTACATTATAAGGAACTATTTATTGCATAAAATAAAAATAAAAAATAATACCTATAACATAATAATGTAAAACTACATCTAATCTAAAAAACCCAGTGCCAGTGGGAAGAGTACCCAAAATGCTAGCCTAGTTGCCTCTTTGTATATTATTAATTATAACGTAATTTATAATTTACGATATACGTAATTTATTCACTTCAATTCTATATCAAATTTATAAGTCTGATTAGTTACTGTAAAAATTACTCAACTGTTCTTTAACCGTTTATCTGCATTACTTACATAAGCAGCTCACAATATCTACGTTCCCACTGCTGGGACTCGGGACTTTCTCTCACGAGGAAAGAGGTATAGGTCATAAAGTCATAATCCACCGACCTGACCAAGTGCGGGTTGGCGGGTGACAAAAATTATTACGAATACGCGAAAATTACAACACTGATACCCGTTTGAACTTTTTAATCCATTCTGCTCTAACTTCTTCTTCTTCGTGTGAGCTAAGTGGCCAAGCTTTGGTGTCGAGAGTTTTCAAGCCGCCCGACGGCGTCTGACTTGGCTTAACGACTGCGTGTACTAAGACTAACAGCCGGGACCTACAATTTAACGTGTCATCCGATCCACGGTAGCGCCCAGATGAAAATGCCACTTGAAAAACGACAGTCTTGCGCAAGGTTACCCATCCAAACACTGTCCACATCGACCGTTGCTTTGCTTCGATGATAGCGTCAGATCACCTTAGCTAGCCGAGCTACAGGCGCTACAAAGCAAACAATAAAAACGAAATTTAAAAAACTTACGATGGGTGTCTCTTGCTGTGAATGTCTCTTGCCTTGTGAGAGGACATATGGTGGAACTTATAAGAAAAGACACGGCTTCAGTTACACGGCTAAGGTTTCTTGAGTTTCATAATAAAATCAAGATTTCATATTTCATCAGGTACTTGTTTTTCTCAGAATAGTTGTACTTTATGGAATGTTTTTGCTTAAGTAGTGGTCTTCTAGTTTTGGCTGAACAAGCTTAATACTTTTTGTTTAGTCCCAATTTTTCAATATTGCCTTTTGTAATAATTTGTGTGTCTGCAAATCTGTGTTTTTGCATGTTGTATTAGTTTATATTAAATGTGCTCTATGTGCTCTGTTGTGATGTTTAAAGCACGAAGTCTCAGGTTCGGTTCCCGGCCAAGGGAGGTAAGGTATATATAGAAGTGAATATCTGTTCTTCTGTTTAATCATGAAATTGCTCAATAATCTTCATTCACCTAACTATTCTAATCGACTCTCCAAGCATTACTTAACTAAAACCCTTTATTGCTAATTTCATTCTCTCATAAGAGTGAGACACATAATACTGCACAGTATATTGTGTCTCACACTTTTTATTATTATAGTTTTCCAATATTTCTCAATTGTCTATTGCAATAAGCACTAAGGTCTCCAAACATAGCCAAAAAACTAGCACATGACCACCAGGTGCAAGTCTGCTATTTACCAGCCCCCCTAATCTGGCTAGCTTAGACGCTGGTAACTGTCGCTATTGATAATATCCACTGATGGCAATAGATACAACAAATACGTAATATGTACAAACTAACATGAAATCAAATATGTATTCTGCCTGTCTGTCAGAATAACACAAGATTTTAGACTATTATCGCGTCGTTCAGCATAGTAAATTTTGTATCAGTTGCCACTGATAACAACGACTACCATTGAAAGTGGCCACAGTTATCAGTGTCTTAAATACCTGAATTTGCGGGTACGTTTAATATTTTACTAATCGACCATCTTTGCATTATTATTTCAATAATATATCGATGAATCGTTGGCGGACTTGCCCAGTATTGGCTTCGCTTTTATTCTGTGTATAGGAAATACGTCCGAGAGTCATCAGAATTCTGTTGCGTCGCTCAGCATAGTAAATGTTGTATCTAATACCACTAACAGCAGTGGCTTTTACCATTGGTAGTGCCGACAGTTCTCAGTCTTAAACCTGACTTCGAGGGCAGGTTTAATAGTTTACTAATAGAGTATAGTTTTCACTCTTATTTAGCATAAGTTTAATGTTACCATCGAATAAACTTGGGAGATGCCATTGGCTCCCATAACACAGTTTTTAAAACTACTTTGGGAGCCTTTGGATTCCTATTACTTATATTACTATAATGTAACCTTTGCCTAAAAAAAGTTTTTGATTTGAAGATGGTGCTCGGAAAGCACCGAAACTGTTGGGCTCATTCCAATTTTTAATAATTCGTAAGTGTGACCGTTTTCTACGTGAAAATATTAAGGTGCCTTACGTGAACAGTTTACAATGTTTTTGATTTGAATATTCAGTGAAAATCAATGAAAAAACTATAGTTTTTTTGTCTTGTATAATAATTGTAATATGAAATGCCGTAGCTACCGAGCACATACCTGATCCTCCTCCTGGGCGGATACTTGCTACTCGGCTACCTGACGCAGCTGGTCGAGGATAGCATGCCGGATGTCGTAAACGAAGCTGATATCGCTAGAGATGTAAGTACATTTAAACAAGTGTGAATTAAACTCAACATTTTGTTGTGGCGAAAATCTTCGATTTGATATTTATTACAGTTTATGTATTATATCAGGGAACAGAATACTAGAGAGGATTGCTGGTTCCCATGCAATAAAGCGTGGCGCGGAAGTTTGTCATAATTACCGATTAAACTTACATAAAAATCAAAATCTGCAATGTTGCAAACCATGCAGTCGCATAGTGTTATAACGATAGTAAATTGCGTTACTCGAGTGAAGTCTTTTCAAGAAAATACGAATAGATGGCGCTACGGGTATCGAATGATACACCATGTACGATTTAAAAAATATTATTTTGAGCGTCTATTATATTTATTAGTCTATGATTCTACTAATCAAGGCCCTAATTCTTTCGATACCGACATTGAGGTACCTAATTGTAAAAAAGTATCTCAGGTGAAAGTTTGTGTGTAAGTATGTATATTTCTTACATCTTCTGGTGAAATTTGGTGTTAAGATAGGTCAAACCTTGGATTAACACATAGGGTCCTTTTTATCCCAAAAACAGTGGTACCCGTGGGATACGCAAATAACTTCAAAATCTATGTAACTCCTTCGCGCTCTAACCGCTGGACCGATTTTGATGAGATTTACTATAAAGACAGGTTAGACTTTAACTAACACATATGCTATACTTTTATCTTGGATTAACTTCTTTTAGCCCGGATTAACGAGGGTAACACCGCAGGGCGCAGCTAGTTATCAATAAATTGTTTATCTTTCAAACGTTGTAGGTCCACGACGTATTCAGTGAAGAGTCAGCATGGAAATACCTAAATGCAATCCTTGGTTCAGAGCCACGGGTGGCGGGGACCGAGTACCATCTCAATATGACGCAAGAGATGAAGAACATCGTTGATAATATTGCGGTCAACGCCAACCAACCTGTGTGGACCGACTGGCAGAGACATTCTGGTAAATAATAAAATATTATCTATAACAGTTTCTATTTTATGTATCTAAATAGGATGATGACAATATCAAAGAAGTGGCAGGAGTGATGTGGAACAGAGTAGCCATAGTAAGGAGAGAGTGGAAAAGGTTAGGAGGCCTTTGCCGATTGGCAAACAGATCTGCAAAAGATTACCAAACAGAAGATAGTAGAATAGTGTCAACTTTTATAGTTTTTTGGGTTTTTCTACTTATGCATAAATAAATATTAGGACACATTCACACATGGCTGGTTAGCCCCATACTGAACCATTTCTAGCTCGTATTATGGTTGCTAACACAGCTGATATACTACATAATATACATAGACCCACAACACCCAGACCCACAGCCAACAATTTTAGTTAAGCACATAGATGTTGACCGGGCCGGGATTCGAACCCGGAACCTTCTGATTAGCAGACCGGCATGGTAACCTTTACGACAACGAGGCCGTCAAATGTCAAATGTCGCATGTATGTATAGATCTGAATGAAAGGTAGTTATTATTATATTTGATGATTTTTATTTTATTTTGTGTTCTATTCATACTTGGTATAAACATATTGTAAAATCCTTGGATAAATACCGAATAAATATTATTGAATTGAATATAGCCTATCTACCTAAATTCATAAGTTGAATATCTCAGCTGTTTTGTTTATTTTGCAATTCAGATTTGTATTGGTCAGTTATAACTTTGTAGTCATATTTAAAAATAACTTTAAATGCTTATTTAAACAATAACCTATAACTGTGTTATTTCTTTCAATAAATGGATTCATTGATTGATATTTATTATTAAACAAATGTTTATTCAAATTAAGCTAATGCTTAAATAGATTGATGGTGTTTTACACAAACTTTAGACCGAAATAACATTATATGCTTATAAAAAAAATAAAGCAACTCATTCGAAACGTTCTTAGTATTCATATCCATCTATATTAATTAACTTTGGGTAGAAAAACCCAAAAAGCAACAACAATTAAGCTTTATCATTATTTATTAATTAGTGTTAGGTACTTTAGAACTCAGTCGTTATTTTACCGATTTTGAATATAACTTTTTTTTAATAGAAAGGAAATAAAATTAAAATTGGCCCTATATAGGTGTTAATTGAAAGCAATTCTATATTTTTCAAATAGAAGTAAGTTTTCCAATTATTCATTGTTCACTCAAATATGAATTCAGTTCAGTCATATATCATTGTTTTGACACCCAGTACCATCAATGTTGTACAATCACCACTCAATCTAATAACACTATATTTGTTCACACACTTCACATGTGAATGACGTATTCCCTTATCTACTTGTGATGGTCATAATAACTGCTCCTACATGACATTTTAACATGGACTCATTTCTTATCCTAACAAATAAATGTTTATGTTTGAGATTGATTATTACGAAATTAAACACAGCAACTCACACTTTCATTGGTGTATTAGGTAAATATTGAATCGTGCTGTGTGGATCTGAATGCTGGGTGACTAAAGTAAGTCCATGAAAGAAGAGTGCATGCGGCAAAGATGCAAATATAGAGATGGATGTGTTTAGTGACTGGAATAGACAAGTTAAAAAATTTGTGTTAATATCAAAGGAAGTCTAATGTAGTGATTGATGAAATAAAAAGCAGAAGGTTAGCATGGTATTCACTGCATTGAGATTCATGTGACTTGAAGATGTAAGCAAATAGTAGTGGAAGGTATAAAGGAAACTATTCTACCGAATAACATGGAATGGAAGGAGTGTGTGAATGACATGAGAGAAAAAGAGTGTGTGTTGTGAAGACTTTCAACCCTATGACTGACAGAGTAGAGTGAATCAAAAAAGACTGTGCCGTTCCCATCTGAGTGATATAAGCAGAGACAAAGAACATACATATAGGTATCCTATATAAGTAATATACATACGCGGGGCATAGCTACCGGTGTAAAAATGTGCTTTTTTATTCCTCAGCGGACTTTTTCCTGGAGTCAAGAGCACCTTACCTGAACATTTACGAGGATGCTTCGAACGTGATTGCCGTGTTAGAAGGAGAGAGCGGTATTTTAGCCAACGGAACCGTTGGCAGTTCCATTCTCGTTAACTGCCATTATGATTCCGTGCCTTTTGCTATGGGTAAGCTTTAGTAAGTTAGTAGATCTTATTAATATAAATACCTATTGGATGGTGATAAGTAGAATTGTGTTAAGGAAAAAAAAAGTAAAGGTACCATAGTATGGCACAAGTCGATTCGCTTCGACCAGGAAGGAGTTAGGAGTGCCAAACTTTGGAATTCTCTTCCCGAGTCTCTGTTTCCTGAGAAGTACCATCTGGGTGTCTTCAAATCTAGAGGTAACTATTATTATATATTTACCTCTAGATATATTTCTAGGTGATCGTGTAACATCGTAGACGGTAGTGTTGTGACAGACAGACAGTGGGGTTTCATTAGAGGGGTTCCGTTGTTTTTTTTACTAGTAGGTTTGCCTTTGACCACAGCTTGCCTGGTCCTAAACTTGACTGTGGTAACACGCTTGCCTAAAAGGAACATATATACTCTGGATTTGAAGACCCCTAAACTGTACCTACTTCTTTTTACTTCTCAGGAAAAAGAGACTCAGGAAGAAAATTCCAAAGCTTCGCAGTTGTTATTCGTTTACATTGTTGAAGCTAGAAGTCTTTTCTCGCAAGGAATACAAATGTATCCTTCATTTTAGGTGCTTCGGACAACGCGTTGTTTTGTGCAGTGCTCGCCGAAACCCTAAGCAAGATGTCGCGACGTTCGCAGAAGTTCAAACACAATATTGTGTTTCTATTCAACGGGGCAGAGGAAAATGGGCTTCAGGTAATGAAACGACGCTACATTTTTCTTTTGCAAGCCTAAAAGTATTCCCTAAGGTGTTGCCTGGTTTAAGTTCTTGTCTATTGGTAGGTAAATGTGGTCAACATAATTATATAATCATCAGTGGTGGAAGCAACAGTCTAAATTGTACAGTCAGTAGGTTGACGCTTTTTTTTGTTGACGAGGGGGATCTTTCTTCAACAAGATACTCTCATTTGTGATTCTGTGTAAGCTTAAGTGTAAGCTTATGCTTACACAGAATCACAAACTTAATACTTAATGCTTAATAGTTATGTATTGAAAAATGAAAAATATTTATTGACAAAAACTTTTTATAACCTAAAGTATATCTAGTGGTTGCTTCACTAGGCGGTTGATCTGAATCGAAGCAACCTTCTCCAGTTACCCTAAAAACTTATCCTCTAAACAAGACAACACAAATTATTACACTAACTTAACTAATGTCTTACATTTATTTTACAATTTTTAACATATCATCTGTTGAGTCATATGATAACGATTGTAACCAGTTCCGTATTATAAATGTAGCTTGAGGTAATCTCATATTCCTTAAGGTTGTTCGCTAGCATGCTGCAAGTGCTCATATGCCGCTAGATGGCGTTAAATAGGTATAAGTTAGTTTTATTCATCCCAGCATCCCAAGTGATTTCTTTTGTAACTTTAGAATCGGTTCGCGGAAACTACTGTTAATGTATTATTTTTAAGGCTCATCACAAAACAACATTTATTAAGCGTTGATAGCAAATATGTACAAAAAGCCATATAAAACCCATATCTACTATCATCTATTCTGTGACGATGCGGCTACACTCACACTAGCATTGACAATTTTTTTTGTCACTTGAACTTCAGCATATTTGAATATGCATGCCAATTTCGAACGCTCAATTGTCGATTATATGGCTCGTTCGTAGAGGAAGCATTTTTGTAACAGGAAATATTTTTATGATTTGAATTGACTATGGTTCAAATCTCATGAATTATTAATTTTGCTATTTTATTTTGTTCGAAACTCTTTTTTTTTTAAAGGAATATTATGGGAAAGTCAATATTTTCAATAGGTTTCGTTTTCGTGTATGTTAATATTCATAGTGCATACCTTAAAACCTCAAATGAAATTAAAAAATAAATCTATTGGGTACATGATACGAGTAACAAGAAAAAACTTTTCTCACGTATCATCTAACATATTGCATGAAACAGTTGTATTTTTCGCATGATTCCAAAATGTAAGCCATTTCATTTGGGAAAGTTGCGAATAATATCATATCCACTATTTTGGCGGACATCCGAATATCATCAAACATAGCTAAGAACATCAAAATCGGTTCATCCGGAATAACAGCTTCAAGTCTAATGATTAGAAAAGTAAATAATTACATATTATCAGGGAATTTATATATAATAGACTATGGATATTATTTTAGCTTCATTTGAAATAAAAAAAAACTATTATTATTATTCTAAGGTAAGAGGCCTGTCGAAATCTTAGTTATTATAAATATACACCTGGCAGTTTACATGTATCGTTGATATAATTATACACTAGTGGCCCGTCCCGGCTTAGCACGGGCATAAAAAAAATCAATTCTAGGAGATATGTTTGAAAGTCGTTCAGAAGTGTAATATTTTATTCGTTACGAACAAACATTTAAACTTTATCGCATTATAATTTTGACATAGATTAAAGTTTTTTTTTGTATATATGGGTTCCGCTGCTCTCAAGACATACTAAACGACACCCGCCACAACTAACTTTTCTTAGCGCATGCGATGAAACAAATTTTTTACTCTTTTTTATACCTTGTGTTACATTACTGGAGTCTTAATAAGAATTTCTTACCCTTTGCAACAAAATATAATGCCTATGTCATTTGGGGATAATGTAACTTCCCAACGGTGTAAGAATTTTTAATTTTAGTCCAATAGTTTCGGAGCCTATTCGCGTCAAAAAGACATAAAAACATCCAAACAAACAAACAAACAAGCCTTTTGTAATTATGAGATTGTTAAAGATATTGATAGGTAAACAAAAGACGTAGGTATAAAAATTTGATATAATTGGCCAAGTACGAACCGGGCTCGCGCGTGAAGGGTTCCGTACCATTATTAAAATATGGCGAAAAAACATGTTTTTTGTATGGGAACCCCATATCAAACATTCATTTTATTTTGAAAGAAAGAAAGAGAGAAATCATGAAAGAATCTACCAAGTGTCATTGTAAAGATAGAGTAAAAAGAGCTAATACGTAGCTTAATATTCTGTAGAATTCTTTAGTGTCCTGTTATCGTTTTTGATATTGAGCAAAAATACAAAATATAACAAACACGTCTTTTAAGGTACACTTTAAAAACGTGTCATCCACCCTTTATATTTGTATATTTTCTGTTTTTAGTATTTGTTGTTATAGCGTATCTAGTACTTGTATACTCTTGGGTTATAACGGCAACGGAAACAAATAATTTGTGAAACTTTCAGCTATCAAAGTGTATAAGAAACAGCCTGGTGACAGAAAGACAGACAACGAATATTTTGTAAAAGGCATTTTTATCTTTTAAGTACAGAAAAGATCGCAGTAGTATATTAATTTCATTCTTAGGGTACCTAACCCTAAAAATTATTGCTGCAATATAAATACGTTTTTTTAAGTATGTCAAATATGACAAACTGACATTGACATAACTAAATTTCATTCAAATAATCAAACAAAATTATACATATTTTAAATTTTTAATTCTATTACGATACTTAATATAAAAATAGCAATAATTTATTTAAAAATAATAAATAAATTTCATCAAACTCTTTAACAATACTTTTTTTGATCCTGCCATCTAACGGAATTTTATTGATTTATTACTACGGATGGTAAGCTTGGGTTCATGTTTGGCAGAGAGAATGGCACTAACGGAAACGGAAACTAACAATGTATACGTATACATGTCACCAACTTAGCTGTTCAGGTGGCCAAAATTGGAATTACAAGTTCGACAGCACTCTTAGGTGGCAACAAATCTCCACTAGCGACACTGTCAACTGAACAGCTAAGTTGTTGCACTGCACTCATACATGTGTATTTTGCTGGAAAAAATCACGCTGATATATCTGTTTTGCGATAAAAAATGTATAATATTACCTATTTCGCGCCCCAATTAGACTATTTTAAGTTTATGTTAAGTGATTACTATTTAAAAATCTTAGAGGAAATGGTTGCCAGTCTGAGAAGCATTTAGTATGGGGCTCGGAAAGCCTTAAGTCACAAAATTGTATAACTTTGCTGTATAGGTATATACTTAATAATAAAGTCTCCAAAACGCTGGACAAAACTCGTGTTCACAGAAGGTGAAAGCACCCTGTAAGTCCGGCGGCTAGCAATTCGTTGGTAGTCTGGTGAAGCTAGCAGAGATCTATGCGCCCTGAGAGCAGTCTTAAGAATAAATAAGTGACGCACCGTTAGTACGCCAGCTTCTCTGTATAAGTTTTCAGTTGGTATTAAATTTAGGTACGACACCATTGTTAAAGAACAAGAAGGTATTTATTTATCAAATATCAAATAAAAGGGTTTGATCAGTAGAATACTACACTAAGTAATAGATACATTCAAACATGACGATGTCATGCCATCGCAGAAGGTTTGTAACATATACTTGTAGTAGTTTTGGTTTAATGGCTATGTTATAAATAGCTTTAGTATTAGTTAGCCATAGGAGATGCATGTGACTAGGAGAAGGAGAGGTAGACCAAAGAAGACGTGGATGAATTGTGTGAAGGAGGATATGAATGAGAAGGGAGTGAATGTGGAGATGACGGCTGATAGAGTGGCGTGGAAGACAAAAACAAAGGAGAAGAAGAAGAGTATTAGTTAGCCATAAAACTAGCGTAACAATAAAGGTAAAGGTAAATGAAAATCGTATGTAATGTTTCAGGCGAGTCACGCGTTCCTAGCGCACGACTGGGCGCGCGGCGTGAAAGCTGTCGTTAACTTGGACGCGGCTGGCATGAACGGGAAACCGGCCCTATTTCAGGTAGGTCCTAAGCGAGGACCACAATATCCGAGGACGTGTGTCATCCGCCAACCCCGCACTTGGCCAGCCTGGTGGATTATGGCCTATATGGCTCTCCTTGTGGGAGAAGCCCCGAGTCCCAGCATTGGGAATGTATAGTGGGCTTTTTTTCTAAGCGAGGACAGCTAATTTTGGCGTGCTTCGATCCCACCAACAAGATCGAGCTTCCGGTAAAGTAAAACATCGTGAAGAAACCAAAGAATGGTGATAGAGCATTTTCATGGCTAGCAGCCAATTTCAGATTGAATTATCACTATCAATAACGGTGTGTGTTCGGCAGCCTCCTTGTAAAACCAGTTATTCCATTCTAGGCATACTTGCGTGCTATGGCCATATAATAGTTACGCGCTCATATGTCTACCTGTAAAACGTAAAAAAAACTTGATATCTGTCTATCCATTGCTAAACATTCTATTCACAAACAATAATTTAAAAGCTATAATATTTAAAGGTGAACGAACCTCGAGTTATGAACGCGTTCCGACGTTCGGTGTACAGACCTAACGCGCAGGGAGTGGGGGAGTTTCTCTTCTCATCGGGGATCATACCTTCAGACACGGACTTCAGGATATGGAGGGACTTTGGAGATATATACGGTGAGTCAGAATTCGGTGAACAGACCTAACACAAAGGGAGTGGGGGAGTTTCTCTTTTCATCGGGTATCATACCTTCAGATACGGACTTCAGGATATGGAGGGACTTTGGAGATATATACGGTGAGTCAGAGTTCGGTGTACAGAACTAACGCGTAGGGAGTGGGGGAGTTTCTCTTTTCATCGGGGATCATACCTTCAGATGCGGACTTCAGGATATGGAGGGACTTTGGAGACATATACGGTGAGTCAGCATTCGGTGAACAAACCTAACGCGCAAGGAGCGGGTGATTTTTTCTTCTCATCGGGGATCATACCGTCTGACACGGACTTCAGGATATGGAGGGACTTTGGAGATATATACATAAGTCATAGTTAGGGTACGGTGTACACACCTAACGTGCATCTAATCCGAAAAACTAACTATATTGGCGCGATGACCCAAACAGGATTTTGGGCTCCGATATTTTCTTAAATATTTAAAATTTCATTTGGTTTGTAATAAAGAAATTTATTATTCATTATATTTATTATTTGTCTTAATGGTTTTATTATTATTCACTTTCAGGTATTGACATAGCGTTCACAAAGTGGGGCCATGTATATCATACACGGTATGACCACCCCGATCTCATACAAAAGGGGGTCATACAAAACGCCGGGAACATGATGATGGGACTGCTCTCCGAATTGGCTGATATGGAGGAATTGAATGAAAAGGTAAGTCTAAATACTATAAAACATATATATTATTATACAAGGTGTTTCTGAAAGGTGTGATAATACTTATACTACACATACCTAGATTTATTTTGGTATGATCACAAGCTTTCAGAATTCTGAGTTCAAATTTAATGAAAACTTTAAGAATTTTCAAACTTACGGCTTATCATTGAACGAATGGGATTGACTGGAGGTGCGTATATGCATGCTTGTGTGCGCGAATAATTGATTATAGTATGGTAAAAAAATGTGAATAAGTCTTTATATACGAAACGGTAAAGTTGAAATTCGCATACATTCATTTATTAAACGAGCTATCAAATTCAAAACTAGATGTCGTTTGAGGACGCAGTCGCCTCATCGGCGTAGGCCTCCCCCAGTTTGCACAAAAGTTGTCTATCTCAACCACTGAACAAAATTAGAGAAATATTACTTGAAAAGAGCTACTATAAATTAGCTGAAGCTATAGAAGACCGACACATTTTTAATAACTTCAATGTACTAGCATTTACATTTAATAAACAATTATATAGTTATTTGAATATTATGAGTAGATATGTAATTTTTATTTTATAAAATTTAACAAAAGCTAAAGACACAAAAGCTAAAGCTAAAAAGAAAGCTAAAGACAAAAGCTAAAACTAATAAAGATTTTGACTTTGATCTTGGGCCAATCTCATCCATTCTAGTTCGTACTTATGAGTAAAACAGTAATGTTACTTATTTATTTATTTACTTCCAGCAAGAGCCAACAACAGCGATCTACTACGATTACCTCAACGTGTTCCTAATAACTTACTCTCTGGCCGCGTCGTACGGAGTCGACGCTAGTATAGTCGTTATAGCGCTAACGAGCGTCGGTTATTACATCTGGCTTATTGGATTTAGTAAGTCTTCTTTTGTTATTCGTATCAGCTATTTCTTTCTTCTAATTCGGTACGCTCTTGACAGAACGGTCGTGATCGTCATGAAGTAGTTGTGGATGGGACAGATAGTACACGCCTCACGATGCCATTTTTCTCTGCTAGAGGTCATCCTGGCGCACTCATTTAAGGGGGTACCCACGATTGTCCTTATATGGTCAGTCCATCGAGTGGGTGACCTCCCGCGCGGTCTAGTACCCTCTACTTAGCCCTGTACGACTAGGCACTCTATGGACAGATTATCACGCCTCGAAACATGACTAAAGAAAGAAAGAATTCGAGACTGTACTGTTGTAAATAGACGCTGCTTTACGCCGGGTTTATCAGCTATTTAGTTACTCGTAAAGCGAGTGCAAATCCACACATAACTTGAAAAACAAGTCATTGTGTTGGGCCGAGATCGAACCATGGGCCGTCTGATTGGAAAGCAGTTTTTTTTCCACCGACACATACTTGCTATTTTATTAACATTAAACTTCTTACATGATATAATTGTAAATTATTTCCAGGATGGTCTACAGTAAGAGAGTTGTTATTCGCGGTTCTGTCTCGAGTGGTCAGCCTGGCCGCCGGTCTGTTGTTGGTTACTGTCTGTGCCCTGCTTACCATCGCCACTACTGTACAGCTCAGGTAACATAAATCTATCCACTTGACATGAACACTTTACCAATAAGTATTCAATGTACATTAACATAGAGAGAAAACATATCTGTTTCATACAAATATAATAGTTAACCCACTTATAAATGTAGACAGATTAATATTTTTCTAAGGAGGCAAATTCATATCAAGATACCAAACGACAAACGTCTTTCTTAACTTTATTTTTCTAATGCTCATTAGACCATAAGAAAAAATCGTTTCATGTTAATTGGTTAAGGGAAAAAGAAGTTGAAAATTATTTCAAGGACTGTTTCAAAAATTTCAAACAGTTGAATGCGATATACATAAAAGTACTCGTAAGAATAAACTAATATTAATAAACGCGAAGTTTGTGTGTATGTGTGTTTGTTACTTCTTTACGCTCAAACGGCTGTATTGATTTATATGCAATTTGGTACGGACATAGTTTAGACTGTAGATTAACGCGTAGGCTAGTTTTAACCTCTGAGTAACGAAGGCGATACAGCGGGGCGTAGCAAATGACTGAATAAAGTTGTTATTTCTAATTTCCCAGATATTTATCAGAGCCATGGTTGGTAGTCCCGTTGTTCTGGATACCGTATCTTATCGGGGCGGTGACCGCGTCACAGGCTTTCGACGCGTGGAGAGTACAAAAGGTAAGGGTTGAATTATAATTGCTTTTTATGCCTTTCGCTCTCTGTCAAATCGGGTAAGCGATGACAGCTGGCAAAATTAACCGGCGGCAATAAAATCTATTCAATAGTAGTCTTCTACTGACCATAAAGTGAAGACCATAATTCCAATATCTTAACATAAATTTGACTTGTTGATAAATAGATGCATCGCTCATTCTTTAACTTCAATATACTTTGAAATTTTGCTTCATATATAAATTGTCTCCTACATAGGTTTGTGGGGTGAAACATTTACAGGGTTATTAACAAATAACGCACAACCTTTAACCTTTTCAAGGCGGGCATTGTACGTATAGATAAATCTCTATTCTATATTCTCTATCTATTGTTTTACGACTTTTGGAAAAAAAATAAACAGCTGTTCCATACAAAAATGTATGAAGAAGCCAATTTTCAAAAGATGTAGAACAAACACTGTACAAAAAGTTTTGCGTTAGGTACCAGTAACAATAATATAAAATTTCCATGTCACTATGTTATTTACCGTACTCCTCCGAAACTGCTTGACCGATTTTTATCAAATTTTATATGAGTATTCAGTAGGTCTGAGAATCGGCTTCTATCTATTTTCCATACCCCTAAGTGATAAGGCAAAACATCGTTTGCCGGGTCAGCTAGTTATTTTCTAAATGAGCTTTAGAAATAAATAAATTCATTTTTATAAACTTTCACAGAGTGGTTTAAACCGGTCCATCCGCACGCTCCAAGCGCAGGCCGCCACACGTCTGCTCTTATCTGTGGCTCTGATAGTAATGATGTGCGTACCGGCTCTGGTGTCCACCAGGTACCTGCTGACCGTACCGCTGTTCCTCATGTCGGTTATGGGACTTGTTTCGCTGACTGTACTCAGGTACAGACAGTTTCAAGGTGAGTTGATTTTGATATTAATTTTCGACGTTAGCAATTCATTGGCCTGTTATAAAAAATCTAATCAATATTCAAAATCAAACATAGGGTCATGTAACGTACCTAGGGACGCTTGTACCTTTGGACAAAGGTAATATTTAAAAAACTATCAACATTAAAATTACGAAATTCTACAAAACGGATAGTATTTTTCCTACTTGACAACACCAGTAAATGGCGTGATTGTGTCGGCATCGGATGAAACGTGAAGTTGATGTGACGTTTTTTGTGTACAAAAGTAAGTATTTTTGATTATAGATTTATATAAGTCAGGCATGCACATATTGTTCACAATAAATGAATTTACACATATTTAGCTAGTTGCGTATACAATTCCATAATGAAAAATATCGCATTTTAACCTATAAATTAACATAATTCGTTTTTATTTTATATTGCATTGGTTGAACCTTTGGACATCATTTTGTATGTACCTTGGGACACGTCCCGTACTTGATGATGTTAGTTTTTTTTTGTCTGCAGTGCCAAGGAGTAAAACTGGTGTGAAAAGAAAAGGAGGCTGGCCCAGAACAATTCAAACTAGCATTACACTCTGTATAAAATGGAGGAAAAGTGCATACAAGTTTTCAGCAAGAGAATTCAGATAAAGAAAGTCAACTATACACAGATATGCCAAGTCTATTAGAAGCAATTTTACTATAGAAACAATAAGTAGACCAAATTATGCAGTAAATTTCTGAGAAAGAAGAAAATATGTTATAAGAATATATAACAAAAGCAGCAAAAATGAACTACGGATCATCAGCAAAGCAAACATGAATTTTAGCGTATCAATTTTTTTGTTGGAAAAAATAACGTGCAAACATTCCTGAAGCTTGGAATCGTGATGGAATGGCTGGCCAGCAATGGTTGTCCAGATTTTGCAGCAAATACCCTGAACTAACATTACGGAAACCAGAAGCAACGAGTCTAGCACGTGCAATTTACTTCAATAAAGTTCGTGTTCAGAAATTTTATAATAAATTGTGATTTAATAGTGATATTGTTTTAAAAGCAGAAGAAGACATTTTTGTTACATTTGACAAAAATAATAACCTATTAATACTAAGGAGATATAAAGACTGATTACTCAGAAATCACTGTCTTTTATTTCGCCCCAAGGTACATACAGTGCTGTCCAAAGGTACAAACAAGTAACGTACCTGAGGACAAAACACCATATTTAAAACTAGCGTGATAAAATAATAAAATGGCAACACTGGAGACATAATAAAAAAACCAGTAATATTAGATCATATTCCCTACAACATAAGAGTTGAACTATTTGTATATGTTGGGTATAAACAATGATACGTCGTTTCAAATATGAGGCAACCAAAATGTCCGTAGGTACGTTACATGACCCTACTATATTGTGCGGAATTCTTAGGTTTCTTTAGGTGTGGAATTTTTTGTCAAACACCCTGTTCCCTGAAAAATATAATCTGGCGGTTTTCAAAGCAAGAGTGGACCGGTTTTGCTAGATGAGCGCAGTCCATCTTAGAACACAATTTTATTCATACAAAAAAAGCAAGCCCGCAGCAATAATTCGTTCATATAATATTATTTTTAAATAATTATCTCTTTTATTTATCCGTTAACTGCCGAACGAGATAAATAATTTCATAGTCTACAGTTCGCTGCTAAATTCAGCTGGAATCAATAAAGAAAACATTTGAAAGTTCAAGTTGTGGCGTCTCTGTCGCACTTCATCGCCCGCTACCAATCAGAGTGCTTGTCCTGAATCGCGCAAACGTACGACTGGTCCGAGCTACAATGCATGACCGTCGGACGGCCGTCTCCGGACACAACATCTGTCCAAGGGGATATCCCTTTGCTAGATGGAGGCAGACCGTCGTCGCTCCATAAAGTCTTCTCACTTGTATTACCAAGTGTGTGTTTTTACTTTCAAATGTTTTCTTTATCAACTCCAAATATACTTTAATTACAATATAATTTTAATTAAATTTATGAAATTGATTATGATGAATCTTGCAACTATTTGCTGTTAATTTCCAGCCTGGCAACATCTGATCAAACTATTTGCTTTTTATTTCCAGCCTGGCAACACCTGTGGTTAGAGATCATTCTATCTCTGCCCAACGTAATGTTCATGTTCTCTCTCGCTCTGCGGTTAGACGCCATGATGTTACCTATAATGGGACGGTCGGCGGGAGCTTCACCTGATACCCTGGTCGCTCTGATCAACGTAGGCTTGGTCATAATCTGCTCTTCTACTTTGGTAAGTGATCATTGCTGAATTTTTGATCATAGTGGCTGGTGCTGTAGTCATAGTGTTCAAAATTTTATAGCGAGTCAAAGTCTTTTTTATTCTTCTTCTTTTTTTCTTTACCTTATCCCACTTTGGTGGGGTCGGCACAGCAAATCTTCTTCTTCCACTCTCCTCTATCAGACGTCATCTCCACACTTAATCCTTTCTCTCTCATGTCCTCGTTCACACAATCCATCCATGTTATTTTCGGGCGGTCTCTTGCTCTTCTTCCTTGCTCTACAATTTTCATACATCTCCTAGTGACACGCATCTCCTCTCTACGCATCACGTGTCCATACCATGCTAACCTTCCACTCTTTATTTTCTCCCTCACTGGGGCGGGGCTACTTTCACACTTCCTCGAATGTATTCACTTGAGTCAAAGTAAACACATATTATATTACTATTCTATTATTTTATATTCATAATCATCATCCACAGCTGGTTCTCTCCCACTGCTGGGAATGACCTCTCTTATAACATGCCATTCATCTCGGTCCTGAAAATAAAGATATATATTTTTTTTTGTATATTTAGAGCATTTTCTTTCAAGTCTTCGTTATTCCTTTTCTTTTTTAAACTGGTGAGGATATTTTTTAACAAAATTGCATATTTCGATGTCAGATATTTAAATACATGCCACTGTCATTATTTTAAATTTAAAAAAATATTGTTTATGAAATTGTGATTTTGTGATATTGGGGTGTTATTTAGGGAAGTATACAATATAACTTTATTGTATACTAAATACAAAACAGTATTATACTAAAAGAAAATGCAGGAATCCTTCGTTTGTAATGTAAATGTAACTACTTCTGCATTGTAGATATGCATATAAAAATAAAATAAAAATCCCAAATAAAATCCCCTGATATCACAAAATCAAAATTTCACTAACAATGTTTTTTTATCAGGCGAAAAGGCCGCCTAATGTACTAACATTAAATTTTCTATATATTTAATCGCCTAATGTACTAACATTAGGCGGCCTTATCTCCTACAGCGATATCTGCTAGGCTTTCTTTACCTTTATTTACGTTTTCCAGTCTGGTATCGAGTTGCTGTTCTCCCGAACTCGTATCTGGCTATCTCTTTGCGCGGCCGGCGCTGTTTGCTTCGTGCTCTTCTTCATACCGTTCGCACCGTACACAGAAAATGGACCGTCCACTATGAGACACTATTGGTTTGTGAGTGATCTTCTTTTTTTTTCTTTTTCATCATCGTATGAGCAAGCTCTGGTGTCGAGAGTTTTCAACCCCCCCGAAGGCATCTGACTTGGCTTAATGACTGCTTGTACTAAGACTAACAGCCGGGACCTACAATTTAACGTGTCATCCGACTCACGGTAGCGTCTAGATGAAAATGTCACTTAAAAAACGTTTTGTGTATGGTCACCCATCCAAACACAGTCCGCATCGATCGTTGCTTAGCTTTAATGATCGCGTCAGATTACTTTAGCTAGCCGGGCTACAGGCGCTACAAGACGTCTTCTACTTTATGCTCGTAAAGGCAGAGTGGCCGAGCTCTGGTGTAAAGAGTTTTCAAGTTAACTAAGTATTGTCCAACCAATCCTACTAATATAATAAATGCGAAAGTTCGTGTGTGTGTGTGAGTTTGTTACTTCTTCATGATCGAACGGCTAAACCGATTTTTTTATTGAGATTGTAATAATGTATAATTCTGCCGTATAGTTAAGAATTGAAGTGCAATACTAGTTTGAATGCATGGTTGTGAAATATACTAAATCCAGTCTTAGAATTTAGTTGAAAGAAAGAAAGAAAATTATTTATTGTGACATATTAAAACACAGGACAAAATATAATAATTAAAATAGGACACATAATAAATTTTAATTTGTCACAACACAGCCTCAACTCAGCATAATGCTGGTTGCTGGAGAGCAACCATTGCTGGTCTTCCGTTGAGGCTGGCATTAGCGCAGATCGAAAACAGAGATTTTAACTGATAATTCTGTATATCTTTCAGCATTCAGAAATAGTTACCTACGACCAGAACAAAGTTCCTATCGAAACCACAACAGGTGTCGTTGTCAACAAACAAGATGTCAACACAATCCCGAACGTGATCCCGGATCTAGCAGCCGGCGGGATCTCAGTCCAAGGATCTCTGAGTAAACACTGCGCTGATAGGATATACTGCGACCTACCGTTGTTCCGGACTGGGTATGGGGCGTATCTGTAAGTGGGATTCGTTACTAACTTACTAAAATCATAACTAATAAGAGTGATTGACTATAAAAACAGGTTTAACCCTTAAATGGACATTGTTGTTTTTAAACAACATACTAAAAATCACACATAAAATTGACTTTCATTTATTTATTTTTTTAATATTGCGCAATGTAGTTTATAAACAACACTCACATTATTGCAAAAAAAGTATAGTAAATTAATGTCTAGATTTTTTTACTAATTTTTCTTAGATACATGTAGACATGTATCATTAGTTATTACCTACACATATATATTTTTTAAAGGTGAAACAAAAATCGTCCATTTAAGGGTTAAGGTCATCTTTTAAACAATAAAACTGCTTGGTGTAAGTTTGATCAGTCGTAATTCTCGTTCTAGTCGCTAACGGTATCTCAGTCCAGGGATCTCAGAGTAATTACTGCGCCAATAGGATATACTGTGACCTACCGTTGTTCTGGACTGGATTACGGGGCGTACCTGTGAATTGGATTTGTCACTAACTTAATAAGACTATTAAACAGGCTTAAGATCATCTTTTGAACAATAAAACTGCATGGTGTAAGTTTGATCGGTCATAAATCTCGATATAATCACTAACGGGATCTCAGTCCAGGGATCTCTGAGTAACCACTGCGCCAATAAGATATACTGTGACCTACAGTTGTTCCGGACTGGGTACGGGGCGTATCTGTAAATGGGATTCGTTAGTATATACTGTGACCTACCGTGTTCCGGACTGGGTACGGGGCGTATCTGTAAATGGGATTCGTTAGTATATACTGTGACCTACCGTGTTCCGGACTGGGTACGGGGCGTATCTGTAAATGGGATTCGTTAGTATATACTGTGACCTACCGTGTTCCGGACTGGGTACGGGGCGTATCTGTAAATGGGATTCGTTAGTATATACTGTGACCTACCGTGTTCCGGACTGGGTACGGGGCGTATCTGTAAATGGGATTCGTTAGTATATACTGTGACCTACCGTGTTCCGGACTGGGTACGGGGCGTATCTGTAAATGTGATTCGTTACTAACTTACTAAAATCATAGCTAATAAGAGAAATCGACAATAAAATCAGATTGAAGATCATCTTTTGAACAATAAAACTGCTTGGTGTAAGTTTGATCGGTCATAAATCTCGATACAAACGCTAACGGGATCTTAGTCCAGGGATCTCTGAGTAACCACTGCGCCAATAGTACTGTGACCTACCGTTGTTCCGGACTGGGTACGGGGCGTATCTATAAGTGGGATTCGTTACTAACTTACTAAAATCATAGTTTTTCTACTATTTTGTACGCGACCTTAGCTGGGTGGGTAACAGACGAAGCTAGTAGTCTAAGAGCCCGTGAAGATCGTCCTTCACCGATCTGATAACCAGATGAGACGTATTTTTATGAAGTATTTTTTATAAACAAATATGCCTAAAATTGCTTGCCTATCGAAAATTGCTCATGGCTTTTTTTTTGCGCATGCTCGTGTATAGTCAAATGATAATTTAGCTACAATTATCAAAAATAAAAATAACATTCTAACTGTTCAGAATCGTTGTTACTCCTATGAAGCGCATCAAAATCGAATGAGTCACCTATTTTGACTTACCTGTTTACACCTGCTTGCCAGGTAGTTATACACTGAAATGAGTAGGCAAGCATACCGAGGCATATTCTGTGTATTAAAAACTATCAGTGAAATAAATTTCATTTGGTTATCAAAAGTATGAAGGCGATGAAAAAAAAAATCAATAAAAGTTTATTTAATTAAAAATAGCCATGAGCACTTTTCGATGGGCAAGCAATTTTAGGCAAATTTGTTTATAAAAAATACGTCTCATCTGGTTATCAGATCGGTGAAGGACGATCTTCACGTGCTCTTCTACTATAGGGAGAATGTTGGAATATTTATTTTCTTGAATGTTCCATATAATTTCAGCAACCAAGCGCTCTTGTTGTCGACGGAAGGGCCGGCGCCGTTCAATCCGCCGCCGTCCATGGATGTCACTAGAACCTGTACTGGAGAGACTTGCGTTTACAACTTTGTTATGACTGGTAAGTTAATAAGAGTAGTATAGGTACACATGTAACAAAAAGCGATGCACTCGCTTTACGGCGAAGGAAAACATCGTGAGGAAACAGATGTTTGAGGACCACGATATCCGAATTCGTGTCTCATCCATCAACCCGTACTTAACCAGCGTAGTGCATTATGGTCTATATCTCTCCCCTTATGAGAGAAAGCCCCGAGTTCCAGCAGTGGGAACGTATAGTGTAGGGTAGTTAATGCTTATGCTATTTTTTTTTAATCTGTCGCCAAGCACCTACCAGTGTATTCAGACAGCTTCCTTGAGAGTAATTCAATAAAATCGATTTTAAGATAGATTTATCAAAAACGAGTCATTGGTGTAGGGCCGGAATCGAACCAAAGGCAGCCTGATTGCAGACGATTATACCATCGAACCGCTCTCGTTTCCACTGAGTCACACTCGCTTAAAAAAAATTGATTACTTTATTTTTTTTATTACTACAGGTCCGGCGCACAACACGATAACAATCTGGCCGTACAGCAACGTGACCCTGACCTCGTGGTCGTTCAGCTCGCCCGCCGTGCCCTCGTTCCAGCAGCTCGACCGTCCAGTGTACGCGCTAGTTCACTCGCGCGCCACTTACAACGCCACTGCGGAACCTCTGCGGTTCTCGGCTACTTTTACTGTAAGTTCTTGTTACCCCTCCCTCCCCTTTTTTACAGTGTGTGCGCCCCCCCCTTTTTTAAACTGTATGCGACATGTGGCATCGTAGCTCACGAACGGATGAACCGATTTAGGTTTTTTATGAAAGGTGTATAAGGGACAAGAATGTTCTTACCTACACAATGTTTGATGAAAATAGATTTATATACGTCGCCACAAAATGGTGGACGATATATTTTTTCACAAACTGCCCGTGTATAAATATCAAATAGAAGGGCTTGTAGAATACATAAATAATTATTAACTTCAAATCCAAGATAGCCATAACTTAACGCTTTACGGTGAAGGAGAACATCGTGAGGAAACCGCCCGCATCATCCGCCAACCCGCACTTGGCCAGCGTTGGGGATTATAGCTCTTTGCTAGTGAGAAAAGTCCCCGAGTCCCAGCAGTGGGAACGTATAGTGGGCTGCTTATGTTATGCATAACATAACAAATAGATAAATTTTGTTTTCTTTATTTAAATAAATACTAGTAGACAAAATAAGGAATGAGTACATTCGAGGAAGTGTGAAAGTAGCCCCAGTAAGGGAGAAAACAAAGAAAAAAAAATGGATGGTTAGCGTGGTATAGATATGTGATGCGTAGAGAGGAGATGTATGGAAATGGTAGTGCAAGGAAGAAGAGCAAGAGGCCGCCCGAAAAAGACATGGATGGAGTGTGTGAATGAGGACATGAGAGAGAAAGGATTAAGTGTGGAGATGACGTCTGATAGAGGAGAGTGGAAGAAGTAGATTTGCTGTGCCGAGCCCACCTAAGTAGGATAAGGTTCAGAAGAAGAAGATTTAAATAAATACTAGTAAAGCGAATCTCTTTGATGTTGTGTTGCAGGTCCCGCTATCGATGCAGTCGGCACCGGTAATGCAAGTCTCGCACCACTCGCATAAGATCCACCATCCTGAAGACTTCACTCCGTTCTACCGCAGAATGCTGGAAGCTGTACCTAAGTATTATAATATAGCTACCTTCCTAAGTTTCAGGCATAATTACGTGTTTTGAACTGACAAACAATATTTTTAAGATTCTAAGTGTTGTCCTTATGGTTGTGAATTTTTTAGTGTCTCTATGATAGAATGATAATTATGTGGATGTTTAAAATGATTTGTCTTCAGCAAGTTAAAATAAGGGACATTTCGTAATGTAGAAGACTTTTGCGTCGGAAAACCAAATTAAGACATAATTTTCCACAAAAGTTGTATAACTGATGTTGTAACCAATACCACTTATCAAATGTATACCCAGTCTTAAATTAAACTTAAGGTTATTTATAAGAACTATAATATATTATTTAAAACACAGGGTGCACTGAACTCCTAAAGTTGAACCTGTACTGTAGCAGTACTAAAGACCTAGAAAAGGTGTTTGCGCAATTTGCTAGTAACACTGTATATAATTACTATTGTTAAGATAAAATGTGGACAAACAGATGTGTATTATAAAATAGTGACTTCAAAACGAAGGTGCTCAACATACTTAATATGACCTCCATGTTTCATAAACAAACCCTATTTATTAAACTAGTTTATAAGGAAAGGAATATAGTTTTACAAGTTTTGTTAAATAAAACCAAAGTTTACGTAAATCTGATGTTTTATTTCGGCAGTCTTTTAGATCTTCATATTTCAATTATTGTAAAATTATAACAAATTGCAACTTTACCTATTTGTATTCTAAGAACAATAAATGTTTAGACGAAGCAGTTAAAATACAAATAGATAACTGGCACTTAAAAACAAACTTATACAAAACATTTACAGGGACATAATTAAACACAATTTAAATTTAGAAAGGCGAATAGCTTTTTATTCCCGAGATCTCTACACATATCACATTTACATATGAAAGGTCCAGTAAATAATAAACAAAATACGTTTTACATCTATTTTTATTAAACTAACAACAAAAGTATTCCTCTACAAGTAGGTTCAAAATGATAAAACAAACCACAAACCTTATCCAAATATCTAACTGCTTTTGCCAAAATTATTAAATTTTTGTCAAATCTAATCACAACGATTTAAGCATAAAACAAATAAAACATGCTGAATATGTGATAAAAGTACCTTAATAAGCCTAAATATAAAATGTTTCAATATCTATTTCCAATGAAAATATTACACTCAGAATAAGCCAAGTTACAATTTATGTTATAAACTAAGAACTAATAGAAACCTAAGTATTTTAGTTCAGTATTTTCATATGCAAATGAATACATTTTCTAGTTTTTTTATTACCAGATTATATGCGAGTACTTTTAAGTTTTACATCTAAATAAGTTTAACCTAAATTTACCAAAAATGTTGATAAAACTACAGCGCGTTGCATATTCTGAATAGTCATTATATGTATGAAAAAAACGTTTATTACGATTACACCGTTGGTCCTATAGTAAAATTTGGTCTTATTGAAGAACTGTTTATCCAACTATTAGTTTCACGAGTGGGATTTAAACTGGACATTCAATGGTATGATCCAAGATTAATATTGAAATATATTGAAAACTACAGATTATATATGTAGTCCTATAAAATATGGATATCATGGGCATAATATATATTTAGCACACTATTCTAGGTAAGTATAATAGAAAATGTAATGCAATATAATACGCACACATCACAAATAAAAAAAACTGTTTGTCTAAACCTTATAGTATTTACTTAACCTTTAAAAGATTTTAGTAAATGCAAAATTAACACTACCTTCCTAAGCAAAAAATATAAGCTCCATAACCAATTAAAAAACTCACTTAGATTGTGGTGTGAAATAAAGTTTGTTACGATTTGTTTAACTCTAATCCAATATAGTAAGTAGACTAATCAAAGAAATTATGCTGAAGCGTTAACAATTATTTTTAAGTTGTGGTTTACAAAATCCTTATTCTAGAGCTTATGCTAGCTATTGCTGTTTATACAGCAACTAAGAATATTAAACGTAAAAATGTATACGCCTAAGATAAGAAAAACATATATTCTATTTACCTACCTAATGTCAAGGAAGAATATCTTCCTTGCTAAGAACAATACCATAGTAAATTTAAAACTCGAATGCCTGAGAGGTAATAAATACAGATCAGGATAGAACACTTTTATTGAAATAAGATATGTGAGAAGCATTGAACCAACTTCAATGCTTCTCATAAATTGGCAACGTTATTGTCACCTATCCTGTCCTAATTTTATGATCTCAAAGGCATTCTGTTCTTTAATACGATATAGCTATAACGACCTTATTGCAAAACAAACTTCAAACACATTCTTTAATATAGACAGTCATGTTTAAAGGACACAACATTTAACAAACTAAAGACATTAAATTTTACATTTATTTAAAATAGAAGTATCACTGTGAATAATGATACATACTGATTTATATTAGGTAAGTTAGAAACAATTATATTTTAGAAACGATACATCGTTCTACCCAATACTTAAACTATTACATATACTACGATACTACATACATAAAGTATAAACGTTATTTACTACTTTTTTTAATCACACTGTCACACTTACCTAAAATGTTATAAAAAAAGTCCAGCGGGTATCAAAGCATTTCGTCGAAACACGTTGGATCTCACACGAATCTCTTCGGTGACAGTCTGTGTGATGCTCTTCCTCGATTATGACGCTCTAAATGCGTCGTAACCCGTTGTTTTTTCTTTCAAAGCTTTTAAGTAAGTGTGACTGTTTTTACGTGCAAATATCTAACGCTAAATGCCTTACGCTAACAGTTTACAAAGTTCAAGTATGTGAAATATTATTGTAATATAACTGAACTATGCAGTACTAAGGGAACTGCTTTCTGGACAAGGTTTCGCTAACCTAACCTAACTAATATGTATATTTGTAACAACCAACTTTTTTTGGATTTCTAATCAGGGTATCAAGTTTAAGATTTCTGGTATGTCGAAATTAGCTTGTGAATTAGTACTTTAAAGTATATTTAAACAGTTTTAATGCACAAAAAACATGCTACCATGTTTAAATATTTGACATTTAATATTTGTATCTGATGACCAAAATTTGTGTTTGTTTGTCTGTGATTGTTTTGATTATGAAATGTTTTTATTGTATGGACCTTGCCTGAAATAAATGATAATTTAATTTAAATATACTTTAAAGTTTCTCACATGCTAACTTAGACAAATCTTCAATCTGTATTCTAAAAGTGAAAGATAGCAGTTAAATAAAATACATACAATATATACTGCTAGTATTCTATTAAATATAGCGATGAATACTACAATTTTAGTGTTCTATCAAGGCGTGAGCATGGGCGAAATCTTGAATCCACTGTATTATCGTGAAAAATCACAAACGGTTAAAGTTATTGAAAAATTATTTGTAGGCCGTCTAAACAACCATAAGAATATTTATACCTATATACCAATCACATTAATATGAAAAAAAAAAAAACTTGTAGGTACCAAACATTTAATTTTAGATATTTTAACATGTTTTTTTCTAATCCATTCTCTGGTTAACACCAAAACTAGTATACATATTCTAAGTTGTAATTCTTTACACGGTTTATAAGTTATTTTTAACAACTTTAAACCGTTTATGATTTATTACGACAAATTGTAAATTAAATATTTAGTCCATGTCATGGCCTCAGTGAAATAACATATTGTTGTACTCTAACATGTTAGACTTTATGCTACTTAGATATAAAATAAAATAATCCCATTTTATGGGTGACTTATACGATAAAAAATACATGAAACTATTTACATAGTTAATATATGTTGATTCACTCAACCCTACTACTGTAGACGCACTAACGTCTAAGCTATGTACACTATTTTCAAATAAATTCGTGTCTTCATACATTTCTTGTTTTTATACAAGTTCTATATCTAAACTTAAAATTACATTACACTACTCTTTATGCATACTCTATGCAAAAAGTAGGTACTTACATTTAATACATAAAACTAGTAGCTTTTAGCTCAAATTCCTAAATAAAAACCTTACCTACCTTAATACTACCTACTACACTTTAGCCTAATAAATGCCAAACTATTTTTTTATTTTTTAGATTGAGTTAATTTTTTTAAGTAATTTCGATGTCTTGTCACGATTTTGGCAAGCACTCTGTTGATTTTAACAACTAGTTCAATACAATAAGTTTTATAGCACAATACAAAATATCTAATTGCATATCCAGATCAGCTATCCTATTTATTATTATGATTTGGGTTATGGTATATAACGGTAGAAATGGAACAGAATACTTGTAATTAAATGCAAAAACCAAAACCGCATATAACCTGGTATTGTTTGATTTCTGCCACTACATGAAAGACAGGTAACCTAAAGCATAATACGTCATATAATTATCTAGACAAGTAATAGTGTATTTTATACAATACCAAATTTTCACTCTTTCTTGTCAATTCAATTAAGGTGAACGCACATTTGACAAGACAAGGAGACGAAAGGTCACCTTGGACGATTCAACAAGGGCAAGTGTGCGAGCTTTTATAAGATTTCATATATAGAAACCTAAAATTAAATCTGTTCGCCGCGATTGCCTCCGTATAATGTGCGTTCATTTTGATTGACAAAAAAGAGATTTATGATTTATAATGGTTTTAAAAGTGAATAAAACTACATACTAGTCCACACAAAAATATAGTAACTTATGCTAAATGTAGTAATTCAAAGATAAACTTTTATGAGAAACTATACAGACTAATATTAAGTATTTACAAAAATTAGGGGTTCCCAATTCAATGCAATCTTTGTTGCTATACCACTATGTATTACTGTAGAATTTAATTGTTATATACTATGGTACTCTTTGTGAATATCCATTAATAAACTATCTGTAAAAAGCTATTCGTTTTTTTTTATGTAGCAACACAATCTTACTGATCTTCAAATACATAAATGAAAACATATAACATCAAATATTCAAAGTGAAATCTTTACACTCATATATAGTGTATACACTTATAGACAACTTTAATACCAAATTAGGACCTGCAAAAAAGTGAGCTTCTACAGTACAGCGCTGATAAATTTAATAATTAATACCACAAAATCTGCTACACTTTTTACATATAACTATAGTAATATAGTTTCACATAGTTCCAAGTAAACATTACTTCGATCTAAGTATAATATTAAATAATTCTCCGTATTCAACGCAACAACACCGAGAGCCTGCTCGCAGCCACCATTTTATTGTTGAATCTCTTCTTGAAAGTTTCCGCGGCGGCCGTAGATTTGAATGTTATTTTCGCGCTGCGCTCTTGTTTGTCCAATACCAAGCTCTGGAACATTCCGTATGGGTTTTACAAGATGTTTGTTTTTTTTAATCTATTTTACTTACAAACTAGAACATGTAAGTACTATAAAAGTATTGTAAACATTGAATTCATATCAAATATTTATAAAGCAGGCTAATTTTAACATACAAAGTAGACAACGGTCACTATTATAATATTTATAAAGATACAGATTAAATTTAAAAACTCGCTGATTTAAAATGAGGCATTTAAACCGACTATATTTCTATGCAATATATGGCTGGACCAGACAACGATCACTATTATAATATTAATACAGATACAGATTAAATTTAAAAACTTGCTTATTTATGATTTAAAATGAGGCATTTAAACCAACTATATTTCTATGCAATATATGGCTGGACCACAGTTGTCGGCATCATTGCATGAGCACTATGTATGTACATTGCAGTAATGCTCCATATTTGGCAATATGTTTGTGATGGCCGGGCATAGATGTTCCAATTATGTGTCTGCAACACAGTTGCCAGCGTCATTGCATGCACATTATAGGAATGTCCCGCCTATATTGTTAAATATGTTTGTGATGCCTTGGTATTTAAATGTCCCAATTATATTATAATGTGTCTACAAGTCAATTTCTGGCATTACCGTACGCACACAATGTAATATTTCAGTAATAGTATGTATTATGGCCGGAGATTTAGATGCCCGTTTTTTCTGCAATATAAATCTACAAAAAAGTGGCAGGTGACATTGCAAAAATACCAGTTGCACTATGCAATACTGCAGTCCCTGACATATTTTCATTATGGTATCGCCGAAAGTAGTTGCCAGCTAGACATTGCATAAAAAGTATTGCTCGTTTCGAAGGCCCATAAAATATGGAATAATAAGTAATGTACATAAGTAAGTTATTGTAATATAACTTACGTGTGTAAGTTTTATTACATGTCATTTTACAGAGATTTCCTTATTTTAGTACAATGTGTTTATTAATAGTATGTGTTTATTCATGTGTACATTGGATATAATTGAGAAGAGGGCTTTTTCATGGAAGGCTATTTCTAATCAAAATATGACTAAGTTTCTTATTAGTAGTATCTTAACGAGAAAAACTCAAAACTAAAACTAAGTATGCATCGTTTATACTGATCATCCCATATTTCACAATTGGTTCATACAAGCTCAACATGAAAAACATAATATATCACAAAACAGACTAGCTCATATAATAAAGTTATGTATATATAAATACAGTTATGTTATCATTTACAAATTGATTAAACAATGTACATGCTCACATTGAAATTGCATGAGTGTGTATAATGTACATAAATATCATGCATTGTATTTTTATATTTTATACAAGGTTTTTAGTAACTAACGCAAACTTTTAAGTTGTATTCTTTAATGAACATGGTACAAAAAGGTAATTAATTATTTAAAAAAATAAGTATGCTGCTTATAGTATGAAATTGAACACATAATCTACTTTAATGACCAAAAATAAACTCTGAAGGGGCGTTTAGCCTGATTGATATACATATACCAAATTATGAATACACAAATTTAAGACTTTGTATTATGTGAGTAGAATAAATAACTTTTAAAATCAAATCAATTATTGTTAATAGTACTTCTAAACACCTTAAAACTTAATTAATGTTCTAAAACATATGAAAATTTAAAATAAGTCAACATGTCCACCCCATATTTGTTGTCTTGTGTCAACAAACTTTAGATTCTAAATACTTTGATAAATATCGTAAAACAAAAATTAGATACTCTAAAGCCAAACTTAAAAGAATTTGTGTAAGTCACAAAAAACTCTATAATACGTCAATTGTCGTAAACATATTTTGGAGTCGACATACTATGTTATATTCGTATAATAAGGATATCAAACAGGTATTTATAGTAAATGAGTCACACTTTATAATAACAATTCTTAATCCATGATTAGCAGTCTATAAAATTCGAGACACAAAACAAAAATCAATAAAATATATTATCAAAAAGTAATATATCATATAAAACTATATCACAGCAATTAAATTTATCTATTTTGGATATTATACAGGATTATTTTTCATTATTTTTAACTATATTTATACTTTTTTAATTTTGAGTCTTTGATAACAAAATGTGTTATCAAAAGAGGTGTTTAATTATACACAATAATATTATGTAATGGTGTTTTTGTAAAGGCAAGATGAACATAATATAACTTTCATATATCAAATTTCTTTAAATTATTAGGTTCAATTTAATTATAAGCTACTATTCTACACACTACAACATACACTACCATACTTCTCACCTTTTATTAAAGGCGTAAGTTTGTGTGTCATATTTGTTTCACTTTCACGTTCAAACGGCTGTACCGATTATGCTGAACTTTGGTATAGAGATATGCAGTTTAGGTTAAGATTTTATTTACTATTTTTTTTTATCTGTCACCCAGCACTCAACAGTGTGTTCCGGCAGCCTCCTTGAGAGCCAGATATTCCGGACTTGGTATGCTCCGCATTAGACCAGAGTGTCGCTAGCTCATGTGGTTACATGTGAGCGTGCACATGCTGGTCAAATGCAATGTCTATAATGTGCAAATGAAACTATTTGTCAACATCTCTTATTCTACAAATTTTATAATGTTTTAATATTTTTGTAGAGACGTGATAATTGAGCACCGGTTGGTAAATGTAATAATAGGTAATATGTTCTATCTTGTCTCAGTTTTGGTCAAATGTGAAGAAAGTATAGTTAAGTCGTGTTTCAATTTGGCAATCACATAAAATTGTATGTAAAAATATATCCTGTATAATATGCCAGAATCATTGTTAAAGAATTTAATTTCAATTCAAAATAAACATCTAGCGATTAAAGCAATTGGATTTCAGTTAATTTCATAAATAACTGTAAATAAGTGTAAATAATCTTTTCAATGGCAGAATTTCACGGTAAAATCATTTAGATTCTTTAACAACGTACTTCGCCAATTTATATCACTTATTTACCCTTTAAATCTACGAGTGTGAAGTGAATGTATATAAAAATATATTTACATATATAAATATCGCGGTTTATAATCACAAGTTTAGTATTGACATAGTCCGGGTTTGGCAGCTCGAGTTGGTTGAATTAAATTTGAAAATTACTGCTATTTTTTAAAGTAAAATTCTTAGTAAAGATTCGTGCACACTCAGTCGCTTACTGTATTACTAAACAGATCTCGTCGGCGGCGGGTCCGTGTAACACTCGCCCCTGAAGATGGTGCTCGGAAAGCACCGAAACTGTTGGACTCATTCCAACTTTTAATAATAAGTAAGTGTGACCGTTTTCTACGCGAAAATGTATTACTAAACTTTAAATGACTCTGGTTTAATTTTAAAGTTACATATAAATATTAATTTAAACAGCTTCAAAGCAATGCACGAATTCTGCGCAAATGCGTCGTTCTTTATACTCGATGCGAGTTACTTAGCTCATAGGTCTTTATGGCAAACCTAAAATGACATTATGGTCTACGATGTTACACGCTTACCTAGAAAATACCTTTTAACTCAATATTTGAATTTGAAGACCCCCAGATGGTACTTAGTTTTCTTTGCGCTATGTTTATTGGTCAAATATGTAGCACAAACTATAAACAAATAAATAGGTAAAGTAGGAACCAACAATATTCAATAATCGTAGTATTTCTTTCATCATAATTCCACTTCTCTCTATTATTATAAAGGCAAAAGTTTCTGAGAGCATTAGTTTAAACGGCTGAAGTTAGCTATGGAGGTAGCTTATACCTTATACCAAATGAACAAATATACCACGTTTTATCCCGGACTAACGCTGTTAAAACCGCGGGGTGTAGCTAGTTTAACTATAATGCCATCTATCTATCTTCAACATACCTGACATGACTAAAATACATAAATAAAATATAGGAAATCTTTTTTACTATTCCTTATTATAACTGGAATTGGTTCCCTGATGGATGTCATGACAAGATACATTATGAACCTATAATTTATATTGACTTTTTTTCATCAACAAACAGAATAGGTACAATCGGACACATTTTACCAAAGAAAACCTGAATTTATCCAAGGTAAAAGTGTTCTCACAAATTTCAAGTGTTCTGACTTAAGGTCACCCTGAACCCCGAACTGCCAAACCGGTATAACATCTATCAGTTACCTGCACGTCGCTCCCGGCCAGCGTCCTGAGTCTCGTATCCGTCATTCCGTGAGGCAAATTATCTACCATCGCCACGTTCCCTATATCTTCATTAAGCAATTTATCTTCATCTATATCTGAGTCAGACTCGTATTCGATCTCAGGTTCTATTTCCTGTTTCTTTGGTGCCACCTTGTCGTTAATGGCAACTCTGACGGCTCGGCTGAAAATGCCTGCGTTTGGTTGAGATCTGTCAGAATCCATTCGGGAGAAAACCGATTTGGTTTCTATGGTTTTGCGTTGGAGAATGACTCGGCGGCTGTTGATTGGCGGTGTTTTGTCGGCCGTTTCTTTTTCAGTCTGTAAAAAAAAAACATTAAATATATAGGTACTAACAAAAATATGTAAGAGACATACATACATATGTATATATGGATAGATACGGCTTGAACTCACTTAACTAGTTAAATTAATAATGATTCATTGATTAATGTATTTGTTTGGGAGGCGGCCCGGCCATCTTGAATTTTAAATTTAAACACTATTATATATAATACTAGCTGACCCGGCAAACGTTGTTTTGCCTTATTAATTATTTTTATTCTAGTTTCTAGACAAATTCTAGTATAATTAAAATGTTACTTACTTATTATAAGTGTGTATGGTATATGCGTGAAATGGGTATGGAGCGCTATGAACAAACGTTATGGAAATATAAAAATAACAAACGCCAAAAAATATTATGTTCAAGTTTTTTATAGTTAATTAACTAAAATTACATATCACATATTAATTACGACAGGAACATTAACAAACAACATCAATCTTTTAATGCTATAGTGTGAACCTTATCCATAGCACCAATTGCCTCTTTTAAATGAGCATTATATTCAATATTGAGCTCATATTGGAATGCTAGACGCAATAAAAATCTTTTTAAAACAAATAACTGACTCCAAAACCATATCTATTTAATAGTGTCTATTTTAACAAACTTTAATTTGTTCTTCTTAGATGGCACCGACGCCAAGAATACAGGATAAAAAAAACTTTAAAATAGCATTTTTATAAGTAAATCAAATAGAGTCTTCGATAGTACTTATGTGTAGGCATAAAATAATTTTTACTCTTTAGATACAGTTAAAATTTATAAATGTAGGTATGATTTTGAAGTCTGTTATTTGTATAATACAATTTCATTGTAAAGTTTTTAAGGTTTTTAGTAATGATATTTTTCCAAAGTTTTAGTATTCAAAATTTTTTAAGCGATTCCGTTCGAGCCGTTACCAAACAAATTACATAATATTTGTAGTGTCATAAGCTATGACCCAAAACGTCATAGGACCAATCGCGAGCTAAGCGAGCCGGATTCGAGCGTAGCGAGCTATGCGCGAGCAAAGCGAGCTCGAAAATTTGTAGCATATTTGTTCGAGTCGCTTGAGCACAAAGAAGTCCAAAGCAAAACAAATTACATAATATTTGTAGTGTCGTAAGCTATGACCGAAAACGTCCTAGGACTAATCGCGAGCGAAGCGAGCGCGAAATTTTTTTAGCATATTTGTTTGAGCCGTTTGAGCATAAAGAAGTCCAAAGCAGAACACATTATATAATATTTGTAGTGTCGTAAGCTATGACCCAAAACGTCCTAGAACCAACCGCAAGCGAAGCGAGCCGAATGCGAGCGTAGCGAGCTATGCGCGAGCGAAGCGAGCGCGAAAATTTTTAGCATATTTGTTTGAGCATAAAGAAGTCCAAAGCAGAACAAATTACATAATATTTGTAGTGTCGTAAGCTATGACCCAAAACGTCCTAGGACCAATCGCGAGCGAAGCGAGCCGGATGCGAGCGCAGCGAGCTATGCGCAAGCGAAGCGAGCGCGAAAATTTTTAGCATATTTTTTTGAGCCGTTTGAGCATAAAGAAGTCCAAAGCAGAACAAATTTAATTTCATAATATTTGTAGTGTCATCATCATACTTGTTGAAAATTTTTTGCTCATACGTTCGGGGTCTAGTTTATTAGTACATCAAATTTTATAACTTATTCTACGTAAGAACTAAGTGATCAGGTTCATATAAGTAATGGTGTCGAGAGTTTTTTAAACTCCTTCCTTAGTTTAACGACTGTTTGTACTAAGAGGACCTACAATTTAACGTATAATCCGATCCACAGTAGCACACAGATGAAAATACATTTTTTTACAACAGTCATGTGCAGGAGAGGTTATGCAATAAAGCGACTTACACGCGGGTGGAGCCGCGGGCACCAGCTAGTAGTTCATAAGAGTGTTACATTGAGATAGCAAAATGATAATTGTAAACAATACTACTACATACGATACATAAACAATAACGAAGGACGAAATTTGTGTAAACAGTGAGAGAAGTCTTTGAAGAAGAATTTTGTGAGTGAAACAGGAGAACGACTTCAGTCTATGGCATAGTGTGGCATTTCACTCACCAGTAAAGTAAAGGCGCGGCAAATTTTAAGTATTTAAGATTGGTAATACTAAGCATAATGTATATCAGGTTTAATTTTGTGAGTTATTTTCTTCAAAAAAAAGATTGATTTTTACTCGAAGTACAGTTAAAGACACTATATTTGATCAGATATCAAGCGAGATGAAAAATGAATAAAATACTAAAATGGCCATAAAAAATAGGGGTTGATGATAAAAAAGTAAAAAAAATTAGGGTTGTATGTATTTTTAATGCCACTTTATATAAAATTCAAATAAAAAAAATTCATCGAAAAAATAAAAAATCTATTTAAGGGTGAACAACCCTTATCACTTAGGGGTAAAAACGTTACACAGTAGCCGATTCTCAAACCTACTGAATACGTATATGAAATTTGGTAAAGATCAGTCAATCCGTTTCGGAGGAGTACGGTAACAAACACTGTGACACGGAAATTTACTAAAATGGCCATAAAAAAATAGGGGTTGATGATACAAAAATAAAAATTAAGGGTTGTATGAATTTTTGAATATCGTATCATAAAAAAATAAAAAATAAAAATTTTGTCAAAAAAATGAAAAAAAAAAATGGGGGGTGTACCACCCTTATTATTTAGGGGTGTGAAAAATAGATGTTAGCCGATTCTCAGACCTACCTAATATGCTTACCAAATTTCAGAGGAATCGGTCAAGCCGTTTCGGAGGAGTATCGAGACTAACATTGTGACACGAGAATTTTATATATAAGAAAGAAAGATATAATTAAAGGTTTTGACTTGTCAAAACCTTTAATTAGTTGCGGGACAAAGAAAACAAATTCAAAATCGGTTCATCCGTAGGAGCTATGATGTCACAGAGCAGAGCAGAGTAGAATATATAAAGAGAAGAAGAATGGGTTGTCTGTGAAATCTAGGCATAGTTTCTCTCTCATGTCCTCATTCACACACTCCATCCATGTCTTCTGTTGTCAGCCTCTTGCTCTTCTTCCTTGCACTACCATTTCCAAACATCTGCAAGTAACATGCATCTCCTTTCTACGCATCACATGCCCATACCACGCTATCTTTCCACTCTCTATTTTCTCACTCACTGGCGCTTGATTTAAATAAAGCACAACATTGTTTTTTACTAAATCAAAAATGTTGAATGACTCGGTTTTACCACAAATTATGAATCAAGCATATATTATACGGCAAAAAAACATGATTACAGTGGGTTACGCAATACATAACTTTACATACCTCTTTCTCTTTGTTGCCAAAAGTTATCCTCGACCGGGACTTCAATGACGACGACAATTCTGCTTTTGATTCTGATTTCTTAGTCTGAAAGAAAACAAATGTGTTCAAATATAGGTTGAATGATAAAATTAACTTAATGAGGGATTAGAATACTAGAGAGGATTGCTGGTTCCCATACAATAAAGCGTGGCGCGAAAGTTTGCCATAATTACCATTGAAACCTAGATGGCGCTGCAAATCGAGCTTGCAGCCTTGCTGCCGCCAAATTCTTCAACTCGCAATGCTACGCGCTGCAGTCGCATAGTGTTATAACGAAAATAGATTGCGTGACCCGAGTGAAGTGGTTTCAGAAAATACGAATTGATGGCGCTACTACGTGTAACGAATGACACACGTAGTACGTACGATTTTCAACAAGAGGTTGAGCGTCTATTGTATTTATAAGTCTATGACTTAATTAATCATAATCCTGCCAAGATTATATAACTAGCAAAAAAAACGTAAATTAACTTCTTATAGTTCAATTAACTCCATAATTTATTACCTTAACTGTTTTTTTCTCTTTATTCTCAGTGTCGTCTAGTTTAGTCGAGCTAACGACAGGCCGACGCGGCGGAGTTTTTTCTGTGAACAATAACATTAAATGGTTAGAGATAAATGAACTAAATAATAACGATGACAGCTCAGTCCGGCGTGCGGCCTTCTCACATCCCAAACGTTGTGAGTTCGATCCCTGCCACTCGAAGCTCGAGCTTCCGGTGAAGAAAAATATCGTGAGAAAACAATAGCATGGTGGTAGGGCATTTTCTTGTTAACCCTGCAGCCTGGGTGAAAGAATAAGGCTGAGGAATTGCCCCTGCTTGTCGTAAGACTAAAAGCGACTAAAAAGGGCATCAGGCTCGAGGGTGTTCGGAGATGGGGTTCTGACACCTGCTCCATCGAGTCCGTGGTGAACGACGGCGTCGCGTGACCGTCAACCGTCGTTGGCAGATTGAAAAACAATCCGGAAAGGGCCACAGCGCAGTGCAAGGAGGTCCCCGGAGTGTTTCCCGAAGAAACCTCCGTTTAGCACAGAGGCAGGTTTAGTGGGTACAAATCCTACATAACCTGGCTGTGCCCAATCGTAGCCAGGCTACGATTGGGCACAGCCAGGTATCTTGTTGAACATTTCCCCCTCGTCAACTAAAAAAAATAATATTTTCTTTGGCTCGCTTGTCTAGCAACCACCTAAAGTTGAATCTGTCGCCAAGCACCTAACAGTGTATTCCGGCAGCCTCCTTGAGAGCCAGATATTCCAGACTAGGCATGTTTCTTCCACCTTAGTCCAGTGCTTGACGATCTCGTTGGCGTAATGGTTATCATGCCGGACTGCCAAACAGAAGGTTCCGGGTTAGATTCCCGGCGCGGCCAACATCTTTGTGTTAAACTAAATTTGTTGGCTATCAGTCTGGGTGTTAAATATGGGTCTATATAAAGTATGTATGTAAGTTTAGTCGTGTGTACGCTAGAACCGCCACCATTAAAAAAAAATAACCACAATCAAAATAACCTAGCGTAGTAGCAAAATAGTTCATCATAGGGATGAACTATTTTGCTACCGCTAATAAGAGTTTGATATCCTTAAAGCTAGGTCAAACGGCTTAGCTTTAAGGGGTACTTTAACTTAGGGTCTAATTTAAATTTAGTTTGTTTTGTACGCCAGAATAGCTACCAGTGCAGTGTAGGGAAGTATAAAGTTCTACCTTTACGCTTAGTATCCTCCTTAACCTCGAACACGATCTTCTGCCGCGGCGGTTTGTTGTCGCTTGCCGTCTTCGGCGGCAACTTGGTACGGAGGTCTGTCACCGGCTTGGCTTTGGGAGGCTCCGCTCTAAAATGATACAATAGGATTAGTCTTCACCGGTTCACTTTGAAAAGAAATCCTGCGTAGATGATAGGCCTGCTGTATTTTTCAATTTTCATTTTTTTTTATATTAAGCTAAAAAAAAGAAAAAATTGCAGATGCAAAAGTTGTAGGTCTTTTTATTACCTACAACTTTGCCATTTATTTTTTTTTCCATAGAACTTGTAGTTTTGCCGGAAATCAAGATAAACCATTTTTTACCCTTAAAACTCATCCCCTCCCACTCGGATCGACCGTAATTTATTTTTCCTTTCATTTTGATCATATTCCTAATGGGTTTCATTCTACTGTAATTTTTTTTTGTTTCAAAAATTATCTACTCTGCTCTAAATATGTATGGCGCGTATGAACCCGTCTAACGAATAGCGTCTTAACCGTTCGAATGTTGAATGACATTAGCCCATTTTGTCTTATGGGTTAAAAAAACAAGTTTTAGTTTTACCCACACCGGCTCCCGGTATGTCAACAGTTGCGGTGAAAATGTGTTTATACCGGGAGCCGGTGTTTCGCTTTCGGTAAGTTCGCTTTCCATTGTTAATCCTCAGACAAACAGACCATCTGACGCAACAGGGGTGGAACAGGTATGCCAGCGACCCAGGGCTGTGCTTCGTTATTTCAAGGAGCTCGGTTGGCTTGGGTAGGCTGGTAAGGGGGGAATGCACAATACGCCCCTAGCGGGATGTCAGTGCAGGTCTCATCACCCCCACTTCAAATTAGAATTAGAATTAGCCGGTGTTTCAACATACAAGTGGTTAAGAAGAAGACTCACTTGTTAGTAGTAGGCTTGTCCTTGAACCGTCCGCTGTCCTCATCGTCGGAGAGTATCCCGTCGATGTCCCCGAGGATCATGTCCAGGTCATCGTCGTCGCTGCCCCACGGGGGCGGGCTCGCCGCGTTCACCAGCGGAGGGGTCAGCGTTTCTGAAGGCAACGTGGGTAATAGATATAGACAGAGATTACCTTAGCAAAATAGATTTCAGTAGACGTGAGAAACAATGGAATATTGTACAATTCATAATTTCTTCTACTCCGCATGGGCTAAGTGACCAAGCTCTGGTGACAGGAGTTTTCAAGCCGCCCGAAGGCCTCTGACTTGGCTTAACAGTTCGTATGTTGAATGACATTAGCCTATTTTGTATTATCTGTTAAAAAAAGTCAAGTTCCACCCACACCGGCTCCCGGTATGTCAACAGTTGCGGCGAAAATGTGTTTACACCGGGAGCCGGTGTTTCAACATACAAGTGGTTAACGACTGATGGTACTAAGACTAACAGCCGTAACCTACAATTTAGCGTGTCATCCGACCCACGGTAGCGCCCGCACGAAAATGCTACTTAAAAAACAACAGTCTTGTACATGGTCACCCAACCAAACATCGTCCGCATCGACCGTTGCTTAGCTTTGATGATCACTTTAGCTAGCCGAGCTACAGGCGCTACTAATTCATTACTCAAAGTACTTTTTAGGGTTCAGCACTTAAAGGTAAAGACGGGACCCTATTATTAAGCTTCCGCTGTTTGTCTGTCACCTGACTGTATCTCACAAACTGTGTTATAAAAGTGAACTTTTGGACCACGCAGAATGGGAGCTCTGAGAGGACCTGACTGCAGAACCAGCCCGATCACCAAGTAAGAAAGTAAGTGACGCGAAAAGAGAATAGAGGTTCAAACTAGTGTGATATGTCTTCAGCGAACCTCGTGGGTTAAAGCAAAATAAATAATTTCAACTTACCGCAAGTAGAATTCACTTCATCATCCTTTGGTTTCGGTGGTGACTTTTCTTTCTTATCTTTTTCTTTGATGTCTTTAGGCACTATCTTTGGCTTCTCCGGTGTTATTTTAACTGGTGATTTCCTGATTACAAAACAGAATGCTTGGTTAGTTAGTTGTCAATACACTTTGGCCCTACATAATTTTGGTGTTTCTAGACAGATTCTATGCAGTAACCTACAGTACTGACAGAAAGAGTGAATAAAGTGAAGAGATGAAAAAGGCCAAAGAACGACAAAGCTTCTTTAGAAAATAGTGGTGAAGTGTACATGAAAGCCCAAAGCAATTTTAAATAATCTGCCAAGTTTTAGTTGGACTATAGTTCGATAGTTCCATACCATTATGTATAAGCAAATATAACATTAAGTTTCGTTTGTTTTATAAGTAACCTTCTTAAATTTTTTATTCTATTTTAATTTTGTATTTCTTTTTATAACGACAACAGACACATATCTGTAAAAAATACAACTGTCTAGCTATAACAGTTAATTACAGCCTGAGGACAGAAGAATTAATGGCAAGTGAAGACTTAAGCCATAGCAATAGGATTTGTTGGTATACTTTGGCACAAAAACTTACACTAACAGCTCATATACTATAAACTAAGGGGGTTGCACAAACCAGTTTAACTAAATGGTAAATTACCTATCTGGAGTTTTCCTGGTAGTATCAGGCTTAGTTTCCTCTGTGCTTGACGGTTTATCATAAATAGGTTCTGGTCTCGCCGGGGGTTCGCGTCTCTCGGCCGGAGTCTGTATGTCTCTGTCTTTTGGACCCGGAAGCATTTTATCTTGAGTATCGCGTTCCCTAAACAAAGGAAAATGAGATTATTCCATCAAAAAGTTGCTAATAATTTACCATGCACAAATAAGGTTTCAGTGCAGCTAGAGTGAAGCGGTTCCTTCTAGGTAAGCGCGATTCATCGTAGACCTCAATATCACTTACCATCAGGTGAATTGTGGTCAAGCGCTGACCTATTCTGAGTAAAAAAAAAGCACCAGTTCTTTTTCGTCATCTCAAAGTTGCCTCAAAGTTAAACTTAACCATATTTTTATGTGCAGAAACAAATAGCATTATTACATGATATACGAAAAGTCTATTTTATTTCAACCATTTTTCGTTGAACTTTTAAAGATGCCAAACACGGGCACTAAGCGTTTTGTTTGCTTTTTACATTTTGTGTGCAAAACATACTTCAATGGTTTTCCCGGACACTGTTTCCCAAAAACTAAAGCGATATGCAAATGAATAGCCAAGGACATGCCAATAATATGTAAAAAAGAACTGTGATGTTAACATAGGGTCTTACCTGTCTTGCATCTGTTTATGCATAGCCACAGCATTCTTACGCCTCCTGACTTCTTTCGCGCGTAACACCCTTTCCCTGAGAGATTCCTGTTCGCGGAGACGACGCTTGTACTCGCTGTCCTGCTGAACATTTGAAATGTCTTAATTATCTTTAATACTTAGAGCTAAGAGCTAGAACTAAAAAATAATCATTGAAATAACGGATTGTAAATGTATGACCTAGATGGAAGCAAATATTCAAAATAGTCTATCTACTATTTCGAATATTTGCGGCGAACCCAGGAGGTTAAATACTTCAACTGGGTTTGATGTCTCCAAAAATATCCCATAAGCAGCCTCTCAAAAGGGGCTTTTTCGCGCTAGAAACGCAGGCCATTGGATGATACAAAACTTCGATTTTTGTGTCTTCAGAGCATCTGGGTTTCCTCTCTGCGTCTTTATTCTCTGTATGAGGGAAAGCTACTTCCACAGAACTTGAAAACATGACAGTTCATTAAGGTAGAGCCGTATTCTATCCGGATTGCAGTCGAACGGTCTCGCGACGAGCCACATTCGTTTTCAAAGCAAGAAATCGGAATCAACAAATAGACTAATTATTATCATTATAATAAATATAATAGACCTCTGCTCAACCTCTGTTGAAAATTGTACTACGTGTACGTACATCAGAGTAACGTAAGATGGCATTCATTCGATACGTGTATTATTCGTATTTCATTGAAACGACTTCACTCGGGTCACGCAATCTACAATCGTCATATCACTATGCGACTGCCGCGCCTTACGGAATTTGGCGGCAGCTAGCCTGCACGCTCGATTTGCAGCGCCATATAAGTTTCATCGGTAATTATGGCAAACTTCCGCGCTACGCTTTTTGTCTGGGAATCAGCAATCCTATCTATTCGTCCTATCCTACGTATTCTGATCCCTGTTATTATCTATTCTCGTGTAATTATTTGGTGAGCGACTTACGTCATCGTGGTGAGATTTGGGCGGATCGCTTCTATCGCTTCTCTCCGGTCGGTCGAGACGCGCGCGCCGGGGTGACGGCGAGCGACGCACCGGGGACGCGGGGGCGGGGGACGGGGATCGCATCCTGGGGGCCGGGACAGAGTTAATTATTATTATAAAAGACTTAACGCAAATAACCGATACTAATCATCATCAAACAAAACATAAATTAAAAAGTAGTCACCCTCCGTATCTGTCTATCTATATTTTAGCTCCTAAAACATGTAAAGGATTTTCTTTTGATATTGCAGTCCTCATACAAGTCGGTTTCCTCGCTATGTTATCCTTCACCGTAAAGCGAGTGCAAATCCTCACATAACTTGAGGGCCGGGATCGAACCAGGGGTCGTCTGATTGACACGCAGGCGTGTTTACCACCAAGCCACACTCGCTCTGAAGACAAAATGGCAAACATAAAACTGCAATAACTCACCTTCGTCTCAAACCAGCGCGATTAGCATTGATGAACTCTTCCTGCCGTCTGAGCAGATCATCGTCTTCACTGCGCCTGTGGGGCGGCGCGCGACCTACTAGGTCGTTCTCAATCTCTATCGTGGTGTTCTCTATGTATCTGCAGACAATTAAAGAAATATGACTATTATATTATTGGTTTGCACAAACAGCCAAAAATAAACAACATTTATTTTTATAATTATGTTTTAATAAATGTTAAGAGTGTTAAGTGATAAAGAAATGGTTGAGTATGGGAAAGCCAGCAGCGTGTGAAAAAAAAATTAGAGTGAAACAATGAATGTGTGCATCTTGATACTTGTATTCTATGGTAAAAATAAAACCAAACACACTAAGTAATTGGTTTGACAAAAAAGACCATTGAGTAAGTATTAATCAATTTCCATTGATATATTGATAAAGAACACGTTTCTTAGAATAAAACAAGTAAATAAATTTATTAAAATTTATTTTTACTTTTAGATAAGATAAGCTTTAGATTTACTCAACCAACTTTTACAATTTATTTTACAAACAACGGTGATAGGTTTCCATTAGAACTTTAAACGCATGAAACACTAGACCGCCAACAATTTATTAATTTACTTATATTTTACTGAAAATCACTTACTACTACTTTGTAAAGTACATTTTTAATAGGATATTTCTACCTTTGCGGCGATCGTCGCGGCGGAAACTTTCTTTGAGCTGCTCTCGCTAAAGCGTTTCTTTGTTCAGCTATAAACCGCTCCGCTGCGTCGTCTATGTCTTTGATTGGACCTGTTGAGAAACATAATGTTGTCAACTATTACAGTCTTCGATAAATTTATTACATAAAAATACAATTAGAAATCATAAATATAAAAAACAAAATTAAAATACACATAGTGCGACCTAATCGTTTACAGTTATTTCTACCAGATGTTATTTGTAAGACTATAAATATAGAACAAGAATTATTACACAATATTAGATGGCAAAGCAGTAAATCAAGACAGCCACACAATATTAGAACCAACTGATATGTACTAAATAATATATAGTTAAAATAGATAAATATTAAATATATGAGTAAAATATCATCAATGTTTTTTTTTTATATAAAACCTGTGTAACCTGTGCTATAGCTAAATTATTTCTGTACTAAAGTAAACACGCAGTTGAGGTAGAAACAAAACTAACTTTATTTTGAAAGTACCCAAATACCAAATATGATCAAGTGACATATTAAAAAATTAAAATATACAACAAATTCGTCTAACAAAAAATATATTGCTATAAGATAAATAAATAAATATAGAATTGCATGCTAATTACAAAAGCACTACAAAGAAGAACTATCAGAAGTTCGTACCGAGTTTATTTGTAGGGCTGGGTGGTGGCGACTTCTGTATTCTTGTAGGTATGTATGCGGGCAACCCTAGGACATTCACATGGGTTTAAAATTTCAATTTATACAGCATAATAAGAAATAAGAAAAACGTCAATTGATATTCAAAATCTTCTTCTTTGCCTTCACCTTTTCCCAATATGTGGGGTTGGCACAGCCCGTTACTGATATTCAAAATCTCAACTTATGAACGCTGTGTAAGCTTCCTTTTGCCTCATCTCGCATTATGTTAAGCTTTGATATGGTTTATGATGTAGCACACTTACCTAGAAGCAATCTATGACTATATTATGTTCTCTAGATTTTATAGCTACGATTACATAGTGGTTTACTTGTTATAGATATTTTTAGAACAATCTATGTCTTATTACTATTTATGTTATAAACATCAGCCAGCAAAATATTTGTTTAACAACGGACACTGCCAAAGAGGGAGGTTAGATGTCTTTTTTACCTAGCTATTGGTATTGGTTACATAGCCGTTTGTATGTTGAATGACATTATCCCATTTTGTATTATCTGTTAAAAAAAGTCCAAGTTCCAAGTTTTAGTTTTACCCACACCGGCTCCCGGTATGTCAACAGTTGCGGCGAAAATGTGTTTATACCGGGAGCCGGTGTTTCAACGTACAAGTGGTTAATTTTGTTACTTTTTAAGCTATGAATAACAAATCTCACCTTCAACAGGCGGTTGGAAGTTTCCCTTGAAGTGTGGGTTGATAAGCACTTTCTTCCCAAGCAGTCCGCCAGGCGGCAAGTGCGGGGGTAGAGGTACCGGCAACATTCGCACCTCCGGCTCTTTACCCGGTATATTATCCGGCACTTGCCGGATCGTCACTTGCGGCATGTGGCTGCTGTTTGCAACTGTCAACAAAGAAACAAAGAAATTTAGACAAAAACAATAAAAATAAATAAAACATGTGTTACTGTATTTTTTAAAAATATGTGCAGGTAAATCGACACCCTTTTTTACAGTCTAAATATGAGAGTGGTAGCCACCCAGGCGAACAATAGAAAATACTCTACAACCGTGCTATGGGATCCTCGCGGTGTTCGAATAGAAAGCTCAAACTTATTGGAACGAATCCATTCTCTGGGGGACGTAAGGACGCCTGTCAACGCTTTAAGAACATCCAAGAAAGTAGTAAAGAAGTGGCAGTTTCCGTAATAATCTATCATTAAAATACAGACCTATTTCTCTCATTGGTGGCCCGAAACGGGGATTGAACGGCTGACGAGCGTAGGGATACATCGGCCGTTCGAATGCAGGTGGCGCGGGGAACATGGGCCGCTCTTCCGGCCTAAATGGATACCGCGGCGCTTGCTGAAACGGAGGCCGCTCTAAATGTGGCCGGAACGACATATCCGGCAAAATCGGCCGCTCCGGCGAAATCTCCGGCCCCATTTGAGGTGGCAACTGCATCTCTGGCTGAATTCCGGGTGGATGAATATTCGGCCTTCTTTCTGCCATCTCAGGTGGAGGCAAATCGGGCTGAATTATATCTGGTCTCATCATATCCGGCGGCATTTCAGCCCGGATTATTTCCGGCCGAATTTCTGGGCGGATCATCTCTGGCCGGATATCAGGACGCACGGTTTCCGGCTTAACTTCTTGTCGGATAATCTGTTGTGGTATGTTGGGGCGTATCTGTTGCGGAGGCGGGAACGAGTGTCTTTGGTTGAAGTTACCCTAAAAACAAAGGTGACAGGAGTATTAACTCAACAGTTACCAGTTTATTGGAGTTGTCAATAATTATAACATCAAATGTTTCAGAGTAAAATATGTCCTTTTGCATTTGCCAGTAAACCCAAATAGGAAAAGTGAAAATTATATGTACATATAGGACACAATGACAGTAAAAAAGATGTGCCAGTGCCTATGGATTTTCCCTGATATTAATACCATAGGAGGTTTTGTAGGAGAAAATGCACAAAACCCCACCTGCAGGTCAGTGTAGGTGTGGTCACGACGACCTCATTGGCGTAATGGGACTGCCACTCAGAGGGTCCAGGAAACAAATTGTGGCACAGCATTTGTAATGAAATAAATTTGTTGGCTGTCGGTCTGGGTGTTAAATATGTATTGATATAAAGAAACTATGTATGTATATATCAGTTGTGTTAGCAACCTTAATACAAACTAGAAATGGTTTAGTATGCGACTAACCAGCCATGTGATCCCCAATGTCTCCCAATATTTATTTATTTATAAGTGAGAATAATATGTGTATGTATGTCTCACCCGATGCATATTGTTTCTCCGGTAAGGATGCGAGAACCGCGGGTTGAAGTGCGGCGCGCGCCACGAGGTCCGCCCGCGGGAATATCCACCTCGAGGTATTACTACTTTATCTGCAAACAACATTCATTATTATTTAGGCCATATTATTTTAAACAAAGAATTAGTATGCTAAGTTTTCAATATTTTCAGCACAAGGAATCATTGACGACCTCGTTGACGTAATGGTTACCATGCCAGACTGCCAATCAGAAGGTTCCAGGTTCGATTCCCGGCACGGCCAACATCTTTGTGCTGAACTAAATTTGTTGGCTGTGGGTCTGGGTATTAAATATATATCTATATAAAATATGTATGTATGTACATAATGTAGTAAATCAGTTGGGTTAGCAACCATAATACGAACTAGAAAAGGTTCAGTATGGGGTTAACCAGCCATGTGAAATGTGTCTAAAAAAAACTACTAGCTTTGCTCCACTGTGTCTCAAGTAATTTGACTATGCAGTAATCCAGGGTAATCAGTAATCGATATGCCAAATATCATCATTATCAGCACAGACATTAGAGTACAGGCCTAACAAACATATACATAACCAACTTCAATTTTAGAATAATAGATAAGATGGAAGTAATATGCAGATAATAAATCATCACGATAATGATCTTCAAAAGAGAAAATTTGTATTCCATTTGTGTCTTGCATTTTATGTTTAATATTATATTCTACTAGCTGACCCGGCAAACATTGTTTTGCCTTATCACTTAGGGGTATGGAAAATAGATAGTAGCCGATTCTCAGACTTACTGAATGCACATATAAAATTTGGTAAAAATCGGTCAAGCCGTTTTGGAGGAGTATGGTAACTAACATTGTGACATGGAAATTTTATATATAAGATGATTTCTGTTCAGTTAATTACTTACCTAGACTGTCAGGTATATCTCTGACTTGAGGGGTTCTCTGGGCACCAACCGGTCTCTCTGCCACGAATCTTTCACGTACAGCTTCACTGTCTGTTGAAGGACATCAAATTTTTAAGTAAAAGAATGTGGTATTGAAGGAATATTGATGATGTTAATGTCGGTTAAAATAGGTATGAATAAAACATTTTAAAAAGCCCAAGATTCTAATTTGGTATATGAGCACTAGAAAATGCTATGCTATGGTTTCCTTACAATATTTTCCTTCACTGAAAGCTGAAGCTTATTGGCGGGTATTGATTCACGACTTTTGGATCGTGAGGCGGCCGCCTAACGGAGCTGTTATCGCTACAAATCATAACTTCTGACTATGTGTGTGTGTGTACAGACAGATAAGTCAAACAAATACCACCCGATTGTTTTTTGCTTAGGGGTTAAAAAGAATAAATGGATTTGGCGTTACTTACTTGGCATAATGATGGCTTCGGAAGGCACAATTTGCGGTGACTCTACTGGAACTGATGGCTGTAACAATGATATTTACTTTCTGTTAAGGATGCATTAACAGTAGTTGCATTAAAAGTTTTCAACCTATATGAAAGCTTATGTTAAATGTCTATTAAAAATAACAACAAGTCATTACCCTATATTTTAGGTCAGTCTGTTTTTGGACGACAAGTACAGACATACACAACTTTATTAGCCATAAATAATATGATATCTATCACTGAAGACAACTATAGTGAGACAATGATCTCACACGCAGTGAAGTGTAAATTTATAGGGCCCTAGCACGAGTATAAGTACAAGCAGTCATTATGCTATGTCAGGGGCCCTCAGGTGGCTTGAAGACTCGCAACACCAGAGCATGACCAATGAGCTCATAAGAAGAAAAGGAAGACCAGGTCTTGGGCATTTACATCTTAGCATAATAAGCCCATATAGTGGGCTTCTAAATGCTGGGACAGGGCCTTCCCTCACTAGTACAGAGATATAGGCCATCCACCAAGTACAGGTAGGCATCTTTGGTTATTGCAATCGTGTGTCAGTTTCTACACAATGTTTTCCTTTACCATAACGCAAGTCTAAAAACTATACATTACTTAAAAGACAAGTTATTGGTGTAAGGCCGGGTTAGAACCAGGAGCCATCTGATTGAAAAACACATGTTTTTCCACGGAGCCACTCTCGCATTTTACCTCTTACTAAGTATAGATACTTACTATAGCTGGGGGTACAGCATGTTCAGGTTCATAGTGTCGAGGTTCAGGAGGGTAGTTGTGAGAAGGTATGTTAGGTACTTCTACTGTTATGTTTGGCACCACACACTCACTTTCCAAAGGTGGAGGGAATGGCAGAGGCTGGAAGAAAATTTGTTTACATGTCCAAGTGAGAAACTACAATTAAATACATTTTAGGAATTGTCAGCATAAAACTTAAATATTTTTTTTGTTTATCAACACAAGACACACATCTGGTAAGCCCCATACTAAATCGAATCTAATATGTATTATGGTTGCTAACACAACTGATATACTACATGTACATACATCAATTCTTTATATTTAGTATAATTATATTTAACACCCTGAGCTACAGCCAACAGATTTAGTCCATCACAAAGATGTTGGCTGTGCCGGAAATCGAACCCAGGACCTTTTGGTTGGCAGTCTGGCATAGTAAGCTTTACACTCAAGAGGTAATAATTGAGGCTAAGTATGTACATAGTATATGTAGTAATTGAAATAAGTTTCCTGAGGAAGTGGTGATTACTACATCAGTGAACAGCTTTAAAAACCGGCTTGATAGTGAGTTGCAGAAAACAAAAAATCTCTTTCTAACTTGTGATCAGTGCACTAGTGGGCTTTAAACATAGAACTGTTAAAATTAAATTTCAACCCAGTGTGATATAGGCAAATCAGCATAATGCTGGTCGCCTATAAAACAGATAAATAAATACCAGTTGTATTATCACCCATAAAACAAACTATAAATGGTTCAGTATGGGGCTAACAGCCATGTTAAATGTGTCTATAATGGAACAATGAAATATTTAGCTTTTTAAGATTAGCACGTATTTTAATATTCTTACCGGAGGCGCATACTCCAACCCATGGCTTTGGTAATTATTCGGAATCATTTCTGCAGGTTCTGAGTAACTATCACTCATCGAAATGGGAACATTTTGAGGACCACCACTTTCGTAGTCATCAGCCAGTAACTGTTCCTCCTCCTCATTGCCAAGATTGTAGTCTGCAAGGCTTTGATCCCCTAAATCATCTCCAAGTAAGTCTTCACTGGAAATTCAATAATAAAATATCAGTACCTATAGCGCATGCACAAGCGTCTTTACTGGAACATAATTGAACAAACATGAACTGGATTTGTGTTAGTATAATTCGAAGGTAACAATGTCAAGGAATAATTTCACGTACAAATCAATGTAATTAAACTGATAATTATGAAAAATTCACGAAAATTATCGTAAAATACGTACTTGTCCGACATGTTGTTGATGGATTAATTTATTTTTTTCTATGATTCGTTCTATGTATTTGGTTGTCTATGCTATGAAGATAAATCCACAGACACAAAACACAAAAAAATTAAAACATCTGTAGACAACGTAGACGGAGAAACCAATGGACTAAAGTACTTTGTAACCGCACATGAGATAGCGATATTTTCGGACAATGTTGCCACTTTAGTAGAATTTCATTGAAGATAAAGAAATTAGGGTTAGGGTATACACATAATAAAGAAAAAGACTTCAGATTATATTTCTACGTTTTATTTTATTTTTTTAACAAAATCAGTTTATTGTACACATTCCTTACTCTTTATTTCCACGCTTCACAAAAACGTCACTCATAACATGGTTGGAACAAATCCTGGAATTTTGCGTTGGTTTCCAATTATAAAATATTATCTACCACATGCTTGTATCCAAATCTTTACAAGTTCAGCATTCGATGGAAATCTGAAAAAAATACTAAGATATATAGTATATTATATATGGTAAACTCATGTCAAATAACTGGGCTTAACTTCATTGGTTGAGCGCATTCCACCTTAGATCACAATATCGCTTACCATGAGGAACATTGAGAGTAAGCGCTAACCCATTTAGTGTAAAAAAAGCCCGACTAGCGAGCGAATATTTCGATGGAAGTAGATTAAATTAGTTAAAAGACTGTTTAAGCAATTCTCAAGTTCAGTGCAAACGGTTTTTGAAAAACTAGGGGTAAAATTGAAAGTTAGATTATGGCAACCCTTATTCAATTTCTTGTAGGTTAGGTTTTTATTTTGTTTTTGCATGTTTTGCCACTTTGAAGTAGAACTTTACATTCAAATAAGTAGTGCCTGAATTAATCCTATTTAATTAATATTTGGATTGATTTTAGAAGATATATTGTACATAAAAAAGGCCAGTACCAACCTGTGATATGTCACATCACATAAACCTTGTTCTGTTCTATTCTAATAACTCAAAATACAACACTGCACCATTTTGTCAATGTCCAAAACTATTCACCGCGCGAGGATAACACTTACACTTGAATTTAAACGATAATTTTTCGAAAAAACACAACAATCTCTGAATCGCAGTAATGTTTGACACCAAACAGTCAAAAATGCTTGGAGTCAAACAGTTACAGCGACAGAGAGAAAAACAGTATAAGCCTTTCTCTTTCACGCATGATATTTTTACATAAGGCTTTTTCGCTGTTGAGTAAAAGAAATGGAAATGTGACTACGTCCATTGGTTTCTCCGTCTACAGTAGACAACGTATAAATCTGTGGGTATATTCTCTTTCTACGATGACACAGAATGACGTTCAGAAATAGCCTGTGGAAACGGCGTAAACCCAGTGTGGTAAACTTAAAGATTTTCTCCCCAAATTCAAATATTATCTGAGTGCTCATTTAAGGGGGATTTTTTATAGCTCGTTGGATGGATAAGGGTCGGATACAGCGAGCAGTCATCTCTACACGGCCCTCATTGTCCGGAGTTTTCTGTCCCTATAGCTCCTACCACTGGTAGCTTGGGCCTTGCCTCGCTGCCACCGGCACGTCTAGTCCATCCTTTAGGTTATTTAAAATATTTTTTACAATATGATTTATTGTAAAAAAACTTAAAAGTAAAAGGATTAAATGAATACGAAATAATAAAAAAAACTTTATTTTCAGACACAGTCAAGGTGTTTAGAAAAAAAATAATTGAAGAAGTAAAAATAAAGAAAGAATCAAAAATACTTTTTCTGTTCCGTGTCAAAAACCAAGTATAAAAAATAAGGGACCTCTTATCGAATTAGGTCATTTTAGGGGAACTTACAATTGATCTTGGCAGCACAGCGTATTACTTTTTAATACAAAGTTTAACCAAACTTTTCCGATTCTCTCCTCTTTTTTAAGTATTATTTTTCTAAATAATCTAATTTTGAAGTATCTTGGTCCCAGTTAGGACACACGCGCATTGAAAAGAAAATATGAATGATTCAGAATGTGAGATTGAATGCCTCGACGAGGACGCCGATATTGTGGAGCAATGCATCCGGTCCTTACCTAACAGCGCTCCAGACCCCGAGAAACCTAAAGCATATCGGTCTCAAGCCCATTCTGGGCTTTTAGTTGAAAGGCGTGTAACACAGAGACGAAAAAGGAAAGTTGAACAAGACGATTCAGAATATGAGCCTAGTGACGATAAAGTACCACCCAGTCCGCCAAGCTCGCCAAATTTGAAGAAAAAGCAAAAAATACAACTTGCGAGAAAGCCCCGACAATCCCTACTACCTGGGAACGCATCGAATTCAAAATTGGTTAGAAGTCCACAGACATACTTACCGACGGTGTTTGAAGATTTTACTGCGCGAAAAAACTACGATATTCGCATACCCGACTATGAAGACCCGCTGTGCTTGCCTGTGAGAGCGTTCAAAAATAACGATGTTGATGTGAAAAGGTTGACGAACTGGAATAATGCCTGTTTGGAGCATTTCAAACACTGTGATATACTGTTGAAACCTGAACAAGGCATTATAAAGAAATCTACGAGGACTGTAGTGTTCAGAAATGTTATTAATAAAATTAATTGTGAGTATTGACTTTAAAAACTCTGAATTAATAGTTTATAAGCACAGGTAGTACATGTGTAGCAAAGGTAATGCAGTTTATTTATTTATTAATCTTGCAACATAATAATAACATAATAATTTGCATGCAAATTGTTATGTACCTTATTTAAAAGAGTGCTGAAACATGTAAAGGCAGGGATAGTAAAAGTTGCTGTTTTCTGTACATATGTACCTTTATATACATATAGATTATAGGTACATAAGCATGTAACTTACAAATAAGTGTATAAGTTTTGTTTTGAGTGTTATAGGTACTTATGATTTTTATTAAAAAAATGTTGACCAAAAATCTATAGTTTCTTTAATTGCTAGCATTCATGACAATATACTGCTATATTTTGCAATTGATTTTACAGGTCTCTCGGAAACCTCTATCTGGAGTAAGACGTGTGTAGAAAACGAAGATGCGGATAAAAAGTCAGAGATTTTCCAAAGTGTGCTGCCGAGATATAGAGAGAAGAAGGTCCTGCCTTCTTTCCATCTGGTAACAAATAGAGAGACTACAAAAAGTAAAACTGTGTCTGAGGTGGTTTTGTGTAAGGTAAAGTATATTAAATAATAATAATAACTTTATTGCAGACACATGATCCATACAAATACATTAGTAAATATATTAAAAATTAAAAATAATAATAATAACATAGATATTCAGGTGGCAATAGCCAACCATTGTCGATATGTTGCAGACCGCAGGAGCCGATCTGCCAGACTCTTTATAATGCTGTTTTTACCCTTCGATTAAATAAACCTTCGATTGAAATTGATGTAGGTGTTGAATAGTGCAGTAGTATCTCTTGGTATTAAAGGCAAGGATCCAATTCTACCAAGAAGAAAAGCATGCCCAAAAATTACAAATTTAGTATGAATAATGACTTTCTTCTTCTGCTTTTACAATCTTTAGCTAAATAATCGAAGAGATCTTTCAAAATAAAATTAATAGGCATTGTAACATCTTAATTATTCTATATTCCCTTTATGTATTTAAAAACATTTTTTTTTCAGGAGAACCATAAAGATGGTGAAGCTCTTGTGGTATACAAACCAAGAGAAGGTATTTCTGCAGTCTATGGAATGATTGATAAACGGTATGTTTTCTAAGTATAAAGCATAGCATAAGCAGCTCACTATTCACTCCCACTAGAATTGGTGGCTAGGATTTGGGGCCTTCTCACACTAATAGGCCAAAATCCACCACTCTGACCAAGTGCCGGTAGCAGATGACAGACATCTTCGGACATGTGTCGGTTTCCTCACGATGTTATCCTTCATTATAAAACTTCTTTCTTCATTTACTTTACAATAGCATTAAAACTTTTATGTTAATTATTTATTATATATGGGTTATTATATTATACATGGGTTACTGGCAAGTAACGCAAAAAAATTTAAAGTTGGGTTAGTTTAGGTTACTAGCAACTAACGCCACAGAATAATAACTTGTACTTCGTACAGAAGCTTCACTTCGCAATGGTTTTCAAAGAAATATGTACTCAATCTGATAAACAATATGATTTAATTTAGCTCGCGGTCCAGTCGATCACGTGATCATTTCGTTGCCTACCAATTTCTTTTCAACGGAATATGGGCCTTAATTCACTATGCTACGGTTCATAATACGTTGTACATGGTTATACGGAGTACTAGTTATTATTCTGTGGTATTGAAAGAGCCACGGACTAGGGTTGCTTACTTCGAGAAACTACTTCATATGCCATCTAGCGCGAATAGAATTCCATAGGTATCATCTATAGTATCACCGAAAATATTTTGCGTTGGGCTCTTAGTCTAAGTTCGTAAATGTACGACAAATGAAATGCAACTCGAATGAAACGACTAAAATATCTTTTTTATTGCACTTTTAGGATATTGGAATAGTACGGGGAAAACGGTTTGTAGTTTGAATTAATTTCATTTCATATAGGAACATAATGTAATCCAGTCAAAATAGATTTTACCCTTACCTGTCAGCGTCTTTAGGTAACCAAAAAAAAGTTAAATTTCGATCACGATCCGTATTTAAACAATTAAATACTGCACAGTATCTTTTTGCTTTTTTTCGTTTTGTGTCCATCTTGCAATTATATAATGAATCAATCAAATAATTAAGTTGAACGTGGTCGAACATATAGCGCGCACGCGTGTGTTTTCGTTCGCTTGTGGCAGCCTAATAGATTGGCCACTCCGGAGTGGCCGCCGCCCGTAGGTATGTTTTTAACACCTACACGCGGAGTGACACAGGCCTGCTAACGCAAAATTTTTTAAAATTGGGTTAGTTTAGGTTACTGGCAAGTAACGCAAGAACTTTTAAACTTGGGTTAGGTTAGGTTACTGGCAAGTAATGCAAGTACTTTTAAAGTTGGGTTAGGTTACTGGCAAGTAACGCAAGAACTTTTAAAGTTGGGTTAGGTTAGGTTACTGGCAAGTAACGCAAGAACTTTTAAAGTTGGGTTAGGTTAGGTTACTGGCAAGTAACGCAAAAACTTTTAAAGTTGGGTTAGGTTAGGTTACTGGCAAGTAACGCAAGAACTTTTAAAGTTGGGTTAGGTTGCTGGCAAGTAACGCAAGAACTTTTAAAGTTGGGTTAGGTTAGGTTACTGGCAAGTAACGCAAGAACTTTTAAAGTTGGGTTAGGTTAGGTTACTGGCAAGTAACGCAAGAACTTTTAAAGTTGGGTTAGGTTAGGTTACTGGCAAGTAACGCAAGAACTTTTAAAGTTGGGTTAGGTTAGGTTACTGGCAAGTAATGCAAGTACTTTTAAAGTTGGGTTAGGTTAGGTTACTGGCAAGTAACGCAAGAACTTTTAAAGTTGGGTTAGGTTAGGTTACTGGCAAGTAACGCAAGAACTTTTAAAGTTGGGTTAGGTTAGGTTACTGGCAAGTTATGCAAGAACTTTTAAAGTTGGGTTAGGTTACTGGCAAGTAACACAAGAACTTTTAAAGTTGGGTTAGGTTAGGTTAAAAAAATAGCTGCTGTGCAGTGCTTACCAACCAGTGTATGTGAGTGTGTATTTATTTATAGGCAGGCCACTAGATCATTTTCTTTTTGAAAAAAAAAAAACCTCGCATATTAAAATTAACTTTTACGTCACGTGACGCAGCAGGGTTTGGTAACAGTCTACTGAAGTAGATCCAACTCCAACTTTTGACAAAAAGAAAATAAACAGTTGGACGGACTATAGTGACTTTACGGCCCAGATTGCATAAAATTTGAAAGGATTTTTTATTCACTAATAAGTTATATATAATTGGGCTGGACACATCTGCCGGATGTCGGACGAGCTGTGGGCCAAGCGCACGACGCTGTGGAAACCGGAGAACGTCCAACGTCGAGGCAGGCCCAGACGGAGATGGCGGGACGAACTAGACTCCTTTTGTAATTAATAGTTTAAAAAAACTAAAAAACACGCTTATCTGGCCGTTTTAAGTAGGTCAAAATCGCGCCCAAAGAAGGCTTACAAACAAACATACAAAACAATGTAATAATTTTATCAAATTAGTGTTTTGTCATCGGTCCTCAATAAATCTACAAAGTTTCAACGAAATCTGGCCGTTTAAAGTGGGTCAAAATCGCGCCCAAAGAAGTCTGTTACAAACAAACATACAGGTGAAGCTAATATAAAGCGTGTAAAAACTGGACTCAAAAAGCTCAAAACCAGGATGAGCGGAAAGAGGATAGAGAAGCCTTTGCCCAGCAGTGGGACGGAACCGGCTAGAAATAAATAAATAAATATAATAAGTTAGGCTAATTAAAAAAAAATCTGCTGAAATAACTAGCTGTAAAGAGTAAAAAAAAAAATAACCCTGTCCTAATTTCTATTATTTCCAGTAAAAAGAGCGAGGATGGTGAGCCAGCTCCAAACGGTGAGGACTCGCAGTTGTACCTGAAGGAACTGACGGCTTGTCGAATGTGCGCCCCGTGCTTCCAGGCCTCTTGGAGAGGGGTTACTAAGAGCAAAGAGAGTAAGTATTTATTCACTACCTAGATACAAGCTGCTCGGACTATGACTAGTGTCAATAAGGAGCCAATTGAGAATGTATGTCCTCTCTTTTGCACAATATGAATGTGAACAAGAGGTAACAAACATTGTAATGTTTTCTTTGTTGACTCGGGAGAACAAAATTTTTTATTATTATAATTAAGATTGATATTGTAATTTTGATCTATATATATAATGCGATGCCATCCTTCCTAATAATACATAATTAATTTAAATGCAAAAGTTTCTATTTTTTTTTAGACACATTTCACACAGCTGGTTAATAATCCCATACTGAACCATTTCTAGTTCGTATTATGGTTATGCTAACACAACTGATATAGTACATATACATACATACATATTTTATATAGATACGTATTTAACACCCAGACCGACAGCCAATAAATTTAGTTCAGCACAAAGATGTTAGCCATGCTGGGAATCGAACCCGGAACCTTCTGATGGTAGTCCTGCATGGTAATCATTACGCCAACGAGGTCGTCGATCTATGTGCGTAAATGTGTGTGTATATGTTTGTTACTTCTTCACACTCAAACGGCTAAACCGATTGTGATGAAATTTGGTATGGCAATATGTTAGACCTTGGATTACCACATAGGCTATTTTTTATACCTGATTATTATTTTATCTTCCAGAATCAGTGCTCTGTCCGATCTGCGGGCGTACGTGCGTGACCGCCTACAATCTGCTGTCTCACTTCAAGACTCACGACAGCAAAGACGTGGCGCGATGCAAGACTATCATATCTGATATACTTGCTAAAGTGAGTTTTTATCTAAATTTGTTAATTAAGTGTTGGCTCATACCTTTGCATATCCAAGACAAGTCCATATTGTATCTTGTTGGTGATATTAATTGTATTTCTAATAGGATACGTTATGATGAATAAAATTATTCTATTCTATTCTATTCTATTCTATTCTATCCTACTAATGTTATAAATGCGAGAGTTTGAAAGTGTTTGTATATGTTTGATAGGTCTTCACGCTTAAACGGCTCAACCGATTTCTATGAAATTTGGTACGGGTATAGTTTAGACACTGGATAAAATCATAAGTTACTTTTGATTCAGTATTAACGCGGATAGCACCGCGGGGCGAAGCTAGGTATACATAAGTTGTCATAAGTCATAAGTAATTTATTCATAAACACAAGCTTACACGTACAAGGTATTTATTTTTAATCAAATAATATAAAAATTATACAGATTATAAATATCAACATAGTATGACTATAGACATATGATTTCGATCCCTGGTATAACGTATACGTGATACTTGCGTAGAAGTAGACGACGTGAGACCTTAATATAGACAGATACTTGGAGTCGACACCATGACTCAGTATTATATACTTCATTGTCACCCTCGAACACCGTCGAAGTAGCAACGCGACCAGCAATCTAGCGTCGGCAAATAAAGACTTACAAATTTAGATGATGTTTCCATTATATTAATAAGATTTTATTTTTATTTATTTTTTTGTATGGGCCCCAACGCCCGTTAGTTATTTAGTGATCTTTTAAAACGGCTGGTGGACAGAACAAATGACCCAAGAGCTGGCGCTTAAACAGACTTCATCCAACAAATTTTTCTTCACACTCCAAAGCGATTCTTTTAGGAAACTTTGCCGAAAAACTACATTTATTGTTTAGACTACTTTTCTTGTAATTCAGCATACGAATAAGTTTTCCCTGGCTTCTACAAATTTTCAATGTTTAATGCCCAAATTAGCCAAATCTGTCGAGCTGTTTTAGCAAGACGGGGGTTTTATACAAATACGGTGTAAATTTGACGTATCTGTGAGAATACATTTGCAGGCAATTATATAATTTTATTCATTTTGGATTACATCTAAATCTACATACACATTCCACTATCGGACGAGCAGGGAAACACCAAAGCGGCATCGTTATACCGTGGAGGTTCCAAAGGCGCGTACTAAGCGGTTTGTCTCCACCTTCATAGTGCGAACTGCGAAGGCGTGGAACTCTTTGCCAAGTTACCTGTTCCCTGAGAGCTACTATCTGGCGGTTTTCAAAGCAAGAGTGAACCGGTTTTTTCTGGGTAAGCGCGCTCCACCTTAGATCATAATGTCGCTTGCCATTAGGTGAATTGTGATCAAGCGCTAGCCCATTAGATGTAAAAAAAAAAAAAAATTCCCTACATTGGGAAACATAGGTTAATTTTTTTTTAACACTGTGTTTGTTTGTTGTAGCTGGTGAAATATCATTACTTGTGCCGTATTTGCCGAAGAAAATTCAACTCCATCCGTGCGTTGAGAGCACATGTGAAGGAGCATCAGAGTATGTATCATATATTATATAGTAATAATAATATATCTATTTGCAATTTTCATTACCACTTGCGTACAGATAAGTTAGCTTATAATTTATTACCTTACTAGTTGACCGAGCAAACGTTGTTTTGCCTCAGGGGTACAGCGCCATCTATTGATTACTTACTCAACCCAGTCGAAAGGTATCGACATCTGTTAGAATCATTTGGAGTTAACAGATAATGGTGACTGTCAAATAATAACAGACAATAATTAGCAATAAATTAAAATTGCGACTATAATTTGAGATTTAAACTATCCTATCTCTCAAGTTGGATCGAACTGCACATGGTGTGCGAATTTTATTATAATCGGTTAAGTGGTTTTGAAGTCCATTGAAGACAATAATTGTGACACGAGATTTATATATATTAAAGATTGTTGTGGTCGCGCGTTGTAGGAGCGCTGTGCCCGGCTGTAGATCTCTTACCTGTGCCCAAAGGATAATGTCCCGCCTGTGCATATATAATAGTAATAGTTAATTTCTATATTATGAGTACCTTAAGCACGTCGCAAATATTTGTAACTCAGTCTAATAACAGATACACGATATTGTATTTTAGTCACTGGAAGGAAGAAAAAGGAATAAAATAAAAATAAAAAATCTAATCATAATCTTAATATATATAAATCTCGTGTCACAATGTTTGTCCTCAATGGACTCCTAAACCACTTAACCGATTATAATAAAATTCGCACACCACGCGCAGTTCGATCCAACTTGAGAGATAAGATAGTTTAAATCTCAAATTATAATCGCAATTTTAGTTTATTGCTAATTATTGTCTGTTATTATTTGACAGTCACAATTATCTGTTAACTCCAAATGATTCTAACAGATGTCGATACCTTTCGACTGGGTTGAGTAAGTAATCAATAGATGGCGCTGCTATGGTAAATCTACGAACGTGTCATATAAGCTACACTATCTATTTTTCATACCCCTAAGTGAGGCAAAACAACGTTTGCCGGGTCAGCTAGTAATATTATATATTTTAACCTAAAAAGAAATAGCTTTATGTTATTCAAACAATATTTGGGCACGCACTCATTTATTTTTACTCCACCAAATTACACTTAAAAAATAATAATAAAACACGCTAACTCCGGCACTCATATGATATATAAAAATAATAATAAGTGTATTTAATTCAGGTTTCCAGGACCCAAAATAACTATAAAAGATAATTAATTAAATTTTACAAAACAAAAGCACACAAGTAATAAAAGTCGCATAGAAATTGAAAATGAAAATATTTTCAGATTTTATTTTGAAAACTTTATTGTAATTATAATTGAACGTTTTATTTTGTGTTTCAGGTAAAGATGTGAACCTGTTCACATGTGTTTTGTGTAAACAAGTATTTAACGGACGTTGAAATGTAAGTGAAATATTATGTCATAAAGCAATAAATTTATAATAAACCTTATTTTCACGGCAATAAAACTTTTGATTCGTCAAAAAGTAGTATTTAATTTAATCAAGTCCTTAGTCAAATAATTATTAGTCGAAGGCAACTTGCATGCACTTGGATTCGTCATATAGGTACACATACTAAGCATTACAAATAAACATTAATTTCTATTTAATGTCTCTTTTTCCTTAGAAGTACAATTTAGGGGTCTTCAAATATAAAGTATATAGGTTCAAAAAATAATCAGTAATTAAAGTTCAGCAATAGCTTATTCAAAAGAAAAACATAAAGGATGGGCCATAAACCTATTAACAAATTATTACATAACACATCAAATAACCAGTTTAGAATTGGACCAGTTATACGGGGCTTAAGCCAAGCTGTACTAAGATGAAATGGTTTATTGTGCTCATTAATTAATTAAGTGTCACTCAAGAATAATGTAGCTTCCCAACGGTGAAAGAATTATTCAAAACGGTCCAGTAGTTTCGGAGTTTATCTGTGCAAAACTAACAAACAAGTCATCAGGCTTGTTTATAGATATTACACATAGTTTATAGATCTATTTCAAATAGTTTGCGGCTTTCCAAATACCAATATTACAATCCAACAAGCTTGATGGCTTGTTTGTTAGTTTGGCGCGGACCTAACCTTTCTTTTTATAATATTGATATTTGGTATAGAAAGGCGCAAACTATGTATAATAGATCTATAAACTAAAAGCACGAATGGGCCCATGATATTAAACAGCACTGAATAATACTAATGGCGGGTCTTCAATAGGTAGTTTGATGATACTGAACGTACGTATAGTAGATGGGTAATAGAAGACAATGTATAATTATATACTATGTTTCGTTTTGTTTAGTGTCTTGTGATATAAGAATTTGAACCTAATGAATTGGTAATAAAGTATGTTTTTGAGTGTGGTAACATTTCAGGTGCTTTATAATAGAACATAGTTGAAGAGTCAGTCTAATAATTTGTATACCGTTGTATATAATCTTTTCTTCTCAGTTTCTTCTTCTTATTATCTTCTTTGACGTAACTACCAATTATCTATTGAGCAACTGGACTAACCTTGATAAAAAATACTTGATAAGTCATTAGCGTAAGGCCGAGATCGATCCCGGGGCCGTCGGAAAAAAACTGTCGTTTTCCTACCAAGTCTACTGTTGCCCACACTATATTGTATATTTATAAACTTTTTATTGACTTGCATGATAGATTCAGAAGTTGGTCATGATAAAAACATCATGTTTGGACACGCGTTCAACTGAAGAGGTCTGATGAAATTATGCCGACGTCAACGCTCATTCATAAGTCATAACCCTTAAAAGTGAAAAGCTTTTGAAATAAATGCTAAATAGGGTTTTATGTGCACAAAGCAATTTCTGTTTAAGTATTTATTATGTTGCAAATTATAAAAGTAAAACAAAACGGTTACCTCTTAAACTATGACTACCTAGCTCTATACTTACTCTTTTGCCAATAATGTCTGGCATGATGGGTACACCTGTATCTCTACGTGTATACGTACCAATTTAATGTTCTTTCGCTTTAAGCTTTATTCGTCTGCTGATACTAGGGGCGTTACTATTTATATCGATAATTTTTGTTTGACATTATAATTTTTCATCGATAAAAAAAAAGAACTATGTTACCGTTATAATATTATCTGTCCTGTACAATCCTATTCTGAGATTAAAAACACTTGTCATAGAATAGTTGGTAATTCTCTGGCTTTGTGCAAGACTACACAGAGTTTGGAGACCTCTAAATCGCTGTCATAAAATTATGACACAAAACAATTTCAACCAATTAATGCCCTCTGCCATGTCTCAGGCTTGAGAAGTCGATAAATCTGAAATGAATCCAATTTGATATCAAAGAATAATATTATGTTATCACTTCGTACAAAAATAAACTTATACGCAGCGGATCATCGGTTAATTCAGAAACTTTAACAGCTCAGTCGGGTGGCCGCCACCTCACGCCCCGAGGGTTGTGGGATCGATCCCCGCAAATAAGCTCAAGCTTCCGGTGAAGGAAAACATCTTGAGGAAACCATAGCATGGTGGTAGTGCATTTTCTAGGACTCGGCTGACTAGCAACCACCATAAAGTTGACAAATCGCTCGCCGAGCACCTAACAGTGTGTTCAGGCTGTTTACTTGAAAACCAGTTATTTTCAGACTAATCATACTCCACCTTATGCTAAAGTGTCACTAACTCGTGTGGTTACTCGCCCTGCTGGCTGGCCTGGCTGTAAGAAGTAACAAACAAAAAAAAATAATTAAATTCTGAATTTTTCTTCCTTCAACATTCTTCCTACCACTCTTATTTTAATTCACTTATTTTGATCAAAAACCAAAAATAGATTTATCGATATTAGTTTTCGGGTGACGGCAGTGCCTCATCCCTACCGTCGGCAAAGCTCAAAGTAACCATAGCAACGGATCGATAATTCATTTATAGACAGACAGGATACACCAACCGGGACAAATTGGTGACAGTATACTTTGAATAGTAGGTACATAATCTCAATACCATTTTTATACATGTTTTTCACCTGTTTACGGTTGCAACGATCATTATTTTTTTGCATAGACTTGATATATGTATATAGTCTAGACCACATTCGTTGCTGTTATTCCGAATTCGTATCTAGATCACATTTGTTGCTGTTACCCCAACTTTCTCTTGCCACAATATGAGGCGTAGTTTTTAGCGGACTCACAGTTTTTTGGTATACTACGTAGATTTTCAGGGTTTGCATAAAGCATAAGCAGCCCACTATTCATTCCCACTGCTGGGACTCGGGGACCTTCTCTTACGAGGAGCGAGATATAGGCCTTAATCCACCACGCTGACCAAGTGCGGGTTGGCGGATGACTCACGTCTTCGGATATTGCGGTCCTCAAACATGCCGGCTTCCTCACGATGTTTTCCTTCACCGTAAAGCGAGTGCAAATCCACACATAACTTGATAAACAAGTCATTGGTGTAGGGCCGGGATCGAACCAAGGGCCGTCTGATTGAAAAGTAGACGTTATTACCACCGCGCCACACTCGCTACTTCAGGGTTTGAGCAAAGTAATGAATAAAGAAACGTAGCCATTTATTAATGGCGCGTAGCGTGAACGTAAAGCACTTGCAGACATGGCGTAGCGGGGCAGAGTCGAGTTGAACTAGATTGTCTAGTGCACCCATAGTGTACATATATATGCTTAAAAGTACGCTTTCGTTCATTAATTCGTGTCTGTTTTTTGGAACAGCTTAGTTAACACGTAGTTATGCGGTTGGTTTAAGAGAACTCTTCTTAAAATGAGAATAGAAAAGCAATATATAAAAATGTTATTGCTATTAGTATGAAAGCGTTTGTTAGTGTAATATATCTGAATAGTATAAATAATATTATCATCTCATACAGAATTTAAAAATAAGCTGCACACGACGTGCTGAAATAGTAACAAACATTAGCTACTGTTGCTATTTCACTGTCGTAGATAGGTAACGAACAAAAAGCAAAAGCTGGGGAGGGTATGGGTGCCCAATCTATTATGTATCTATGTAAATTAAACCTACCGCGCTTTCAATTAGGGAGACGTTGATTAGTAGTCCGAATTTTGGGAAAGGCGTGTGTTTGTGTGTTCCATATATTCATATGTGTCAACCCCAATTAAAACCTAAGACTGAGTACGTTGGTTCATACTTTAGCTTCGTTTTCTAAAATAATTTATATATTTCGAATTTCTAGCTTTATTATACCAGTACCTGGTTAACCGAGCTTTGCTCGGTTTTTTTTTTTAATATGACATTTTCTAAAAATTATTCCTAGCTAGATCGATTTATCGCCTCCCTCTATATACTAAATTTCATGAAAATCGTTGGAGCCGATTCCGAGATACCAATTATATGTATACAAGAATTGCTCATTTAAGGAATTAAAGATATAAGATAACATGGCAGAAATATCTCCAATTAATCATCATTGGTAAACTTTTAAATATATCGTGACACGATCTCAAAGCAACATGACAGCTCAGTCGAAAACCAATAAAAATTCGCACAATCGATTCCCCAAGACAATTGGAACCCTCCTTGCCAAACACAGGGGAAACAGAAATTTCATCACAAACACAAAAAAAATCCGATCCCCAAAATCCGAGGTCGTTCACCCAACGTTTCCTCGGTCCCTTGGGTCAACAACCTCACCCTTGCTTACGTCATCGTCACGGTATGATATTATTTTGGGGTAAATGTAACGGGGGTAGGAAAACGTGAATGGGTCCAAGCTCCATAGATAATGCCGACCATGTGTGCTAAGTCACGAATCTTTCCCCTGACTTTTATGGCCAAGGGGCGAAATTGATGAGTTACCACTCTCTCAATTCCCAGCTTGCTTATTCTGTACTAGCTGCGCCCGTAGTGGTAAACGCGTTATTCCGGAATCAAAAGTAGCCTTTGTGCTAATCCAGGGTCTAAACTATCTTCAAATCTAATTTCATTGAAATCGGTTAACCTTTTTGAGCGTAAAGATGTAACAAGCACGTGGGTTCGATTCCGATAATTAGCTTGAGTTTCCGATGAAGGAAAACATCGTAAGGCAACCGTAGCGTGGTGGTCCAGTGCTCCTTTAGTTAGCTCTCCTAGTGAGAATTTATCGCCAAGCTATCTACCTACTAAGGTCTAGGGTTTTTGGTCTTCCCTCTTTGAGATCCAGTAATTCCAGACTAGGAGCGCTCCATCTCCGCTGCTTCGCTGACTCGTTACACGAGCTGCTGATAAAGCGTGCTCAATCGCAGTACAGTTTGACATCAAACAAAAAAAACACGATGTTACAACCATAATTCCCCTTAATAGAGTAAGATCCCAGGGCCCCCAGACGTTACTTATTTTTGAAGTAACGAATTTTACGGTATAGACACTCTTCTATGTGTTTGAGAGTGTGTGTGTACTAACTAGTTTGACTAGGCGGCCCGTTCACAGGTAGCAGGTAACAAAGGTAGACAAAAACATAACTTACTTTTGTTAAATTCGAAGTGCTGATTTTTATATATGTCACATAGAATATTATTAAAAATAATTATATCATATTGACAGACCGTTTCTGTGGGCGGTAATTTCTCCCAGACGCTTGAAACCTCATAAAAAAATTACCGAACTTTTGTTATATTCGAAGTCTTCTGCTTTATATATGTTGTTTGGGGGGTTATTTTAATACCTTTTGTGTACAGCCAGACCAATCCGAAGGGCCAAACATTCTCCCAGACACAATCAAAGTTCCGCTGTAAGTGCGAGTGTAGGGGCATTATGCAAGCGCTTGAGCGTGAGCGAGAGCAATATATTAAGTTTTCAGAACTATAATATTCGGCAAACATCTTGAGCAATGACCTTGAGTGCGCAGTAGACGATTTTAAGGTATCATTGGTGGTAGGAGAGGTGCGCGGGGGCATTCTGTCGGCACGCGGCCCCGCGATTGGCCGATCAGTTTGCCGCTGTCCCCCGCGCCGCGCGTTCGTCCCGCTAGCATCTGTACTGGCATCGATTACACTTGCGTGCAGTTTGAATAGCCTATTTCGAGTTAAGAAGTTTTGTTGTTAAAGTTTTATATTAATTTATATTATTGTTACTTTGTTTTTTGTTATATTGTGTTTGTACCTATACCATAAAACTTTTCTGACTATGCCGCGAAAACATAACACAGTTCTGGAGAGACAAGCTAGAAAAATGGTGTATGATGTGTATTGCTTCCTTCCGCCATACCATCCGGATTTAAATCCCATCGAGATGGCATGGGCCGCTATCAAAGGCTACGTCAGTAGCAAAAATGTGAATTGGAATGTTCAAAAAGTCATGGAGTTAGTGAAAGAAAAGGTTTCCTTAATGGGTGCACAAGAATGGAATAAATTAAGCCAAAAAGTCAAAGATATCGAAGCAGAATACATCAAGAGTGACCATATCGTAGTTTTGGTCACTGACCAATTTATAATCGTGAATGATGAAGATAGTGATGACACGGAAGTAGATGATACCTCAGATGATGATGAAGATGATGGCAGCGACGATGCTAATGATTTATTAACCCCCAGTACTAGTGCTTCTGCTAGTTTCGACATAGTAGAAGGAGTATCGTTTCTTCCTCAAGATTAAATTGTAATTGTTTAATAATTTCATGTTGTAAAATTAATATTTTATGCATATAAATTTTGTTTTTACGATGTTTCACAATATTTTTTTTTTTATGTTTCTATTGGTATCAACAATGACCAATAAAATATGTTCGGAAGTGTACATGCGCGGACTTACCCCCTCTACGTCGACTTTTGCTCAAGTTATTTGCCGGCCACTATACTCTAGTAGTTATGAGGTGTTTAGTTGTTCAGTGTGTGTTAGACATGCGCAGAATGTGCCACTAAAATGAAAAGATATGTACATATATTTTCATATCAGTGAACTATATCTTTCTTTTAGTTCAGTAGTTCATTTAGTTCAGTACTAGTTTTCTTTCAATATTTCATTCAGGGCAGGCAGGCAAATTTGCCTGGTCAGTCAGATTCGCCGAGTGATCTCTGTCACCTTGGGATAGAGTTTAATTTTGCTTGGTCATAATAATGGAAGAAGATCATATTTTTACTGCATTTCTATATTTTTGTATTAATATAATAATAATAAATTGTCATTTAACTCAATAATTTGTTGTTGAAAACAAACCCTTTGTCGGCAAAAAAATAAATTGTTTCGGGGAGCTTAAAAAATTTTAATTGCGTCTGGGAGAATGTTTGGCCCTTCGGATTGGTCTGGCTGTACACAAAAGGTATTAAAATAACCCCCCCAAACAACATATATAAAGCAGAAGACTTCGAATATAACAAAAGTTCGGTAATTTTTTTATGAGGTTTCAAGCGTCTGGGAGAAATTACCGCCCACAGAAACAGTCTGTCAATATGATATAATTATTTTTAATAATATTCTATGTGACATATATAAAAATCAGCACTTCGAATTTAACAAAAGTAAGTTATGTTTTTGTCTACCTTTGTTACCTGCTACCAGTGAACGGGCCGCCTAGTCAAACTAGTTAGTACACACACACTCTCAAACACATAGAAGAGTGTCTACACCGTAAAATTCGTTACTTCAAAAATAAGTAACGTCTGGGGGCCCTGGGATCTTATACTATAAGATTTTTCATTCTGTGTTTGGGATGCCATGGACGAATAGGACGATTGATCGACGAATAGGTACTAGATAGATACCTATTCTTTTAGTTTTGTGTTTTAGGTAGAGACCTAGGTAGAAAAATACTTAGTCGGTAACTATTAACTACTAAAACGCGGCAACTAAAAAAATCTAAAAAAGATGGAGGAGTTAGTTTGCTACACTCGCACATGAAAGTACTCGTAAAACTTGTAGAAAAAACAGATTAATTTTTGACATAGCCTTTAGTTCATTTGCTCTTAAGAGATAGTAGATATGAGACAGAGATCAAAATGTATGTACTCGTATATTTGATACGATAACGTCAAAGTAAAATAATCATCGTCTTCTGTAGATCTGTGATCTGACGCGATCATCGAAGCTAAGCAACGGTCGATATGGACGTTTCTTGATGAGTGACCATGCACAAGACTGTTGTTTTTCAAGTGGCATTTTCGTGTGGGTGCTACCGTGGGTCGGATGAAACGTTAAATTGTAGGTCCCAGCCGTTAGTCTTAGTACAAGCCAAGTCAGAGGCCGTCGGGCAGCTTGAGAAACTCTGGACACCACACTGAGGGCTTGGCACTTAGCTCATACGAAGAAGATGTAGTAGAATCGTCTTCTAAGAAACATACGATTTTTACGAACATACGAGTAGTGTAGTCTCACTTTGTCATATCTCGCATCATAGTTCGTACATGATTAAGTGCCTTAAGTATCTTGTGACAAGCCCGTCATTAAATGCACAATGCCACCCCACACCCTTGTTTTGCCACCCCTCGTCAAGGGTGTTCCCTGCTATTTTAGAGGGTGACTTGACACACTTGTTTCTGTGTGATGTTTGCCACTTTTTTCCTTGCGGTTCAAAAAACTTTGTAAAGTAGGTGAAATGCAACACGTGTTTGTTGTTAGTGCTATTTTTTCGTTTCCTTAAGTTTTTTATAAATAGATTACTTTTGCGTTTGTGATGAAATTCTTATTGATTTTTTAACGATGAGTACGTTGGTTTGTGGTTTCTTTTAAAAGCTATATATTATTCATTTATTTATATCTATCTACTTAATAAAAATCTGTATAAGAATTTTAAATATTTCAAGGTTTCCTATTATTATTTATTTCTAGTACATATTTTTACCTAAATAGAACTTGTTTCGTTGTTTACCTAAGATTATACTTACCAATTCAGCTTTAAAATCCAAATTGTTTGTTAGAAAGGTAAATTGATTGTATTCTTGTATATTGCACCTACTTGTCGATTGTTGTAACTTTCATGGGGTCTACTCGTAGGTATATTAAATAACTCAATAGTTGCTTATTTTAAGGCGTCACAATCATATTAAATGATTCTTTAGGATAAAGGATTTATGCAGGACTCGTGCAGGTCAATAAATAAACTAAAAGTTGGGTTTTAATATATTTAGAACAAGAAATGTATAGTTACAACCATTGAGATATTAAATATCATATTGTAAAAACTATTGTATAAGTGAAGAAAGTTTTTAAATTTTCATCTTTTTTTATTATTTCAATTATAATTAATTCCAATAAATTAAGTTTAATTATAGACACATAAATTACGTGAAAATATTAATGAATAAATTACTTAAAAACAGCCAAGTAACCACTACGGGTGTAAATATCGGTTATAATTGCCTTACAATTTAGGAAAGAGTATTCTTTTAAATTTCTATACGAACAAAAATGGCGTGTTGAAATTTTTCAAAACCCCGCCCGTTCCAGGCGGTCCATGGCAACTTTTAGTTTTGAAAAATTTTACATAAACCATGACCTTACAAATTATTGGGAACAACATTTAAGTCTACAAGACGACACTAAAAATGTATTAATAGTCGCGTTCAGAAGCTATATCAACTGACTATCAGACAAACAGTTTCAAAAATGAAATATTTATAATCACTTGTGTGTTTTCAACGTTTATCTGTCATTTGATATAACTTCAAGTCTCAGATTAGAGAAATTTCAGACATGAGATATAGAATCGAGATCGACCTGAAAATACTCGTATTGTTCGATAACTGATTGGAGACGCAATGTCGCAATGAGTATTTTTGAAGTATCCAGTCCCATTTTCTAGGATCTCTGTCTACCATTTCTCTAATCCCATGTATAATCTAAAAGTTCTCTACCTTTCAATCTTCACAAGAAATGCTACTATTACAGATAACATATTTGTTCAAGTTGAAACCGTAGAGATATTTAGATGTACAATTACAAGTAATACGACCTTATTTTACTACTATTTCTTGTGCAACTTAAAAGTTTCTCACAAAAGCTATAGAGGTAATTAATTATTTAATCCACAATAAGTATAATATAGAAATACCTAACATTTAGGTACAATATCAACTAAATTGGTTACGTTCAACACAGACAACTACCCTTAATTTTATTACAATAATTCATAAAAAGACAAAAATGAAATTTATATCAACATTGATTTTTTTTTATTTATTTTAAACCGGAAGATCTTAATTGTTTTTTAAACTTTTTTTGAGATTTTTTTTCAATTTTATAAAATACGTATTTTGTATCAAATTGAAGTCAGCTAATACGCGCGCGGAAGTTGGCTGACCGCATCTCGTAATCTCATTTTATTATCATTATAAATATCATTGCTTTCATTGCCTAAGTACACCTTACTTTGAAGTTGGTAAAATACTTATTCAATACTTTATTTTGAGGTTCTTATCTTACGACGCATTTTGTCTAAATTATTTTCTAGCTTACAATCGAATATTCGGAAGTTATAGGTTGATTCATAATTTTGATAGGAGAGTCGAACACGCGGCGCGGCGTGGAGCGGTAGGCCCTGTCCGAGCCGCGTGCCGTGAAGGAGTAGCATGGTATATGATTGACTAACAGTATGCTAGGAGTATCACATTCTACTCTGCGATCATAGTTCGTCCCCACTACGTCAAACCACAAACAGCTCTCTCCGAACTATCCATATTCTTACTAAATATTGACGATTGAAAAATTTATTGCTTATGAGTTTTAAAAATAGTTACAAAAGTAGCCGTACTAGTCTCGAGAACCGCGTCATCGAATCTAAAGGTTTCTACACGGAATGGGAACAAACCTTCAAGCAGTAAGAGGAATCAACACCGAAAACGAATACTAATAAATAGACAGTGAAATTGATATTATATGATATTACTTTTTATTTAATATTTAAATTCGAAACTATTGGTATAATATATTTTCTTTAATAATTCGCTTATCCGAAGCTGGACCGATGCCTCTGATGTTTATTTACATATTTATTGCAATCTGTTATTTACCCGACGAACCTGTTATTATGCTATAGGTATATGTTAAGACGCGAGTTTGAATCACTTGAAGAAGTCGGGAATAGATTTATAGCCTGCTTCAGTTTCTTTCACTGTCTATGATGATAATAAAGATCTCACTACGATGTTTATTCATTTCTTTAAAATAATGTAATATAGATAATTCGACTGTAAACTTCCATTCCAGAGAATGTGAAACAGTTGAATGCATTATTCTTAAGAACATTCTAGCGAACATACATCGTATATGAAACCCGTGACGATGATCGTGCGTTACAAGTATCGACGAAACGCCGGAAAGAACTGACCGTCCATCATAAAATTCTCGAAAATACAATTTATAGGCTAAGATCTAAATATGAAAGAATTCCAAAAAGTAGAAGAGGAAGTACTGAATGAGCAAATGCATTGAGTCTTTCGAGAATTTTACGACTCACAGTCGCGAAGAAAAGATTTCAGTGCACACGGTTAACTCTAGAAATTCGACTTTATGAAGTAATAGTAACACATTTAGTCGATGTCTCGAGTGATTCGCAACGTGGAAAGTATTTTAACTATTGTACCGATGTTTTAACCGTCGCTTTAAATTGAGCTTCTGACTAGACGCGACGGCGCGGCGACATCGAGCGTAGAAACACTCCCACGCGGCTCAAGTTTTAAACTTACGTATTTTATTTCCTATGGAAGATTTGTTTTCTTCATTTTGTGTCTTATCTACCGGAAACGGAAGCCCCGGCCACGGGTTTGCTTTGTGCGGTGGTGGCTAGGATCTTCCATGTGTGACGTTCGACTTTACGCGCGAGTTCCTCACCATAAAACTATCTATCACCGATTTCTCGACATCACTCAGGTTTTGAAGCGTTATGAACTTGATTTTTTAATTTGATTTTACTGGGTCAAGAACGTTTGTACGTATGAGTGCATGATTTTAACCCTAGAACAGAGAAACGGCTTCATTTTGACGCATGTCGTTGTCGCCATTTTGTGAACTTTTAGTGTAGGCGCTTGAAGCTGTGTAAATCAAGAACAATTCTTGTTTTTATTGGTTTTGGGTGATATTTGGGCGTTTCTCTGTTCTAAGATAAGACTTAATCATTAATTTATTAATTTTACTCATATAACGCCACGGCGAGTGACGTTTTATTTTGCTAATTTCACAGCCACATTGTCAATTAGCCTATGCGTATTTAGAGTATTGTTTGTGAGTTGCCAATTAATTTTATTTAGTTACTTTTTAATATTTTTAAAATATTTATTTTTATTTTCATAAAAAATGCGTCAAAACACCGTTCAAAAAGTAGCCGTATGCTATTGATAATAGGTCTGAATTCCCTTGCCACTTACTGGGGTTCGTTTTCGTGAATGTATCCGCACGCTTATTTTTAACAAGCTTCAGATACAAGTCAACGTGGATTAAACTTTTATTAGCTTTAGTTGAAAATTAACGATATAGTTTGAATTTGTCATAAAGCGAAGTGTGACCAAAAATAGCCTCTGTATCAAATAGTAAGAAGACTAGATAGGAAATCGATAACTCTACGTCAAAATGTTTACAAAGTAATTAAATATTTCTTTATAGGATGTAAGAAAGCTAGTAAAAATTTAATCTCATTAAGAGTAAAACATTTTGCGCGCCGTCCACTTACAGCTATGAAGATATGAATTACAGTATACATTTAAAATACATATAAAAATATTAAGTAAGTCATTACCCGTGAGTCAATGGAATATTTTAAAAATTCACAATTCATTATTATTGCTTCTCCAGTTACATTTCTAAATTAGGGCCCGTCGCGGGGCCCACTAAACTATTGAGCACTATTATTACATTTATTTTTTTATTATTTTTAATAATAATAATAATTATTACCGAAAGAAGGGGGTAACGCGCAAAACGCTCTACCTAAATGTAAGTGACATTACTCTACCTAACCGACGAACTAACGATTTCCATTCCAAAATATCTTTTTTGCATTTAATATTATTTATTATCTAAAAAGTCGATGAGTTAATATTATTTGGTGTTTTTGTTTCGATTCAAACGACGTTTTTAACTTTCTTTCACAAAAAATATTCGAACACAACGTTTGAAACCATCAGAATCGAAACTAAGTGGAACCAACGCAACGTGTTTGGTTTTAATTCAGTATTCAGAATAAAGTCAGCTTATATTAATTAACATGTTATTTTACTAAAAAATCGCATAATTTTGCCGCGGCAATGACTAAAGTTCACATTAGTTTAATGAGAACTGCGTAACAAGAAAAGAGTTCGCTAACAATTATAATACTTTAATCGGACTAGCGCTTTTTACGCATCTTTGACGTCTATTTGTATTTTATCACCATTAGAATCGCATAAGCACGTACTTACTTTGGGGTTTTTATTCGCTTCACAATTATTTCACGAAATTATTCTGATATTATTGCTTGTATAGGCGGAATCTTTAGAGTGTATTAGCATTTTCCTGCATCTCTTTCATCCCCCATCTGCTATAATTAATCAGTTGTAATAGTTTGACCATTTCAGAAACGTGTTTGTTGAAATTGAACGTAATCGAAACCGGTATTTGAATATGTACTAAATTTTATCCGATTTTTTGGCATATAATGCGCTGACCTTATTATGATACTTTCAGCTTTCAGAAGTGATTTATGAAAAGGAATGTATTTTAATCTATCCGACCGTCGATCGCAACTTTGTCCAACAATTTCCCTAGTAAATAAAGTAATTCATAAATTTCCTAATCAAATATCAAATAAATAGTACATTAATTGTGACATAATTAAATAAGTTAAACCACACCTATAAATAGACATTAACTTATACAAGTAATTGCACGTACACTAAATTAATGTATAAGTAAATCTAACACATAATGCATGAAAATTATTAATCGCTAAGATATTAATATCATTACTTTTAATTTATATTAGAAATACCGAATATTTGAATAAGTAATAGTCCGTTAGTACGGATTGACGACTAATTTTCATGCTGAATTTAGAAACAACACAACACAACAACTATATTTAACCTAAGATACTACTACGATAGTATATAGAATAAAACTTAGCATTGTGCTTCAACCCCGTTATCCCTCCCTATACATACATATACATCTAATATAATGACATTAAAATTAAATTAATTTTATATTTAGTGCGCACACGACACTTCGAAATGTCTTTTGTGTACGAAACAGGGTAACTCATGAATTCGACTAAAATTAATATACCTAATAATAATGACTAAAATGGAATGTTAAGCATATTTTTAGCTGAATAAAGCAAAAAAGATTTTTTTGTATTTTTTTAAGATTAAAAGAAGGAAACACGTTTTGTCGCGCGGATAAACGAAGGTTACAATAAATAGTAAACGAACGGGCGCCTTACATACCGATCTCAAACTAAGGTGACATTGTGTCACACTAATCACGCCTCTTCGAGCCATTTTCATTTAATATATTTCTATTAAATTATCAACTATTAGTTATTGCACGTTTTACATTTATAATAAATATATAAATACTTGTAAATTTATTTTTTCCCCATCTTTGGTATCTAAGTATGAGCTCCTATTAATATTTGAAATGTTACAAAACTGTTTTACATACATATAAGTATATATTTATTTACAAAACTCGTTATGGGTCGTTAGGACGGCACAATATTATATCTATTCAAGTTCGATGTTTCAAATAGGTCATGTTTAGATCGTTTGGTATCAATGATATAATGTGGCTGGTGTTGCGTGTTTAAACGCGGTAATATTTATTTTATTAAAATTAATCAACTTTTTTTTTATATACAAATTTCCATTTAGACTAAGACAATTAAAGCCTACTTGGAATAGACGCAGGTTCGCATCCATACATAATATATTAGCAGGTACCGATCATATGTTCGAGTGGCCAGAGGACATGGTAACTCCAGTAGGTGTAGCTCGCACCACGCGTGGTGTCTCGCTCCCGCGGCGCGCGGCGCGGCGCGTGCGAGCGAGACCGCGCTCGCCCGGGCCGCGGCAGGGCTAGCTGCATCGATCACCTCCCGCTCGGAGGCGCGCGTCTCACATCCCAGATCATGTCAATGAGTACTCATTAAGCGTATTGCATCTTCAAAATTTATCTCAAAAATTTCTAACCTAAGTACCACTCCGTAGGCGGGAAGCCACCGTAACGCGCTGTTTCGCCATTTTTTAAAATTTTATCAAAACCTATCACAGTTTTTGACTAGTTTTCATCCTTAAGTTTAATATAATGTTTAAAATATACGTATAGATAATATATATCTTCGAATCTTTAACAATATAACACTATTTTACTTCGGATGTGAAGCCAGTTGGCTCGTGCCGGTCCTAGCTAATCGTGTGAGCGTCTCTTGAATACTTCCGTATATTTGGCATTATATCGATTGATCCGTAACTAACATCGGCCCTTACCGTAACGTTAACGTATGTACGAAATAGTACTTATACGATATGATCGCATACAAAATTGGAGCATAGCATTTAGGCTATTATTGCTAATATTATTTTTATTATATTCGAAAACTATTTCTCGATAACCACAACCGTTCATAAGCGAAGTTTAATATCATTATTTTGTTATTGACTATACCAATATGTATGGTTAAAGTCTGGCCAGAGTAAGCATTAAATGCCCTTAAAGTATTATTGCATGCTCGGGGGCGCCGCTCGCCGCGGCCGCCATCTTACCCGGACATGCGCGGAGCGGCGGAAGTCGCCATTTTGATATCCTGCGCCACTTAACCCAATTTCGCGAGCGGGAAGATGGCGGGCGAGACAAAGGGCGCCGCACAAAGAGCCATCGACAGTCTAGTTTACATCATTATAAAACGCTCGGCTGAATGTCGAGCCGCCGGGAAGACGAGTCCGTCAGGTCCGAGAGTCACTTCACAGCCAAAACGGTCACTACGATTTCGGTTGCGAAAGGTCGCGGCTTCGACGGTCCGCGTTACAGTTGGCATGTATGGGTGCGCGCCTGCTGTGCCGTCCTAGCCACCGGCCAGGCCGATCCCTCCGATCGCTTAGATGGTCTTTATCTTGTTGGTCTTGAAGCTGACCTGCAGCACTCGGTTGCCGAGCGTGTAGCCGTTGAGCGACTGGATGGCAACTACGGCCTCGTCGTAGTTGGTCATGGTGATAAACCCGTAGCCCTTGCACTTGTTGGTCTGCAAGTCGCGGATCACCTTCACGCTCTGTACGGCACCGAAGGGTCCGAAGAGCTGCCACAGCACGTTCTCCTCGGTCTCGGGCGCCAGGTTGTACACGAAGATGCACCATTCCGAGCCGACGGCGCCGGGTAGCACGCCGCCGAGCAGCTCGCCCGCCAGGGGGCTGTAGCGCTGCAGCCCTTTGTTTATAGCTAGGAGAGACTTGCCTGAGCTGAACCGCCCGAGCGGCGCGGGGAAGCGCAGCGCGGCGGGCAGGTAGGCCGCCAGCGGCGCCAGCGCCTTGCCGTTGTTGCTCGGGTTGTTTGCGAACTTTACCGTGATCGGCTCCGTAGCTCCTTTCGGCACCGTCCCGTTTAGCTCCTGAATCGCTCGCTCGGCTTCCACGCGCTGGTCGAAACGAATGAATCCTACGCCCTTCGACAGGCCTTGTTCTCCTCCGTTGAATGGCCTGCCACCCGAGTTCTCGCACAGGATCCTCGACGTGATAATTCTACCATAGGGACTGAATAAACGCTCCAGTTCTGCCTGCGCCATCGTCTTGGGTAGGCCGGAGACGTAGAGGTTGGCGCCCTTGATGGCCTCGCTGCTGGGGCGCGCGTACGACACCTTGATGGTCTTGTTCTGTAGCCGGAGGCCGTTGAGCGTGGCGATGGCCTTCTCCGCATCCTCAGGTCGGTGGTAGTTGACGAAGGCGTAGCCTAGGCTCTGGCCGCCGCCGTGCAGCGCGTGGTTGAGCGCGTCCGGGAACGCCGCGCCCTTGTTCCGGATGAGCTTGCATGACTCCACCTCACCGATACTGGAGAACAGGCTCCGGATCTCCTCCTGCGTCATGCTCTGCGGCAGGTAGTTGATGATGAGGTTAGTCTTGGACTCCTCGCCGGAGCCGTTCTGCTGTTCGCTGTCTCCCTTCGACATGGTGCCTCAAATCATAAACGGAAACGAACGAAAGGGAAACGAAAAACGCGGCAAAAGAAAACGCACGTCCGTACGTTAGGCGCGCGGAACCCGGATTGAGGGTTGTACGGGGCGCGCACCCTGGCGCATGTCCGCGCGTATCGACCGCGCTTACATAACGCGGTTCGTTCACCCCCCGGTGGTATAGTGTCCGAAAAAACCAGATCCACCCTCCATCGATCGGCCCGGCCGGCACTTGCCACCGCCGCCGCCGCGTTACGATCACAACGCACAGATTCGCTCCTGCTCTCTCTACCTACTCTACTGAACTACCATTACGCCGATGATGTTTTACGTTACATTTATGTTTTCTCTTTAATTCATGATACAGTTTAGGTATAATTATAAATATTTTATTGACTAGTTAAAATATCTTGGAAAATATTAACACTTCATTGCGTGTAAATGTATGTAATGAATATACTTATTTATTCAAATACTTTTCTCTGTTTAGCAGTCTAGAAACTGAATCTTCAATGGTATTTTTTTACAAATTTTTGGAAGACTTGGTATTTGGGTTACGAAAATACGTCGCGGCGTTGCTCCCGGGAGTCTAGTTTCCTTTGTCTCGCTACGAGTATGAGGCTAGCGAATTTCATCAATATTACATCACGCCGCGCCGCCGCCGAGCCCATCCTGGAAAACGTTATTTATTTTTAGGGCTTTATCGAGAAATCTATTTTAAAATTATTTCGGTGAAGTCTTTTATTTCATATTCTATGAGCATTCTTTAGAGTAGCGCCTGTAGCTAGGCTAGCTAAGGTGATCTAACGCGATCATCGAAGCTAATCAACGGTCGATGCGCTTTTGGATGGACAAGACTGTCTTCTTCTCTGATTATATTTTAGTCCAAGTGACCATGTATTTTAAGGACTGCTTAACTATATTATTTATAATCATAAATAAAAAAGATGGCTACCGTGTGTTTTGAAGAGTGAATGTGTCAAACTGATCGTTGAGCGTGCATGTTGTGAAAATAATTATTTAAATAATTTGCATTGCGATAACTTTGCCGGCGATTTGGGCTGTATAGATGAGGTAGAAGAATTTGTTGAGACTCGACAAATTATACCATTATGAGGTTTAATAAAAATGTATGTGATGCGTAACACTGATGTAATTCGAATTTTATAATCTTTTAATCGTGGCGTATTTTCATAACGAAAGTGAACGTCAGACGTTATTTTTTTTAACTTCTGACATATTTTATCGCCTATTGTATGCTATCAGCTGTTCTGTCTGTTCCAGATATGCAAAATCCAAATCGCAAATAACAATCTCGGAGGGGGACGTAAAAAAAAGGGTTTCAAATTTACTCTAAGCAATAATGCACCCCTTTTTTAGATCACCCTTGCCAGTTTCATACTATAACACTATCTGTGTCATTAATTCGTACAAACTAGCTATTATTCTGTAGTAATTTTATAAGCAACTATGACAGTAATCTGTGGCAATGTCCAGTTTGATATTTGATGCCCCTTTTGGTTGAACATTCTTTTTTGAAGTTTTTTAATGCATTACTTATTAAAATTCAGCCCTTCTAATTATGAGTAATGTATTGGTGCTACTATAAATTGTAATTACTCGCAATTATTGTAATTGCAATTTATGTGATTAGAAATTAATGTAATTACAACATGAATTGTGTAATGCAAAATTAATATAAATTACAATAAATGTTATTATTCTACATCACCCACATAGTATATAAAGTCTTAAGTGAACTTAACGTTTTATATTGGCATTTTTTTTTCATCTAGTTCTCTAAATTACTTAATACAATTGCTCTGTTGATTTTGAAATACTTATCGCTATACGAGTATGTAATATGATTAAAAGTAATTCATACAGTAATAAGTGACCCCCACAAATGCTATTAATAACCCCCAACCCTAAAACGACGGGAGGTTATAAGTTTAACGTGTGTGTGTGTGTGTGTGTATCTGTGTCTGTCTGTCTGTGACAGTAGCTCCTGAACGGAAAGGTGTATTAAACGAGAGGGTGTTTGACTTATGATTGATAAAAATTCATACAAGATGGCCGCCGCTACAAAATGGCGGACTACATAGCTTTTCGCAACTTCCCCAAAATGGGTATCAAATGAAAGGTCTTGACTAGTAGAATACATACATTATGATAAATTCCAAACCTAAGATAGCCCTCCCCACAAAATTACACACTTAATCCATGACACTTCGGTTAGGTATGCAAAGTGACAATACTTAATTTCTGTCCTCGCTCCAACCAATCTGCTGGATCAGTATTGATGGGATATACTATGAAGATGGATTAACACAGAGGCTACCTTTTATCCCGGATTAGCTTTTTTATATTCCCGGATTAACGCGGGTAACACCACGGGGCACAGCCAGTGATGTATATCTCGCTTCGCTCAATTACTGTGAGAATGTACAATGGGAGGTATAATTATAATAGGTTTATTTTATTATATTTTTATTTTATTTTTTCAATGTGTTTGTTATGTTTTATTTGTTATATATATTTTTCGTATTCTCTGAATTTGTGCTTTGTTTTTCTTTGTATATAATTGTAAATAGTTTACCTAATCTTAATGTACTTAGTCATAATAATAGACTGTAATTTATTCAATTCCAATTTTCTGATAGTCTAAGTGATACGTTTGGTTTATGGTGGCGATTCAGAGATTCATCTTAGATGGCCAGAAAGAGACAGCACGTTCTGAACCACAGACAAAACAACTAATATCACGTCAAATATAGAATGTGCAGGCAGTTTTAGATGTGATACAAGTGAGTGCGGTCTAAAGTCGCCTGTGTTGTCTACATTTGACGTGATTTTAGTTGTTTTGACTATGGTGCAGAAAGTGCCGTCTCTTTCTGGCCACCTAAGATGAAAAGAGACGGGGCTTCTTTAAATTTAGTTTAGTCGTGTGTGCCGCTGAATCGCCACCAGTGCCATTTATATAAACGCACAGAATTTGAATATGTAAAGGTAAAGTTGAGAAATAAGAACTAAGGAAATAGGTATAGACAAGGTATAAAGGTGTGCATTTTGTAGAGGTGTTACCAGGAAGCGAGAATGGAAACTCGCAGGTAACGAGGGGGAAAAGAACAAAGGAAAGAGAGGTTAGAACAAGAAAACTGTGCATTGGACAATTTCGTTTCAGAGTCGATAACTTTAATTAGGAATCGGTACCCACAAAAAGCAAATGTGGCTAGGTGGGGATACGTCTGCTTTTCAATCTGACGGCCCTTGGTTCGATCCCGGCACTACACCAATGACTTGTTATTCAAGTTATGTGTAGATTTGCACTGTATATACGCTTTACGTGAAGGAAAACTTCGTGAGGAAACGGACATGATTAAAGACCACAATATCCAAGACCAACCAACCCGCACTTGGCTAGCGTGGTGGATTATGGCCTATATCTCTTTCTTGAGAGAAAGCCCCGAGTCCCAGCTGTGGGAATTTATAGAGGGCAGCTTATGCTACCTATACAAATAAATGTTAAAATATTAAAAAAAATGGTTTTTAAAAAAATTTTATTCACTAGCCTTCAGTATCTACCCACTATCTTTAGGTATCTACCCACCAAAATAAGGAGTTTCTGATTCTAAATGTCATAACCTTTTTTCAATAACATATTACAGTGTAAACTCTATGTAACGTCACTCGATTTAAGGACAAACTCTCTAAAGCGTCGAAATCAATTGGCTTAAGTTGTTTCAGCTTGTTAGCCTTTAGCATACAAAAAAATTGCTACCGCTATTGCTACATTTTCTCTATTTAACGACCACTCTCTATAACGCCATAAAATGTCCCAGCAGCGCAGCCCCTTCAGTGTCGTTATAGAGTACACTGTATATCATTTGCCTAAAGCTGTTGAGGTATTTGAGGTTAAAGTCTTAAGTTAGGACATTTTTTTTCTATTTCTCACAGCTAGGCATTTGTCTAGCAAGGCGCGTAACCACATGAGTTAGCGACACTCTGGTCTAAGGTTGAGCATGTCTAGTCTGGAATAACTGGCTCGCAAAGAGGCTGCCGGAACACACTTTTCATAATTCATTATTAATTTACACAAAAAAATCGTTCGAACAGTTATTACACCAAAGTGCTAACTATTATAGATCTAAAGAATAAAAGCGCGAATGCGCTCACAATGTTAGTGATTGCACTACAGAAGATATCGATATTTTGGATTTCGGATATACTAGCATTAAGATAAGTTATAGCTCTTCGGGTAGAGGCGAAGAAGACTTAGACTTAGACTTAGAAGCTTGGCGACTGTTTAAAATTACCATGATATAAAAATTTTGTTTCATTTCATTTTATTCAGCGAAAAAACTCGTATTTATAGTTCGCTGAAATCCGAATGCTAGTTACATAACTTAAACTATAACTTAGCTTAGCTCCACAGACTATGAACTCAAACTTTTCCAACACTTTTACAGGTAAAATAGGTAGTTGAGCCAAGTTTTCCCTGCCCCGGGCATTTCAAATAAGGATGCCACCGAAATAGGAATTTTGATATTGTCTTGAGAATGTAATTTATTCTGAAATCCCGTCTCTTGTGTGAGTACCTTCTTTCGTATTATTTTATCTTTCAACATATTATTTCTGTTATGAAAATGCCTTCGCTCTCATGATTTCTTACTTATGATATTTCATCTGGTACTCCTAGCAAAAGATTTTTCACGAGCATGGGAACATAAAGACAATAAAATTCGATATGGACGTTCTAATCTTACAAACATTAAAAAATGCGAAAGCTTGTGTGTATGTTTGGTACTTCTTCACCCTCAAACGGCTGAACCGATTTTGATGAAAATGTTGTGGAGACAGGTTAAACCTTGGATAAACACAACAACACAGGCTACTTTTAATACCGAAAATAAAAAACTTCAAAATATGTTACTCCTTCACGCTCCAACGGCTGGACCGATTTTAATGAGATTTTTTATGATGATAGGTTAGATCTTGCATGAACATAGGCTACTTTTTATCCCGGATTAACGTCTTTGTATCCCGGATTAACGCGGGTAACACCGCGGGGGCAGCTAGTTAATAATAATATTTAACATTAGAAAATCTATCACGCTGCGGCAAGCAAACCTGATTCTTCGCATTCAGTCTGGGGTTAATACTACAACACCAACGAGGCAGTCACATCTTGATTTTTTTTGATCTTTACTTGGCTTCGTCGTCTTTGTGTGAACAATGAAGCTAACTCTGCTGAGGTACATTTTGAAACTGTCAAGGGCCTATGATGGGTATTTTATTGATTGCTTATAATTTATAAATAAAAAAACATTTCTCGTTTATTGTCTATACTTGTATAAATTAAAATACTAATTTGAAATTGAAGTCCCTGTAAGCAAACATACAAAAATGTCGTTACAATACGAAGACACCAAAATAATTATCAGCTTCAATGCTAGAATATTAGACGTAGAAATATCTCTCGGTTACGTATATCAAAAACATATCATGCCAAAAAAGTCTTCGTATAAATTATTTATCTTCTCAGAGTCGATCGCCAAATACAGTTGATTGCGAGCCAACCCTAGTCGCTAGGGCTACCCGCAATTTAAATGCTAATACCTACCCGACTACCTAACTACCCACGCTCTAAGGATTGCCTATCAGAAATGTTAAGAAACTTTTCGTAATTTATGCCTTGAATAATTTGTTTTTACCTATTTTGAGCCTTGACGTTAATAATTATTCTTTAAAGTTCTTTTATAACTTCTATCTATGTGACACAAATATCTTATGGGCAATTTGTTCTTTTACAATTGATTGAATTACTTTATGATAATCATAAAGTAATTCAACATTAATTAATTAATAATCATTATTAGAACTAATGTGGTAATTCCATGTTATACCTGTTTTTTTGGCTACTGGGTCTAACAAAAACACTCTCAAGCATTTCAAAATGTATTTAGGTTTAGAGAGAGCAATTTATAAGGTTTCACAAAACTAGAAAGCTTCTATTTTCACTAGTCCATTGTAATATCCATTAATATATCTAACAGAATATTTGTCTGGCGCGTCACACTGTCTGTCACTTAGCATTTTTATTGTTCTCGCAGCCTTAACCTTTGTCTAGTTCATGTCAGAGGCCATTATGTAGATTAATATATCTTTCTCTGAGAAGGAAAAGTGGTTTTAATCATCAAATTATTCATAAATATAACATACTTATGAAAATACGAGTAACTTCTATATCCGTTGTGTCACACAAAGTTCTTTGGTCATGTCTTGATTCAATGCGGTAAAAGAAAGTTTAAGTATTTCCCAATAAGCATCATCGTTAAATTCCCTTTACAACGCATTTAGATCCCAAGATCCCTTTAGTAAGGCCCATAAAGACCTGAAAAGCACCAAGTTTCTCCAACACTCTGATTCTATCTAAAATCCAATTTCCTTCAAAGAAAACAGTTGCGTACAAAAAACCAAAACGTTTTTGCAAAAAGAGATATAACTGCTCGTCGTATTTTGCGAGAGCCTGCCCTAGAGAAAAGGTTTATAGTGTACTTAACAGAACGCAATTCAAAATGTGTCATATTGAGCATGAAATAAAGTTGAATATTGTTTTGGTAGTCAGCATAGAAATATTAGCAATTTACTTCTACGACACAACGGAAATTCAACTCTATCTGAGAAGATGGAAAGAACATTTTTCGTGAATCTAAAAAGGAATTTATTTTATAAAGGTTTTAATAGCAGCTATGTAATTATAGACCCTATTGCGAACGAGTTTCGGTTCGTTTTTGGATGTGAATAACTTTATTAGGGGGTAGGAAATGTTGTACATTTTCAGCCATTGCTGAGGGTGGCAGCGCGTTTCCATTGTGATGGTTATAAATAGAAACGAGTCGATAAATGTTCTAATTTTTAGTGTAAGTAAAAATTCTATATTTTATGATAGTCGAAACATATCTAACTCATTAGTGTAGAAGATACAGTTCAGTTATTTGGGAAAAGGCATTCTCTATCACAACACTAATAACTTTTCCACATTTACAGTAGTAAACTTATATTATCAGAGCAAATCATGTAATTTTAAAATTATGCTATTCATTTTATTTCATCCAGCCTTAAACGACTTATGTTAAAGAGATTGGAAAAATCTTGGACGTATAATAACACACAGTCTACGTTTTATCCCGAATACAATTGTGGTTCCCGGGGGATACGCAAATAACTTCAAAATCTATGTTACTCTTTTACGCTCTAACTGCTGGACCGATTTCGATGAGATTTACTATGAAGATAGTTTAGTCCTTGGAAAAACATAAGCTACTTTTTTATCCCGGATTAACTTCTTTTGATCCGGATTAACACGGGTAACACCGCGGGGTGTAACTGGTAGTTACGATAGTAGTACCCTAATGAACTTATATAAGCGAATTGAATTCAATTTTTGTTTTATGAATGATTATGTTATATGTATTTTGTTTATATTTTTGTTCTGTTTACGGAGTTTTGATAATGTATAAAATGTGAGTAGTACTAGTTTAAGTTATTAGTTTAAATAGACATGTTTCCCTCATATAGGTAAATAAGATTCATTATTAAAGTGTATGTGTGTATTCTCGTTCGAAGCGGCAATTCCTACGGCCCTGTGATACAGGCTCCTGGCAGTCCTATAGCAGGGCGTAGTGCTCCCTACAGCGTACCAGTTAATCTTAAGGTATCATGTAGACGTAAGAACATTGTACGTACCTACACTATTTTTAATTTTACAAATAAATTTATCTTTATCTTTATTTTTTAATTATCTGTAAGGCTTGTTATAAGTGTATGGAGTAAATAAATAAATAATAAAAAATGGTTGCCTGTAAAGTCGGTTTTACGGGCGAAGATTTTACGTGACAACGTCTGCCGCGTGCTGCGCGCGCGGCAGACCGATCATAGTTGAGTGGGAGAGAGACGCAAGGCATTCGGCGGGCCTCTCTCTCGTTCGGTGACTCATCGTAACGTTACCGGGCGTTACACTTTTTCATAAGTGACTCCCAGCCGCAACCTAATTTAAGACGTTGTCACGTCAATAAATATTGGGACACATTCACACACGGCTGGTTAGCCCCATACTGAACCATTTCTAGCTTGAATTATGGTTGCTAACACAACTGATAATAAATAAATATACCCGTACCGTGGTGAACTTGTGCCAATGTGACCGCACCAATAGAATCAGGGTAGCGGCGTCTCCCCGCCTCTATCGACCGATATATCCGGGTCAACGACACCAGCTCTCTACACCCGGGTTATCTTACTGCCTTAATGCTTTCTCACGAGTTTTTGCACGAATCTATCTATACCCATTTCTGGCAGAGGCTTTTGTTACTTAGAAAAGAATACATGTAAGCTCTAGGCTTAGAACATTTTTTTTTAATCTCTGAAGTGCCTGTGTGTTTTTCTGTGTCATCTTAGTATGTATGGGACATTAGACGATTTTGATTTAGTATGTTTTGTTCGTAATGTGTGTTAGTTGAGAGTGTTCTTAGCTATGTTTGATGAAAATAGATCTAAGATGGTGGCCGCCACAAAATGGCAGATAACAATGTTTTTCACTTCTCATCATAATTGATACTCAATCTGTGTATCAATTATTCAAAGGGATATACTAGTAAAATACATACCCTGTTATGCATTACTGATCCAAGATATCTTGGATTGCATAAGCAGCCTACTTTACGTTCCTACTGCTGGGACATGGGGCCTTCTGCCATTAGGACAGGAATATAGGCCGTAATCCTCCACGATGACCAAGTGCGGGTTGGCGCATGACACATTTTTTTTTTTATATAGCAGTCCTCAAAACTATAAAGCGAGTGCGAATCCAGAAATAACTTGAAAAGCAAGGCATTATAGGGCCGGTAACCGAGGGTCTGATTGATAATCAGACGATTTTAGCACCGAGCCACTCGCCTTTTAGATTGGCCACCACAAATTTAGAGTTCAAAAGAACTTCTTATTTTTGTTTCTTTAAATTATTTTTTTTGACACATTTACACACGGCTGGTTAGCCCATACTGAACCATTTCTAGCTCGTTATGGCTCATTATGGTTACTAACACAACTGATATACTAACTTTAACACCCAGACCCACAGCCAACAAATTTATTTAAGCACAAAGATGTTGACCGGGCCGGGAATCGAACCCGGAACCTTCTGATTAGCAGTCCGGCATGGGATAACCATAGCCATCCGGGATAACCTTTACGCCAACGAGGTCGTCAAAGTTGTGCTACATATGTATAATACGAATTAATAAATATGATCTACGTAAGTAATTATGTTTTAATGTTGATCCTATAAATCAAAATTATTCATTGATGTATTTCGGCTTGTATTGAAAGCAATACTTCGCAAATAGCATTTTTATTTAAAAAGTCCCTTCCTCGCTATTCCTTCAATTAGATTGTTTTCTAAAACTGTTCAAGATATTTTTTGTGACCTATAAAAAACTTACCTACCTAAAATACTTACCTATCTAATATTAGGAATGCCAAAATTTGTACAATGAAATCTCCGGCATGCGATTCTCTAAAATACCTATTCGTTCCCAAAAGGTCCGCTAACTAGATTTGGAATTTAAAAACTAAAAGCCCTTTTTGTTTCAAAGGGGCGAAAGGGGGTGCCACCCCGTAAATGCCACCCCTGTGCGAAGTTTTATTAAATACTGCACGGAATTATTCAACAGGACATGAAATATAACGTAATGGACATTTGCATAGACCGTGGTGTATAGAGTAGTGTCCAATAGAGAATTTTGTGTCACTGTTTTTACTCTTTAGTTTTCTGAATGTGTGTCAACATGCGCGAAAACACATTCTAATGAGAAAAATAATTGAATTGTAAGTAAGTTGTTAAAATGGATTTATCAAAAGTCACATGGTATTTTAAAGATGGTGCTTAAGTATATGTCGGCGTCAGCCGCCTATTGCGAATGACAACGAGCGCTTGAGTCACCCGTCAGCGCACGTGCAGATGAATCACGGCGCTCCAACCACTATATAAAGCCTGCACTCGGCCGCCGCAGGGACAGTCGACTACAAGCGCTCGCCGTGTGCGCACGTCTCGGACTTATAACTTGTAATTGTGTAATAAATGTTTGTACAAGCATCACTTGTCGTATTTCTTCACACCGGCATCCTGTAGTCTTCGACATGTCTGGCTCTCACGCGACATCAGAAGTGGTCACAACCCTAAAACGCCCACATAAGGAGGACACACGGAACTTAACCCGAGCACCTACTTGGGGAGGAAGCAACCCTGAGTACCTGCGTCGGATGGGGCCCAGACTGGCACTGAGATGATCACTGTGAGAGCACGAGCTTATTACACTGAGTCCAGACGCAACGCCAGCGAGCAGACAACTGCATACGACGGACGGCGCCGGCGTGTGAGGCGCGAGAACATGAGGCTGCTCGTGGAGGCGCTGACCAACCCGCCAAATACAGCAGCTAAGACCATCAAGCTACCTACATTTGAGCCAGAGGATGCGGACATGGACGACCGGACCAGCTGGTTACGGCGAACTTGTCGGATTGTGGAATACAGGGAAGTAAACTGATTCTAATACGTTTAGTAGTTTTCTCAAATAGTAGTTTTTTTTTTAATATGAAGTGGGTAGAACTTAAAGAAAATTTCTTTCTCGATTCAATGGGCTAAAGCATGTGGTGACTATATAAACAACAATGCTTATTAGCAAACCGTACCGCCTGTAGTTCGGCTGGCTAAGTGATCTGACGCGATCGTCGAAGCTAAGCAACGGCCGGTGCGGACAGTGTTTGGATGGGTGACCATACACAAAACTGTCGTTTTTCAAGTGGTATTTTTATATGGGCGCTACCGTAGGTCAGATGACACGTAGTCTCGACTGATAATCTTAATACAAGCAGTCGTTGAGCCGAGTAAGAGTCCTTCAGGGCGGCTTAAGTAGATAAACCAAGCCACGGCTTCAACGGGATATTTTTATGAAGAAAAACTACCCGTAGTAAAATACAGCGTGTATTGATGACTTTTTCTTATAGTGAACTGTTACCAAGAGATACCAGAGTGCTGCAGACTTAGTGTGTGACAATAAGCGTTCTCGATTAGGTTATTTTTCTACAAAGTGTTAGTTGCGAAAAATTTGGTCACAAATTGTTTGAATGTTTCAGCCGACCGCATAAGACGCAGCAAGTTATTCGAAGCTCACAGCACCCCAACACGGCAGTTGCTGCGCGGGCCCTGTGACTTGAAGTATGGTGTTGAGGGTCACGTGGCATCGCGGTGCTCCACACACGGCTAGTTGCGAGTAGCAGTACACAGCCCATCACCACCGCACCCAGCGTCGTGAAGCAAGTGGACGTATGCGATGACAGAAACCAGACCACCTTGCTGTACGGTGTAGCAGCAGCAGCGGCAAGCAGCCGGGAGACAGCGGCTCCAGCGCACAGTAGGCGCAAGTAACAGCGTGTGGCGAGCGACGCGTAGATATCTGTGTTGTGCAACCCTCATTGGAGACGTCGGATTGGGTGAATGTATCAGTTTTACTTAGTTTTGGCGTGGAATACTCGTTATTCAAAGAATGGCAAACTATGTAGAAAAATTGCGACAATAATGAGTGTCTGCGAGTATAGAGTACAGAATAGATTTCAATTTTCTTGATCCACATTTATTGCTACGATAGTTTTAATTATTTTTCCGTTAATTGTGGAGTGACGTTTTAATAGATTACGAGGTTTTAAATGGGGTTTAACGTTCAGATACCTACAACAGAACTTTCTTTAGATTACTGCTGACAAAAACACACGTAAATTCAAAATTATCTTGCAGGTACCTTTCATATTGTATAGTGAATTAGAATTTTCAAGGATTTGGGTATTTTGTCCTTTTTCAAAGTGAGAGTCTATGTCATCTATCTTTTACTATCTGTTTAACTTAAAGCTTTAAATTTTGGCAGTAGCAGAGTAGTCAGGCGCGGGGCGCCCAATCACTCCCCATCAGTCTTGGATCGAGACAACTAAGTGACTGTACACCAGAGAGCGCAGATCGAGGGCGACCTGTTTGCAGAATGGCCAGGTCGGCGCCAACTAAACAAAGTTTTCTACAATGACTTACAAGTGCAACGTGTTCCCGAGCTTCGCATGATGTTTTACAGATAAGTAACATTCGATTACCGTTATTAGTTTGATTCTAGTTTTGAATGAAGATTCTTTAAACAGTATCAGTTTGTAATTACATTGTAAGCAGTTTCATGATCACGCCCTTCTTATAAGCGGAAGTAACAGAAACCACTAGTTTTGAGGCTAAAAGAGAGTACAGATCCTTAAATTTGATGTTCTATATAACTTTTACTGGATGAAAATGATGAATTGACGACAGACACTGATGTTCATGAAACTGATGACTATTATGACTTACCGTGATAAAAAAATATAAAATAGTATCACGATGGCTAAAGGGATAATAATCCGGTCTAGCATTAAAAAACAGGAGAGAAAAACAATAGTCTCTCACGACTTATGACTATGACATATTATGACTTATCCAGTCTAGCATGAGAGAGATAAAAAAAGAGTTTCATGATGGCTTTGAAGGGATTTTCCGGTCCATTGCCACTGTTAAAAGGATAACTATAAAGAGAGAAAAAAATAAATCTCTCATGATTTAAGACTTATGATTTGTCCGGTCTAGAATAAAAAAAAGAGTTGTGAGTGCGTTGAAATAGATTATTCCGATCCAATGTTGTTGCTAAAAGGATATCAATCCAGGCTAGCTTAAATGAATGTCTAGTACAAATTCAGTCGAGTTATAAAACCGAAGGATCCTTCATGTGGATTCCTATGTCAGGATGAACGAGCGTTTCTGTTGTTCCAGGAAATTAATAGCGCTCGAGGACGAGCTTATGTCAGTATGGCCGTGTCGGCGTCAGCCGCCTATTGCGAATGACAACGAGCGCTTGAGTCACCCGTCAGCGCACGTGCAGATGAATCACGGCGCTCCAACCACTATATAAAGCCTGCACTCGGCCGCCGCAGGGACAGTCGACTACAAGCGCTCGCCGTGTGCGCACGTCTCGGACTTATAACTTGTAATTGTGTAATAAATGTTTGTACAAGCATCACTTGTCGTATTTCTTCACACCGGCATCCTGTAGTCTTCGACATGTCTGGCTCTCACGCGACATATATATACTGGTGTTGAATATGTACTTATACTCGTCTTCATATCTTAAAATAGTGCTTTTGTTAGTTTTTCACATTTAGACCATTTTTTTATAATTTAACTTCACTTTTTTAACATAACTTCACACTTTTGTAACACATTTGTAAAATAGTTTACAGGGTTCAGTACCTAAAAGATAAAAACCCAACTACTAAGCCTCTGTCTGTCTGTATCCAAACTGTATCTCAAAAACCATGATACTCTGCTTCTTTACACTACTCGAGCAGTATACAATATTTGCCTACAATATATGTCTGAGCTAGCGAAATTTTGGAATTTTTTAGGTAGAATTTCACTCTCTTTTTGTTTTATTGGTATTTCATGGTACCTTCTACAGGCTTTTTGTATTGAGCACTTTCTTGAAGCAAAGTAAGAAAAATAATAAAACAACATTGTTATTTTTAGCACACGCGAGCGGTACACGACATGTGCGGATTTGATATCACGCTCCGGCGCACCGCCCGACCCGAGCTAGCGACAACTTGAAGGAATTTGTGCGGAATTTCTCATATTGTATTTTGTTCTAGATACATATAAATCTCGTGTCACAATGTTTGTCCTCAATGGTCACCTAAACCACTTAAGCGATTATAATAAAATTCGCACACCATGTGCAGTTCGATCCAACTTGAGAGATAGGATAGTTTAAATCTCAAATTAAAGTCGCAATTTTCATTTATTGCTAATTATTGTCTGTTATTATTTGACAGTCACAATTATCTGTTAACTCTAAATGATTCTAACAGATGTTGATACCTTTCGACTGGGTTGAGTAAGTAATCAATAGATGGCGCTGCTATGGTAAATCTACGAACGTGTCATATAAGCTACACTATCTATTTTTCATACCCCTAAGTGAGGCAAAACAACGTTTGCCGGGTCAGCTAGTATATATATAGAACAAAATACAATCTGACAAACGCTTTGAGCTGTAGTGTAGGGATAATATTCGCCGCTATGCGCTCTTACCTTCCTTAAATTGCTCTTATAATTCTGCTTTGCCACTTTATGCGTCATGTCGAATTTTTAACACTCTTTTGCAGCCATTAACTATAATGACAGCTACTATATTACGTTTATAACACTTTAGGTTCTACAGTTAGCAGCTAGAATGTTTGTTGGGCTGCTTGCCTCTGATATATTATGTTAAAATGCTTGACGCTTTCTTCAGTAATAACAAAAGTGAAGCGCAGAAATTTGGACGGAATGTTTCTGAAGCTTTGTTTGAGTTATGGGCGTAGTTTCTTGTTGTCGTATATATAGTAAATGTTGAAGTAGAACTATGTGGCCAAGATAGTTTAATTTCTACAGATAGAGATGCTTCTATGTTCTATGCAATAACGTACTACATCTTAAAAGTGTCGATCCCAGGCCTTGGGCGGTTATCTAGCTTTATAGATTCTAATTCTATTTTGAAGTAGTGGTGATGAGACCTGCACTGACATCCCGCTAGGGGCGTGATCGTCTAGTGGTTAGGTCCCTACGTTGTAGCTTTTTCATATTGTTACCTACTATGATAATATTTTCATTATACATCATATTATCAGTCAGTTGTCTGTAATTCAAAATACTCTTCTATGCGTATGGTTCAAAGTATGCTTAAGTAGAGATACTTAAGCATACTTTGAAGATTACTCTGACCTATATAAATACGAACTAACGTAATTTGTACAAAGTGTGTACCAGTAGGTACTATTAACTGGTACAAACCGTATACAAATTGCGTTAATAATAAATTAGTAATCTTTATTTGTTCCAATTTCTAACAATAGATGACGTTTTCATTCCATATGCTAGCCATAAAACAGATAAAATGCACGCGACCATAGTGAATCGCCACGCGCGCTTACGCATTATTACTTTCCTTCCCCTTTTAATCCCCTTTTGATGAACGATACATTAATATTGAACTTTTGTACTTATAATAATAAAGCACTCTTTTTGCTTGACCAAAAGCCCGTAAACGTCCTGAATTCCTGAAATGAAGAAATAAGAAAAAATCAATAATGTTACACATAAACAATAATCTTGGTATGTGAGCCAACCTCTATTGCTGATAGCTCAAGCCATCCAAGGTCCTCAGACTTAACTAAAGACGGTTTGTACTAAGACTAACAACCTGGACCTACTATTTAATGTGTGTTGCAACTACGGTAACGCCCAGATGAAAATATCACTTTTATTTATGATAGTATTGTGCACGGTCGTAAGACTATCCGCTTTTTCCGTTGCTTAACTTCGATATTCGCATCAGATCACCGAACCAAGCTACAGGCGCTAAAGTTATATATATGTACATACTTGTTACATATTTGTAAGACTGAAAAAAATATTTAAAATACTATCATCAAACCAAGCCAGATCAAGGTAAAGTAGAATTAGATACAAAAACTTATGTAAAAGCAAAAAATAAACTACTTTCATATCTTGAAGATATAAAGTACTAGTATAAAATTGTTCAAAATTGTGCATATTTTTTAAAGAATCTACTACTAAAACTAAAAAATTCGTATGTTTTTGTTGTTTATTGTATGGGTCCAATTTAACTCTCGTTACAGGAATATAGACTAGAATAATTGATACAAGTCTTGATAAGTAATCTACTATATCTTCTGCTGGTTCTGAAAATTCACGAAAATGATGAAACAGGTGATGTTAATCATCTGTTTTATACAAAATCTATGGTTATTTCATGTTAATTTCCAGAAATTAGAACTTATTTATTATACTCAGGTATTTGTTGAACTAAGGCCACTTTTAAATGGCTTTGAATTAGTTATGTTTTGAATATTTATTATTTATTCTGATAGATAGACCAAATAAATAATAGATATTATTTTAGACTACTGTCGGTCCTCTCAGAACAGTGATTCTGGTATCTATTGCCACTAGTAGCAGTAGCTATTATCTTTGGCAGAGGCAACTGTTGCCAGTGCCTTTGGGCTGCTTTCGGGCAGTGATTGGACTGTATTGTCACTCCTATAGATATTTACATAACAACATACTCGTAAAATAATCAACAATATTTGACAATCAGTCTCTCGCTCTGGCTCGTAATTATTCCAACCCTATACTAACCAGTCCATGGTTGGATGGTCGCCTAATTAGGTTGCTCCCCTCCCTTTAGCCTTAGGGGTAGTGGTCAGATCTCTTGCCTACGATACTTTTAGTAGGAGAGATGTTGGAATAGCGTGATTAAGACAATGCAAAGAGGTCTTCAGATCAACTTGCATTTATTTTTTATTTTATTGTTTATAAATTAAATATGTATTACAAGTACCTAAATCAAAATCTGCTACTATGCATTACAGGCCCCTTGAGGTACTTAGCTCAGAGCACAGCGACTTACTCAGGTACGACACAGCCCTCCACTCACATAGCTATTTATAAACATTACTTTATGTACCTAACTCTAAGATGTATATACAATAAACGAATTTGAATTTGAAAAAAAAAATTAATTTGAAAAAAAAATTAATTGCAAGCACTTAACTTTTTATAGAGAAGGAATAGATCTGTTTTTTTTTACACTATACATCTTATGGGCGCGAACCCACACGAGTCAGCGACAGTAGCTAAAGTTAGAGCATAGCTAGTCAGAAATTACTGACTCTTAATTAATACGCTGACGGAACACAGAGTTTTAACTCTGTGAAAAAGTGTGTGTAAAAGTGTTTGACGTATGTTTTTGGGCTTGATAGTTTTTTTAGTGCTCATCTGGCTAAGTGCCTAGTAGATGAGCACTAGATAATGTTCTACCACCATGGAAAGGTACACAAAATAAAAATTACCTTTCGTTTCATTATTTATCATGATTACCTTAAAATAAGGAAGTGAGCTAATGATATCTTATAGGTAGGTATGGTTTCGGACGCTAACACAAAAAAAAAATAAGCAGTGGTGGGGATTTTGGCATACATAATATGACTAAACCAAATTTTAAATTTAGTATTCCTGTCTTTTTTCATCATCGGTGACTAGAAAAAGACGGCACGATCTGAGCGATGCACAAAACAACTTAGTCACGTCAAAAATAGAAAATGTGGACTTTTTTAGAACGCACCCAAATACATCAGTTCTAAAACTACCTCCATTTTCCATATTTGACGTGACTTTACATGTTTGGTCTATGGTTGAGTTCGTGCTGTTTCTTTCTGATTACTTACAATGAAAAGAGACAGGGCAACTTTAAATTTAGTTTAGTCGTGTGTACGCCAGAATCACCACCATTACGTATTTTTTTCCTCCGCTGATACTTTCTTGCTCATACTTTATTAATTAAGTTGAGTGAGCGGCTAAGTACATACTTGATTTCGATATGACTTATGACTTTACCCCAAACTTAGCAAAGTTACAATAGAAATAAATCCCCTTACATTTCGTAAATAAAAATCTGTCACTCACTATTATCTATTTAAAGCTTTTGCCATTCATAATCTGCGTAACAAAACGAAACGACCTAATTTTAAATAATACATTTGTCACACTAAAAATACTTTTGTAAAATAACAATGTGTCGCCTCTTCGACTAACATTTTAAGGGAGTCCAACCCTCTGGTTAACATTGTTAAATACGAACCACTCCATTTTACAACAAATTTACATTTTCACTTACCATTTTGTAAAATAACCCTTTTGGTCTAATAAATAAGAGCCAGTGTATCTTTTCTGTGGGAGAATAACTTCGCTTTTTGTACCCTTTAGATTTTATCATTTTATAGGGTTCCGTAACTAAAACGGGAGCCTATTAGGCTTAGCGAAAGCTTAGTCTTCGCTGTCTGTCTGTCACCAGGCTGTACCTCATAAACCGTGATTACGAAAGAAAGCAGAAAATTGCAACGATTCTGTATTTCCGTTGCCGCTATAAAAACAGACACTAAAAATAAAAAATATATTTATCAGGGGTTCCCATACAATAAACGAGTTTTTTTTCTTATTATTAACAACGGTAACAGGTAACAGACTCTCTAAAATATAATATAATTGTTTAACTTTAAAAATAAAATAACATATTATTTTTAGGGGGCTCCCATACAAAAAAAATATTTGACATATTTTTAGATAATAGTACGAAACCCTTCATGAGCGAGCTAGACCCGCACTTGGCCAATTTTTTTAATTTTATGTCGCTATAGAATGCTGTTGGTGCACTGATATTCCTTCACCAGTTGGGTATAAATTTAAATAAGCATAGCTTTAATTTTTTTTGTTGAATTTCAAATAGAATTTTTGACTGATTATAGAACCGTGTAAGATTTATATGTTTTGCTTTGCTGGATACGAGTAAGTATTGTTAATGTAGGTATGTAAATGTGATACACACAAACTAAATCCGAAATCGATAAATATTATTGACTACTAATAGACAGCAGGAAGTACATAGATAAGCCCTTTCCCAAAACATATAAGATTATCATATATATATTCAATTACTCTTAACCTATTTATTTACTCTTGTGTTTTAAATTTAAAGCAATCAATTGTAAGCTAACACAATATCACAATCACATCAAAACTCACCATCTCTCTCATTCGACTGCAACTACTTAATTACTTTTCAATCTATATTTAGAAAGTCCACGCAACCATGCACTTTGGCAAACGTGCTCTTCCTTATGTTCACGAGATCTCTGAAGAGATGCCAGCTTACATAGAAAATAATATCTTCGCCTGACGAAACAGAGTTCATTATTCAATGACAGGGGGTTGAAGTGACATTTAGGAGTAATACTACACGGGAACGTTTTCAGCGTAGAATAATGCGGTCTTAGACACAAGTCGGTCAGACTTACTCTGAATTTAGATTTGGCCGGTCGTTAACCGGTAGTTAGCGAAATTGTGCAATAATGAACTCGAAAAAGAAAAATAAAAAGGCGCATAAGCCACCTAATCCAAATCCCCCGCAAAATGTGGAAAGTGAATCAAAAAAAGAAAAAATCATAGAAGGAAATCAGTCAAAATGTGAAGTAAAACAAGACCTTTTGCATGTGGAAATTCCTAGTGAAATTTCGGTAGGAGCAGTGTGTGAAGTAAAAGAAGTGGAAAGTGAAACTCCTAAAAAACCCAAAAGAAATAAAAGTAAAAATAAGAAAAATGACAAAGAAGAAGACAAAATTGAAGTGTTAGATGTAGTTCAAGAAATCGCAGTCAAAGGAAATCCTGACGTATCCCAAGAAGTTATTGATGAAAAGGTAGATCCATTAAAAGATGCCAATATAGTGCCAAGTGCTCGCAAAAAGAAAAATAAAAAGAAGGGTCAAGACAAAGATCCCGAGGAACCCAAATTACCTATTGAAGATGTGATTATATCTTCATTAGAAACAGAAAAAAATATTGATAAAACTGAACCTGCAATCCAAGAGTTATTTGCTCCGAATCCAGAATTATCCAAAGAAGGCAAAAAGAAAAAGAACAAAAAGAAAAATCGAAACGATTCTGAGAGATCTGATAAGTCAGATAACATATTATCATGTACCTCTGCTTTTCAAAAAATATTGGCAGAAGATCAGGCTCTCAAACAAGAGCAGATACAAGTTTCACCTGTAGCCAAACCAGAAAATATAGATTCTAATATAAGATTGGAACATGAAAATAAAAAAGAATGTGAAACTGGGGAATATAAACCTTTGAAAGAAAACACAGAATATAAACCTGAAGAAATCAAAGAATTGTTAAAAGAAGAAACCAAGAGCAAAAAGAAAAATAAGAAAGAAAAAAAACAGGATATAGTAGCAAAAACTACTACAACTGAAGATGAACCTGGTATTCCTGAAAAAGACACAGCCCAAGTTGAGGTCGTTACTGATATCCTTCCAGATATCCTTCCAGCTGTAACTGGTCATGATACAAAAGCATTAGACGAATTATTACCAGAATTACAAAAGCACAAAAATCCAAGTCCTAAGGCTAAAGCTAAAATTGCAAAGCCCGTTGAGAAAAATCGGAAAGAAAAGATTGAACCTCAACCTTTGGAACATATATCCATTGTTGAATGTTCAGAGACGAAAGAAGACAAAGGTATGTTAACCTTGGCTACACAATCTTTGCCAAAAGTCAAGTCCGATGAAATACCTGCATTCAATATCACTGAACCAATAATGAAAATTGATAAACACCAAGAAGTGTCTGTATCTGATTTACCCGTAAAAAGTACCGCCTTACCATCTGATCAGGCCATGGGCAAAAAAAGGAAAAAGTCTAAATCACCTAAACCTCCGAAGAATAAAGAAGCTGCAAAAGATAATATTAAATCAAATGTGAAACCCGAAATAATATTATTAGGGGACACAAATATTTTAACCCAACCGGCTGAAATAATTTTAGGGCTGGAGGCTGTTGGTGAGCCGAAGAATGTCGACAAGGTAACAACGCAGCCTGACACTCTGTCTCAAGAAGCGGATACGGACGAAAAGATACAAATAATAGATTTGCCTAAACTAGAAGCTATGCAAAGATCTCTTACACCAGAAAAGAAACAAGATAATGAAGGTTTTGAAATAAAAACTTCTAAAAAGAAAAAAAAGACACCTAAAACTCCAACGGTAGAAACATATTCAGAGTTAAGAGAACCATCAGCAGTACCTACTGAAAAAACTGAGCATAAAGGAGATAATTCTAACCAAACCAAAAAAGAAAATAAGATTGATATATCGTTAGAACCACTACTTTTACCAGAAATTTGCACTGATCGAATGGATCCTGAGGCTTTAAGTTGTGATTTGGTGCCTGAAGTCTTTTTCGTGAGATCAGCTAGTCAACAATTACTAGATACTAATAACAATACTGTGATACAGGAAGTGACTAATGCAGATGAATTAAAACTACGTGATACATACGTGACGCCTCTAGTTGAAGGATCGGGCGAATCCCCAATTGCTACGCCTGAGCTCATTTCATCTGGAATAAAAATGATGAACGTTGAAACTAAGTCATCGGCTGAAGAAAAAACTGACATAAAATCAAAAATGATGGAAGTTAATCAAGATATGGAAGATTTAAGACTTTCGATTGAGCGTTCGTTAGCAGAATTCGTGGCATTAGATAAGTGTGAAGCTGATTTAGAACAAAAAAATGAAAAAATAAAAGTCAAAAAAGAGGCATTACCAGCTAAAGAAAACAAAGAAGTAGAAAAAACAAACTCTGAAGTAGAAACGCTGATGCAAACTAAACCAGAAATGCCACCGACTATAGAAAAAAATGAACCTAAGATCGTAAGTTCAGATATTATAAATGAAGGAGTTGAGCCTATTACGATACACCCAGTTTGTCCTGCCAGAAAAGACAACAAAGGTAAAGGAAAATCAAAAAAGAAGGGAAAACAGGAAAGCGTACCCGCTTCTTCGGCGGCAACATCATCTTCTAATATATCAACTGTATCTGAACCTAAAGACAAAAACAATGACGAAAAAAAGGAAAAGTCTGACGAAAAATCCGAGCAAAAATCGGAATCAACTCAAGATACTGGTAAACAAAAATCTGCTAGTGCCAATGATAAAGATAACTCTGTCGCTTCAAATGAGGAGAGTCCTAGTAATGCGGAAATTATAACAGACTCATCAGAGCCAACTGACTTTGAACCAATCGAGAATTTTGAAGATGCACTTACATCAAGTATCGATGATGTTAACAAATCATTTGAAATGATTGCCAAAGACGTTGACGATGACAATATTGCAATCCAAAAGAAATTAGCTGCCAACAAGCCAGAAATCAGCATAACAGAGCCAACTGAAGATAAAGATAAGGACACAAATAAAAATGAAAAAGTAAACCCGGTTTCGCAGCCAAAAAACTTGTTAGGCCACACCGATATTCCTGTACAATCGAATAAAACTGACTACAAAAAAGAAAAGAATAAAACGCCGAACGCTCGCCAAGCCAGAGTCAAAGTAAAAGATTCTTCTGAGATTGAACCGAGAAAGCAATCTAAAGAATCGCAGACGTGTAACAAGAGAACTGGAAAAATCTCCAACAAATCCGTGAAAGAGTCTTTTTCCAGAGTGAATAATGATAGCGACGAGTACGTTTACAAGTACAGTTTTCGTAAAGTTTTCTTACAGAGCGCGTGTCATGTTTGTAATAAGGAACTGGTTCAAGTCAGAGTACCTTGTGGATATTGTAACTTGATATTTTACTGCGGGACCAAGCATAAGGACGAGGATTGGCCGCAACATCAGGCACTTTGCTTCGCTGTCTCTACTTTGGCTCACATGAAAGGTAAACAGCCCTTTTTAACTTTGTACCGTCTTTTATGATAATGATGATTATTGTGATATCACAAGTAATTAAATGCATCATGTTTATCATGAATTTATGTTATTATGACCATCTTAGCAATTACTTTTCCTATTTTCTTTATATTACAAAATCTTTTAAAGAAATGGTTGTCGTTTGGTTAATAGCGCTGCAGAAAATTTCACTCTTTTGTAGGGATCATTCCCCTAAATAAATCACCAACACCTGGAAAAATCTTATAAGTATTAAAGACGTTATGTATGACATTTTAGTAATAAGGTTTTATTACTCATGTCTTACTAAATTTAATGTCGTCAGGATTGATATTATTACGAAGTTACGTCATCGAAAAATCAACATACATACAGACAGATGAAAGCAAAATTAGCCAGTTAATTCAAAGATTTCACTGGCTCGGTCAGTTATCATTAGTATTTTTCTATTCTTTGACACAAGGGTGACATTATTAAATTAAAACCCTGTTTAAAATTGATTAAATAAAAACATATACTGTTTTCAGATCAGAAACATGTTTATGCAGACGCGCAGAACACGACTGGTCAAGATTACCGCCTCCTCCGTATGCAGATGATAGTCTCCTGCGAGAAGGTGCTCAAGCGTCGCTTGGTGCCGTGGGAGCAAGAGATCATGCTGTATCCGAGAATATGCGCTGAAGTTGCTTGCAGAGAGTGGAAGCAGAGCAAGCTGAAAGATTGTGATGGCTGTGGTCAGGTAAGTTTGACTTTTATTTATTACTAGTTGCGCCCCGCGATGTTACCCACGTTAATCCGGGACAAAAAAGGGTAAATCTAAATCTATGTTATAAAAATTCGTCTAACCTATCTTCATAGTGAATCTCAACAAAATCGGTCTAGCTGGAGCGATTTGCGTATCCTACGGGAACCACAACTGCTTCTAGCTGGATTGATTTCTTTTGTCTTTATGTATGTTGGTTCTTGTGTAGAGGCCGTTATTTTGAACCATTCTTACAAGTATGGTAAACGCCGTTAAACATCGAGTCATGCTCATAATAAGTTAACATAGACCATAAGCACAAAACAGCAGATAATATTCGTAACGCAAACTAGGACTCCTGCTTTACGTTAGTTGTATTGGTTAGTAAATTTATTTCGAAGTCTTCATAATTATACTTATCTCAAGGATTATTTTCAGAAAATAGACAAGTTTATTTGCAGTTAGTATATGTATGTTCGGACATATGTCTTCGTATTGCGTGTAGCTGGCTATGTATGTATATGTCTACATTAAGACCACATACCTGCGTATACTTTTTGAGCTCTAAGCCTGATTTTATCCCAATATGCGCGTATTGGGATAAAATCAGGCTTAAAATATACCCTGGATAGCACATAGTCTACTTTCAGCGTGGTGAAGCAAAATGTGGTGCTGCTAGTATAACTACAATAATTGTGTTGTTCCAGATTTCTTACTGCGCCTCAAATAACGACCACTTCCCGAAGGCCCACGCCCGCTGGTGCAAATCTTACTCTTTATACAAGAGACTGGTCAGCTATCAGCAGACCAAAGGAAGACTGGAGCCGCATCTCCCGACCAGGGTGCTAGCTGAAGATAAAATACCGGGGAAAATGAATGAAGTACTTGCTGCTATGTATGAGGAAAAGATTGGTATGTGGACTTGGATTTTTCTTTTTTTTGCAGGGTAACTTTTGTATAACTTCGACCTTTCTTGTGAGAACTGCAAAACATTGGAATTTTTTTTGCTCCTGAGTTAGTTTCGTTAGAGGTATCTGGGGGGTCTTCAAGTCTAGTGTTAATAGGTATTTTCTATGTAAGCGTGTAACATCGTAAACCATAGTATTGTTCGAACGTCAAACGCAAACCTGTAAGTTATAAGATACTTTTACATGATTTTTCTGTAGTAGTGCTTGTAGCTCGGCAAACTAAAGTGTTTGAAGTTTGACGCGATCATCGCGTTGAGGAGTCGATGCGGACAGTATTTGGATGGGTGACCATGCACAAGACGGTCATTTAAAAAGTGGCATTTACCTTTGGGTGCTACAGTGGGTCGGAGGACACGTGAAATTGGAGGTTGCGGCTGTTATACTAAGTACAAGCAGTCGATAAGCCAAGTCAGAGGCCATAATTAAAACTCTCGACACCAAGCTCTGGTGCCGGAATTTTTCAAGCCGCACGAATGCCTCTTACTTGGCTTAACGACTGCTTGTCCGGGACCTACATAAAATTGTAGGTCCCGGCTGTGTCATCTGACCCACGGTAGCGCTCAGATGAAAATGCCACTTGAATTACGACAGTCTTGTGCATGGTCACCCATCCAGACTCCGTCCGTATCGACCGTTGCCTAGCTTCAATGATCGCGTCAGATCACCTTAGCTAAACGAGCTACAGGCTCTTAAAATTAATAATAAATAAGCTTATCACGTCAGTATAATTATAGTAAAGTATATCAGATGTGTTTCGTATTTCCACCAGATATGGACGATATACAATACGCATCACTGACTCAGCTGGCTACAGCTCCGCTTACCACCGCCTACTGTCTACAGCTGTGTCGTAACGCATCTGCCCTCACTAATGGCGTTCACAAGGTAGATGATCCACTTTTACGCTAGAAACTTTGGCGACTTTCGTTGGTATAATGGTTACCATGCCAGACTGCCAATTAGAAGGTTCTGGGTCCGATTCCCGGCACGGCCAACATCTTTGTGCTTAACTAAATTTGTTGGCTGTGGGTCTGGGTGTTAAATATGTATCTATATTATAAAATATGTACCTATGTATAAAATCTGTGAGTATATTTAGTATATCAGTTGTGTTAGCTACCATAACACAAACTAGAAATGGTTCAGTATGGGGTTAACCAGCCGTGTGTGAAATGTGTTCTAATATATATATTTTTAATGCTTACTTTATTACGCTATTTCATGTGCTGGTTTTTTATTCTTAGGAAATGAGATCTCACTTTCGTTCTCAGAATAAAAATAATGATAAAGACGTTATAAGGATTTTTCTTTGGTATTTCTTATTTTAACTGATACGAGTAGGTCTTGAGGTCTTCGCAAGCTTGTGAGCTTTTCGAAACACGAGAAATACCAAGGCATCGGTACACGATAGAAATGTAAATGACGTACCAAAAATAATGATTGTTATTATGGTTAATAGAGTATCTGATACTTACCTAAATCTCGCACTCAATGCTTTTGCCTCTAATTTAGTTGTGCAAATTTATCGAAAAATATTGGAATTCCTTACCGGATTACTTTTGCTCGATAATAGTCTGCTTAATTCGATAATGCTCTGCTTTTGAATCAGTCGGCTCCCGGTTCGATGCCTACACCAATGACTTGTAATTCAAGTTATGTGTGGATCTGCTCTCGCTTTACGGTAAAGGAAACATCGTGAGGAAACCGCCACGTTTGAGGACTGCAATATCTGAAGACGTGTCATCTGCCAACCCGCACTGGACCATCGTGGTGGATTATGGCCTATTATCTCTCCTTATGAGAGAAAGGCCCAAATCCGAGCAGTGGGAAAGTGTAACAGGCTGCTTATAACAAATTCTAACCATCATGTCAATTATGGTCACTATTTAGAGAAAAAAGTCTTTGTATTTACAGAAACACCCTTTCACCATCCACATTGTTGGAGCGGAGTTACAGTTCGAAGCCGATGCTCTGAACAAGTGGGAGACATTCTTCCTCCACGTACGCCCTGATGTGGACGAGCTGAGGGTCGTAATGATCAGCCCTGCCCTGAATCCTGGTCAGCTGCCTCTTCACTTACTTGGAAAAATTAAGTAAGAGCATGATTGTCCGTTTTTGCTACTAGAAATATACTGCAGTTCAACGTAAGTACGTAGCCCTGATTGGTAAAGAAATCGGAGAGTGGTGCTTGTATTTTTTACATCACCTAGCGAATGCAGTTCAGCTAGAAAAGAAGTTGATCTGTTACGGTCACTGAAGTTAAGCAACGGTACGTACAGGCTGAAAACTTGCGACGCCGGAGCTCCGCCACTCATTTCATACAAAGGAGACAATGTGATGGCATCATTAGAAGTCTAGTTTGTTTTAGATCGACTAAATAATTGTTCAAAAACAATTTCAATGAAAAAACCCTGAAATCATATTTACTAACCATGAGCCAACTACTTAGAAGAATTAATTTGGATTGTAGATATGCATTTAATAATGTCAATCAACCAAATAGTGACGTAGTATATTTATGTTGTATAATTCGTTTTGTCTCATGCCGGAACCAATCAGTTGTACAGCTGAATTGGCATTTGGTATAGAGTTATCGAATCAATATCGTAATATTTCTAAATGTGTGTATGTCATTGGGGTGCTACTAGGTAGTGTATTTGGGTCATTCTTGTTCATAACATATCTATTTGATGTCTTAGAGTCACAATAATTTACATCTATATGGCAAATGATCACTAAATCACAACATTGTCTAAATATACATTTTATCGCCCTTTTTTCAGACTATGCGAAGACTGCCAGCATAGCAACCGACGTGTTGTGTTCAAATTTGAAGACAACAAAAATTACTTCCAGTATAGAAGCTGTGAAGATTTTATTAATCCAGATATAAGTAAGTTCTTCTAATTTGTTAAACATCGTGTTATCCGCCGATCCGCATTCCGATCAGCGTTTTAGACTATGACCTCTACTACTTTTTATTACTTCTACTTCTTTCCTAAGATAAGAAAATCCGATTCCCAGCAGTTTGAACGTTATAGAGGGTTAATCATCATCTTCACCCTATTTTACGTGTGTCCACTGTTGGACATGGACCTAATGATTTCCACAGAGCACGATCTTCTGCTTTGCGCATCCAGTACTTGCCTGCCACCGTTCGCAATTCGTCGCTACGTGTGATCGGTTGGCCTTCTTCGCTACGTTACGTACGTGTTGATAATGCTATGCTAATAAATTGTCTCTTAAGACGATACATTTTTTTATAATCATGAATATCGCCAAAATATAATATTTTGCCTTTCTATAATGAGACAGATTCATCACACGAAAACTAGAAAAACCGAAACCGATCCAACCGGAAGCGAATTCGGAAACTATTCATAATTTTATTTTCTCTAAGTATGTCATATTATATAAATATGTCAACGCGATATTTAAGTATGTTTTCTTGCATTTTCAGTATGTGCCTTCAATCCCAGCATACAACGTTCATCTATCTACAACGGCAAAGACCCGTGGCCCGCTTCGATCAACTCTATACTCAAACTGAAGACCCCTTTCATAGTTACGGCATACACTTTGAACGAACTTCGCAAAGATATCGCGAGAATCAAACAAGTTTCCGAAATGGATTTCAAGTTTATTTCCGAGCCAGGTTTTAATTCCTTCGCCAGTGTTAGACCTGACAGGAATTTTATATCTGACGACGAAATGCCGTTGCTATTCAAGAATTATTGTTTTTCTGTTGTTGTAGGTTGTTAGGTTTGTTTGACCGTTTGTTTTATTAAATGTTTTGGTGTTTATGATTGTGGTTTGCTTTTGATGTTACTTATATCAAATATAACTTACTCGTATTTTAAAGAGATAAGCCAGTGTATTTCATTTAGTAGATTTAAGTTATATCGATACTAGGGACTATATATTTCTAAAATAGTATGTAGGTAATTATCAGGATTTTCTGAGATTTCAGTAATAAAACACAACTCACACTATACAGAAATTTACATTCATTAAAAATTATATTTTTTTCTTTACAATTTAACAATCAAAATGTAACGCTAAATATATCACAGATCATATAATTAGTCACAGAAGTGTATAAGAACTCTTTCCAAATATTTAAAACACATATATTGATAATGAATAGAGATAAAATAGAAAGCAGAACAAATACGGCCTTTTGAGTTGTGACGTTGCACCGGACACCTAGACAAAAAAAAAACACCTTGATGACACTTTTAGAATACCGTCAAATACACTAGATATTATTAATATGCCATGCTATACGTATGAGCATTACAATTTTATGTTAAAATTAGTGTCACAGGACTTTGATTTTGACGGCATTCGCAAGATCATTTTTAGTCACAGAAGAATACATTGTCTGAAATGAAAATTAAACATGTTTTGTTACAGTAAGTAGTAGTTATAAGATGCAGTTTACGAACAACATAAAGTTATAAAAGAAAGTGCATTAATGTGCGGAGCAAAATATTGAATATGTGAATTAGTATACAAAATATAGATAAAAGTTAAGAAACACTTCAAGAAAAATTCAAGCAAGACGGTTGAATTTCGTTGAAATGTTACAATTAATCATCATACTTCGAAGGTTACAATCCTTTTAGTTTCAGGTTATTCTCACCAGTAATCAGAGGTTAAAAATTAACTCAACAAACCAGATGCAACATAAATTAGGTAAACAAAACTATAAACATTAAATATTCACAGTGCAATGTGCAAAATTAGACTAATTAGAATATTGAAGGCCAAGCGTTTCATAAGAAATGTCATTAAACAACCACCTGTTCCGTAGGCGCCATTGACGTAGATGTCCATTCTGTAGTCTCAGAATCTGTATTTTTTGATATTTCTTTACCTTCTGATATAAAAACTACCGGAAATTCAGAAGTCAAAAAATCATTTTCAGTTGTAGAACTAGTATATTCGTTGTGTTTCCATCCATATATCTCACTATTAATATTTGACTCTAACAGTCTTTCATTTTCATCAGTTGTAGATTCAGTCGTTTGAATTTCAGTTACCATATTTGTATTGGTTTCATTAAAATTTATTTTATCTGTAGTATTTATTGGGAAGCTATCAGTTTCAGTGTTGTATTCAGTACTTACAGATATAGATATATTTTCATTTGTTTCTAGATGTATGTTTGTATTAAGAACTTCACTTTCACTAGTGGTTTGAGAGTCTTTTTGATTTTCTGTAGTAGTTTCACTTAAATTTGTACCATAAATAGAATTAAATTCATAAATAGTATTACTTTGATCCTTTTTCTCACTCTTCGTAATATCGGAATTTATAAAATCTGTGCTCTCTTCTACATCGTAAGTTTTTTCATTATTAGGTAAGGTGATTGGGGTATCAGTGTGGAAGAAATTGTCTTCTTCATTGTCAAACATATCGTCATACTCAAATTCTGATTCAGTTTTTACTTTAATCGTAGTTATACTAGAGTCGGTCACATTCTCAATCATTAGATTGATAATTGTAGTATCAGTATCAAATTGCGAACTCGTACTTGCGTTATCATTTGTTGCATCAGTTTTGGTCATATCTTTTTCAGTTGTGACATTTTCTGGTAATAAATTTTCTTGCGTGATCACTTCTAAACTTGTTGAATCAAGTTTTGTTGTTGCAGCATTTTCACTAATTAAAGGGTTCTTTGTTACCATTGTATTTGTGACTTGACTAGCATCTGTACTAGTTTTATAATTAATTTCAAAGGTACTACTTGCTAATTCATTTAATTCAGTTTTCTTGTTAAATTTAGTCTTTGGTGTTTCAGTACTTGCATTGCTTTCACTATTTAGTACCGCATTAAGAATTAAATCTATAAGTACACTACTATTTTGCACTTCAGTTTCATTATCAGTTTTATTCTGGCTGAATCTTTTGTTGATCTGCTCTTCTACAACTTTTATAAGGTCTTGGGTATAGTTTTCGGGCGGTGACCAGTGAAATTCTGGATCTATAAATTCTTCTACTTTGGAAGTAGTATTATGTAAGGAACTCTCCGTGGCAATGTTTGTGTTAATCGTATTATTAGTTTCAATTTCTTCGTTGTCTCTAATTATCGGTTTCGTGTATTTGGCTATAGCAGGTCCAAATGTGTTTTCAATATATTTTAGTAGATTATTACATTTCTCTACTGTATTAACATCGTTTGAACTGCCCCATATAATAATACCTGTGGCGCGAGATTCGTAAAGCGTGGAGAGTGCCTTAGATAGATCTTTCTGTAAAAAAACAAGGAGTTATTATTAAAAATTACGCTTTCTCCTATAACGTAATAGACCACTAAAGAATCTAAATATTTTATATTAGAAATGTTATTATTCCATGTATACAAATTATTATTCCATGTATACAAATTATTATTCAATGTATTGTCTCATATATCTAGTATACATCTTACAATAAGTTCTAAGAAATCATTATCCTGGACTTGCAAGCTCGTGAAATGATTAGCGTGGATTGCAAATAGCTATTTCTTACAAGCCCATTTAATAATTTACTGCAGGTAATTAATTGTACATGCACAGCTATGAAAACGTCTTATTCACTAATCAACCATAAAAATGCTGATGGAAAAGAATCATAGAACGTGTTAAAATTTGAAGATAAGCCACATCGTCTCGAACAAACACAATGGTTTCAGATGTCTAAAATTACCCACTAGGCCTTCGGCGAAATTTCTTTGCCGTTCTAACGAATGCATTTGAGATGTTTTTATTAGATCGGTTTGTTTGCATTAAACCAAACAAACATAAGATTTAGCACGTCCAATATGTGTACGGAAATATGTTGTGTACACATATTGGACATATGTGTTGTTTTTCTTCTATTGCAGAAATAAGATTTGATATGTTCTTAGCTAACATTTCTTGATACTAATGAGATTATAATATAAACACTTTCAGTCTTGTACTTCCAAACGTTTACGTTTGTCAGTAAATAATAAATATATGTGTGTATGTATTTCTAGACAAACTTTTTCTTTGATCATCATCATCTGGCTTTATCTTCCCACTGCTGCGTATAGGCCTCCTCCCCGTTACGCCACATAGTACGGTCTACAGCCAGTTTCCACCAGCTCTTTCCAGCGTGCTTAACGATGTCATCTGACCATCGGGCTGGTGGTCTGCCTCTATGTTCTTGTCCGTTCTTTGTTCTTTACTTCTTCAAAATCTATCTCGATTACAGTATCGAACCCAAGACCTTTAACCACTATAAACATTTTAGGATATAAACCCACCTCACTTAAGAACCCAGCGTCTCGATACCGGAACCAGAAGTAAGGCAGGATGTCTTTATTATTGTCCCTAGCACACCGCGCTGCCTCGCGAATTCTGCCCCTAATCAAAGAGACCAGTTGGGGTGTTGAGAGCGTTGCTGACGAGTAGACTGACGGGTATAGGGCGGTGGACCCAGACCACAGCCAGGATATCCTGGAAATGTTAAAATAAAGGTGTCAGTACTAATTTTTTTATTTGTGTGATTCATGAGGTTGAGGCAAGCGCAGCGATAAAATAAAAATAAAATAAAAGCGCCGTGATACTAGTCCTTAATATGACATTGACATTCCTTTAATTCAGGAAATACATATTACATTTTTTTTTTTACTCAACTCATATTAACTTACTTTTATTTTTCTTACGAGTACTTTTACTGGTTTCTTGATTTTTATACGCGAATGAATGTTGCAAATGATAAAGTGGGAAAAAAAATGGAATCTACAAATTATCGTGATCGTCTCTGAACTTGACGACCTCGTTGTCGTAATGGTTACCGTGCCGGACTGCCAACCAGAGGGTCCTGGGCTAGATTCCCGGCCAACATCTTTGTAATGAACTAAATTTGTTGGCTGTGGGCCTGGGTGCTAAAAATGTATCGATATAGATACATATGTAGTACGAGTATAATATCAACTGTTTTAGCAACCATAATACAGACACTAAAATTTAAAATTAAGGTTGCTAATTTTGACTCTAAATTAGCATGGGGCTAACCAGCCGTGTGTGAAATGTGTCCTAATATTTATTTATTTACTTTACGATGAGTGTTTGACCCAAGTATTAGCCAATTATGACTGATGCTTAATGGTAAAAATAATAGATAGGTTTTTACAAGTTTTTACAACTGGATATGGATATGGAGAAGGGAGCAGTAAATACTAAATCTCATTCAAATGTAAAAACTAAAGAGTGTAAACTACTGGGTAAACTTTAAAACTTACCGATCATTTTCTTGCGGTACATTCTTAGCGCAAGCCTCGACCTTGTTGTTGTTAGCCATGTTGAAGCAGTATGGGAACCCGTAGAAACCCCAGCGGGCGTTTGGTCGTAGTTTCTTTGCCACGGTTAGAGTTACTTCCATGAAAGTTCGCCCTGCCTCCTCGAAACGACGTTTGGCCTGGAAATTATGATTAAATAGGATATGACTAAAATTCTAAATCAATTGAAATTATAGTCTTGATAGACATAAGGCATTATTTTATTTAAAGCTGACATTACAAATTGCTATTCGGAGTTTGCTGTATTTGGGGAAAATATCGACGAATATTTGATAACTATACAAATACTGACAAATTTGGCCATGCACACAAACAAAAGACATTTTTGCTCGCCACATTCATCAAATCGGCGAAGAACAAATAAATGTATATGAAATATACTATTCACATACTGTACCGAATACACGAACTTTAGGTTTCTGCAAAAGCAAAACGTTTCTTTAACTTGAAAGTAATCTTCTTAGTTGTATGAGACCAGGTTTTTGTGGCAAGAGTTTTAAAGAGAAGGAAGACATATAACTTAGATTATTGAAATAGTTAATCACGAATTAAGGTTATGAATAAACTACTTGTAAGTGACTGCCTTATTACCTAACTAGCATAAAATACCCTGTACTATAAGACGACTTAGCGCATTGAAAACATGTTTCCTATACGCATAATAAAGAAGTCCAATATTTTGAGAACCGCTGCAGAATTCGCAAAACTCATGAAACGCTAAAGGCGCAGGTGTGATTTTTATTCTCACAATAAAAACAAGATTCCAATATAAACAAACTGTCATAACAAAATTAAACACTCGTATTTAACATGTGTGTTTGTTTGGTGAGTTTATTTATTCAGTGAGATTGCAAGCAGCGGCGCATTACCACAGATTCCTAAATAGTTACTAGGACATTACTGACGTACTAAGATTTAGTGAGAGAAGGTATGCGGCTGCCGTCACAATTTAAAAAGGCACAACTAACATTTTGCAAATGTTGAGAAAATCGAGATTAAAATATTTTGGGAATTTTCTTAAAAAAAATACCTTTGAAGTGTGATTTTCAAACTTGTGTGAATGTCAAAAGTTGACTATGATTAGTATGTATATAACGACAGAAATTACTATATATTTATTTTAATGTATATAATGAATAATTACCTTATTAATTTTTAACTTAACATAAAAAATTACATTACTAGAGCAATATTACGTTTAAAAGGCACATATAACCAAATATGCCTTATAATTAAAATTTTGAGGAAAAAAAATTAAATATTTTGATGAAAAGGCACCTTTTCTCTATTGTGCCTTTTCATTGATTTTTTTATATTCATTATCAGTAAATTATTAGAATAAACTTTTATTAATTAATATTAAAAATAGTTTCTGACACATATATTTTCTTTATATTTCAATATGACATGTATTTTATTGTGTCCCTGCAATGGGATTGTATAATACGAGTATATATTATAATAAGCTGATAAATTAACATTGTGTTAGAAATAAAATAAGGTAGTTATAAAGAAATAAAACGTTTATTTTAAGTAGTACAAAGTTTTCAAAGGTGAATTATTATAACAATAATTGAAGTATATCACTTCCAAATCTCTATTAATTAAAAATTAGGGTAACAAAGCCAGTAAGAAACTTTAATAATATATTTCATTAAAATAAAGAAAACATAGCTTACTAAATCAATACCGAATAATTATCATTACAGTTATGTAACAACTATCTATGTAGCTTCAATTTTTATCACAATCATTAATTGAATTATCTTCCTATAATTATTTAAATGGCACTTTGCATCTTTCTCTCATACTATTAAGAGATATACTTAGTAATTATAATAGGTCAGTAAAATCAAGAACTCGTTTTATCAAAATTAAACGAAAACAAATTCTAAACATGAAATAAAATAAAGTAATGTTTCCCAAAAACGCCTTCTGTTAGTGGGCATAAGTGGACCAAGTTACGTGAGTATGGCTGATTTCCTTTCGCTCGTAATACCCCTGGGAACAAGCTTTTGACGTGGAGGTGGTATTCCTTGTTTAATATTTTTGAACTTAAGAAAATCTAGCTCAAAGTATTCGTCAGTAGCATGATTGCGTTTATAAAAAAGTGAATTCGATCCTCTGCGAAAATTGACCTCCGAAATATATTTCATATAAGCTCGAGGGCTGGAATTCTTTATTTTACTTGTTGAAGAGCAGTCTTCATAATTGTAAAAATCTTGGAGTCCCATCTTCTTTACCATGGTGCGTACGCCAGTGTCAGATACGGCTTTACAGAAGTCTTCAAAGACGTAGACACGCTTTTTTGTTTTCAAAGACCGTTCCACTCTGTGATGAAATTCGTCTGCAGCCATGAAGGTATGACCAGTCTCTAAGTAGCGTAATGTGATGGAGTCGAAGTTAACTTCTGTGGAGTTTTACAATCTTACCAGAGCGCTGTGCCGACAAGATTTAGAGTGGACCCATCTCGACACGTCAGGCACAACTGACGGCATTCCCTGCTCACCTCGCCTCGCTCACTTCATCTCCGTTCAGAAATGTTAAGTGGTAAAGGCACAAACGTCAATGTGCCTTTTTATTTAACATTTTAAGGTGTAAGGGTTAAAAAGAAAAGGTATAACTAACAGTTGTGACCTTTCTTTCTACGTTAATTGCTCAAGTATCGGTATAAAAAATAAGCACAATTGCCACATGAGCCTTTTATACTTGATGAACGTCAGTTATGCCCATTCAATTAAATATATAAAAGTAAAAAGCTAAAACTAAAAGTCATATCTCACAATATGCCCTTTTCTTGTAATAAAACACAAAAAATGGTGCAGTTGTGCCCTTTAAGCTTATACTATCTCTGTTAATTTTGTAGCTATAAATCCACAAAAAATCAGGAAGTTAGGCCTTTTTTCCTGATTCTGAATATATATATAACTCAATTTCACAAAAAATGTTAGTTGTGCCCTTTTTCAGTGACACGGCAGAACAGATTGTCCTACATCATTAAACGCAGTGAGCGATTGCGTCGCTATGTGATACATTTAATTGAGGCGTCTATTCTTGTATTAGGTATATCGACTAGAAAGTTAAAACATTCAAAAGGTGAGTGAGGATGAAGGTATACGACCACTTTGAAATCTGTAGATATTCTCGTTTTACAAATTATGTTAATGTTCAACGTTTAAGTTTGGCGATCCAGCGAAGTAATGCCGCCAGCATATTAGGCACCCTACCCGCGGAGACAGGTTTAGGCATAGTTAAATAATAAACTATTTAGTAAGTTAGGTTTTTTATTATCACTATTTGTGTAGTTAATTAATATAGTTTTATACCAGGATACCAAAATACACATTATTCTCCTTTCCTTTATCATCATAATTTGATTAGTAGAGAAGTCTTGATAAAGTTTGATTTTTATTGTATATCAGCTGATATAATTTTAGTTTGGATCCCTGATTTTTGTTCGATAACATTATATGCCTACTAGCATCCCGTCCCGGCTTCGCACGGTCTGTAAAATAATCTAAGTTGCAAAGAGAAACAAACTATAGCCTATGTTACTCGAGGGTAATATAGCTTTCCAACAGTGAAATAATTTTTCACATCGGTCCAGTATTTTTGGAGCCTATTCGCGTCAAACAAACTTTTCCTCTTTATAATATTGGTATAGATGTCACTCGAGGATAGTGAAATCAGTGTAATCGGTCCAGTGGTTTGAAGCCTATTCAATGCAAATCGACATACAAACAAGCAATCAACACATTCCTGCCTTTATTATTTGTGTTGACAAAGGCTGGTAGTACTAAAAGATTTTCAGTCCCTTCTGTGACCCTATTAGATAAATCCGGGTACGGTGTCATAATGACGTGTTGCCATCCGTGATGATTGCCCAACCTTATCACTGCCCTTTATCTTTTGTAAATAGGACGCTGGTACAGATGGAGTCTTAAAAGATTTATGGGTATTGGTTCTATGCTTTCCTTGTGATATTTACATTCATATGAACTTTTTATTTTACCTATGCACGTAATATCTATCAAACAAGAAATCTTACTTAAAAAAGTAGTAATCTTACCAAGGACTCTATTATGTGTCCTCGATGTTAATATAAAGAATCCAAAATGATTTAATCCAGGTTTAATCTATTTTCTCCAAATTTGCTCAACGGAGATTTATTATTTGAATAAAAAAATCTTGAATGGACCTATATATTTTTTAAAGAATTTCAGTATTTTTTAAATCAAAAACAGTCAAGCTTAAACTGAAATACAACAATCAACAGATAAAAAATAGATAAACGACTTTATTTAAAAATGTCGATTTTATGCGTTTCCTGAGTTGTACCATCCAATCTAAAGCTAAGCATGTTACACTGTACAAATACAAATCATTTATTGATAACACCAAAGTTATAAGTCAAAGTAGGTCTGTAGACCACAGCGTAGCGAAACACCAAGCCTACTGAGGTTAAACATGAACCTATATGATGTATTTTTTAGTTTACCACTACCTCAACCAAATCTCCTATCTCTCTCTCTCACTCCCTCTCTCTCTCTCTTTCTCTCTCTGTGTACGAACTCACCTCATCTTGAAGCCATTTATTTTGCCACCACCAGTGAAGCTTCCTCTCTATCTCCACTGACACGTCTTTGTACGGTTGTAATGTTCCGAAGTTCTGCCTATAGATGGGTCTCCACGACTCGAAGTCTATTATCGCCACGCCTGGAATTGTAGAATATTACATAGTAAGACTATATTAAAGCAATGTTCTATCGCTTTAATGTGTGTAAAACATTACACAAAAAAATTAAACAGTCACACTATCACATTAATATTATAAAAGCGAAAGTCTGTGTTTGTGTTACTTCTTTATATCCTAAAGACTGAACTGAAATTGTTGAAATTTGATATAGTTATAAGATCTTGGCGTCATAAATCGTCGATCGTCGGCGTTTATAAATAAGCTACTTTATTAGCTCCGGTTTTTCGGTTGTTTTTTTTTTTTTTTTTCATTTTTTCTTTTCATTTGATTTGATTGATAATAAGTGGTTGCAAAAATTAATAAGGGTGGGTGCTCATGAAATAGTTGCTTATGTTTAATTTCCACAAACTCATGGGGGTCATCCCTTGTAACAAAGAAACAAACATAAAAATAGGATTTTCAAAAAAAAATTAACATATACATTAATGTCTTTACGGTACCAAAATTAGCATACATAGGTATTCTTAGTGTTGTTCCCTGACGGTCAAAAAGTTTTTTTAACCGTTTAAGATTTATAACTATCAAACTTTAAATTCAAGATTTTGCCCATTTCATCCATATGCATATCATCCGTATGCATTTATAATTGCGACAACCTCGTTGGCGTAATGGTTACCATGCCGGACTGCCAATCAAAAATTTCCGAGTTCGATTCCCGGCACGGCCAACACCTTTGTGCTGAACTAAATTTGTTGGCTGTGGGTCTAGATGTTAAAGGTGTATCTATATAAATATGTATCCATGTATATGTTGTCTATCAGTTGTGTTGGCAACCACAATACGAACTAGAAATGGTTCAGTATGGGGTTAACCAGCAGTGGGTGAAATGTGTCCTAATATACATATATTTATTTATTATTAATTCAGAATAGTATGCTTATATAGATATAACAGTTTCATTATTTTGACTCCTTGATAAATAGATAGGTAATCGACATATCTAACACCAACACAGGTAGAGATAAATTCGAGTGCATACTTTTACTGCACTTCCTTTGTTTCAAGCTGAGAGTCAATCACCTATCTCAAGATTATTATCCTTCCTGCAAGTTGTTTGTTTTTTAATCTCACGTTTGTTTGGATGAACAAATACCACCTGTTTAAGAGTAATAAACAGGCACTTAATCGAGTAAGTGGTGCAGAATTAGAATTCCTTTGTCTTGCTGCAACGGTCAATAAAATTTGCTGAAAAAAGCAAATGCAAGGAGAAAAGAATAGCAACGTACTCGTACTTTATTGTGTGGAGCATTTCAAAGAGCGTGTTAATTTTTTGTTAATAATAATTAGTATAAGTATTATTAGTATTAGTTTTAAATATGAGACATGTTATTTTTAATTGACGTTAAGAAACAAAGGAGTTACGATTGGAATATCATAATAAGTAGGTTTGCATTTTTTTTTATTGAAAGTTGTCTCAATAAATATAACATTAGAAAGTTTGTTCAAACTCATTTGGTTATTTAAGTGTCGTATATTTTCTTTATTGTATTAGAATTTGCGATTCCATAGTAACACTGTAGAGGTAATTATCTTGAAACAGATTATTGACAAGTAACTAGACAAAATTACGGAAACAGTCTTATCGTAAGTGGATCTTATATAACAGGAAAATTATTCACCGATAAGATAAGTACTTATAGAAATCTATAACTACGATGCCTAATACGTATTATTAAAGAACCGGCTTCGTCTGACTCGGACTAGTGCATAATAATATAATTATGTGGGTTTCTGTATTATTAAACAATTAGGTCTATAAGAAACAGCTAAAATATAAACTTTTTTTTTGTTTTTATTTATTTTACATGTGACATTACAAATTCTGGGGAGCTACTTGGATATGTAATTAATTTTAATAAAACTAAATGTACCTTGAAACTAGCAAGCGTCTGCCAGTGTCGTTATTACAAACGAGAAAAAAAACAATAAAACATATTTGTAATATGGGATTCCCCCTATATTAATTTTATTCAGATTTTAGTATTTATAAGTTATAACAGTAATACAATTACTGTGGAAATCTCAGCTGTCTAGCTTTAAGATATATCGCGGTTCTTAAGATATATTATGAAACACGGACAGATGGTCGGATCCTCTACGTGCGAACGAAGTTTTTATACTATTAGGGTCCCGTTCGTACCATTTGGATATGACAATGTATAAACGTATTAAAGCTCTAGCTAAAATAACTAACGGTCGTATTTCAAACATTAAATCGAACAAGGTTTTTTTCTAGTTCAGTACATGGGCACCCGCATTATTGATTGTTTATGTTTGTCATGTAAACTGATATGTCTCATTGTCTAGCTAATTATATTACAAGGTAAAATTACCTAGGTAAAGCCGATAGAAATTATAAGGATGGTTGAAATAGGATATTTAAATAATAAAAATATGTGGCAAAAACAAAAAGGATATTGTATGTAACATAATTGCAGGTAAATACTAAACATACGAGTAAATAAATGCATATACCTTCATGCTTATCATATTTCCAGAAAAACGAGGAAACTATCTCGTTTCCTCTTTTTAGTGTCGCGTCGGTGTGAAATTGAAAACAGATATTTCCTGCTGATAATAAATTTACCCTTGACACCCAGTGCCAATTGTTTTTGCAAATAAAATAATTAGTTCCTATTTAAGAGCTGTCAAGTGACCATGAGCTAAGCGTTAGGACATATGAGAATCCATAATAACACATAGGAAAAAACATTTTTTTGGGGATTTATGAGAACCTAGACCACTTGCAGAAATAGTTATAGATCACTTTAGTTAGCCAAGATAGCTGGGGACAAACGGGAAAAAAAACCATCTGATGCACGTGGTAACAAAAGGGAAAAACTTTGCCATTGGTAAAAAAAGGGGAAGTTATCAAGAACTATTTCCAGTTATCACCAGCTGAAACCAATTCTGAAACTTACACAGTTGCCACTAACCATTTATAAAGCTGAGGTCATAGTGTTTACACCTACCACTTAAAAGAATTGACTCAAGCTTGATCCTATTAGAACCTCCTCACCTCGCCTGTAGAGGTTGTTTCACATTTTTATTCTAATGTGCGCTAAGGAATTGGCTAATTGGATAGCAAATAGCTGCGAAATGCTAACGTTTACCTTACTTCTTATATTAGATTACAGAACTATCTATATCAGGTTATCTTGCAGTGTTTAAAGTGGTCATCTATATTACATAACTTCTCAATACATTTCTCGGAAAATTATTTCATATAGGTAGGTACTTATTATGTGTAAGTAATACAATGTTTTGGTTGCATAAATTGCGACAGAGTTGAAAAAAGAGGTATATTATCTTTATTGGTGATTTCTAACGTGTTCATTGACGTACTTTTAATAAAACATCAAAACGAAGACAACCGTACCTACTTCACATGCGTTTCCTGAGGCGTTAGACCGATCGATGGTATAATTAGAGTCAAATGGTGTCTTGAATTGTCCAAACTAGAATTTTATGGAAATATCATGTTTGAAAGTCATATTTTTTCTATATATTCATAGGGTAATAGAGCAAATAAACTATTTATGACCAATTCAACAGCCCTTTATTGCAATAATACAAGAGAAAATACGTATTCAGTGCAGAGCTATGAGCGTGAAAGCTTTTATGTTTGTTAATAACTGTAATTATACGTACCACTAAATTTCTTATCAGGTATACTCTTATCCAGTTCTTTTTTGAACTCTTCTAAGTGCTTGTTTAAATCGCCTTCTTGAGGGACGCCGCCATTTCTAAATCTCAAATTCCCTCCAGATTCGTTCTTGAAAAGGGCGGGGAAAAGGCCCGGATCATAGAGAATTGTTATTTTTTCTCCTTTGAATCGGTCGTCATCGTTTTGTATGATACCAAACTTTTCATACAGGTTTTCGAATGGGATCTTTTTAGATGCACACTGCATGGTGGGGACGTTCCAGTACACATTGAATGGTTTGCCGGCTCGAATGTCGGTGTTGCTCGGTGGGACGTCTATGACGTAGTAACTGGAAAATGAAATAATAAAAAAATATTAATTGACCAAACACATAATACTCGTACAATTGTATATCTATTGATTGCTTCAATAGGCGGTTGGTCTGTATCGAAACAACCAACTCCAGTTACCAATGAAACTTATTCTCTAAACAAGACAATATTCATATAAACTTTATTTATCTAAGATTTTACATGTAGCTTATTTAACCGTTTTTAGCATATCTTCTGTAGTTTCTTATGGCAATGATAGCAACTAGTTCCATATTACTTGAGGTAGTCATTTCATCACAAAATTAAATTACTTTACTGTATATATACTTAAAATCTCGAAAACGTTGGCCAAAACTGGTGTTCACAGAAGGTGAAAGCACCCTGTAAGTCCGGTGGCTAGCAATTAGTTAGTAACTAAAAATATAAAATAGATGAAAAAGAAAAATTAAGGAAAAATAAAGTTACGGAAAAGACTCCGGAAACTTCTTTTAATCTTTTACGCCCAAACTTTACATAAGCTACATAGATTAACGTAGATATCTTCTAAACCCCAGAGATTCCAAAGGAAACTAATCCTATAATTTGAGTCATTAAAGAAAACATTTGAAAGTTTGCTATCTCTCATACTTATTTGGTAAAGCATCACATGAACTTTCAAATATTTTCTTTATAGGCTCGAACATATAATAAACATATCTAGAATACAAGTAAATAACAATTCCTTTTTTATCCCACTGCTGGGTAAAGGACTCCCTCTGCATGTGCCTGCGTCGATCTGAATAGTGCTTTGGATGATGATGATGATGAAATAACAATGGTTTAAGAAAGTTACTGGCCAGCTTTCATTTCCACAAGCATGCTAATTTCGTATTAGGTATTCAAAGCAGACTAGAAAAGAGGTTTTAATTTGAAAATATTTAATCTTCTACATTAAGTTTGTCTATGATAATATGTGTGTGACATAAGATTGACTATGCGTTGGAATTTTATTTACTCCAACATCTAACCTTGCGAGTCGCACGTCTAATTTTGCTCAAACGTGGTCATTACTATTCTATAAATGTGTACTTTATTGAGTTATGGCTACGTACATAGATAGATACTTATCTGTCTATCAAGCAGTTACTCTTGGTTTATAAATATTTACTTCAAGTACCTACATAGGTCGTAATCTTTCAAAGAATCCAGTATCAAAATTTAAACATAACCAGTCACACTATCTTTTGGTTCGTATCAGTTAAAGTAATTCTTGATTATCACTCATTCTTGATATGCATTGATTTAGGATGCGGGCCTTGATTTTGAATAACGACTAAGGAATGAAAGTTAATTGAAATAGCTTTTCTATTTGAATAAATTCTTGAGTAGAATATTAAGTACCTACCTACATAATTTAGAACCTTTTTTCCTTGTTTGAACAAGGGAACTTTAGTTCAGCTTACTAAACTTTAAAGTAATACACATTTGCTTTAGTAGTATAAGCAGAACTTATCTACATTATATTATAACTACTTAAATGCTTAGTCTACCATTTTAATGGTTTTAAATTATTCGGTCTGAATCATAGACATGTATAACTTTTTTATGGATTATCAAGGCCGTATATGTTACGCTTAAAAAAATAGTTATTTATGCCTGACTTCATAGATTTTTTTTTGACGTGACAACGTCTTAAATTAGGTTGCGGCTGGGAGTCACTTATGAAAAAGTGTAACGCCCGGTAACGTTACGATGAGTCACCGAACGAGAGAGAGGCCCGCCGAATGCCTTGCGTCTCTCTCCCACTCAACTATGATCGGTCTGCCGCGCGCGCAGCACGCGGCAGACGTTGTCACGTAAAATCTTCGCCCGTAAAACCGACTTTACAGGCAACCATTTTTTTGGTTAGATTTGCTGAAAAGCTCATGATACACTAAAGTAATACTTATAAAGGACACCAGAGTTAGGCCTATTATATAAAGGACACCTTCAAAGTGAGGAACAACCAACTTAACAACTGAACTATACAACCTAACTGTCAAGGCGAAAGTGAACCGCTATTTCTTCTAGGCAAGCGCGCTCCATCCGAGAACGCAATATCACTTAACATCAAGTGATTTGTGGTCAAGCGCAAGCCTATCATGTATAAAAAAACATTATTTACGCATAGTTACCAATAATTATCGTTTTCCTTCCCACCCACACTTGACATTGACATTGTTATTCGTATAGCTACAATGTAACTGGTACAAACTACACACAGGTCAATGAACGGAACGGAATGATGTAATCCTCAAAAGTAGGACTACAAATCGTTACGCAAAAAGCACCATGTAGACCTTTTTTGCGGTTTTGTTTTGTTTATATATATTTTAATACTTAGTTGTTTAAGATTTTAGTAAAAACTGCAGATTACAACGTATTTGCTTAGTCGAAATGTTAGTTGCTTCCTAACCAGTTGGTAGGGTTTACCTAAAAGCTAAAAACGGGGCTCTATTTCTAAGCCTCCGCTGTCTGTCTGTCACCATGAAACCGTGACATATGTAAAGCTGAAACTTTCACATGATATAGCTTTCACAGAATATATAAGAATGTTTATTACCTTTCAAAATTGATTATAAAAAAATATGTTTTTGGGGGCCTCCAATACAACAATAGTACGGAACCCTTAATGTGAGAGCCCGACTCGCTTTGAAAATATCCTTAACCTCGATAGTTAAGTAAATGCCAAATTTATCTCGCAAATATCTGAATTATTTTTCTGAATATTACGAACTTAGGATTTGGCAAGTTAGAAATTTTTATCTCTATCAATTAAGAATGATTGATAGAGTTAATTTAATTACAGACAAAATACAAAGACAAAGACACACGCACAAAGCGTCGATTTGTTTATCGCATAGTGGAGAGCAAAATTCCCACAAAAATATTATACGTCGTGACTTTTAAAATATCTTGCGAGTGCAGTAACCTGACCTACATACTGGGATCAATATCTGCAGGGCAATGTAAATATTTACTCTGAATTATGATTCACGCTTGCCATGTTATTCACGTTTTTATACGAAAACTAGCTATTGCCCGCGGCTCTACCCGCACCACTTTTAACATTTGAAAAAATAACAAATTCAGCGTTACAAAAGTATCTAGTGTTTGGCGACAGATTTTTTCTTTTTCAGGGGTGTCTAAGCACAAGAATGCCCTACAACCATGCTCTGGCTTTTTTTAAATCTAAATAGGTCAGTGCTTGACCACAATTCACCTGATGGTAAGTGACATTGGGGTCTACGGTGAAGCGCGCTTACCTAGACGGAACCGGTTCACCCTCGTCTTGAAAATCGCTAGATTATAGTCATTGGGGAACAGGGAGGACAACAAAGGTGGAGGCAAAACGCTTGGTGCGCCCCTTAGGCACCTCAACTATAAACCGATGCCGCCTTGGCGTTTCCCTGCTCGTCCGATAGTGAAAGGGGGCGGGGGAATTACTTCATGTAACATTCGCACACTTGCCGAAATGCAACCGATAGAATACCGACAAACTGGCAACAATGCGGCGATGCTCCAGGCTCTGCAACTTTGCCTTGCAAAGATTGTCGTTGGATGGCTTCCTCACAATGTTTTCCTTCACCGGAAGATCAAGCTCATTGGCGGGGTTCGAGCACACAATCTGATTGCCCGACCAAGCTGTCACCGCCTTTACTATTATCACAATGATGTCACAAAAGCTTAAAGATCTATCATAAATCATTGCTCAAAAATGACTGCTAAGACCAAAGGAAGACTAACGATGACAGTGGCATGCAAATAAAAATACCGATCCATGTTCATGTCACAGTAACAAAAACATGATAAATCACGGCAAAAAGCGGCCTTTTTATGTGTCCTATAAAGTGGCCAAGGTTAGTTGGCTAGACTGAGTGCCGCGCCTTACGAGCTTACCCGCACTATAGGCAAACTTATACATGTATTGTGAGTAGGCATGGACAGTACTGTGAATGAGTAACTTTGTATGATAATTCTGAGCGCGTTAGTCCAGAATAAAAATATAAGTCCTATGTTTTATTCCAGAATGATATAGCCTAATTGCATACCAAAGTTAAATCAAATACGAGCGAGATAGAAAACTCTTTAAAAAAAGGTTTAAGTATAAATAAGTCTGCCACGACAGGTGGCCTTATCGCTTAAAGCGATGTCTTCCAGTATATTCGTGCTATTCAGAATGAATGTATGAATAATTGTTATTTATTTTTCAATAGGTCACTAAGATATCACATTTCGCTTATACATATATATTTTATATAATTGTACTTAACTTCAGATTGGAATCGTCATGATACATATAACACATTATTTCTCAGCTGTAAAGGGGCCTTATCGAGAACAAATTTCCAGGATTAATTTTATTTAGCTTAGATTCGATTTAGATGTTTTGATAGTATTGGTATATACTCGTAGTCTCTATTTTTTTTACAATAAATTTCAAGTATTTTTTGTACAACTAATATGTTTAACTAATAATTATATATTTTTATTTAAAGCATATTATATTATTCTGGAGCCTAAAATTTTTTAACGTATGTATGTATATTTTTTTCAAATTTTACCAACGCCAATATAGTTACTAAGATTTCCATTCTATGACTATTATGGTCGTTGGATATGTTTATTCGATCTCTCGGATTGGTCTAAATCTAATACTCGTATTATTCCAACAATAGCTAATACTACTGTTTAAGAGATTATCAAACTTTTTACCCTCTACTAGTAAGTTTCACCTTTGGTTTTCGCATCACTCAAAAGGAATCAAGGAACTCTGAGCAGCACAATACTTAACGGACGAATTGATGTCTCTATTTGTAGGAAAACTAGCCTAAGTCACGCGATCTCGTCTGACTGACTACAGTAATCACTAATATATAAATTTCCATTTAACTGTCTCTGTAGCCTAGAATTAGGCCTTCATTACAGTTGAAGCTATTTATCTATACACCAAACACATTTTTTTTGACACATTTCACACACGGCTGGTTAACCCCATACTTGAACCATTTCTAGTTCGTATTATGGTTGCTAACACAACTGATATACTACATATACATGCATACATATTTTATATAGATATATATTTAACACCCAGACCGAGAGCCAACAAATTTAGTTCAGCACAAAGATGTTGGCCGTGCCGGGAATCGAACCCGGCAACGGGAAACAAAAATATTACTCGTATTTCAATTGAACTTCTTTAATCATTCTAGCAAATAATTATAGGCTGTATTAAATATATATTTTTTTTATATTTAGGATACCGTACCTGTAGGATACCAATGGACCCATATAACTGAGACTTATCTGTCCGTCTGTTTGTTTATCGCCAGGATGTATGTATACTTGTACTTTAATACAACTAGAGATAGCTTAGCTTAGAGAGTTAATGTTTTAACTAATTATGTATTTATGTTGCCACTATAACAACAAATATCAGAAATAAATAAAAAACATATACCTATTTTGGTGTAAAAATAAACGTGTTTCTTTCCTATTTTTTTGATTTATAACAATAACGGCAGGTGCTAAATACTTAATTTTCACAAAATACATAAAAGTATATTGGCTATCAAATTAAATTATAAAATTTATATTAAATATACATTTAAGAAGGGCTCCCATACAACAATGGTACGGAACCCTTCATGCGCGAGTCGAACTCGCACTTGGGCAATTTTTTTTAAAAAAAACCTTATTTTTGGGTATGTCTACTTTACTTGCACTGTACCTATAGCTAGCTATAACTCTATTATAGCTTTATAACTCGTTCTGCCATTCTCAGCTGTGTATAAATATAACCCAATCAAAACAAAATCCAGTTCCGACGGATGCGATGAACTTTCTTGTTGTTCTCAACTTTTTCTTTTAACAATCAATATTTATAATATTCGAAAATAAGCCTTATGTTGTAAGAATTTGATTATAATTTGCAATGAGGACTAGTTTTGTAAAAGTTGTATACTTATGGTTGCTAGTTGCCTAGCAACTAGAGGCTTACTAAACTGATCGATAAGCATCCTTGATAGATGCATATAATGAATTCAGTAAGGTTCCTATGGAGGCTTTTTAAGATTGATCGAGCGAGCGAAGCGTGCGACGAAAATGAGATAGCATTATGCAAAAGTAATCCTTTTAAGGGTTCCGTACCTAAATGGTATAACGAGACCCTATTACTAAGACTCCGCTGTCTGTCTGTCTGTCTCCAGGCTGTATCTCAGAAACCGTAATAGCTGAAACTTTCACAAGATATGTATTTCTCGTGCCACTATAACAACAAATACTACAAATAAAATAAAATTGTTTTAAAAAACAAACAACCGACTTCAAAACCATAACTAAAAAGGGAAAAATAATTTTATGCCTACTTCAAATCAAGAAAATATAAGTAGAATCGAGGAGTTTATTTCATGTACTTAGAAAAAACTTTTTTCAATTTTTATTAATCCTGTGTTCTTGGAGTCGGTGCCAGGATAGAAAGACAATTGAATAGTGATTTTTTTTAACAAACAATAATTTGTTATTCTAAGATGGCACCGACTCCAAGAATACAGGATTAATAAAAATTGAAAAAAGTTTTTTTCTAAGTACATGAAATAAACTCCTCGATTCTACTTATATTTTCTTGATTTGAAGTAGGCATAAAATTATTTTTCCCTTTTTAGTTATGGTTTTGAAGTCGGTTGTTTGTTTTTTAAAACAATTTTATTTTTAAATTTTTAGTGGTTACTAATGATATTATTTTAGTTTTATCTATGGAGAGCCAAATAAACTTCACAAGAAGTTGACATCACATCCCAAATCACATAATATTTGCAGTGCGAAAATTTTCGCCATATTTATTCGAGCCGTTTGAGCATAAAGAAGTCCAAAGCAGCAAAAATTACATAATGTTTGTTGTGTCATAAGCTATGACCCAAAACGTACTAGAACCAATCGCGAGCGAAGCGAGCCAGATGCGAGCGAAGTGAGCTATGCGCGAGCGAAGCGAGCGCGAAAATTTTTACCATACTTATTCGAGCCATTTGAGCATACAGAAGTCCAAAGTAGCACAAATTACATAATGTTTGTTGTGTCATAAGCTATGACCCAAAACGTACTAGAACCAATCGCGAGCGGAGCGAGCCAGATGCGAGCGAAGCGAGCTAAGCGCGAGCGAAGCGAGCGCGAAAATTTTTCCATACTTATTCGAGCCATTTGAGCATACAGAAGTCCAAAGTAGCACAAATTACATAATGTTTGTTGTGTCATAAGCTATGACCCAAAACGTACTAGAACCAATCGCGAGCGGAGCGAGCCATATGCGAGCGAAGCGAGCTATGCGCGAGCGAAGCGAGCGCGAAAATTTTCACCATATTTATTCGAGCCGTTTGAGCACAAAGAAGTCCAAAGCAGCACAAAATATTATTTGGAGTGTCATAAGCCCATAACATCCTAGGGGAAATTACGAAAGAAGTGGGATAACTGCTAGCGAAGCGAGCGCGTAAATATTTTCCTTATCCGTTCGAGGGTCTTGTCTTATGATATATCAAATTTTATATATGATCTTAGTGGCCAAGCTCTGGTATCGAGTGTTTTTCAAGGCCCTGATTTAGTTTGACCACTGCTTGGTACTAAGAGTAGCATCCAGGACCAACAAATTAACGTGTTATCCGATGCACAGTAACGCCCAGATGAAAATACCACTGTTTACATTTTTTTTATGAAAGTTTTGTGCATGGTCCCCCATCCAAAGACTGGCTGCATGGACCGTTGCTTAGCCTCGATGTTTGCGTCAGATTACATTTGTTAGCCAGACTATTAGGCTGTTAATTTTACAAAGTTAAATCTGTATTGCCATATTATGAGCGCGAAGATGTAGAATAGGTTTTTGAGTTATTTGGGTATCCCACGGGAACAGCAATGACTTTTAAGATAAAAAGTAAACTTCGTGTTAAACAAGGTCTAGTCTACCCCCATATCAAATTTAAGCGAAATCAGTGTGTGTCATGTGTTATTTGGTGCATCCCACGGGAACAGTAATTATTTTCGGGATAAAAAGTAGCCAATGTGTTAACACATAGTCTAACCTATCTTCATCTCAAATTTCATCAATATCAGTACAGCCGTTCGGGCGTGAAGAAGTTATAAAGATTTATGTGTTATTTGGTGCATCCCACGGGAACAGTAATAAAATTCGGGATAAAAAGTAGCCTATGTGTTAACATATAGTCTTACCTATTTTCACCTCAAATTTCATGAATATCAGTACAGCCGAACGAGCGTAAATCTCTCTTCGGGCGTAAAACTAACCTAACTTTTTAGGTTTTCCTTCGATTTCCCTAGGAATCCATCATCAGATCCTAGTTTGGTGACAATGGGACCAATTCAGAACCATACTCTTTCAATTATAAAAAGAATTTTGAGAATCGATCCACAAATGGCTGAGAAATCGGTGAACATACATAAAAAAAAAAAAAAATACATACACGTCGAATATATAACCTCCTCCTTTTTGAAGTCGGTTAATAAGAGGGTCCCCATACAATAAATGTGTTTTTTCGTATTTTTTGCTAAATAAACCAATTAAGCCAATTGATTTCGACGCTTTAGAGAGTTTGTCATTAAATCGAGTGACGTTACATGGAGCTTACACTGTAGTCTGTATGGATACCTAATTGTACGTAAAAATTAATAGAAAAATATGGAAGCTGTTATCAGTATTTCAGTTTGTTTGTCAGTTTTTTTCCAGTATCCGCTTTACTCAGAATTAACTAGAAGTGATTTCTATGAATTAGGTTGAGTTAGCGGAAACAACTTGATATGTTTTTGTTTACGTATTTTGCCACTGAATTTGTAATTGTATACTGTTTTGATGTTTTTAAAGTCAATACATATCAAGGAAAACTATTATTACTTTTATTACGATATCATTTATTTCAACACAATAAAAAATTAGATATTAATTAATTCCGACTACACGAAAATTAAAAATGACATAAAAAACTACAGAATAACAAAAAAAAAGTTAATATTATTAAGTTCTTTTTATTTAGTTTATTTTAAAATCCTCCTTCTAAGCTTCTAACTCGTAGCCATAGTTTTCATTGTTCTTATATTATGTCTGATCTTGAAAAACTCTGAATCGGCTTGACCGATTCAGAGTTTTTAATATATTGTTTATATTATTTTAGTATTTTAATATATAGTTTTTAATAACCGCTGCATTAGCATGGCCAATCACATTTTTTTTACAACTCCCTCAATATGGATATGAAAGGAGTTGATAATCAAAATACATATATCTATGGTACATTTTAAATCCAACATGATTAAACTACGAAATATAGTGTAGGTTGAATTTAATTTTATGGTTTGATTATTATTGAACCATAACTTCCTCATTCTACGAAATACTTTATTATCGAGGAGCGTTATCTTTATATTTGTTTATGATCATTTATAGGCATACAGAATTGAATTGCAAATTTACTTTGACATTAACTATGAGCTAGTATAGGTACATACTACTACTCGTTTGTGGTCAATATTAATAGATACTTTTATTTACTTTTTACATACACACACAATACAATCATTATTTCTATAATACCTATTTTGATAATGAAAGTTCATTGCTGTGTCATTGACATCATATTCAGATTTATTTATATTTTTGCAGTGATGCCAAGAAAACACAAAGGAAAATCGCTTAAAACACTAATTACTAAAAAGCTTAAATAACAAAAATATTGTAGCATTGCTTTCCTTTTTTAAATATTTTTCTGATTCAATACAAAATAAAAAAAATTGAATAAATAAGTACTTACTTATTTTCATCGCTGCGGACCGCACATCCAGCCAGTAAAATAAACAAAAATGATTTCATTTTTAATTTAAACTAATTATAAAGCTATTTAAAAAAAGAACAAAAAGATAATACAGTCCATAAAGTTTTTCTCTTTTTAAAATTAAAGTTTGACATTTGAATGTGGTAAATAAGGGGCGACGTTTTGGCGGGAAATCGCGATTGTTTTGAAGCGCGGCGCGAACGTGCGCTTCGCTTATAAGCAAGTTAAATACTATCAGTGGCCAGTGTGATGCTTTACTACGGAGGTTTTGTTTCAAGTACCTTTATTCGTACAATATAGCATTTTGTGCTTTGTGTGATAGTTAAAGGCGGGCTGAACTATTTTCAACTATTTCGCTTAACGTTTGGAAGACACGAGGTTACCTAAAGAAACATATCATACAGCCTGGCCGTTGAGTAAGCAGCATAACTTTTGCAGTGAATAAATAATGTTATTATTTTAGTTAGAGTTAAGTTTTTACGATCTAATTTTGGAGAATTTTATTTATCCTGATTAGAGCAATTTTTTTTGTAAGTACACTTTTATATTTTATAATTAATTAGGTACATAAATTCAATAGTACGTATATTTTACTTGTCTATCTATTATTTTTTTATCTAAGTTGAGCACAACTACGGTCGGAAACTTCCTATAAACATTATTTGCATTACGATAATTATTTGTCAGTAGTAAAGATACGCACAATTGACATACAAACATACAAAACGCACAACAGTATTTTACTTCGTAGTATTGTAAAGATAACATACAATAACTGGTTTTCTAACAAGGGTAGGATTATTGACGATTTTTTTTTTTACTTTTAACAGTCATATAATTCGAGTCAATAATTGACGGCCTCAGAATACAGTTCTTTCTGTATTCTGAGTTGACGGCCTCGTTTGTGTAATGGTTACTATGCTGGACTGCCAACCAGAGGGTCCCGGGCTCGATTCCCGGCACGGCCAACTTATTTGTGATGAACTACATATTTTGGTTGTCAGTCTGGGTGATATGGTCTGGGTGTCAAATATGTATGAAGATACGATATGAAGAATTTTTAAACTAGTTTTTTTTCTAATTCATAAGGCAGATTGGTATTGGTCACAGTAGTTCTTTAGACGGCTTATGCCATTTTTACGGTATTTTTTTTATGATTTATTACGAAATAACTGTAAATTAAAGATTTAGCCATTGCAGCGCTTTAAATCTACCATTAAAATAGTTTGTCGACCATTCATCCTCTTTGGTTCTGTTGCAGATTTCATTTACAGAAAGGAACAATGTTGGTGAAGCCATACAGTTCAGTGAAGGTTAAATTAACTCGAATTAATCCAGTTAGTGGCAGGAAGCGTGATCACCCACGATTAATTGTCCGTGCCTACTCGATAGTGATTCATTCGATCATGAATATTGTATCGCATGATCGATATGCATTCCATAATGTTTCAGATTTATCACGTTCATAAGGCTGCTTGACTTGCATGGAAGAGAATTTGAAATATTTAGTGCACGAGTACTTGCGCTGTGATCTGAAACCAAGTAGAGATAAGTTAAGAAGACATATAAACAAACATTTAAGGAGGGCTCCCATGCAACAAACTCAAGTTATAAGTAATTTTTTAATCGATCTTCATAACACCAGTTGGTAGACCCTCTAAACATTTAAAGGATATTTAATTATGTTTTAAGTTATAAATGAATCATAGTTTTTTTAAGGGGGTTCCCATACAACAAACGTGTTTTTTAGAATTTTGTAAGAAAATAAGTGGTAACAAATAGAAATAAGTAATCAATAGAATAACACTTCTATATAACTAAGTTTATATTAAAACATAGAATAAGAACAAAACTACTTTGGTAAGGTTATGTAAATAAAGTAAATAGTAAGTTAAAGTATACTAAGATAGAATGATTTTAAGTAGAATAGAATTATATAAAGTAGACTAAGATCCCCAATAATCAATCTGGGGAGTAGGACGATTAAATTAATAAAAAAAACGCCTTCAAGCGCCAACCCGATTCGCACTTGGCCCATTATTTTAATATTGGTGTAGTTAAATGTTATCACCATTCGCTTTATCTCAGCTACGGTGAATAAACCCTGTATACAATAAATGACATCGAGGTTATCTGAGATTTATAAAACGCGTCGATATATCTAAGACTCAAAAATGTAATTAAGAATGAGAGTTGGTCCTAAAGTTGACTTTTTTACTTGGATGAACAAGCTTTATTAGATTGATATGCATGTTATTTTCGGTTTACCAGATCTACAACGACCAACGTCCCAAGAAAGTTCTTTAAAAAAACTGATTTTACAATTTTCTTAAAGAACTTACAATGAAAATTCCCAACCAATTATTTTTATTTAGTAAGCTAACACATTGATGTTTTTAAGTTCTATTTCTTTTATAATGTTAAGCATTAATCTGGTTCAATAAAGCATTGTTTATTTTATTCTTTTTATATAATTTTACTGTATTATCCTATAAATGCATAATGCATATGTTATAAACATAAATATTATAGGTACACGCATTTACTTATATAAATGATTTTTACGATCGACCTAGCGGGCACACTAAAATAAGGCCTTAATCCAGTACAAAAGGGTTAAATAAATGTTTTTGATAATGGTGTTTTACTTATTGCACACAAGTACTTATTTACTCCAATCAGGAGAGGTACTCCGAGTGAGGATAGGGAACGAAAATTGGTCTACTTCCTTCATAATTTATCATCATTATTTATACCAAACGATACCACAATCATTATTAGCTTTTCTCATCAAACCAATTGCAAGCAATTTAGAATACCGATTAATATTTGCTGTCAAAATAAACCTTATTTACTTAATTATAAGGCTGTGAATGGTTTATTCTATTGTAAGTAAAATGGCCAGTGTTGTCGACGTAACAATGCTCGAATTAAAAGTAGATTTTGAGATGATGTAATGTCATTATTACCGGGTAGATACTTGTTTTACTTATAGCATGGCTGTAAGTCTACATAAAGCCTGATGTTGAAAATTTAGAAATGATAGAAAAGTTCATATAGAATAGTAGAAATATTTTGTATCCACTACTTGAGTAACTAAAAGTTCTAATAGGCGCAAATCCCTAGTTTCATTCATAAAAACACTTGAACACTCAAATAAATGTCCTTAGTAAGGTTCGAATTTTACTTACACGTTCGATACAGACTATACAAAGATTGGAATACCTATTAAAGCTTCAGTGTGCTTTTTCAAATAAAAAATTCTAACTGTAAATAAGTTTACTATGGACACCCTTGTTTCTAGGTATGCATTGTCGCTTAATACAACTACGTTGGGCTTTACGTATTGACCATAATGCATAAACATTTTTTCTTAACCTAAGTTAGACCAAGATTTATATTAGTTTGAAGAGATTATACTACAAGTACTATATTAACATTTAAAACTTACGTAATTCATATTTTAAATGCCGCCCCTTGGTGAGTTGTCAATTATGTAATACAGAAAACATCCAACGCATAGTGCGTTGGATGTTTAGATAGATACAAACAGATACAATTATAATTAAACTTAACCAGAGGTTGTACTAATAGTAAGAATTGAATTGTTAAGGTATGCCAACACACCATCACGGAAAGTGGCAAGCATATCTGCGAATATATTTTTACGAATATATCTTTGGTTTGGTTTGTACAAATCTCAACCCATAACTGAGAACTTCTTCAAAATAGGACTAGCGGATTTGGAAACAAATGGCAACATTGGTTTACACAAAAACACAAACATCCTCTCACCCCAAAGGCATATAGATAGATATATAAAGTAAAATATTTAGTTATTTTTGAACAACCTGTAGAGTGTATTTCGACAACTACCTGCTCTCTTTGTTGTATAGCGCCACTACCAAATGAGTTGTATTAAACCGGGTTATTTTAATTATTGAGGTAATTACCTACTTTGTGCTTTATATGTGCCGCTTTGTAATCAACACTTGCTTGGTTGTCGATAACGCCTATTGTTGTCAATGGTGATAAAATAATTAGGTTTATCATAAAGCACAGGATACTATTTGATGTCAAGGTGTATTTATTTGCTAAGGTTTGATAATTTTTGTTCCAAGTCCAAAGTAGCGCCTGTAGCTCGGCTAGCTAAGGTGATCTGACGCGATCATAGAAGTTAAGCAACGGATACGGACTGTGTTAGGATGGGTGACCATGCACAAAACTGTCGTTTTTCAAGGTGCATTTTCGTCTGGGCGCTACGGTGTGTCGGATGACACGTTAAATTGTGAGTCCTGGCTGTTAGTCTTAGTACAAGCAGTAGTTAAGCCAAGTGAGAGGCCTTCGGGCGGCTTGAAAACTCTCGACACCAAAGCTTGGCCACCTAGATCATACGAAGAAGAAGTCCAAAAAGTATATATTAATGAACCGTTGCTTTATAGATCTTATAAATTATTTGAATTCGAAAGAATATAACTGTAATATATTTATTTTATTTTTATTTATTTTCTGATACATTGGAAGAGACTTTTACCAGGAGTGAGACAGTATGGGAAATTAAAAAAAAAACTATCTGTTAATCCAAGCGTATGCTATTTTTGTACCAAGTCTCATGCAAATTTAGCATTAGAGCTAAATAAATATTCAAAAACAACGTTTGTTTGAATACTTTTATAGGAAATCTTATTTCTACAAAGTTCAGTTATGAACGCAGAAATCTTAGTGCACTAATTATTTATCTTATTGCCGATCTGCTATTTGAACGATCGACCACCATGTGTGCTTATTAGGTCAATAAACTATTTTTAACTTTACAAATAAATTTATCTTTATCTTTATCTTTAAACTTAATTTCACACATGGTCTATTTTTGAATGCCTTTTTTGTTAGTTTTAACTCTAAAATTGTATTTAATCATATTTGTTATAGTAACCATATGTGGGAAAATAATAACAATATTGTTGAAGACATGATAACCCACTATTCAAACGTTTTTAAATTTCCCCCTGCTTGTGTTAATTTTGGCTGAATACAAAAATACATTGGTATGGGGAAAAAACAACCATATTATTTATTAAATTATTCAATTTATCTTTTTATACTTTTCAATATATCACCTATATCAATCTAAAGCAATAAAAAAACACTAGCAGCCTGCCCCGGCTTCGCACGCTTATGTTACACTATTGGATTTTCAGTAAAGTTTTTAATATTTTTGTAGACAAAATATAGCCTATGTTACTCAGGAATAACGTAGCTTTCTAATGGTAAAAGAATTTTTAGGTCGGTCCCGTAGTTTCAGAGCCTATTCATGTCAAACAAACTAACAATACACTTTTCCTCCTTATAGTAATATTAGTATAGATATCAAGGAAAATACCTGAATTTCTAACAGATACAATATAGGTACTTATATCTAATTCTATCTTATATCGTATTATAGCCGGCATAATCACGGTATCACGGTGATCTGACATGTGTCCCTTTTTAATTAGTTGGTTCCAACACCGGATTAAGAATAAGTAGGCTGTTTAGCGAATTTATGACAATCTTCTCTTCAAACTCAGGTGGGATCGAGAGTTAAAAATACTGATTAAATTCTGTACAACCCTAAACTTAAAAGCAAACGTTGTGTATTGAGTATAATTCTCAGGGCAGACTCTTGAATTTTCATTTTGTTCATTATAATCCATAAACGTTAAAAATATCGAAAAATAGCTTAAAAACCGTCTTTATACCGTTTACGATTTACAATGAAAAATCTCCTAATTCAAAATTTTGCCCTTGTCATTGCCTTAAAAGAAGACCAAAGTAAAACAGAATTATCAGCTGATTTGAGCCAGTTTTCTTTCAACCAGAGCTTCAGGCACGGCGTATCGTTCAGGCTGGAAACGCCTGAAGTTCCATCCGAAGCTCCGCTGCGTTCCTGCCATTCGATTCAAGCTCGGACTGGATGGTATTGAGTCATCAGCCCTGAAAATTGAAAGGAGAAATATAATTGTTTGTTACCAACTCAGCTTCGCCATTATTTGATTTGTCATTATCATAGAGAGATAGATCCAAAGATAAGTTCTAACGGCGCCTTTCTTTATACAATCACTTTAACCTTTCATAACCTACATTATAAGGACTTTTAGGTACTCTATACTTGTGCTCTGAAACTTACTAAATCTAAGTAAATAGGTATCTTCTTGATAAGCTTATTTAATGAGGATTACAGGGTCGTTTAACATCAAGCAAGCTGATTGTACAAACTATGTAACATATTGTATAATTAAAAGATACGTTGTTATATAAAATCATAGGTATATTGTATAATACGATTTTATAAGTAACTAGTTAGCCATTATTGAAAAGTGCCCCATAACCTTCAACATCTTGGCATCTCTGCCTGCTGGAAGACATTCAAGGAGCCTCCAACTGCTGCCTTGATTTGTCCAGTCCACCTTTCGCGCGGTCTGGTGCCTTCTGCCTTCCCTTGTATGAAAAGGTGATAATTACCTAGATAAAGTAGAGTCATCCTGGCTAACAGACATGTTGGTGGGTGACATGGACATGGGGGTGGACATCTTGATATCCTCCTCGAAGTCCTTGAGGCGGCTCGCGCTGCAGAGAGGTGTCTCCACTTGTTCGATTGTGTTGAGGTGGTCCACGTCGATCTCGTAGCCTTCTTTCTCTTTATTGTAACTGCAGAGTAAGATTGTTTATAATTATAATGATAAGAGTGAATAAGAGCCTGAATTCTACGACCTTTTTTTATGACATGGTGGAAATGAATTTACGCATGCCCGCCAATCCTTGGGGGAAGCGGCGGGGTATGTCGGGCTCGGTGCCAGTATCGGAGCCCGAATGAAAAAAGGTATCCCTGAACTTGCAACAATATGGTCATCAAATTAGTATAGTAGAAGTAGATATATATCAGAGAGGATCAGTTGATCAGGATCAGTTGATCAGTTAGCAGTAGATCCTCGATCATATATATCCTGATGGGTACGTTTGGGCGAGGGCCTTTGACTTAATCTTTTAGAAGATATTGAATTAATGCTTATGAAGTTTACGTATTTGACATTGTACTTACTGTAGAACATTTTTGAATCTGCCTCCCCAAACGATTTCCTTGGAAAGATAGGATGTGCGGCTCTGAGTCACTGTTCCCATGTTCTTGGATGAACCCGTCAGGCAGACCACTATTTCAAACCTGTAAAACAAATTTAATAATAATTATAAGGTTTTCACATTCTTGGAAAACCTCGAATGAAACTTGTTTGGGAATTACACATATTATAATTTCTTTAATTTTGTGTTTCAGCATAGACAAAATATAACACATTTTTGTCTATGGTTTCAGTGATTCTGAGTATCCGACAAATTTGGTGCCAGCCATCCCTTTCAATAACGACACCGCGTTGTGATTACAATACAATGTATTTGACATATTCGAGACTCTGTAGTACAAGTTTTTTCTAATACGCAAAACTACATTATGGTTCGGTTTGGTAAAGTTCTAATCATAGACAAACGATATACGTCAATTTCATAAGTTCTGACAAACATTTAAACCAATGAGATCATTAATGGATTACGTATAGGAAAGAAAACGAAACAAAAACTATAGAATATAGTTTTGCACCTTTGAAAAAACAAGCTATAGGTACATTTTATTATACTGTTACTAATTTTGGTTAAGTTACAGGTCAAAGTTAGGAAGTAGTACCTTAGACTTACCTGTAATCCATCATATCCTGTGCGGAAAATTCGTAGAGTGGGCTCTGTGCATCGATGACGTGAACAACCGTGATGGGCCATAGTAGGAAAGCTCGGGATTCCTTTAATGGAAGATGCTGGATGTAGTTCTTTACCAGCTCACCTTCCAAAGTTCTACAAAAATGATTACAACAAAACTAATATACCTTAGAAACTTGATTATCCTGACCTCAGTTATACCTACGGATCGCGATTATGTGTCAAGCATGAATGAGTCAAACGGAACTGGTAACTTGCCGGTGCCGACTTCTCTTCCGAAAATAAAAAGAAACTATTTTCTTCAAACTTTCGATTATCCGGATTTTTGATTATCCGCATGCCTAATAACAATTAGTCCGGTTAATCGAGTTTCTACTGTAGTACTGTGTTTCCATTTTTCTAATGCAAATTAATGGGTAATATGTAGCAAATTTTGGTAATTAAAAGAGTTTTATTATTTATCACGTGAGTTTCGGTTTCGGTTTCGGCCGAAACTGAAGCCACGGTGGAGAATCCGGTTTCGGTTTCGGCTCGAAAACTAGTTTAGGTCGGACACTAATATAAACATGCTTACCGGATAGGTTTCATGATGTAAGCTGTAATATTGCTCCCAATGATGTGAAGGTGAAGCAAATCCCACACTCTGAACTGCAGGCACAGCTGCCCATCTCGGAGACAAATCTGTAAAAACCAGCATTTTTTAAAAATATTAAGTCAGCATCAGGTTCCTTTCACCTTTTATAGCATGTTTTTTTTATCACCTTTTGTGGCATGGTGAGATTAGGATGCGGAAACTTACTCAGACCATGGTGTGCTTGTCACCATCATAGATATTTTCAATTCATTCACGTTTCAAAATGTATATGCGCGCAGATAAATTATAGATAAAAAAATGCATGCACGCATGACGCACGTATTAATTCGTAATAATAATATTCTGCATTATTCTGCTACTAAGTAATAGAAAGAAGCTCCCTTTATCAAGATCTTTTCATATTGTTAAATATTTTTATAAGCTTTTTTGGGCTTGTGAAATATTTACAAAACAAACGGTATTGTGTACGTATTAGTTAATACTTAACTCCACCCTAGTTGTATTGCAGAGATATCCACATTGCAGAGGGTTATAACTCCCCCGCAGAATTGATTCATTAGGGGGAGTCATGGGCACGTTGTGGCAACAAAAGCAACATTGTGGTGGGTGCCCGGGTCCTTGTACGGAAGACACATGTCTTCGAGTTTTGAGGTTCTCTAACATGTAAATTTTCTCTCGATGTTTTCCTTCACCGTAAAGCGAGTGCATATGAATTGAAAGTTGAAAATCCATACATGACTTGAAAGACAAGTCATTGGTGTAGGGCCTCCCCGCCCTACTCCGATCCCTCAGATTATGGGACGTCAGATTTATGAGTAGACGTTCTCCCACCGAGCCACACTTACTTTCCAAATACTTTACATTAGATACTAAACTTACGGTAGCTTTCCTGCTAAAGCCCACTGAAGACATATGTCTGTTCGGTCTAATTAGTTTCGTGAACAAAAGAGAAGACAAGCCTCCGGACAGCGCTGTGCCAGCTACGATCTGGAACACAAGTTTCCAACTGAATTCTGTATGTGTGATGTAAGAAAACTTGAATAATCACTATTTGCATTCTTCATTAGTGGAGTGTCTTGAGTGTAATGAAATTTAAAAGCCAGAATATGCTTTAAATTTTGTAGCCGGTATATTGAAACGATAATAGAGAATTTGTACTTGAATAGTAATAAAACTATTTAAATTAGTTACATCTTCTCGGATAATTGCACGTAGAGCTATTCAAAATTTATTTGAGATGATATATATTCAATAAATTTGAAATATTTATTTATTATCCTAGTAGACGCAGTAGAAGATGTACGCATCGAATATGCAGTAAGTAGAAATCCGTACGAAGCGTTTCGCTTCCACATAATATGTATGTTGTGCGGACAATTAAACTATTGAACTCTTTGCCGGAATCCCTGTTCCCTCTGAACTATAACCTCACTGTCTTCAAGCGCTCCATCCTAGATCACTTCATCACCTAACATCAAGTGAGCTGTGATCAAGCCCAAGCCTATGTATCATAAAAAATCGACATTAATTTAACCATATTAGGTACTTCGAGTTATTTCTCATAGCCCTCCTATTGTGGCTATCTGGGATCACCTAGGATATAAATATATCCCCTTGTATACCTGGTTATCAATAATGTTCAGATTTTAGTATTAAAATACTCACGTACCTCAAAAACCATGATGATTATAGCTTCTGGACATTCTTCATTGGGATATCGCACACCGTATCCTATTGTCATCTAAAAAAATGGGGTTGAAAAAAAATTATTCTTCTCAAAATCTTATATTATCAGATAGCATCTGTCTTTACTATGTAAATAGGAGTAGATACTTTATTAAAAGACTCACAATGACATGTAAAAGAAACGCTAGTGTTTTAACTGGTGACCCTACCAGATTTCTTCCAGGTGTGTTAAGTGTTATTTGATACATATCAATACATACATATTATATAGTTATATACATACCATTATACTCAATATACATACATACACAGTACAAGAGTCACAAAGCAATATTGATAAACTTTACTACCTGAGTTTCAACAGACATCATCAAGAGTCCAGCAAAGGACGAGGTTCCCGTGACGCAGTGCTCCTTGCCGTCCCCGATGTCGTCAGCGTAAGATGTGGCCACCGCATACCAGATACCGGCAAACACCAGCCAGAACACGAAGTGGGCGAAAATCATTAGGAGAATGAGGAAACGCCATTTGCTATTTATCTGAGAAAGAGTATGAAATGTACATGGGTATAATTTATTACTAAATTACTACTTTTATTAAATATGACTGCATAATTTATTATCTATTAAATATACGATAATTAGAGAGGTAGAACGCTGTTAAATGCAATGCGACTTTGACCATGATGCCACTAGGAAGTAGTGATACAGTTTGCAAAAACTTACGCTGAAATATAACGAGTTTCGTATTCAATTATAATAATTAAAATATAATTAATCATTCATCAAGGATAGCGATTGCCATTCAGCGCGGGAACGCTGCAAGTCTGATGGGCACCTTTGCACCGGGAACTATCAGGGGCGGGTTATTTAATTAGATTTAAGTTATTTGTATTTGACATTATATTGTAATCTGACATTTTAATAAATTAATCATTTATAGTAAAAGGAGTAATTTATTTTAGCGTATAACTATTGACGTCACAATCCATATCAGGTCGCATAGCATTTGAAACGGATTGTAAATATTTTTTCCAGATAATGAGGAGAAGGGAGGCTTAATTTGCTTGATAAATTACTAATAACTCGTAGGATTTGCTGAATTCTCGCAGTGTACTACTTATTAAGATGATGAGCATTGTTAAAACGCCTGATAAAAATATACTAGCCACTTCTTCCTAGCGTGTTGCTCTGAACTCAAGTTGTGGGATCAGGACTAATTTATTTAATTGTGTTTGATATTAGCTTACCACAGTATTGACCAAGTCCCGCATGTACTTGAGGCCTTTTGCTGGTATGTGACTTCTAACTGGGACGTTCTCTTCTCCATCCTTGAGGACCACACGCCGAGACCGAGTTGGCCGCCCGTGCCGACGCCTGAATATTATAGTTCTTTTTTTACATTGATTGGGCTTGCGTTTGATCACAATTTACTTAGAGGTACGCGATATTGTGATACGTTCTTTGAGTAAGATTTTTGTATATATATGTAGGTGCACTGGGAGTAACGAGTACCAAATGAACGAGATTTCGTTAACACAAGAACTTAACGACGTTCGTTCGTTTAACTTATACCAAAATTGTGATATATGCCATCGCATATTGTTTATTTTCTAAAATATAACTCCCACTACCTATTTCAAGAGGTAAGTATTATTCATATTTTAAGACAGCATCATATTTGAATAGTTTGCTATTTACTTTACAAATAAATTCCTAAATACACTTAGTCCCAAATATTATTGTTGTCTCTTAACACTAGCTTTATATAGGTGGATGGATCTAGGATCTCAAATTCTCAACCATTGCATTTACATCAAAAATTAAAATATAATTTATCTCTAAGATTTATTCGTAAAACTGTGTCAGCATAAAAAATGGCGAATTTTACTACTCAAACTGATTCATATCTTTTCCGATACGATAAGGAGTTTCTTGAATTTGGATAAGATAATATTGAAATAGGACGTAAAAATATATAACGTGTTTGTAAGATGATATTAGATATTATAAATAGTTCTTTATTAGATTTATAGAGGAGGACCAATTTCATTGAAGTACAAAATATAGGTGCATATAAAAGATTAATGATAGTATGTCGTTGAGATTTATGAAAAAAAAACAGTAGTAATAACTGTATTTAGAATAGAATATCCGTTGTATCTGTGTCATTTACACTATGCATATTAAGATACATGTGTATTTACACTAGATTAAGAGTTGCTTACCTGTGTTTGATACTTTTTCTCTTCCTTCTACTATAAGGATTAGAATAACCGTGAGCCGAATTTCCCATCGTCGTATTTGTATCTTCAAAATCAGCCATCTCTATCCTATCATAAATAGTATTATCCGTGTTTTCACTGACCATTACTCTGGTAGACATTTCTGATGTGTGATACGTTCCTTCTGTTTTAGGGCTTTCTTGATCTACATCTATTGTCATAGTTAAACCTCCATATGCTATTTCGTCTTCACTAGAATATTGGGATGCGTCCGTGGTTGTGCCCTCGTGTGTTTTTAAAGGATTTGGTTCCAATCCTGGAGAACTGAATGCTATTTCTTTACCTTCAACGTAGGTTTGGCTTATTCGGTAGTGTTTCTTCAGTTCTTCGTTAGTGTAAACGTCTGTATTGACAATTCTTGGTATATCTATGGATGATCTACCGGACCCGTTGCCGATTGCTTCTGAGTAGCTTAGAGATCTTTCTAAAGCTCTGCTGCGACTGCCTCGCCGGCTTTCCGATTCGTATATGTTATTCATTTTAATTTTCTTCTTCTATCCGCAGTTTGTATCATCAGGTTGATTTAATATACGAGTAATTTATATGTTACCACGTTCTTTTGTTGTTGTTGTTGTTGATTGTTAAACAAATATACACTTTGGATGCAAGTTTAAAACATTTTAAACTCACTTAATTATCATTATAACTAATTAAATTAAATATAATTTTGGATCCATAACAGTAACTGAAAAATGTCACCTATTTACTCGTATCAATACGTAGTCTTAATATTTTTCATGAATATTTTAGAGTTGTTTGGTAAAATACACGTCTTAAAACTCTTCATGTGTCACTAACAATAAGTTATCTCCAAGATAAGATTCGCTTCTACCTTCAAGATAAGAACAATAAATATATTTGTACATATTCCTGTGATCGAAATATGTCCTAGAGCTGATAGGTGCGTTGACATGACAAATATTATTTGTTTACTTATTGGTTTGCTACGGCTTGGTATTTACTTTTCTATATCAATTAAATTGAAGCCTCCTTGAAACTTTCATTGTTTACATAAATACTCATATACTGGCACCAACGTAAAATAATTTAAAGAAGTCTTTAATTTAATTAAAGACCATTTTTCACCAGGAAACATAGTTTCGCTCTGCCCGTTTATCCGTCTGGTGTCTGTTATCAAACTATGAACAAAAACGAATGAATTCGATTTCACGAATTCAATTCAATGTTACCAAAAACAAGCTCATCAAAATTATACGCTAGTTACCAAAACTATGTATAAAACAAAAATGAAATACTTGCATAGAAGTGTTAATAAATTTATTCAAATTACTTGGCATTCCCCGTTATTTTCGCTCTCCATAATTTTGCAGATAGATTTTCTTTACCTTATTAAGATAGAAGAAGTAAAAGAGTTCCATAAACAATCAAAGCATTTGGTCTCGAAAGTACAATATACGCATCTTAATAATTAGCCTGCCATGGTGAATAATTCAAAGGTACCCGATTATCCAAGTTGGTACCTTTGGACGGTTTATTGATGGATACAGTGTTGGAAAGAGGAATGTTATGATAAGACTTTGCTGCATTAATATTTTTTTCAGGAAATAGCGGTGTGATTCCATAAGCTTTTAAAAGGGGTATGGTTTTAATTGGGATTGTCATTGTCAGTTTGCTGCCGTATGTTTCGGTGTACTGAATATTCTGGTTCAACTGACCGGTGGGTGCTGATGCGCATCTTGATATTAATGAGCAGATTAAATATAGAGCGACTGTAAAAGACACAATGAACAATTACTTAGGTCGTTAGTTAAGCATCATTAGCAGTTTAGTTCTTCAAGTGTTATCTGTAATTTTATTTTTTGCGTTTTAATAAAATTGTTCTACTTCCATTTTTAGGTTACCATACCCAAAGGGTACCAACGGGACCTTATTATGTTATTTCCGAGACTTCGCTATTCGTACGTCTGTAACAGGCTGCATTTTATGAACCGTGTTAGCTAGAAAGTTGAAATTTTAATTTCTATTGCCGCTATAACAACTAACACAAACCAAAATATTTAATATAATAAATATTTATGGGAGACACAACAACAAACTTTATTTATTTTTTCGCATTTTTTTAAAGGTAAAGTAAGGATATCTACATGTACCTACAGGCCCGACTTGCAATTGGTCAATTATTTATATAAGGAAAATAAAGTTAAACTCCAGTCCATATTAAACGCTTCAGTACTCTACAAAAGAAATTGCGAAAAAAGAAATTGTTACTACGCAAAGGTTTTTGTATGATTACTAGATATTATTTATCAACATTCGATATCTACTAAACTAAATTAGAATGCTGCATATTCTTACCTAGTAAAACCATCTGTCGTGGTACCATTTTCACGACGTTCTATGTTTTCTTTCGACCGTCAAAATGCAATATAGTTTTAGTAGTAAGTAAGTAAATTAACATTTTCAGTGATTTCTTAAATGTTTAGTACAATAATTAGTTGAGGATTAAAGCATGTTTCGTTAATGTTTCACACTCACTCAGTTAATTGCTTAATTAAAACCTGAGATTAGGTTCTAGTATTGATATATACCACTCACCTACTTATAAGTTATTTATTATTGCTATAAATTCGGAATTAATTTATTGCAAGAATGCTTATTAAAAGTCTCAATTCAATTGACTTTTTATTTTTTTATTATTAACCATCGCCCTAATACTAGGTATTTAAAAAATTAAAGACTGCAAAGTAAGTGAAATAGGATTTTCTTATCGCACGGAGAGATATAATTTCAAAATAGTAACAATTAAAAATAAGAATAGGAAAGTAAAAATTTGATAGCTAATATAAATTTTTATATTTTGTGAAATTTTAAGTGTCTAGCAGCTGTGTGTGTGTTATTGATATAAAAACATACGTAAAAACTACATTTATTGTATAGGGACTCCCCTTAATATTTTATATTTAGTATTTGTTGTTATAGCGGCACGGAAATACATATCTTGTGAAAGTTTCAGCTTTCTAGCTATTACGGTTTCTGAGATACAGCCTGGAGACAGACAGCGGAGGCTTAGCAATAAGGTTCCGTTTTTTACTTTTTGGTACGGAACCCTAAAAAAAATTTTTTAGTGTTCCGAAAGAAGTTATTTTACGAATGAAATTACCTTTCACCGGAGTAATATCTCCGTAACATTTAAATACTTTTTTTCTATTTAATTATATTTTAAGTACTAGATGTTATGCAAGTTACTCAGATATGTATTATTTTTAACATTTAGATAGCACAAATTGTAATCTAAATAACTCTCAAATATTATTTGGATGACTTACCTCAACAGAAAAATAAACTCATCTAGAAATAGGAGTATAAAAAAATACATTATATTCATAGTGAAATACTTTTATTAGAGCTAAGTAGCCTTTATACACAAGTAATAATACTTACTTAAGAATAAAAACACTAACAATCCCAATAAAAAACAACTTCATGAACTAAAAACGTCTTGTAATGCATATCGTAACAATAAATGTAAATAATCATCATATCGCCTTTTACATAAAGAAGTATTATGTATATACTTAATCTTTATTCTGTACTCTATATGCTCTAGACCAACGGGTATATAAATTATTTATACATACCAAGATTATTGATTGATTGATTATTGATTGTTGGTTTGACGCGAATAGGTTCCGAAACTACTGGACCGATTTGAAAAATTCTTTCACCGTTGGGAAGCTACATTATCCCGTTTAACATAGGCTTATTGTTTCTCTTTGCTACTCAGATTATTTTATAGCTCGTGCAAAGCCGGGCCGGGATGCTTGTAAATAAATAAAGGCATGTAGGAATTCTAATACAATGTAACCAAAGGTTTTCTTTAAGGTGTTTTTTAAAAGTAATGGGATATGATTTCCTATCCTTTACTGGGTTTCTTCCTAAAAGACGAGGATCTGCCGAGTTGAAAGGATGATATTTTTTCGCTGAAGCTGCCAGGCGTGTTGGGCCGCAGAAGAGACTCTGGCCTATCTTGTGGAGATCTGAAAGTTACATAAAAATATATGTTAGCTAACCATTCGTTTTAACAAATATCTTCTAAATTACATACGATAAATTAAGATATTTGACTAATTTTAAGTGACTTGATGGATGTAATTTGACTTGCTCTATATAACGCGATATCATAAGGCTCTAGTAATTATGTATTTTTCTTTTATATAATACTAGCTGACCCGGCAAACGTTGTTTTGCCTTATTAATTATTTTTATTTTAGTTTCTAGACAAATTCTAGTAAAATTAAAATGTTACTTACTTATTTTATGTGTGTATGGTATATGCGTGAAATGGGTATGGAGCGCCATGAACAAACGTTAAGGGAATATAAAAGTAACAAACACCAAAAAATATTAGATTCAATCATATCTATTTCATAGTGTTTATTTTAACAAACATTAATTTGTTCTTCTTAGATGGCACCGACGCCAAGAATATAGGATAAATACAAATTGAAAATAGCATGTTTATAAGTTAATCAAATAAAGTCTTCGATGGTACTTATGTGTAGGCATAAAATTATTTTTCACTTTTTAGATACAGTTAGAATTTATAAATGTAGGTATGATTTTGAAGTCTGTTATTTGTATAATACAATTTCATTGTAAAATTTTCAAGGTTAGTAGGTAATGATATTTTTCTAAAGTTTTAGGTATTCAAAATTTTTTAGCGATTCCATTCGAGCCGTTACCAAACAAATTACATAATATTGGTAGTGTCATAAGCTATGACCCAAAACGTCATAGGACCAATCGCGAGTGAAGAGTGCCCTATGCGAGCGTAGCGAGATATGCGCGAGCGAAGCAAGCGCGAAATATTTTAGCATATTTGTTCGAGCCGCTTGAGCATAAAGATGTCCAAAGCAGAACAAATTACATAATATTTGTAGTGTCGTGAGCTATGACCCAAAACGTCCTAGGACCAATCGCGAGCGAAGCGAGCCGGATGCGAGCGTAGCGAGCTATGCGCGAGCGAAGCAAGCGCGAAAATTTTTAGCATAATATTTGTTCGAGCCGTTTGAGCATAAAGAAGTTCGAAGCAGAACAAATTACATAATATGTGTAGTGTCGTGAGCTATGATCCAAAATGTCCTAGGACCAATCGCGAGCGAAGCAAGCCGGATGCGAGCGCAGCGAGCTATTCGCGAGCGAAGCGAGCGCGAAAATTTTTAGCATATTTGTTCGAGCCGCTTGAGCATAATGAAGTCCAAAGCAGAACAAATCACAGAATATTTGTAGTGTCGTAAGCTATGACCCAAAAGGACTAATCGCGAGCGAAGCGAGCTCGATGCGAGCGCAGCGAGCTATACGCGAGCGAAGCGAGCGCGAAAATGTTTAGCATATTTGTTCGAGCCGTTTGAGCACAAAGAAGGCCAAACAGAACAAATTACATAATATTTGTAGTGTCGTAAGCTATGACCCAAAAGGACTAATCGCGAGCGAAGCGAGCTCGATGCGAGCGCAGCGAGCTATACGCGAGTGAAGCGAGCGCGAAAATGTTTAGCATATTTGTTCGAGCCGTTTGAGCACAAAGAAGTCCAAGCAGAACAAATTACATAATATTTGTAGTGTCGTAAGCTATGACCCAAAACGTCGTAGGACCAACCGCGAGCGAAGCGAGTCGGAAGCGAGCGCAGCGAGCTATGCGCGAGCGAAGCGAGCGCGAAAATTTTTAGCATATTTGTTCGAGCCGTTTGAGCATAAAGAAGTCCAAAGCAGAACAAATTACATAATATTTGTAGTGTCATCATCATATTTGTTGAAAATTTTTTGCTCATACGTTCGGGGTCTAGTTTATTAGTACATCAAATTTTATAGCTTCTTCTACGTAAGAACTAAGTGATCAAGTTATGTTGTTGAGAGTTTTTCAAGCCCCTGCCTTAGTTTAACGACTGTTTGTGCTAAGAGGACCTACAATTTAACGTATAATCCGATTCACAGTAGCGCACAGGTGAAAATACATTTTTTTACAACAGTCATGTGTAGGAGAGGTTATGCAATAAAGCGACTTACACGCGGGTGGAGCCGCGGTTAAGTTAAAAAGAGAGTTACATTGATATAGCAAAATGATAATTGTTAACAATACTACTACATACGATACATAAACAATAACAAAGGTCGAAATTTGTGTAAACAGTGAGAGAAGTCTGTGAAGAAGAATTTTGTGAGTAAAACAGGAGACCGACTTCGGTCTATGGCATAGTGTGGCATTTCACTCACCAGTAAAGTAAAGGCGCGGCAAATTTTAAGTATTTAAGATTGGTAATAATCATAAGCATAAGTATATCAGGTTAAATTTTGTTAGTTATTTTCTTCAAAAAAAAAAGGATTTTTACTCGAAGTACAGTTAGATACTATATTTGATCAGTTATCAAGCGAGATGAAAAATGAATAAAATACTAAAATGGACATAAAAATAGAGAATGATGATAAAAAAGTAAAAAAATTAGGGTCGTATGTATTTTTTGATGCCACTTAATACTAAAATAAAATGAAAAATTCGTCGAAAAATTAAAAAAAATGTTTGAGGGTGATCAACCCTCTCACTTCACTCTGATCAACCCTCTCACTTCACTCATCATCACTTCAGGGTATAAAAAATAGATAGTAGCCGATTCTCTGACCTACTGAATACGTATTATAAAATTTAGTAAAGATCAGTCAAACCGTTTCGGAGGTGTGCGGTAACAAACACTGTGACACGGAAATTTACTAAAATGGCCATAAAAAATAGGTGTTGATGATTAAAATGTAAAAAATTAGGGTTGTATGTATTTTTAATGCAACTTTATAAAAAAAAAATTGTCGAAAAATGAAAAAAAATATTTAAGGGTGATCAACCCTTATCACTTAGGGGTATAAAAAATAGATAGTAGCCGATTCTCAGACCTACTGAATACGTATATAAAATTTGGTAAAGATCAGTCAATCCGTTTCGGAGGTGTACGGCAACAAACACTGTGACACAGAAATTTACTAAAATGGTCATAAAAAAATAGGGGTTGATGATAAAAAAGTAAAAATTCAGGGTTGTATGTATTTTTTAATGCCACTTTATATAAAATTCAAATAAAAAAAAATCATCGAAAAAATAAAAAAATATATTTAAGGGTGAACAACCCTTATCACTTAGGGGTAAAAACGTTTCACGTTGGCCGATTCTCATACCTACTGAATACGCATATGAAATTTGGTAATGATCAGTCAAGCCGTTTCGGAGGAGTTCGGTAACAAACACTGTGACACGGAAATTTTATATATAAGAAGATTATAACCGAACAGCAACCTTCCTCTTTTTTGAGACGATAAAAAAAATCAAGATTGTTTAAAAATTACAGCTACCACCACGGGTTAAAATAACCAAACACACATTAATTATTTTATTATTATTAACAAAAAATATTTAGGTAGATACGATATACTCGCAAATGAATTTATTTAACTCACGTCAATAAAGAAATCATATAAGTATGTTCAATTCCTCTTGCTCGCACTCATTTGGTTATGCAGTGAGACGACATGAACTTTCAAATTATAAACTACTATATTGATTCAAGTTATAACATATCATGCGTTATTGTACTGAATAAACTGAATAATAGCGTATTAGATACTTAGGTAATTCTTGAAAACAAGAAAAAATAACCATCATTGTTTACTGTAATTTTGATTGTTTTAAATATTTAGTATTATAGTGACAACGAATGTTTTAAAATGTTATACGAGTATTAATTATGTTCTCACGTAAGTGATTAAGTATTGTAATCTTTGAAGGAAATACGTATTTTAAAACCTTAACACATGTGTCTTGCCACCACGACCTTTTACGGTGCCGAGATATGGACTCTCACCAAAGAGACAGTGAACAGAATTTCAGTCCCGCAGAGAGACATGGAGCGCGCCATGCTCGGCATCAAACAACAAGACCTTGTGAGAGATACGTGGAGATCCAACGCCGTACAACGTGACGTAGGGCAAACTATCACTAAACTCAAGTGGTGTTGGGCAGAACACATTCCTAGACAGAGTGATGGCAGATGGACTAAGGCGTTAACGGACTGGAGACCAATGTCAGCCAGGAGATGTGTCGGTCGGCCATTCGCATCGACAGACAAAAAATCGTGGACCGGACCTGGAAGAGGCTAACATAACACCGAGACAAATGGCTTACACGAAGTGAGGTCTGTGGTCAGCAGCGGGCGATATATAGCTGAAAATGATGTTGATGTATCCCTCTTACGGTCCATTTACTAAATAAGTATATATTGAACTTACTGATAGACTTCCTCAGCACTACAGAAGGGCGTATCGACTGGCTCTGTAGCATCGAGTTTCTTGTGCTCAATAACGTACTTTTGTTTACGACTGTCGTATCTGAAATAAGTGAAGGAAAAACATAAGTAAAATACTTTATTTGAGATAAATTACGTAATATACAGTTCATTATAGATGGAATACAAAGGCTCCCAAAGAAGTTAGAAAATCTGTGTTCTGAGAACCGATGGCGACTTAATTGTGCCATTGGCAAATGCAAATATTTTTACATGTGTTTTCAGTTACAGTTATAATAAGTACCTATAAACAGAGTTGTAGTAAGAAGATATACATTTAAAATAAAATATTTCTGAATAAAGAATTATAACAGAAACTGACAAAATTTCAAAAAGCGAAACAAAATTGGTCCAAATGTTGTATTTGAAAGAGCGGATATAGTTTGTTAGTAATGTTTTTCAAATGATGGATACAAAATGAAACACTCAACATGTGAAACTATAACGCGATTCCTAATATAGCTAACTAAACAGCATAATCCATCATTCTCTCATGAGCTAAATAGCCAGACTCTGTTGTCGAGAGTTTTCAAGCCACCCAAGCCGGCCTCCGACTTAGCATGACAACAGCTGCTTTTACTAAGACAAACAACAGACACCGTGATATGCCATTTTCGATAGAAAAGAAAGAGTGATTTTTTCATGTGACACTTTTCACGCTAATATATCATGATCGTGAAATAGTATTACTTTTAACTTTGGTCAAATATATAGTTGTTATCGCGGAGCAAGACAGCTTATGCTTATTACGGCACTAGTCGAAACTCAACCTTAAGATACAGTGGTAAGGTTGACTTAAAGTGAAATATTTTTGTGAAGTGTTCACATTTGGTATTTCTGTGTTAATCGTAATAGATACAATAGTATTGTAAACTTATGCCATTTTTTGTGCTGTGTTTAAATGCAACACTGAATCTGGTATATATTTGATCGAAGACTTAACGATACTTACTTGACTACGGGTGGAAACCGATGTCCCCAGACTACTTCTTTAGGCAAGTACGAGGTTTGACTCTGAGTAAAGGTGCCCATAGATGCTGACGCTCCTTTCAGACTCACTGTGATTTCATAGCTGAAATAATAATATTTATAAAATATATCAGTAAATATTGTTAAAGTCCGCGGCCACATTAGGTCTAGCTAAAGCGACAAGATCAAATCTATGTCGCATGATGCAATGTACAATGTGCTATCTAGGACAGTTTTGCCTGTGTTTTATAAAGCATAAAAGGAAAACCAACCCGCGAGAATTCTCCATCATTTCATTTGATACAAGTAAAATACTTTGCCTCAAATATAAAGTTGAAGACTGTTGCTACCTAGGTAGTTGCCAACAGAAGTACGAAATTGTTATCACTAACAAATTGAAGCCGTTATTTCTGATGACTTTTCCGCTTACTTCAATTAAGGTACCTACTTAGATTATTACAAATATGGCTCGTCGGTAGTGTGTTGGACTGCAATCCAGCCGCACATTAATGACTTTATGTATTGAATTTGCATTTGCTGACACGGTAAAAGAAAACGAGAAAAACAAACATGCTCCGATGGTCTTACTACTCAAAGGCGGATAACACACATCCACTATCCTGTACTTGGCCAATATGGTGCATTATGGTAGTCACCTCTTTATACCAGATAAAGCCTTTTTTACGTGAAGAAATGCATTTACGCATGCCCACCACGCCCGGGGAGGTGGGTGGGGTATATCGGGCTCGATGCCAAAAGGACATCATTTTCGACTAAAACCTCACGATGACCTCCTCACCAAAAAGATGGGTTGAGGTTCCGCTCCTCGCATTAACCCACCACCCTGCTCACATACCAGATAAAGCCTAGCAGTGCAAACGTATAATGCTATGGTTCTTTTGAAGAGTACATAAATGTGTATAAATATTTTGTATTTTCAACAAAAATATTACTAAAAACTAACTTGCTATTGGAAATATGCTCGGGTCCGAATTTGTATAGTGGGCTGGCATCGTCGATGACATGGACCAGCGTTACTGGCCACAGAAGGAACTGCCGCTGTTGAAGAGTCAGGGTTTGCGCGTAGTATCGGATCACCTCGCCTTCTTTTGTTCTGAAATACGAGTAGGTAACAATTTGATCGACGAAACCTTATTTTTCTTCTTTTCGTAAAGTCATAAAAAGTATCAAAAGCATTATTTAGCTATTGTGCGGTTCAACATAATATAATACTATCCTTACTAGTATGTCTGAAGCAACAAATGAAATAAGGTAAAAGTGAAATTAGAGAAAACGGTTGCAAACGGAATAGAGGTAACGAAGCTTTCAAAGAATGAACCTTTTTTGTTGACAAGAGGGTGATCTTCAACAAGATACCTGGCTACGATTGGGCGCAGCCAGGTATTGTGGGATCAAAGAATGGACCTAGATCATAACCACAAAAGTGGGTTAATAAAAAAGATTAAACCAAATTGACTGTCGCAATCACATGATCGCAAAAGACTTTTTTTACACTGAATAGGTCAGCATTTGACCACAATTCACTTGATGGTAAGTGATATTGAGTTCTACGGTGGAACGCGCTTACTTAGATGGAACCGGTTCACTCTCGGCTTGAAAATCGAAGAAGGTAAATGATTTTCGCACCAAGCGTTTGAACTGAAGTATACGAACCTCTACGAGTTTTTGAAGCGGCATTAAGACGAAGAATACCAATAGATGTATGGACCACAACACATGATTTACCTCGTCTGGGATTCAGAGAGGAACTAAGTGTACATCAACACCTATTTATACTTTTAAGCCTAAACTTATTTAGCATTAGTTTGTGTCGATATACAAAAATGTACATACTTTTTGCTAAATAAAAATAGGTTCACAAGAGTACCTGTACGTGTGAACGAAGTGCGCGGTGAAATCGGAGCTGATGATGTGATCGTAGTTGAGGTCCCACGCGCGTAACATAAGGCATAGTTTGCCGTCTCGCATGCTTATCTGAAACATTGTTTTTAAACCAAACTACATATTCAAAATTCAAAATAATTTATTGGCACAAAAAATACATATTTTAATCATTAAGCTCTAGCTGCCAAAATAGGCGTTAGCCCGTGCCTTGGCAGCTAGTCCTTCATGACACCAAAATTTTTAAAAATATTTTAATTTTTCCTTTGCTTATCTTAATTTGGGCTTCAGTAAGCCGAGTGCAAGTTTTGTCGTATGCCTGACGCGCTCGACGAAAACCGCGTTCGCACATGATTTGTATGAAAAAAAAATAGGGCGCCACCTAGCGGCGCGTTTTTGAAACTTTTTTCGCCGCTAGGTGGCGCCCTATTTTTTTCATACAAATCATGTGCGAACGCGGTTTTCGTCGAGCGCGTCAGGCATACGACAAAACTTGCACTCGGCTTACAGATCACAGCGGAAGTACACTAAATATTTAATTTTGTCTTCTATTTACAATGGATAAGTAACGCCTGAGTCAATAGGTTATCATATATTGACTTGCCACAGCTTTCTTGCTGAATCCAACCCCGTCTCTGGACAGCTTCTCAGGTCGCGTCAGTTTAGCATACACGACACACGTGAGCACACCCGACAAGCCAGTGCCCAGGATTAGCTGGAAATTAAAATGGTTTCCTTAGATCTTATTGTAAGCTCCATCATTTTATATTTGCTAGCAAGCTGCAAGTGCTCATATGCCGCTCATCATCATCATCATCCACAGCCGGTTCTCTCCCACTGCTGGGAATAGGCCTCTCTTTTGATATGCCATTCATCTCGGTCCTGTGCCAATCGTGTCCAGATTCGACCTGCGACTGATATTATGTCGTCGACCCATCTTGCCGGCGGACGACCGACGCTGCGTTTTCCTAATCTTGGCCACCATTCGGTCACAGCCTTGCTCCACCTGCCGTCACTTCGCCTAGCCAGGTGTCCCGCCCAGCTCCATTTAAGCTCCATAACTGTAGATCCGACGTCTCGAACTTTCGTTCGCCGTCGGATCTCACTGTTACGGATGCGATCAATAAGCTTGACGCCGAGCATGGACCTCTCCATGGCTCTCTGTGCAACTCTGATTTTGTGCACAGCCTCATCGGTGAGGGTCCATGTTTCGGCACCATATGTCATGGTGGGTAGGACACACTGGTTGTAGAGGCGAGTTTTAAGGCACTGTGGAATTTGCCGTGACTTTAGGATGTCCTCCAGCTTTCTGAAAGCAGCCCAGCCTAGCTGTATACGTCTGGCAACCTCCCTGTTTTGATGTTCTTTGCCAAAAGAGAGGTTATGACCAAGATACACGTAATGGTCAACCGTCTCTAGACTCTCGTTCCCAATCATGATTGGGTTCGAGTGCCCAGAGGCGTTCGACATCACCTTGGTCTTGGTCATATTCATCTTGAGGCCTACTCTCAAGGAAGCATCTGAAAGTTGTTCTATCATGCATCGGAGGTTGTCAAGGTTGTTGGCGAACAATACTAAGTCATCTGCAAACCTGAGATGAGACAGGTAGGCACCATTGATGTTAATGCCACTAGTTTCCCATGGAAGCGTTTTTAAGACGTCTTCCAGAACCGCTGTGAAAAGTTTTGGCGAAATAGTGTCTCCCTGTCTCACCCCTCTTTTAATGGGGATAGGGTCAGTAGTGTCGTGCAGTTTTACTTGCATTGTTGCCGATGCATACAGTTCTCGGAGCATTTCCACATATCCAACATCAATAGAGCAACTGCGTAGAGAGCTTAATACTGCCCAGTGTTCGACACTGTCAAAAGCCTTCTCGTAGTCGACGAAGGCCATGAAGAGAGGTTGGTTGTACTCTTGGCTCTTCTCTATCAGTTGCTTTACTGTGTGAATATGGTCTATTGTGGAAAACCCTCTCCTGAATCCGGCTTGTTCTTTGGGCTGGCATTCGTCTAGCTGGCGTGTCAGTCTATTGCAGATTATTTTGGTGAACAGTTTGTATATTTGTGAGAGAAGACTTATCGGTCGGTAATTTGCTAATTGAGCAGAATCACCTTTCTTGTGTATGATTGTGACTATAGCGTTTTTCCAAGATTTAGGTGATTGGGCTTTAATCAGCACTTCATTAAAGAGTTTTACAAGGATTCTCATTACGGGTGGGCCTCCGGCTCGGAGCATTTCAACTGTTATGCCATCTTGTCCAGGCGACTTGTCATTTTTCATTTCAGACATGGCTTTGTGTACTTCGCATGGTATTATTTGCGGTATTTGGTCAGTATTTTGGTTATTATCAGTTGTTGCTCCAGAGCTTGGACAGGTGTTATCGTTATGGTTTGGTTCACCTGATTTGGAAGTGTACAGTTCCTTATAAAACTCTTCAACTACTGTTAACATTTTGTGTCTGTCAGATATAATTTCGCCTTGTTGATTTTTAAGATTGAGAATTTGTTTCGATCCGATTTTTAGTTTACGCTGAAATACTTTGGGACCTCTGTACTTTTTTATTGTATTGACTACAACATCAGTGTTATAATTTCTGATGTCTGTTCTAATGGCTTTATTTATCTTTCTATTGATTGCTAAAATTGAATTGTGATCTGCTGTGGTATTATATTTCATTTTCCTTCTCTCTTCTATTAAGTTAAGTGTTTCGGCTGAAAATTTACTTTCTTTTTTAAAGGTTCGTTTAAGATGCTGTTTTACTGTGTTTGAAATGGTATCACAAAGTTTGCCGCTAGATGGCGTTAAATAGGTATAAGTTAGTTTTATTCATCCCAGCAGCCCAAGTGATTTCTTTTGTAACTTCAGAATCGGTTCGCGAAAACTACTGTTAATGTATTATTTTTAAGGCTCATCACAAAACAACATATTAGCAAAAATTTACGAAAAGCCATATAAAACCCATATCTACTATCATCTATTCTGTGACGATGCGGCTACACTCACACTAGCATTGAATTTTTTTTGTCACTTGAACTTCAGCAAATTTGAATATGAATGATAATGAATAATGCCAATTTCGAACTCCCAATTGTCGATTATATAGATAGATAGATAGATAATACTTTATAGGACACAAACTTAAAACTAAAACTAAAGATATAATAATAACTAAGAACAAAAATATATAGCTCGTTCGTAGAGGAAGCATTTTTGGAACAGGAAATATTTTTATGATTTGGATTGACTATGGTTCGAACCATAGTCAATTCAAATCATAAAAATATTCATTGATCATGTCATCTCATGAATTGTTCATTTTGCTATTTTATTTTGTTTGAAACTTTTTTTTTTAAAGGAATATTATGGGAAAGTGAATATTTTCAATAGGTTTTGTTTTCGTGTATATAAATATTCATAGCGCATACCTTCAAACCTCAAACAAAATTACAAAAGTAAAAATCTATAGGGTACATGATACGAGTAACAAGAAAAACTTTTCTCACGAATCATCTAACATATTGCATGAAACAGTTGTATTTTTCGCATGATTCCAAAATGTAACTCCTTTCATTTGGGAAAGTTGCTAATAATATGATATCCACTATTTTGTATTGGCGGTCATCCGAATACCATCAAACATAGCTAAGAACATCAAAATCGGTTTATCCGGAGCTAGACACATAATATGTATCTTCTACATACAGTGCGTGCGTGGGGAGTTAAAATTGGCCATTTTTTTAAGTAGTTTTCACCCTGTGTATATGAAAACAGATAAAAATGTGCTTAAGTGCATTGGTTTAGAGTTGTTTAACTGTGTTAGAACGAAGCATTTGTGATGTACAAGTAGTAAAAACTGCCAAATACATTGTATCTATTATGTCTTTTGTAGACTCACATAACAACTGAATAGTAATTACTTATACCTACTGCATATATAGCTTTTTACTTCGCAGTATGGGAATGATAAAATTTTACAAATGTGTTTTTTCGCGAATATCAAGTGAGGAGAGAAAGTTTTAGAAATAAAAAAATAAAATAAAATAATTGTTATTAATTTCAAGGTAACTAAACAATCGCTATTTTATTGGTGGCATTTAAGAATCACTAAACTACTTTACATAATGATTCTTACAAACAAACTGGTTGTCATGTGACAAAGTTTTGCTAATACTTGTTCAAATTTTTTTTTAGTCTTCGTCACCAAAACTAACTTTAATAAAGCATGGCATTTAAGAATCACTAAACTACTTTAGTGATTCTTAAATGCCACCAAAACTAACTTTAATAAATCATGGCATTTAAGAATCACTTGACTATTTTAGTGATTCTTAAATGCCACCAAAACTAACTTTAATAAAGAATAACGAAGACTTTAAAGAGTTCACAAAAATTTTTTGAACAAGTATTTGCAAAACTTTGTCACAAGACAACCAGTTTGTTTGTGAAATGAAATCTTTCTGCTATTTTGCAAATATTGTAGAACCAATATCCTCCATACTGTAATTATTTCGTGCCACGCTTAGTTAAATTATTTCCTACCTTAAATTCTCGTTTCACGAACAGTTACTCTGTCTCGGACAGTTTTTCTAACTTGACTTGTGAAAATTGATAAAGCAAAATTTAAAACAATAAACAAAGTTTTGGTGGTCGGTGCTTAGATCTGTACGAATTTGGGATTGAAACTCACAGCGATGATATTGAATCTAGAAATATTTGATGATGTGTCGAGAGGCGATAGTCGTAAATGGCTTTTGTTTAAGCAGGTGCGTATACTAGAAAAGTTATAATTTTAAAACTTTGTGTGTTACTGACAGCGAACTAGAATAAACGGAAGAGTAACTCCATACAATTTCCGCTTAGAATTTGGATCCATCTACGCACACAATTGTACTGCTATCCCAACGAAACATACACACAAAACTCGCACGCGATTGGTCGCCGCCACACAATGTGACGCCACGCGGGCGCGCGGGTAGCTGTTTTGCCCCGCACACCGCGGTATTTTACGCGTGGACGGTGGAACCATTTAATCGGCCAGGTTACTATCCTAATTATTCTAGTTCGCTGGTTACTGAGTATGTTTGTTACCTATTCACGCTCTAACGTCCGAACCGATTTCGAAGAAATTTATTATAGTGTGTGGTATGTTAAGTTCAGACCGTGGATTAACACGTAGGCTACTTTTTATCCCAGCTTAAAGCGGGAAACGCAGAAGGACGCAGCGAGTAAGAATACAGTTTTGAATACCAAAGTATAAAAAATATAAGTATAAGTAGGTAATATAGTATAAGTATGAGTAGGTCATGAACGTTATGACATTATATTTATACGTATGTATATTTTTAGTACAATAAATAGTATAGTGTTTACTTGTACTCCCCTCTTCAACCTCAAATCGTTAATTGGAATTACTGGCGTTATGATTTATAACAAATTGGTCTCATTCTTTTATTTGATTTGTGTGGGGAACCTATTGTTTATTAGTTTGTTTCTGTAGATGAACGTATTTGTATACTCGCGTTTTGATGTTAACCACAAAAACACGGAGTAGCGCTTACAAAAAGCGATATGAAGTTCCAAAATTAACAGTAACACAGCTAGAGTTATTTTGCTTTTTTTAATGAAATTACAGGTTTTAGCTACAGCAGCATCTTGTCTAATCGCCGTATCTAATGGATTGTCTCATGGTATATCTTCGGCGATGCTGCCACAATTGCGGAATGATACTAGTATACATTTGGACTCTAGTAGCGAATCTTGGATACGTAAGTTCCCAAATAAAATCTTAGCTTCGTCGCGTCGCGTGAGTCGCGAGAGTTGTACACGTGAACAAAAAAACTAATCTATGATTTCAACGTGGATCTACATAATCTATTCATTGTTTGCCGTATGAATAATATTTAACTGTGAGGACCTAATTTAGCAAAAAAACATTTAATTTTTAAGATAGATAAGAGTGATTTCAGTTGTTTGTGTGTGATGTCAGTGGGTGAGCAATAACATATTTAACGATTTTGATTTCTACCTGACGTTGAACTGATTTGGAAGAATTGACATAATTCCTTTTGAATTTTTCTTTACGTGTGTTTGTTTTAGCTTCCATCTCTGTCATATCCATGGTGATTGGTTCCCTCGGGTCAGGACCACTACTTGATCATTATGGCAGAAAACTTGCTCATATATTCCTTGGCATACCGATTGTTATCGGATGGATAGTTATTGCTTATGCCAATTCTACGGCTGCCATTATCATAGGACGTTTCATAACTGGTTTATCTGGAGGCGCCAACAAATCCGTCACAATGGTCTACATCGGAGAAATATCAGACCCAAGGATCAGAGCTACAACATTATTTGGCCCAGGTCTTATGACGCCAATTGGAATCTGGATCAGTCACGTGGCAACTTATTACTGGGGATGGAGGAACTGTTCTTTAATATTCGTAGTGCCTGGCGTAATTTCATTAATTGCTTTCATGTTTTTGAGAGAGAGCCCTATATGGCTAATTTCTAAAGGTAAAACCGGCGAAGGTATCGAAAACTTTCGATGGTTCCGTGGCACGGACGAAAAATCAGAAGCTGAATTAAAATCAATGTTAGAAAAATATTCTAAAATTACAGAGGTGGCTACCAACGACATTTTAAAAGTAGTCAGCTCAAAAGTTTTTTTAAAGCCAATGCTAATACTCCTTGTAGTCATGTGCACCGTTCAGATATCGGGAATAAATGCTATAACTTATTATTCGCAAGATATATTTGAAAAGGCGTTTTCAAAAACCATCGATCCCTTCATAGTAACCATGGCTATAGATGCTATTAGATGTTTCACTTGTTTAATTATTTGCATTATTGGTGATTTGGTGCCGAGAAAATTGACGTTCTTAATTACAAACTTTGGTGTTACATTGTTTTCATATGGACTAGCCATGTGCTTTGGATTGAAATTTAACAATGTAACATGGCTTTGGATACTATGTTTGGCAGTATACGTTATATGTTCTACAACAGGAATTTCTGTAGGATTTACGTTTGTTCCAGAATTGTTACCAACTGTAGGCCGAGGTCTAGGATCTGGACTGAATTCCACATTTACTTATATTATTTTGTTCGTTGTAATTAAAACTTTACCTGATACAATGCAAAAGTTTGATGCAGCAGGGTTATTTATTTATTTTGGCACCGGTACTTTGATTTGTGGATTGATTTTAACATTCGTATTACTAGACACAAATGGAAAAACGTTACAATCAATAGAAAACAGCTTTGATAAAAAAGAAAGTACATATTACAAAAAAATGTTATCTCCTTACCTGCATGATGAATAAAAATATGGACTCGGGACATTCCTCATCGATAGCTCGATCTCCGAAACCGATGGTTGTCTGAAATAATATCAAATAAATTAGATTATTTTTGAAATAGTTTTGTTTTATCCACGAAATTTCAAATCAACAAGTTATACAACGAATTGCGTCATAAAAATATTATGTCTTTGAGTTATAATGTCTTGACAGGATTGAAAATACATCAGCAACTTAAGAAAATGAGTGCATTATCCAATAAACCTAAAACAGGATTCCGCTAATACCGTCAAAGTAGATTGAAGCAATCAAGGACTTATCGCTGTTCCCCTTCCTTATTCTCAGAATTGATAAAAAGACCGAAGATGATTAAAACTACTAGAAATAGATTTTAAGCTATTTACAGACATCTAGTTTATTATTTTATTATGCCTTTTTTATCATGGCAATTAAGGGAAAAATGTCCAGAGTTTAGATGCACAGTGATTATTGTGCTTGTACAGTGACAATACACTGACAATATACAGTAACTATTGTGAACTATTGTGTGTGATATACAATAGTACTACTTAGCTAACTAATAAGAGAGCATTCACCAAAGTCGTGCGCGCGTTGTAAATACTGCTTGCGCGATTCAGAACGAGCGCTCTGATACCAATCAGAGCTACCAAGCGGGCGGTGAAGTGTGATAGAGACCCCGTACGTTGCTATGTTACCTGAGCTTCCACACTGGCCAGGAATATGGTCAAGAAGTCATGACCGCCGGTAATGCAGGTCCGTTTCGGCGGGTCGGGTTCGAAGTCATAGTGCGCAAGCGCAGTGATGTACCAGAACACGGCGAACACCAGCCAGATGGCGAAGTGAACGACGATTGTGCCAGACACAATCCAACGCCAGCGGAGATTTATCTGGAACATATCATATACGCCTCATTACTACTTTTTTAAACACTATTTCAAATAGCATAAGCAGCCCACTTTACGATCCCACTGCTGAGACTCGGGGAGAGATAACTTGGGAGAGAGATAGACGCCATAATCCACCACGTTTGCCAAGTGCGGGTTAGCGGATGACACACGTCTTCGGATATTGCAGTCCTCAAGCGGTGCGGTTTCTTCACGATGTTTTCCTTCAGCGTAAAGTAAGATTAGATTCACACATAACTTGAAAAACAACTCATTGGTGTGTGGCCGGGATCGAACCAGGGGCCGTCTGGTTAAAAAGCAGACGTATTTACCTCCGAGCCACACTCGATTTTTATTCTATTAGCTATTTCAAATAGTACCAACTAACGATTACAAGAAGTATTGACGTGTGCCATCTAGTGCAGACTTGACCAACTTTGTGGTTTACATAACTTACTCTGTGCGAAATAATGTGCTGAGTTCTAAGCAGTGGGACTTATTTTAATTAAATGAAACACATAGTATAAAGATATGGGACATATTACAAGTGTGACCTATTTTATTGAAATGACTCCTACAATAGATACACCATCTTACTGCATTTGAAATTGGTTAAAAATTAATTGGTATTGCAGTAAATTACTTACTCGTATATATCAATTTTCCTGTTACATTTTATGCAGGATGCTAAATTGCGTATTAAAATATTCAAGACTGAACAAAACCAGTTAAAATGAAGCATCTTTATAATTGAATAAAAAAAACATACGAGTACGTTTGACAAAACATTCTTAAAATGTAAAGCAAACAAATAATTTAAGCGAAGGGAAATGTCTAGTTAGCCACTTCTATTATATTGTCTGTCCTAGCAATTTTAAGAGACAGGATAATTTAATCAGCTTAAGTTTTGTTGAGGAAGTGGTAAAAAGTACGATTACGCGTCGTCTGCTGCTACAATCAGTTGTGCGTGCTAAAATAACTTAATACTGTGATGAGCTTAATATCTACTTGTGCTGAAGTATGTTACATTTAAGGGATTTGTAGTAAAAACCAAATTATTATATGGTATATATCTTAACATTACCAATCTCGTTGATTTCTTTTTGACGTGACAACGTCTTAAATTAGGTTGCGGCTGGGAGTCACTTATGAAAAAGTGTAACGCCCGGTAACGTTACGATGAGTCACCGAACGAAAGAGAGGCCCGCCGAATGCCGTGCGTCTCTCTCCCACTCAACTATGATCGGTCTGCCGCGCGCGCAGCACGCGGCAGACGTTGTCACGTAAAATCTTCGCCCGTAAAACCGACTTTACAGGCAACCATTTTTTTGTTTTATTCTCTTTCAGGCTACTAAGCTAAGCTCTAAGGTCATCAAGCTATTTTTACACTGCTAGGCATTTGACTCGCAGGCCATATGGCCACATGAGTAAACGACACTATGGCTTGAGGTAGACCATGCGTGTTCCATTAATCACTGGCTCTCAAGGACGCTACTGAAATACACCTTTAGTTGTTTGGTAACATATTTTTCAGTTTGAGGGTGGTTACTGTACAGGCAAGCTCCAAAACATGCTCTACCACCATCCTAAATATTTTAGCTGTGATGCAAATTTAAAGCGTTCCGTTTCTTGCAGTTCAATTTTAAACCGTCATTCGGGAAGCATTCTCTGTAATATTTTCTATCTTATTATTATCATCTACTATCGTTTCTTCCATTCCTGATAATTGCATTTGTATAATTGCCATTCGTACCGGCACACATAGTGTAGGACGTCCTGCAACGAGGTGGAGCAATGACATACGCAAAAAAGCGGGCAGTGGATGGAGACGATATGCTCAGGATAAGGTCGCGCGTGGCGTGTCTTGGGAGAGACATAGGTCCAGCGGTGGATGCAGACGGGCTGATGATGAATCATAATGAATTGTCATTCATTTCTCCAGTGCTAATCCTATGTATATGATCAACATACGATACAAAGACTCACCAATGTATGAAAGGTGTCATTTAACAGTCGAATCTTCTCGAAGGGTATGTTGGAGATGAGAGCAATGTTCTCAGCTCCTCGCTTGGTAACTAAACGTTTGGGGAAGTCACCAGAACCAGGCCGTGAGCGGGTAAAAGTTCTCTTTTGACCACTGAAGAGGAAATATGAGAAAAAATTATGTCTTATGAACGTATACCTATTGCATTAGCAAATAATAGGAAAGAAAATCAAATCTTCCTGAGGATCATCTTGATTTTACTGACAGTTTAAATACCTACATACTTGAACATAATATGTACTTATAAAAAATGATAAGGTACTTCACAATGACTCATGAAGCTATATTTACTACTAGAGGTTGCCCGCGGCTCCGCCCGCGTGTAGGTCGCTTTTTGCGTAACCTGTGGAAAAAATCTATTGTATCCTATTCCCGTGCCAATTTTATATAAACACTACTTTATTGCTACGATATCAAAATAAGCCGCATCTGTCTTTCCTCATTCGATTCCTGAGATCTAGTTAACCTCTGTTTTAGCTATTTTGGTGGTGATGCTACAGATTAGATCGTTTTCTCCAAGCCATTATTTTAATATAAATAATAAGAATACGTGAATCATACCACTAAGTAAACCACATACTTCAATTCCAATTCATAAGTATTTAATTTCAAACACACAAAACTTTCCCTTTGAACTTTAAATCCCAATGGCATACCTTAATTCACTCCTAGCAAATATCATTACAAATTTATTTTAACCACCATATAAACTACAACCAAAACAACGTTCAAGACTGTTAAATTGATAAATAAAAAAAATCCAAACAAATTTTCACCCCCCTCCCCCCTATAAACCCTTATTTAACCCCTGGCAAAAAAAAAACTTGATTTTACATAAACTATACATATTTCAAATTTCATTGCTAGAAGTTTAAAAACATAGAAGTTTCATACAAACTGTTTTACCCCCTTTCACCCCCTCAGGGGTGGAATTTCCAAAAATCCGTTCTTAGTACACGTAAGTACTAAAATATGTACACACTCCAAATTTTACACCTCTAAGTTCAAAAACACAAAACTTTCATTTTTAACTTTCGACCCCAATGGCATGCTCCCCTGGCAAAAAAAGTTTTTAAAATTTTAATTTAACCATTCAATAAACTACTACCATAACAACTTTCAAGACTTTAACTTGATAAATAAAGATTTTTCCATACAAACTTTCACCCCCCATAACAAACCCTTAGTTCACCCCTGGTAAAAAAACTTGATACCATTATTTTTAATTTTACATAAACTATACATATTCCAAATTTCATTGCTATAAGTTCAAAAACAAAGAAGTTTCATACAAACTGTTTTACCCCCTTTCACCCCCTTAGGGGTGGAATTTCCAAAAATCCGTTCTTAGTACGCGTCTACATACCAAAACAAATACACCCTCCAAATTTCACAACCCTAGGACCAGCCGTTTGGGCTCTGCGTTGTCTATAGATGAATGAATGAATGAATGAATAGGTCAGGACAAAGAGTCTTATAGTATAGATATTGTAAAGATGCTAATACTCTTGTTTTCCGAGAGTATGTGAAGTGTTGACCTAAATCACTGTCTTCCCACTAATCCGTTTAAACCTGCGTTAAGTATCAAAACAAACAAGGATATCTATGATCCAAACATCAAACTCTACTTAGCGTAGATGTTTATCGAATATAGCGAAATTAAAAAATACCAAAAAAATTGGTTACAGCAAAATATTGTATCATTTGTACCGTATCAAAATATAAAAAAGTTGGGAAATCATTAAGTTCCTTTGCAATCATGTTTTAAATAGTTGTCAAAATATTAAGCTTAAGTTTAAAATGAATAACAAGAGTAAAGCTACATGTAACTTATAAGATGTATAAAAAATACTTACATGTTGTTATTGTCGAAAGCGGAATATTTGCTACCATGTCGAGATTTGGCAGATTTATGTTCCTTTTCCAAATTATAATCTTGCTCTTTTACTTTAGTATCATTGAAATTCAAGTTCCAATGATGTCTAACAACGACATCGTCATGTCTCCTTACATTGAGACTCGTATTACTTTGGGTTATTATGATTTTAGGTAATTGTTGAGAGAATTTCCTCAAACGTTCTGATCTATTTTCAGAAACTGTAGAGTTCAGGCTTTCGTTTGATTTTAATTCGTTTTCAATTTTGAAAACTGGTTTTGGCTTTGGTACTTCTTCAATGTTTTCATTTTCTGATTCAGAATCAGATTCATAACAATTTTGATTATTATTTCTGATATCATGTTTTAATTCATATTCTGTTTCTTTATCAACTTTTTGGTCTATAACTTCTTTTTGTAATTTATAATCTTCTTTGTGATTAACTTCAAGTTCCAGTTTATCATTTATACTCTCATAATCCGGATCGCTAGAGCATATTATTTCAATATCATCACATGCATTTTCATCTTTCAAATAGTTTAGGCATTCGTCATAAAGTTCGTTTATTTTATTGAATTCGCCGTCTTTTGGAAGAAGTTTTACTTCTTCTGATTCACATTTTTCTGTGATATTAACATCGTTGTCTTCATCTGTCTCATCTATTTCAGATATTTGTTTCTTAACAATAGCGTAGTCTATGTTTGGCATAGTTATCTTTGGTTTGTGTATTCAGTGTTGTTTACAAAACTTATTTCTGGAAAATTTCACTGTTTCTTCGTCATTACTTTCTTAAACATTTTAACGTTGTTGCGACCAAGAACCTCACTCGCCTCTGCACTATTTTTATCGAAAAGTTCTTTAAATATTAGCAGTTGGTTCCTTATCTGTTATCACTAGTTAATTAAATATTACATAAACTTATCATTTTGTTAAGACATATGTATAATCACTGTCATTATTTTTCCGTTAGAACTTTAATTTTGTAAAAAGTAAAAATATAAAATATTGGTGTACTAAAAACTTGGTACTTTTTTTATAACAAAGAAACAAAAGTTGTTGAAACTAAAACAAAATAAACTATTTTTTTACCACGAGTTAATTTAGTTCGGCGATCAAACTTAACCGTAAAGGCATAGCGCCTCAAAGCTTGGACTTCACTACTTGGAAGATCACAAACGAATGATGCTCACGTCAACTCGGCAATTACTCAATCAAACGTTATGTGAAAAACCACACTGATAAACTAACACACATGTTTTTTTAAGAAAGGTTTAAAAAAATCACATTTGTTTTAGATAAATTAATAATATGAATTAACTATTTGGTGAAAATACTTTTTTTTAAGCCGTGTGTGAAATTTGTTCTTATATTTATTTGTTTATTTACTTTTCCATAAATTGTAACGCTTTTGATTAATTTAATTTATTATGTAATTAAACATTACGCATACCCCAATCATTTTACAGGTAGAATTTGACTCTGTTTTTAACTGATTACTTTAAACCAATAAATGAAATCCTTTACTAAACTATAATAATTGAAATAAGAATTACTTACTAGATACGAAGATGCAAACGTTATAAACTCAAATTAAAATTAACATTACTTTTTCATTAAAACAACAAGAAACATTTATTTGTTTAGAATTTTCATTAATTAAGCAATTTAAATTTTGTAAGTAAAGTTCACAACTAAATAACTAATAAAGAGTGTGAGGCACTCGAGAGATTCGCAAAAGACATGACGACGCTGTTATCAGCAATCAACGTTATCAGTTATCTCTTATCACGCGTAATTGCAGAGACGAACTAAGCCGCCGCGACCTTCGTAAGATGGCTGCGGGCCATTCTGAGGTGGTGAGGTTTTGGATTAGTATGAATATTGGATCACGAATCATGATGAACGTACTCGTTTATCTTTAGAAGAAGATTCTATAAAGAAGGAAAATACCACTTGAAAGACCGTTCTTCTTGCTCGTACTAATTGGGTTATGTGAGACAGATCACCAATAGCTTTGAATCCAAGTCCTGAGAACATAGCAACAAGAAATTTGATTTCAATAAATAAATAAAATACCAAAAAGATAATAATATCAAATCTTACTAGTACTTTTCACTTCTTCTTTTTACTATCTCGGCTTGGTTAGGTAAAAAAATCTATTGTTACCATACAAGTCAATAAATTAGATCAAGTATTCAAATGAGTGTGATTAGTAAGAACTCTGCTAGTCAGGATCTAAAGTTAAGTTCAAGAACAAAAGTAAGAAAATACAATAAAGAGTTTATCATGTGATGAATTACCCATTCTATCGTCAAGACTCATCATTTTACTGCGCACTAAATGAACCATTATGCTTATTATTTAACACCTATTTATGCAAGTTATTTGCTTCACAATATTGTATAGCTAGGTATTTGCTGAATTTGCTTTACGCGTCAGTCTAAATCACTGTGTATGCAGATGAATACGATAATATTATGTATGTTTTATTTCGAGGCTAAGTAACTAATAGTTCACGAAACGGACTTCACGTATACAATTTTTTTTTAACAAGGTTTGCCTTACCCTGAACTTCGTGTCTCCATATTTTCACAAAAACTTAGTCAATTTTCTTCTTGTCATAATTCGTTATTTTAATTTCATAAAAAGCGCTAAAGGGAACTTCCTTCCTATTATTGTTTCACTAGATACTGACACCGGATTCTGGTTCCTGATCCTCGACTACCTATTAAATGGGCACGATATAATTTTCGAAATTTAAAAAAATAAAAAAGTATCAACTTCGACTGTAGTGGGTGGTCAAACCTCATGGAGCCCGAGACCTTTCCAGGAAGAAAAACCTGACTATTTTTATACCTTCTTCTTCTTATCTTCTTCTTATATATAAAATTTCCGTGTCACAGTGTTTGTTACCGTACTCCTCCGAAACGGCTTGACCGATTTTTTCCAAATTTTATATGCGTATTCAGTAAGTCTGAGAATCGGCTACTGTATATTTAGATTTTTTTTTTATTAAGGTAAAACAAAGTTTGCCGAGTCAGCTAGTATATTATAAAATTTCCGTGTCACAGTGTTTGTTACCGAACTCCTCCGAAACGGCTTGACTGATCTATGCCAAATTTTATGTGCGTATTCAGTAGGTATGAGAATCGGCTACTGTGATTTTTTTTTACCCCTAAGTGATAAGGGTCGTTCACCCTTAAATATATTTTTAAGAATACGTAAAATAAATAAATAAAAAAACAAAACAAATAATAATAAACATTTATTACTAGCAAAAAAACAATATCAATCTTATATATAAAATTTCCGTGTCACAGTGTTTGTTACCGAACTCCTCCGAAACGGCTTCACTGATATTTACCAAATTTTATGTGCGTATTCAGTAGGTATGAGAATCGGCTACTGTGTTTTTTTTACCCCTAAGTGATAAGGGTTGTTCACCCTTAAATATATTTTTAAGAATACGTAAAATAAATAAATAAAAAAACAAACAAATAATAATAAACATTTATTACTAGCAAAAAAAACAATATCAAAAGAATCTAAAAATAATAATTTACAACAGAAGTTAGTGTTAAGACAAAATCACAATGTGTCGGTATCATAAGACTTACATCATGAGGTTATTTAAGGGATTCTCGTAGTTAGCGTTATTCCTATATACTATTTATGTGCTAGAAGTATCTTCAGATTAGGATATGTTTTACTTATGTATGTACTTACATATTTATTTTTTTGCCACTTTTTGTTAAAACAAAAACAACTGTTTAGGCTTATTGTACTATTTACGAGTATGTGTTGACATACTCATATTTTTTTCAATTTTACTTGTAATATATATGGTCACTAATTTCATAGCCATTTTAACCATTTAATGGTTTGCGTTAAACCAGTTTAGTTTTATAATTTGGCATAAAAATATTTGGAAAAGTTGATACTTATATATTAACGATTTAGACGTTGCTGCTGAAATCCTTCGCAGTGACTACGCCTTGCCTGAAAATATAAAACAATAATATATATCAATATATATATTAAAAAAATGTACCTAAAATTTCTGGTATAAATAAAAATGACTCTTAGACTTGTACGTAATAGTTGACATTTACATTTATTCTATTGGATATAAAACAATATGAATTCGCATATTTCATACATAATAAATTGGAATCAATTTTTACTGACTTTGTTGATATAATATTTTCAGATGTTTTTAGGGTTTCGTACCTTATTTGTTACCTTTAAGATTTTCTAGATAGAGGCCAATGTTTAGACATTTTAACTCTCTTCTTATTATGAATAGCGAAAAATAATTGATCACTATTTAATATATTATGAAGTTACCAAAACCAAACTAGATAAAATTGAAACAATCACATAAATTAAAAAAAAACGGTTCACAAACTAAAATACTCCACTGCCTTAAAAGTTATACATATTATAAAGCGTACCATGCTTTCTAAAAAAGTTATCAAAATTTATAAACGGCTACACATTGGAAGCGTACCTGTAAGATAAATAATTTTACATCCTATAAAGCATTAAAAAGCATAGCGATAAATAGCAAAAATAAAATTGGCAATCGTTGTAATCTGGTCACCTTATACAAATTGAATGACTTTCATATTTAATTAAAACTGTTACAGAATGGCCAGTAGTATCTAGGATGAAATAACTAAAAAAAAAGACATGCTTTAGAAATACGATAAGTATTTATTTACCCATTAGTTAAATACAAAGCTTTGATAAAAAGCAAAAAAAAGGAAAGCAGCCTTTGATATGAAAAATAGTAACCGGGGAACTAACCCCAAAATTGCGATAGCCGTTTTGACTAATGTATAAAATTTGTAATACGCCTCTATTAAAAACAAAGTACCCAGTAAGATTTTCTTTAAAAGGTATACGGCGAATGAACGGATATATAAATAACCCTAAAATATATTTAGACCTTTCCCCCTTTAGATTCAATCAAAATATGACAGTATTATATTAGAAAGTGAAATGTCAAGTCGTATATGGCTTTAATGTTAAAAATGCCGTAATCTGCTATATGTACTGCTGACAAAAGTTAGCCATTAAGTTAATAAATATATACAAAAATCAATCTTGTTTTTTAGCGCTGTTATAATAAAAGTATTATACAAATAAGGAAACTCCATTAGTGATACAGCCATGAAAATATGTTTACCTGTCACGCGAGGGAATTACATCTTCATCTGAGTCGAAGTCGTACATGTTGTCACGGGCGTAGTTGCGGTTCGCGAAGCCTCCCATATCAACTGAAACGCCAATGAAAATGTATGTCAATTTTCATCACATACTTAGCACATCACATTCACACGGCAAATGACCGGAGTCGATGGCGCAAGATCGTGCGGGAGAAGATGATCCGTGGAGGGGGTCACGACCCTCAGCAGTGAGGAAAACGACGCGAGGAGGAGGACTTAGCACATCACACACCCTAGCTTACCAATAGAGAAACAGCAAATTAGATTTTAACAGTAATTGTAACTTCATTTACTCGTAGTTCGCCGAACGGAATAAAAAAAATCCTTCGTAAGAATCCCTCGCAAACCAAATTTATTTATTTATTTTGATACATCGTTGCAAACAGAATAAGAAAAATCCGTAGTAAAAATCCCTCGCAAACCAAATTTCTTGATACATCGTTGGGGCCGGTTTTGTGCCTCGTAAATGTTATCTTTTATGTTTCTTTTGTATTGATTTTCTTTGTTATTCGTGCCACAAAATAAATGTTTCTTTCTTTCTTTCTCTCGTTTATCATTACCGAAACTTTATGACTTCAAATCTAAATAATTACTACACCACTTTTATTAACATTCGGATAATATTTTTAACAAATGGTATTTAACCAGCACTAAATACCTAACGCTGCAACAAATTTTCCTCTTTTTTGTGGGAACCATACTCCCAATCAAAAACCGCAGGCGAATTAAAAATCGGTTGAGTATATTACCTGTATACCATATTTGGTTCAATTGGTTCAAAATTACCGCCCTACACGTGAACCAACATACATATTATATATACTTACAAGTTCAAACGAATTTCAAATATTTTTTCCTCTTTTCTATACTTCTCTATAGTAGACTGACACTACTAGTCTAAGGCAGTGGTCCCACCGGCGACGATGAACGAGAAACGAGTAGAACTAGAAACTATAAACGAGTTGGCGATCAGCGAGAAGCAAAGTGTAGTTTCGATAGTTTTGTCGCCGAGCTATAAGCGAGTGTGTAAGTGCGACGAGCGATTACTCGCGCCACTCGCTTAGTCCCATGCAAATGCCGCACTGTATAGAAATGATGAAGCGGGTGAGTATCGCTGAACTACTCGTAGTGTTGCTGAGCGAGTTTATTTTTGAAAGCTCGTCGCTTAAGCGATAAAACTATTAAAGAGAGTCGTCACCGGCAGTGTGAACAGTCAGCGATCAACTATTTGTATGTGCATCTCTTTTATTTACACGGAATGTTATATCTATTGAACGTTTCTTGAGCGAGAAAATAGTCGTAGCCCAGTGAAATTAGGTAAAAAAAGGGGTCAACCTCGGAATGAAAGATAATAAGCTGGAAATTGGTAAAAACCTTTGTTTTGTTACCCTAAATATTGTCTCAAAAGTCACAAATTCTATCGTGTCCGCGTCTTAAGATATTGAAGGTCAAAGGTCACAAAAAACGATTTTTCGCGAATATCTCGGTTCCTATTGCTTAAATGATATTTTCACCTATTATAAAAGTTGTAGAGTATAAAATTCTCTACAACTTTTGTCTAAATTTTTTTTTTATACGATCAACCGTTTTTGAGGTAGAGCGCGAAGAGTGCGCCGCGTACAGTCATATATGAGCTAATGCAGGGTCAAGCGTGAGCTTCACCATGCATTAGCTCATCCGCCGCACTAGCCGCACTCTTCGCGCTCTACCTCAAAAACGGTTGATCGTATAAAAAAAAAGTTTAGACAAAAGTTGTAGAGAATTTTATACTCTACAACTTTTATAATAGGTGAAAATATCATTTAAGCAATAGGAACCGAGATATTCGCGAAAAATCGTTTTTTGTGACCTTTGACCTTCAATATCTTAAGACGCGGACACGATAGCATTTATGACTTTTGAGACAATATTTAGGGTAACAAAACAAAGGTTTTTACCAATTTCCAGCTTATTATCTTTCATTCCGAGGTGAAACCCCTAATATGACTGGGCTATCGATAGTTAACCGTTTACTCGCCGTTGGTGGGACCACTGCCTAAAGAAATGATCAACTTGTAGGTACCTCGTGCAGCGTCTTCCTCGGGCCACTTGTACTCGTGTTCAGCGTACAGAGGCGGGAGGTTCTGGTGGGGGGTGGGGTACAGGTCCATGTTCCGCTTCTCGTTGTGCAGACTGTCTGTGTCTGAGTACGCCTTCATTCTGGAATGAGGGGAATCAGTATTTCAGTCGCAATCATGAGTAAGAAACGAAAGTTTGTGAGTAGTCAGTCAAACATAATATCAATTTCTCCACACTCTAACAGCTATATACCAATTGGACCTAGACTGACTACCAGACTAGACTTAGACTTTCTGATGGTCTAAATCAATTCTGACTAGTAGACTATGGATTACCATATACGGTAGCTTTTTTCCGGAATTAACGCAGGTAAACCCGCGGGGTGCAGTTACTATTGCAAAGCTAAGTCACATAGTGATAATAATATGACGATAGTAGATTGCGTGACTGACTGAAGTCGTTTCAAGAAAATATGAATAGATGGCGCTGCGTGTATCATTCACACTTGACTACACGTAGAACGATTCTCAACAAGAAGTTGAGCGTTTATTATATTTATTAGTCTATGGTATTACCTAGTATAATCTTCAAAGCAGCTGTACCGCCACAGGACAAAGGCCACCACCATCATCGTGATGACAACACCGCAGCCAATCAGCAACCAGTTTGCCAGCACGCCATTGTCGGGGCCGTTGAACTCCTGGAAAATACACGTCATACCATGCAAAGTCAAAGTAATCTTCATCCCGCAAACTACGCACTGACTTGAACAAAGCAGGAAATAGCGGTTTTAGTGTCAGAGACGGATGCATTTGAGGGTCAGACTCGCAATCTTAATTTATAAACGCAGGACCACTTGCGATATTAGTTCTTCAAACTTCTGCGGAGTATATTCCACCCCGCGTTTCTAAATGTTAGCTCATAATATCCTAGATTTAATCTATAGCTGCGCAATCTTCAGGTCACGCAGTGGCAGGAAAAGGCACAGGACGGAGAACAGTGGCGTCTCCTAGTATCGCAGGCCAGGATCCGATTCGGGTCGACGCGCCAACCCAGTTAGTTATTAGTTAATCTATAACTAATTTTAGACTCTTGAGTATTTTTTTAAAGAATTCTTATCGAGTAAATAAACTAAAACTGAAAGTGTTTAACTAAATGAAAATAAATAGAGCTTAATAGTATTTATTCTTAAGCGTGTTTTCCTTCTCTAACAAGGTATAGCTCAATAGGTACCAAGTTAACATCACAAAGTTGCATCGGAATTCCTTGCACAGCAGAAAAAGGATATATGGAGGATCTTGTTGTGTGTAAAGAAACAAACAAAACGTAAAGTGTTTGTGGGCAGATAACGAGGTTGTTAATCACGTTGATAAGATAATCTAAATCCATTTCTTGGAAAAGATAATCAGCCCTCAATACAAGCATTGAGAATGTTCGACTAAATTTACAGTATTTCCATAAATATATGGACAAAAAATTGTCTCAGCAGAATAACAACAAGTGTGAAAAAATCCGGCCAAGTGCGAGCTAGACTCCGGCGTACATAATATAAAAATAGGAAAAAAGTACATTTGTTTTATGGGAGTCATTTTAATTCTCTTTATAGCTTTTTTATACTCGTAAGTTACGAAAGAGGATTGATACTCACTACTTTTCTTAAAATGACAATACGTACGATAAATTTACAAATTATGTTTTGCACTCGAAAAAGTCCATACGTATTTGCGTTACATTAATTTATGATACGAATCTATTCTAACGTTGTAAACTACCTTAATTTACTTGTTCTAACTGCCAATTCGGCACAACCATATTCATACGATATTATTTCCTGACGCATCATATTGTTATTCGCGATAGAAATACATCAAAGTTTTACAAATTTCAACTATCTATAACGAGCCATACACATTAGCCTAGTGAAAGACAGACAAAAGAACAGTAGTGTTAGTAATAAGATTACGTTTGCAACCTCTTATTTCAGAACCCTAAAAAAAGAACTTACGTGAATTCCTAGAGCTCTCAGCTTGAGCGCGAACGGATCTCTCTTAGAATACACCATCCACATGGTCGTAAGGTCCTCTTGATTCAGCCTGGGGTCGTGACCTTCCTCCTCGTACTCGAGGCTCACTGCGAAGGTCACCGCAGAGCACTCCTCGTAGTTAGGCCAGGCGATTGGGCACAGGCCCACGTGGGAGATGGTCGTCACTTCAGCACTGGAAGGTCGAAAGAGGAGAGAATATGAAGTTGGTGGTAAGAAAATGACACTGAAGTTGGTACGTCGGATCACTGTGTGCATTCATTCCATGTATGGACGGAATACTTGAGTCAGTAAAGTCATATTTTTGCAAGTCTGTTTCCTTTTCCTATTTATCCCTTTGCTAGACTTTTTTTTCATGCATTGATATTGCGCCGTCCTCATCCAGATTAATTAAGTTAGATATTTAAGAATTAATTTATTGATATAGTTAGTCCTTTTGAAAACTACCTTTACTTACTTATAATCTTCCAAAAGTTCAATCTTAATTTAATCAAATAACACCATTGTTATATTCATCGGAATACAAAACAAAAAAATGTAATATAAACATCGAAATATTATGTATATCGATGGACTGAATGACGTTGTTTTGTTGCATCCAACCGTAAATCGTTAGTTGTTTATTTGTAAGCGAACCCAGTTCCTCCTACAAACGAACAAAAATAAAAACTTGGACCTATGCCAAACATGTCACAGTCAAACGAAGTTTTTGATAATATTTACGAATCTGGCAATCCAATGTTGCCTCGAAAATAAGTTTGGATGAAACCAGAATCTGTGTCACAGAATTCAATAACATGTTTTTGCCAAAAACCCTTTTGCGTTTTCCCTGATTGGTGGAATTCTCCGTAATAACATTTACCGTTGAAATGCAATTACCATATAAATAGGTTAATTATATAAATAAGACTATTCAGGATTCAGAGAATACTTTCTATGTCAATACTATACAAAATTGTTACTATTTCATAATGCACCATATTATAGCATAAATATTTATATTTAACGCTTCATGAAATCATTAGAATCCAGTTTTCCAGTCAAGCTTGAGGTATAAACTTAAACTCGTAAACCATTGAAATTCACAATTGTAAGCCAAGGTTCAAACTAACCCCGACAAACGTTTATTATATCTCCTTTTTAGTCATAAATAATATGTAAAATTAAATAGAGGCTCTATTTTATTGATCACTGCAATCTGAGTATAAGTTTCTACGCATTGCGGTGTCTTGCTGTATGTGTATCAGCCATGGAGTTTCGTGCTGTAGCGAGTTTTAGAATTTTTATTATTAGATTATATTTAAATAGAATATTCGAAAACAATCTGATTGAAGAAGGAATTTAAAGTCTATTTCCATCGTTATTAAGGTAAAGATAGATAGATCTCGCCGGTAAAGTAAAATTTCTGGATTAAAATGTAGCATTTATGAAACAACAATTACAAAATTACATAAAGGTAAGCAAAGTATGTTCTTATCAATGTCACTATTTGAGATAGCCAATTATAATATTATGCATATTAAATAACTAATCAGGATTTTCCAGAATATCAGTTATCACGCGGCGGATCCTCGCTCAATAAAGTAAACATTTGAAAGGTATATTCCTCACATATCAAATGAGTGCGAGGAAAAGGAAGCGAACTTTCATATGTTTCCTTAATTGACCCGAGTCATAAATAATTTATTTTGATTACCTTACTAATTAGGTGTTATTCTCAACGTGTATAAAGTAAAAGACAAATTTCTCTACCGCAAACACAAACATTTTCAGAAGCGTCGTTCTAAAAATAAGGCCTTGTTTACACGATGGTTCGTTAGCCGCCGCCGAGATAGATCAAAGTCAAGTTCTTTGTGTCACTTGTTGAGAAGGCACAGGGTTTTGTCACACAACCTTTAACTTGGTCAGTCTCTTCAAATGTTAGTCAAGACAAATAGTGTGTAAAATATTACGCCAAAACTAAGTAATTAATTTTAAGTAGTCTTAGCCATGCTGAAGCACAGGGTGCACATTTTTTTGTATATTTGTGATGCTAATAAAGACATTTTGAATTTTTGAAGTACCAAAAATGCGTGTAATAAAATCATATTTAATTAAATCAATACCCAATTTATAAGTTCTTAGACATTTTAAATATTCTTCTAGGTAAGCGTGCCACACCGTAGACTGCAGTGCAGCTTAACATCAGGCTAGCTTTAGTCAAACGTTAACCTATCAAGGATAAAAAAAAAATTAAGTGATGCGTGTAGTGCGACTTGCCTCTAACGTATACTATTTATTGTATATATCCTACTAATATTATTAACGTGAAAGTTTGTATGTATGGATGTTTGATCATCTTTCGCGCAAAAACTAACGAGTAGATTTTAAATAAATTTTATAAGAACATAGCTTATACATCAGAATAACACAAAGGCATATTTTCATGTTAGTGTACGAATTGACCAAAATATATATATAGATACCTTAATGAATTACTAAGGATAATGGTATTATATTTTTATTTATAACTGTGAGTCACTAGGGGACACTAGCTGTCATGTCAGTTCGTAATATATTTTTGTTTCTTGACACAATTCTATTAATAAAGGAAAACAACATATTATAGTTATAAGGAGAATTTTATAAGGTCAAATAATTGTAATTTTAGAAACTTTTTTCTACTTTCTTTCCATGTGAACGTTTTATGTAGACCTAAAATAAAAGAACTCAGTTGTAAAGTGCTATGGGATAAAATAGCACGAAATCGCCACATGCGATTTATTGATCTTTGACCTGACATCATTTTAATATGCTCAGTATTCAGTATCAACAAACCATGTCTCATATTATAAGAAGTAAGCAGTTGATAACCTCACGTGCCTTCAACATACATAACTATTCTAACTGAATCATCAATTAAATATGTCGTAATGTATACGATATCATTGAGGGAAATGACAGCAAAACAAACGAGAAACTAAAACTAAGTTATTATATATAGACTTAAACTAATTTAGATTAATTGATGATATTTAATTCAAATTTTTGATGATATTAATCTAATTCTAATTTGAAGTGGAGGTGATGAGACATATGTACACTGACATCCCGCTAGGGGCGTATGTTGCATTAGCTGAATTAGCTATTGAAAACAATAATGAAATTATAATTGACTTTATGAGTTTTTGGGTGGGGTTGAAACACAAACTATTTAGTAGTTTTCTTTTACATACTTTAGTTAAATCAAAAAACCACTAAATTTAGTAACCTAAGGGTAGTGTAATCTAAAAAGAAACGAGCATTCTCTATGACACTTTATTTTAAACCCACCTAATACATTACAGCTATAATGATCGTCCTAGCAATAGAATATCAATACTATACTCGTATAAGTACTATATTGAACATATATATTTTATATACTAACATGAGACGGATTCAATACTATATTTTTTTACATATCAATATAGGATAAAAATTAGTTTAGATGTGACAAATAGGTAAAACACGGCAATAACATTTATTTATTCATAGAAGTAATTATTTTCTTTCTTATTATTTCAATAAAATTTTCAATAAAATCTTGATATCTCGCAACAGCAGTCTTGTTATATAAGTATTATTTACATCAGGTTTCGCGATATGTTTAATTTTAAGCAGTTTAATTGGTACCATTTATTACAACCAAGCTATTATTATAATTTCACACAAGTTTTTCTTCTGTAAATTTTAAAGACTTACTCAATGCTTCGGCGTTTTTCGCCGAATTTACTTCTTCAGTTTTAGAGGTCGAATTATTATTAAAAGTATCTTTCTTTTTAACATCCGTTGTGTTTTCTTTTTCCTTATCTTTTATTTGGTTGTTGTTTTCAGTATTTTCTTCCATTGGTAAATTCAAGTCTGATTTCTTAGTCGCTACTTTGATAGGCTTATTTTCACAATCATTACTTATATTTAACTGCGGATAATGATGTAGGATAGCTGTAGTATTAAAAGTTATTTTACCATACTTGACGATCTCTGCGGGTCTTTTGGGCTTAAGACTACTCGTACTTGGCACTGCGTTTAGATCCCCAACATCTATTTTAACATCATAGTCTACTTCTAATTCGTCCAGTGCTTCTTTTGCATCTTCGACGATACCTAAAGCTATTCTCTTGCTCTTTCTTAAGTTATCCATATACGCGTTATGTATGTTCATGTCTTCTGTATTACTATGCTTCAGAGGCAGAGAGTTTGGCAATTTAAGTTGGGGTCTATCGGTCGAATATCACAACTGCTTCGAGTTGTTCTTCATTTGCTCGTTATTGGCCGCGGCGTGCTTGCTCGCGGCGTTTGTTAGCTAGGTCTGTGACTGCACAATAGATATGCTGGTGGTTTCTGTGACGATTGTCGGAGCAGGGAACTCATCGTTGGTTGAATCATATATCGGGAACTCGCAGCAAAGAACGCATTTCAGAAATCTTGGCACTTCCACGTAAATAGCAGGCGGAATCGGTATCAAAGGTGACGTCGACAACTTATAATACAGGTAATCCGGGTTATCTCTATACTTTTCGTCGGCAGAACGCTCCAGCAAAGGTATACCAGATAAGAATAGAATTATCGCCGTCGTAAATAAAGGTGATAATATTGCTATCCATTCGACACCTTCGATTACATTCAAAGATATTACGAACAGCCCCCACCAAAGCACTATTTCACCGAAGTAGTTAGGGTGTCTAGAGAGACCCCAGAAGCCATCGTTGCACCATTTCCCTTGATTTGCAGGCTCTTGTCTGAATGCAAACTTTTGTAAATCAGCGTAGGTTTCAATCAGCAGTCCAATCACAAAGATACCTGCACCAGCAGAATCTAAAGTTGTCATCGTTTTCGGAGACTTCGGGTACGAGTGGTGTGGCGAGTTTATGATTATAACTGGCAAGCTGACAACATACACCCATACTGCCTGGAATGTGTAAAAAACTGCAAATCTTAGGGTGTTGCTCTTTCTATCCTCGAACTGTTTATCTCTTCCTATGTGGTATATTCTGTACAGCAGGTAACCAGAAAGGCGCACGCCCCAAACGCAGACAAAGGCAGTGACCATAAGCTGCCTACTATCATAGCTTTTCAGGGTGTTACCTCCTTGTCCCAAGAAGAACGTCAATAGAGCGATACTGATAAAGTTGGCACCTCCAGTGAAATCCGTGACCTTATCGCTTTGTGAAAGAGATGCGATGGTGAAGAATAAGATCTGCATAGCCACCGTCACCATCGCACTAATGGCGAAGTTGTTCCGATCTATCAATGGCTCCATGGCTTCAATTTTGACACTTTTAATTTGGCTTAGACATCGATTGACCGCATTGGCGCATTTTCTTCTCACAACACTTTTGGCTTTTTATTATTTAGGGTTTTGGTTTGGAAGAGGCATGTTTGAGAGGCGAGCACGTGTTTTTGGATAGAGTTTTGTTTATTGTTGCTATTTTTTCTGGGCTGAAGCGGTTTATATCCCGTAAGCTCGCTTCGGTAGCAAGCTTTGACTGAAATAGATTTGACGTTTGTACGCGCATGCACGCAGTGGAAACAGTTGCTAAGAGTTACCCAAGTGGTTTCGCTATCCACACGCATACACAGAACCAGTTGAAAGTAATGTAAGTATTACTGCGTATGTTCATACTTTTGTTTAAATGCCGAATATTCCAATTATTAACGCGAAGAAAAGGGCAAAAAGACTTGATGAAAAAAAAATTTCTCGAAAAACTTAATTTTAGATTTTTGACACAGTTTTATTTCTAATGTATAAGTCTGATTGGTATCGAAATAAATATAAATATTCTAGAGTGGTTCTTTTTTCGTTTTTTTTTTTACCGTTTACGATTTAGCGGCAGCGAAAAAACTGTCATATCAACATTTTGCCCATATCTTCGTTTTAAAAGATTTTAAATTTGGCATTTAAATAAAATCAAATACCTAGATATGTATCATGTAATAAGTGAACGAAATTTTTTCTAGTTTCAATTTATTTATAATTCTGTCATCAAAATAAGGAAAAGCTGTATTATGAAAATAGTTTTAATTTGGTCAATTGATTGTTAATAAAGGCCCCTTAACTTTGTTTTAAGTCAACTTACCTCATTTACTTTATGTAGCTGTAAGAAATTATAAAAATGTATCACTGACTGTTATTCTATAGTAAACGGGAGAAGCCCGCGCATGCGCCCTTCCGTTTCGCAATGTTAATAATTCCAATGTACAGTTTGTTCGTCAGTATACAGCATTGATTATAGCTAACTGATGACGTACTGTGGGATAACAATCGCGATTCCATCGGTGAAATCTCGATTGAGTTGTAACAAAGATGGTTACTGAATAAAGGAATTGGACCAGATGATAAGTTTATGCGTTGGTTTGTTTTATGCTATTTAGATATTTACTTTTTACTCGAGATAAGAATTGTATTGTTTTTGAGCATATCTTGTTTGTATATATGTAGGTATGTTAAGCACATTTTCCTTACGGCTGGATCGATTTCCTTAACAATAAAGTACTACGAGTATCGTTAATTGTTTTTGAACATTTGAAAAGAAGTAATAAATAGCTCATTAACTCGCGTCACTCTGCGAAAATACATTTTAAATGGTACAAAAACTAAAATAATATGTATTATTTATAATTAAATTAATACTATGTTATACCGCTATTACGGTGGAGAAATAATAATATTGAGGTGCAAACAGTATAAAGTTCAAAAAAATACCAAATAGATCGAGTAGAACACAAAAATAAAAAATATATATTATCCTACTAATATTATAAATGCGACAGTTTGTAAGTGTGTATGTTTGTTCCTTCTTTACGCTCAAACGGCTAAACCGAAATTTGGTCTAACTTATCTTCAGGACCTTGGATAACACATAGGTCGCATTTGATTCCGAAAACATTTGTGGTTACCGTTTGATAGGTACGGAGACAACTTCATAATCTATGTTTCTCCTTCACGCTCCAACGGCTGAACCGCTATTGATGAGATTTACTATGAAGATAGGTTAGATCTTGGATTAACACATAGGCTACTTTTATCCCGGATTAACTTCTTTTATCCCGGATTAACTACTTTTGCCCCGGATAACGCTGCGGAGCGCAACCAGTACTTATGTAAGTTTTGATATATCAAATCTTTTTGTCGGGCTTTTATGTTTTTCTTTATCATGAACTTGTTACAACTATTACATTACATTTAGCTATTTTATTATTACTACCACGTCATGTAAATGTAAACTCATCGTTATGAATACGTTTGAGTATGTACTATGTAGGTCAGACATAAATAACACACTAGCAAGACACTGTTTAGCCACGTTCATACAAAACGTGGAAAATTATTAGTTTGTGTCTTTTTTATTTTCAGTATTTGTTGTTAGCGGCACGAGAAATACATAAGTTGTGAAAATTTCAGATTTCTGGCCATCACGGTTTTTTCAGACAGACAGGCGGACAGACAGACAGCGGAGGCTTAGCTTATCAAAAATATTTTTAAAATAGGTACAATTATGGTCAAATTATGATTAGCGTCATCATTTCATAAAACCATTTTCGACGAGCCCAAAAACGAGTTTTATCTGGTTTAGTTTAGAACTTCCTGGAATCGAATTATTACGAGGTAGAGAAGTCTCTGTGTAAAGCGAGTGTGTCTCGGTAGTAGAAACGTCTGCTTTCTAATCAGACGGCCCCTGGTTCTATCTTGACCCTACCCCAATGACTTGTTTTTCAAGTCATGTGTGGATTTGCACTCGGAAATCATCGAGATGAAATCGAAAAGTTTGAGGACTGCAAAATCCGAACAAGTACGTCATCCACCAACCCAAGTGCGGGTTGACGCATGAAGCATGGCCAGCGTGGTGGATTACGGCCTATATGAGAGAAGCCCCCGAATCCCAGTAATGGAAACGTATAGTACCTAAGCTGCTTATGATATGTTATGTTAGAGAAGATTCTGTATTCTGTTTTACTTTTTATTTTATTTACGTGTATATTTAGTTACTGCTTAGCAAATACATACTATGCTTGAATAATCACGGAATGAAAAGTAAAGGTTTCGATAAATTGTTGTTTTATTTAAGGCAGTATGAGAGCAAAATATCATATTTAGAAAAATATTTTAAACCCTACAATAAATAATGTCAATACTTTTATATGAATTTATTTCGTTAATACCATAGACTGATTAATAAATATTTGATATTAATTTGGCTATGGTGAATATGTACTACGACGGTTCAAATAGACGCTTTCTTCAAATACATACATACATATGTATGACGCGGCCGCCTTAATACAAAAGAGTATTTCTTTCTATAAATTAATTAGCTCTTTTCATAAGTAATATAAATGTTAACTCATTAGATATCTTCTAAAGTTTTCTATTAAATCTTGTTAAACACAAATTAGTTTATGTTAGATTTTGTTTTATTGTCGTAAATCTATTAAAGTAAGTGAATATGTATGTCGATATCTATCTATTAATATTATTATCTTATCAGGGGATAACGTGTTTTGCACTACAATGGAAAATAGTGTATCAAGAGATAATCGTGTGACGTCATTTTTGTCTGAAATTCCTCAATTTTTTTTAAGTTGTTGGCACTGCACTCATACATGTGTATTTTGCTGGAAAAATATCACGCTGATATATCTGTTTTGCGATAAAAAATGTATAATATTACCTATTACGCGCCCCAATTAGACCATTTTAAGTTTATGTTAAGTGATAATTATGTAAAAATCTTAGTGCAAATGGCATATAATTCAATAGAATTTAGTATGACGTTCCTAGAGCCTTAACCTCCTTTTTCTGAGGCAAATACGGCATTATAAAAAATAAACACGACGAACAATCCAAAACACGCCGCATTTTGTAATCCAGTGTTGTTACTTTAATTTGAATTTTTATTCAAAGACATATGTTTTTGAATATTTAATATCAGTGCCTTAAATTTTGTAATAAATTGGTAATAAATTAAATCATTAACTCGATTGATTTTTTAGATTTTCAAATGAAGTATTGTTGATATTCATTTACAAAGGTTCACTCAGAACATATGCAAAATATAAATATTTGACGATTTAAATTCTTTACTTTCCGTATAATATCAACACTAGTACATAGTGGTAATTATTTTATTATAACAAAGGTCGACTTAGGAAGACGTGGCTGAATTGTTTAAATGAGGATATTATGAAAGAAAAGGGAGTGAATGTGGATATGACAGCTGACAGAATTGTGTGGAAGAGGAAAACTTACTGTGCCGACAACGACAAGTGGGAAAAGACTGAAGAAGAAGAAGAAGAAGAAGAACAAGCCCAGTGGTGTATTAAGAAGTAAGGAAGTAATATTATTTATTGCTGCACCAATAATGCACGCTTTATTAAGTCAAGAATCTTGAGTATATGTAAGGTTATATGATATTAAACTTAATTTTTAGGTATAATTTACTATTTGTATGGTAGTTTTTTTAATTTTTTTATTATTGTGTGGTTATTTTTCATGTTATTTTTAATTTTAGTGTAGTCGGAATTTAATATATTAGCTGTAATACATGATTAAAAATGTTTATTTAAATAAACATTGAACAAGTTATTAATTTAACAAAACTTAGAAATGTATAAAAGTTAATTCGATAATTCCGATTTAAAATATTTCTATGAAATTTCTAAGCGCAGAGAACGCATTGCAGTATTTTACAGACAAAATGAAATGTGCGCAGAGTTTACCGCTATAGCGTATTTCCCCATGGCCTCGTGGCTGTAGATTGATAGCTTGGGAGCAGGGGAGTGCTGGATCGATATTGTAAACTTGTCTTTATGAGACTCCGTGTTTTGAACGCGCTATTGGCATATATATAATAAATAATATTAGTGCGCATCTATTTTTTGAGTAGGGACGTATATCATAGAAGAAGTAACTAGTTTTTTAATGGAATAATAGTATTTTGTAATCAAAATATTATATTAATGACTAACATCACATCCCAGCTTCGCTCGGGCTCTAAAATAATCTAAGTTGTATTAATAGTAGTTTAAAAAAACTAAAAAACACGCTTATCTGGCCGTTTTAAGTGGGTCAAAATCGCGCCCAAAGAAGTCGGTTACAAACAAACATAAGTACAAACAAAAATACAAAAATATAATAATTTTATCAAATTAGTGTATCAAATTGTCATCGGTCCTCAATAAATCTACAAAGTTTCAACGAAAATCGCGTCCAAAGAAGTCGGTTACAAACATACAGGTGAAGCTAATATACTCGTAAAGCGTGTAAAAAGAAACAAAATATAGCTTAAGTTACTCGGAGATTATGTAAGTTACATAGCCCAGAGGTAAAAGATTTTTTCAAATCGGTCTAGTAGTTTCGGAGCCTATTCGCGTCAAACAAACAAAAAATCAATCTGTTCTTCTTTATAATATTGGTATAGATTGGATTGTAATAGCAACTCTACGATTTTGGAGATTAATATTTTATCTCCTATCACTGATACTCAAGCAATCATCGTTTGCAAAGGAAATAAATGATGTACATACATATTTTTTTACACATAACAGCTGTCAACGACACTCTGGTCTAAGATTGGCACTGTGGCGAAGGAGCATGCCTAGTCTGGTCTATCTAGTAGCTAGCAAGGAGGCTGCCTACACCGCTAGAGGTTTGCCGACAAATTATTCAATAGTGGCGATTCAGCGGCACACACGACTTAACTTAATTTAAAGAAGCCCCGTCTCTTTTCATCTTAGGAGGCCAGAAAGAGACGGCACGTTCTGAACCACAGACAAAACAACTAAAATCACGTCAAATATGGAAAATGTAGGTAGTTTTAGAGGTGATACAAGTGAGTGCGGACTAAAGTCGCCTATATTTTCTACATTTGACGTGATTTTAGTTGGTTTGACTATGGTGCGGAACGTGTCGTCTTTTTCTGGCCACCTAAGATGAAAAGGGACGGGGCTTCTTTAAATTTAGTTTAGTCGTGTGTGCCGCTGAATCGTCGCCATTGTTCACTAGAAATTTCCCTAACATCATGCTATGGTTTTCTTCACTAAAAGCTTAAGATAATTGTCAGGGATCGAACCCACGACCTCCGGGACGTAAGGTACTCGCACATCCAAATGAGCTGTCATCGCTTCATAATATTCACAATTAAATTTGCTACTTTATAGTTATTTTAAACACAAATGACTAAACTACTTATAGTTGAGTTAGTCACGATTAACAGTGAGCTCATAGCGAAGAAAATTGATAATAATGTTACCTACAACCTCGAACGCATTAAGGCCATGATATGGGAAAATCTTGATTCTAAAGTATTTTCCGTTATAAATCATAAACGGTAAAAATATTGAAAAAATTGCTTAAAGGCTGTAATGGACTAATTAATTTATTTTAATGCTTATTTTCGTACGAACCCTACTCATGAATTAGAAATGAAAAATATAAAATTTAGTTTTTTAAACCAGTCTTGTTCTTATATAGATTATTTTGATTGGTACCAAAATAAGTATAAATATTCTTTCACCGGTCATTAAACGGTCTACTTAAATAGAAAATGACATAAATATTCTTTCAATGGTCTTTAAACGGTGGTTCGTTAAGCGTTTTTTCAATATATTTTACCCTTTATTTTGATCATGATTATAGAACAAAAAACTACAAATACATGATTTTGCCCATAGCATCGCCTTAACTGAGTTTATGACTTGGTTGAGTTCTATTTTCAACAACTTTATCTGCTCTCAATATTTTGTTCAGACTTAGTTCTTGCAACTGGTTTGTTTATTTGGCTTTTCCCAGACAATTTATTAGTTCATTGCAAACAAACAAGTCGTCATATACACATTTGACTTATTAACATTTTTATAAAACTGGTTTGATATTACGTGTCTATGCATAACAGAATTGAACGTTGGTTTTTTGATTTTGATATTAAAAGTTCATATCAATTCAAAGAACATCTTGTGTTGTTTACTCAAAATGCCATTTAGTGTTACTATTAACAGATAAGAACTTTTATAATTTGGCATATTCTGCTCTATATTTTGTGGAAATAAAATTTATGATGTAATGTATTTATGTTTAAAAAAGTCTTATGTTTTTTAAATTAATCATTAAAGACAGCAAAAGTAAGGAAAAGAAAGCTGTTTTTATTTCGGCATTATAGACTAGTAAATTAAACAAAAACAGTAATACAGTATACAGTGATGAATTTTCATATATCACAAATTTGTTAACGTCAATTAATCTTTCAAATTCTTGAAATTGGTAATGTAAGATTTAATTTTATGTTAGCTACTGTTGGAATAATAAGTTTAGTTGAATAAATACTAGTGATGCCACGAATAGTGAATTGGCCGAATACCGAATACCGAATATTCGGCAACGGCTGTCGGCCGAAGCGCCGAATATTCGGCACCGAATATTCGGCGCGAATTACATGCTTGGCGGGGGCGCGATAGCTGGAATAAGACAAGTCACAACCTGTTTTTCTCATTGCGTTCGCGCGGCAGGCGACGACGACGCGCGCGCGGGTCGGGGTTAGTATTTGTTTTAATTGCGAGTAAAACGCATCACGAAGCGCTTTGTTAGTATATTAATAATACGTAAAGAGAAACTTAATTACTATTTTGCTAAGAAATTAGTTCCTTAGTTCATTTTCAATTGTTTTTTCGTCAAAAGCTTTATCAAAACAAATATCTGGTTGCTACTTTTCTGGATCCTCGCTTTAAAACGAGTTTTCTAGGATTGGTTCAATCAGAAAGAGCAAAACAAAAAATTCTTCTAGAAGCTCTAAAAAAAAGCTGTGATGAACTAAGTAGTACCGATGACGATTCTTCTCCAGCGCGTAAGAAAAGAAACTTGAATGAAAATGATAAGACTGTTGAAATACACGACAGTTTCTGGAACTGCTTTGAAGAGGTCGCTACAGAAACAGATAATATTCGAACTGCTAATGATGAGGAGGACGTGGAGAAGAATGCTGTGGCAAACGAGTTGGATTTTTATTTGAAAACAGTTCGCCTAGATCGAAAGGCCGATCCTTACAAGTGGTGGTCAGCAAACGAACAACAATACCCGAACCTTTCGAAATATGCAAAAGTTTATCTTTCTTCGCCTGGAAGTAGCATTTATAGTGAGAGGTTCTTTTCTGAGGCTGGTAACGTTTACGATGAAAAGCGCAATCGTTTGCTACCAAAAAATGCTGAAAAGCTCGTTTTTATCCATCACAACTTACCACTGATTAATTTTAACTACTAAAATGTTGTAATTTGGAAAAAAATACATAATTTTGAGTAAAATAACGTGTCTTTTTTTACATGATTTGCTATTCGGTATTCGGCCGAATAGTACGTACTATTCGGCCGAATACCGAATAGCAAGAAAAACGGCCGAATAGGCCGAATACCGAATAGTTGCCGAATATTCGTGGCATCTCTAATAAATACATAAAGACAACTATTTCAAATTGGTATTTACTCGAACTTTAACAAGTATTCGATTCAAAATGAGAACTCATGATTTATTTATAACGTGTTAATTCAGCAGACTGTGTGTTTGACTTCAGAATTACCTAGCAACTTTTTTTTATATATTTTTGCTTTCTTTAGTCATTACTTAAATTTATAGATAACAAAAAAAACAACGATCAATGCTGACAGAAAACTACCGTCCAGACAATGGACATATGTAGGAAACAAATACATAATGTGTATTTTAATATTGTTTTCGAGATTCGAAATGAATAGAGAAACTTAGATTTTTTTCGCTAGAAGTGTGCTCCAGCTTTAAATAATTATAGAAATCAAGGAATCTAATTAGCTGGTTATAAGATAGTTGATCGAACATTCACACACCTAAGTGCTACCGTATGTTAGATGTAATGTTAAATTGTATGTCATAACTGTTTGCTTCATTACACCAGCTGTGAAGCATTAAAATACATCAGAGGTTTTTGTGGCTGCTTGAAAACCCTCGGTAGCAGAGTCGAGAAACTCGGCTTGTTACTAGAAGAAGGGATACAGCTGGCTGGAACATTATCCTATTGACATTATGAAAAAATACTCACGTAGAATTAACTCCAGGATCCACATCGTTGTCGGCGATATACTGGGCGGCCATATCAGCTAGGATAAGCCTGAAGTCTTCCTTCAGAGTCTGGAAGTCTGGCACGCGGGCAGCCAGGGTGATGGTGGCGGTAGAATGAGGAGGTGACAGCACTGCTTCAGGCTCAGGAATCTCGTCCTGGTCTGTTGTCAATGGAGCTGAAATATATAAAAAAAAGTATAGCATGTTAGTACTAAGTAGGTAAGCCAGTGCAAGAATAGACGGGTCAAATGACACGTTAAATTGTAGGTCCCGACTGTTAATCTTAGTACAAGCAGTCGTTAAGCCAAGTAAGATGGCTTAAAAACTCTCAACACTACTTTAGCTAACTTTACTTAACTTACTTACCTTCGCCACTTACCACACAAAGAAAAATATTAGGAAACCATATTTCAGCGTTTTCTATACGGGATTATGTTTTCTTGTAAAACCAGAATTCAGCTATTGCCAAATTACGAGTATATCTGGGCTTCCGCTCTATGAATACCAAATAACTGTTGAATGCTTACCAATCATTTTAGCACTAATCGAGAACCCTCTGAAGAACATCATGCCCATTTTGCTCTCAAATCTCATGAAGAGTCGGTCAACGTCCGTGAAGCGGTACCGGCGCTCCGCAGTCAGTCGGTAAGTGAAGAGAAAACCATCGTTGCCGGAGTCGTCTATACCTCCTGTAAGAATAAAGTCATTAAAAAAAAAACATTGTAACATGCACAAAATTCGGAATAGTATTATTTTAAATGTGGTTGCATTTTATTAAATTAATGAGCTGCGAGTCATGGAGTAAATTTCATAAACGGCCAAGTACTAGGTAATTCTCGCATGAAAGATTCCATACCACTATTTATAATTAACGGCAAAAAACTGCTTTGTAAGAGAGCCTCCTATAAATATTGATAGATGTTTGGCCGTCATCCAAAAATGGAAGTAATTTATGCTAATTCAATGGAATCTTTTAAATAAAAAATACAGCTTCCTTTTGTAAAAAAAAAAAAACAAAAAGAAGACATAAACATATTTGTTAGTACCTGGTTTGATGAGCAGGTAGTCACCCAAACCACCATTTACTGCAAATTCGGTAATGTTTAGCTCAATACCTACTCCCGGCCCTTCTAAAATCCAGTCGACAATATTATTTGTGGGATAAGGACTGGGGTAGTTCGGCGAAGTTATCACTGTGGGCTCATCTAGTTTCAAAGTAATATGTATTGGAGCTACATTCTTATCAAAATTTTCTGAATGCACGTCTAAATCTTCACTGTGCAATGTTTGAAACTGCTTAACAAGATCTGCGAGTTCTGAACTGTTCAAATCATCTATGCTAACGGTTTTCACATCAACTTCTTTTTCAATAGAAGCATCATCTCTCATATTTTCATCTTCTGTATTGTTATCGTTTGTATTTTCTACTGTTTCCGCGTTTTCCTTAACTTCGTCGAATAGTGCATCATCGAGATATTGTATGGGACTCTCATTACCAAATATTTCAGCGTCTTCTGCATCTGAATCGTCTGGGTTAGGTTCATTTATAGCATCGTTCAATAATGGTTGAAAAACTTCAGCGGCTGACTCATCTATCTCAAAATCATTTTCGGCTAAAATATTTTCCAATAGTTTGTCTAGTTCTAGAGCCTCGTAACCTACAAGGCTTTCTATGACCTCTTCTGAATCTTTTGGGTTGTCATTATCAAAACTGTTGTCTTTGTTTTGTGTGTTATTTGATTCTGTTTTAGTATTATCACTGTTTTCTACAATTTCTTTGGGCTTTTCAGTGGCGTTAGCATTTTCATCAGTATCACTTGTTTCGGGTACTTCTTGCTTGAGTTTAGCTAAAGTATCAAAAAGTTTATCTAAATCCGCATTTAAATCTGCGTAAGCTTTGTCAACAGTGTCTTCTTCCTCTGGTTCAGATTCGTTGCTTTCTTTGACATCATCTTTACCATCACTTTCAATCGATTGTTTTTGGCTTGACAGTTCTTCTGACTTTGGATCAATTTCAGTTTCAAAAACTTTCTTAATATCCTCTTCAAAATTGTCACTGTCTTTTTCATTAAGTATCTGCTTAGTTTCTTCTACAATTTGTTCTTGGTTTGGCTGTTCCTCTGGCGTTTGCTCAGTAGCGATTTTAAACACTTGTTCAATTTCTTCTTCAGATTCATCATTGTCTTTGTCTTCTAAAATTTGTTTGGTTTCATCAAAAATTGCCTTGTCTTTATCTTCTTCTTGCTCTTCGGGGACAGGTAGAGGAGCTATACTATCATCACCCCATAGCAAAGCATAATCTTTGTTACTGGGAGCGTTGGGATCATCAGGCTCAGGTCTATTTTCTATTATATCATCAATCATCTTTCCATCATCTTCTATAGAAACATCAGCTGTTTCTAATTTTTTATTGCCCTCTAATTGAATCCCATCCACATTATCAAGAGCGTCTGACTTATCTTCAGTGGCCTCTCTAAACTGTTGAATTTCTTCTTCAACTTTTAAATCATTTTCAATATCAGTCTTTTCGTTCACAGGCTTTTCATTGCTTATTTCTTTTAAAACTTTATCTGATTCATCGAGATCATCGTAGTTGAAATAATCATCGTAATTGTACTCTGCTTGGGCTGAAACAATTAAATTTTAAATGTTAAAAGTAGTAGTTTGTTAACAACGTATATATAATATGTACTTATAATATGTACTTTACTAAATAAGAGGTAACACGTGCAAGTAAATTAAGTTGTTAATCAAATAATCATCAAAAGCTGGTTAAAGAAAAGTTCGTTGGCGAAAAGATTAGATACTAAAGTTCAAAACCATAACGAATATTAAGTAAACAATAAACAGCAATCGCTGCCCACCGCAAAACCACAAATTCTTAGCTATTTTCGTATGTGTTTAATGCTAGGTATTTGTTAGCATTTATTATACTTTAATGAACTAATGATTGTGAACTTGAAACGCTTTTGAATAATATATATTGAGCTGATTTAATTTTTCAGTATTGTACCTATACACACGACCAAATAAGTTTGGCACGGTGGGGAAAGGTTTGCTTTTAGATCTGATCTAAAAGCAACTGATCTGATCCCGATCCTACACCTAGGACTTGTTCTTCAAGTTATGTGAGTATTTGCAATTGCTTTACGGTGAAGAGAAACCTCGTGAGGAAACCGACAAAGACCACAATATTCGGAGACGTGTGTCATAGGTGTGACCTACATACATATCTTTCTCCTCATGAGGAAAATCAATCCCAACTGTTGAAGCGCATAATGGGATGCTTATGCACACAACTGTAACACATGTATACACTCTAACATAAGAAAGAAGTCCGAATCGCCGGTGATACAATCTGTGCGGACGCAAGAATTAAACCCACAACACCACAAAATATAAAATAATGTGTAAATTATTTTCTTCATATTATTTTTATTTAAGAGTATTTATTGTGTGTTTAGTCTGAGCTAATGGGTCATCAAGACAGCCAAAACTAAGTATAAATGAATTTTGCACAAATCTTGTCTATATTTGTCAAGGTATTTTAATTAGGTTCAAAATATTTGTTACGAAGTTTTTTGTCTATTATACAAGTGACCTATATCTACGTAACGATTTTTAATATAAATTAAATACTAAATAAAAATCTAAATTAGTTTTTATCATATCCTACCAACTTGCAAATTTTTACAAAGCTGGTTAGAAGACATACAACTGTTTTAGAGTATTGTTTATGTATCTTTTGTAAAATTCACTTTTATGTCATTGACTTGTAATTGTGATAAAACAAATCTTTGAAAAAATACTTCTAAAACGACAGTCTTCTTACATAATCAGCCATCCAAAGACTGTCCGTTTCGACCGTTGCAAAACCTCGATGGTCGTGTCAGATCACCATATTATTATGTTAGCGCATAGTTTACAAAATATATTAAAAAATTAAACAACGTCACACGTGACCGTTAATTTCAAAACGTGCACTGAACATCTTTACTTCACAATGTTATTGTTGTATTTACGACTCTATTACATGCAAGCCAAGGTTGAAAAAAAATTTGGCCCGCTGCCTTACGCCAAGATGTTTTTCATAATAGAACACAACACAACGTGATTCTTTCATTGATTTCTTAAAAAATATCGTATTTGGAAATATTTTTAGGTAGTTTAATTTCAGTAAAAAGAGAATTTAGGCACGAAATGAGATAAAAATTAATAAGTATTACAAAATAAATTAAATTTATCTACACAAATGTTGTAACATTCTACTTATGTTCTAATAGGTACTTGACTTGACTTATAATTTCTACTGTTATAGCGCAGACAACAAAACACTCAATTTAAGCAATTTCACATGATGGTATAATATCCACATGCTGCTGATTGGCCCTGCGCGTGCAGCTGCGCTCTCATTGGTTAGATTAATGGCGGCAAGTTCGCTGTGACAATACACGTACGTGAATTTAATGTTTCGCAATGTGTTTTGTTTTTGACATATAAATTAAAAGTTAAAAATGTATATATATAATATATTATAGTATATAATATATTCAATCATAACTATCATTCTCATAGCGCGTGGGGAATAATCCTACCAACTCGTAATATACCTATAGTTATAAACACACAGGATATACACACTGATAAATAGCTGCAGATAAACTGTCGCAAACAATTCCCTTTGTATATTTATCAGAGAAATTCTTTAGAAAGAGAATGAATAAATGTAATAATGACACTTCTGAGAAAACTAGAGTATACCGGGTAAATCTTATCTTGCAAGCAAGCCCACTATACATTCCCACTCCTGGGAGTCGGGGTCTTCTCCCACTAGGAGAGAGATAATATAGGCCATAAAGTGCGGGTTGGCGGATGACACAAGTGTTCGTTTATAGCAGTCCTCGAACGTGTCTGTTTCCTCATGATGTTTTCATTTACCGTAAAACGAGTGGAAATCCACACGTAACTATAAAAACAAGATATTGTGAGGGCCGAGATCGAACCAGGGACTGTCTGATTTAAAATTAGACGTTTTACTGACTTATCTTACTAATATTATAAATTAGAAGTTCCGATTTCCATTCAATTTGGTATGGACAGGGTAGATGATGAAGATGTTTGTTGAAACACAAATTATAATTAGTCTAGCTACGAAAATTAAGCCTAAAAGTAGACTACAGTGGTGGCCTTATCTCCTATGGTAACTTACCATAGGATAGTTTCGACCGTGGATAGCGTAAAAGTAGTTTTTAGCCCAATATACATAATGTAACTTAATATTTTTATTAACTAACTAACTAACACACAAACCAATCCTTTATTATGTTTATGTTTAAAACATCACATACCTAATGATAACTCTAATAAAATATTTTCACAAACAAATTTGGTCTGACATTTTGAAAATTATTTTACAATTTTTAAATTTATTATCTGATAAATGAATATTTATTCTGATTTATACTATTCAAGCAATTTCGAAATTTGTCTAGTAGTTGTTAGTTATATTATAACTCTACGAAAACGAGAGACGGTACGTACATTAGTTACGAGTCGCCCTAAAAGTTGCTCCCAAGAAAGAAACAACAAACAACTACATATTTGGTTTGCAAAGTTGTAATGCAGCTCAGAAAACGTCATTACTTACGCATGGTGACTGACTACGTGATTCATTTGTTTTTCATGATTTCATGGTACATTTGCAGTGCATTTGAATCTGGGGGCTACTTATCCGAAAGTAATGTGGCAATTGGCATGTGCTTTATTACGCTTGTTGGCAACGTGTTTTGTTCAGTTATCATGATTTTTTGGTACATTTTCATGCGCTTCTATTAGTGCATTTGAATTTGGGGGCTACTTATCCGAAGATAATTTGTTGCCAATTGGTAGGTATTATGCCTTTATTAAAGCGAATTGGGGGCTACTTATCCAAAGATTATTTGTGGTCAATTGGTATGGGCCTTTATTATAACGTTACATTACGGGGGCTTCCAAAGGATAATAATCACATCAGATACTATAATTATTGTATTCTACAAATTTGAGGTAGCGGGGCCTTGGGGGACCAATGCAATGAAGTTTGTGGCAGATCTGGGACGGCGGTTACGAGATAGGGGGCGAGATCCGCGGGCCGGGGAATACTTACGGCAGAAAACTTCTCTCGCGATTCAGCGAGGAAATGCTGCCAGCCTAATGGGTACGTTTGGGCGAGGGGCTTTGACGTAGTCCTTAAGACTTAGTTTTATTTAATTTTATTATTACTGTGACTTTGATACCTATAATATAATTTGACTAATTCTACAAATTAGAAAATTAAATACATTTCATAAATATACTCGTAATTTAATACATTTCACTGATCAGATGATAGAAGATGAAGAAGATTAAAGGTTGAAAATGTTAAAGGGTGTGTTTTTGTATGAACACACTCGCTCACGAAAGCTTTTGAAAATTGTCTTAAATTTCACTAGCTTTGTATATTAAGTCAAAAATCATTGAACAGAATAATAAATTCGCGATCACTCCGCCCGTCCACACTTTAAGAGATTGGGCATCCTCACATTGCCCTCGCTTGTGATCTTCCAGGTGGCGGTATATGTGAGGATGAACCTAGACTCGTACTCAACCCGCGGCGCTAACCACACCTGGAACACTCGGTACAGGGCCCGACTCAGGGACGTGAGCAGGACGCTGCACAAATCCACTAAGATTACACATATTATGGGCCCAACCATTTACAATAAGTTACCTGCTTATGTGACCGAGGCAACGAGTTTAGGTAGCTTTAAAACTCGACTTAAACGCTGGCTTATCGAAGAAACTCTCTATGATATAAATGACTTTGTAAAAATTACAATATAAGATATTAGAACTAGTCTTTTGACATTGTTTTAATTTTTAAGATTGATGACATACTCATATTTAACTGAAAAATGTACAGAAGTATATTTATATTATTTTTGTTATATTATTTTATAAAAATGTATGTATGAATTGACTTGTAAAACATTTTTACCAATAAATGATGATTATGATTATGATTAAATCGCATTATGTGTTTTTCCTGTCTGCATTATTTTAATTAGTCATCCGATAGGAAGAACATTCCACTGCTTGTTAGTACATAATACGAGTTTAGAATAATACTAATATAAAATAAATACCCAATACTTGGAACTGTATCTATACCTACATGGTTGTTTATTCACCTAATAAATATGGCCCTACATTTTTGTTTGGGTTGCTGGAATCCAATTGAGTTAAGTTCAGCATTCCCCAGCAGAGGTACATAAAAGTATGTACGTACTCATATTACCATACAGCATACCAGTGACAGTCTATTATCTTTAATCGAGGACCTCGTTGGCGTAAAGGTTACCATACCGGCCCGTCAATCAGAAGGTTCCGGATTCGATTCCCGGCCCGGCCAACATCTTTGTGCTTAACTAAATTTGTTGGCTGCGGGTCTGGGTGTTAAATATGTATCTATATAAAATATGTATGCATGTATATGTAGTATATCAGCTGTGTTAGCTACCATAACACGAATTAGAAATGGTTCAGTATGGGGTTAACCAGCCATGTGTGGAATGTGTCCTCATATTTATTATTAATTCAATGTTAAAAATCTTAAGAGTTCCAAAACACGATTACCTAAAATTCTCACTCAATCAATCGAGTTATTCCTTTTTAACGGTAGCCCTGTAACTTATATTATTTATTATACTCTCTAATTTATTTACACGATTATATAATATACATAGAATATATGCAAAAAAAAAGATACAAAAAACTAAAATTTAAATTAAAGTAAGCTCACCATCCAGGCTGTCACTGCGTGTCAAAGTTCCCAAGAAGCTGGCAGCTTTACTCGGCTGAACAGCTAAATCAATCATTTATGTATTAAATATTTACAATTTACAAGGCTTAAACAAAACGAAGCACAAAATACAATTTTATGACTAATTTGTAAATGTATGTACAATATATTTGACGCGCATCACTTACACTGAGAGTTATCTCCCTTGTGCTGTAAGTGATGATTGATATACATACATATGACAATGATATCAATGTGTAAATTTAATTACATTATAAATAACCCTTTGTTCCTTATCCGTCTCGCTATTCTGTTTTACAGGCGATATCGGCAACTTTGGTTACCTGTCGAATTACTTCGATCCGGATACGATCCCATAGACTAACACCGAGCATAGCTCTTTCTTTAGCTCGTTGAGCGACTTTGAACCTTCGTACCAAACCAGCCGTAGGTGTCCACGTCTCGGCTTCGTAAGACATGACTGGTAGGACTCACTGGTTGTAAACTCGTGTATTCAGGCTTTGCGGTATGGACGACGTGAAGACTTGACGGAGTTTCCCAAATGCTGCCCAGCCCAGCTGTATTCTTCTCATGGCCTCTCTCCCAAATTGTACTTGCCTAGTTGGAGCGTTTGCCCTAGGTACACATACTTTAGAACAATTTCCAGAGAGAAGCCATTTACAGCGATCGGTTCCGGAGTAGCGTGCTCGTTACACATGACTTTGGTTTTGTCCAAGTTCATCTGGAAACCGATGCGTAGAGAAGAGTCAGCTAAGCTATCCAGCATCTGCTGCAGATCTTCCAGCGATTCTGCCATTAAAACGATGTCATCCGCAAATTGTAGGTGAGAGATGTACATGCCGTTAACATTGATACCTCGTCCTCCCCAGTTCAGAGTCAAACATATCCTCATGTGCGTTTGTTTACAATTGCTCAGACTGCTGGTTTTGGATTCGGACGGTCATAGTTTCGGCGTCATACAGACAACTCATCACCTGGATGTATCGCCAATCGACTTGGCATCGCTGCAAGGATTCCAGAACAGCCCAGATCTCAACAGAGTCAAAAGCTTTTTCATAGTCCACAAACGCTAGACAAAGGGGCAGATTTTACTCTTCAGTCTTCTGTATAATCTGCCGGACCGTGTGAATGTGGTCTATGGTGCTATATCTGCTGCGAAACCCAGCCTGTTCGGGAGGCGGGAACTCATAGTCTTCGCGATTGATAGCATTCGAGTAAAAAAAATAGATTCGGGTATCTAACTAATTAATTCTCAGTAGTAGTTTTGGGTACCATACCTACACGAGATTATTGGTTGCTTGGAATATAAAATTTAGGACAACAAATTATTATTATTTTGGTTATATTGCGAGTGATTTTGCACTTAGAAATGTATCGAAAAAGATAAGTCTTATCTATAGTCTCTATCTATAAAGACTAAGCAACGTTTTTTAGAAAGTGACTCATAACAAATACGACGTATTTTTATTTCTTAGTTCATTTATTCACTGACATATTTTCAGCTAGTAGGTAGGTATATCATGAAAATATTTTTGAAAAAGTATACCATCTCAGAATTTACTCGACTGTAATTTTTTTGAGCTAACAGTCAAACTAGATGGACGTCTAAAGCCCAACGCACACGACGCTTGTTTTGCTGCACACGACGCTTGTTTTGCTGCTGGATTGCTTGCGGGGCCCTCTGCGGGCTACTCTGCTGGCATCGCTGCGAGAAAGTGACGTCACTGCTGGCTCTGCAGCGTGGTTGCGTGCTGGCTGTCGATGATAGAACGTGTGCTATTTTTCGTGACGGCTTGCTTGCGTGTTCTCTTTTTTTCGTGCTCTGTTGTTGAAAAAATATGTCGCAAAGGTGGTCTCCGGAGCAAATTAATGCTTTAATTGACGCATACAAAGAAGAACCGTGTTTGTATGCAACAAATACTCCGAATTACCACAACAAGCGTCTTATTATTTATTTATTATTTATTATTATTATTATTTATTTTATTTATTTCATTATTTCAGCCGCAATAGTTTGTTGTACTTGAGCGTCCATGATACTGTTTACTGTTGGGTACTGTAGAGGTTAGAAACACTCGTCTCTTTAATGGGTGCGTCACTTCGATGCACGCCTAGCGACAAGCACCGTGTGAAGCCAACCTACCAAGGGAGCCATCAGCGCACCCAGCGCCACAGCCAACTTCGAACCCAGCGGCAAATTCTAGCAAGCTATCTAGCAGCAAAACAAGCGTCGTGTGCGTTGGGCTTAAGATCTGATTTCGTACCGGCTATTTTAAATATTCAATATTGCCATTACATAAAGAAGTAACTATAGTAAGAAATTGCACACACGGCAAATATGGAAAATTATCCTGCTAATAATAATATAACTACTAATGAAACGCCATCACAAAATCAGATTAAAACACGTGCAGTCGACACAATAACAATATCGTACCCACCTGCCGACTAAAAATAAAAATAAACAACCGACATCCTATTCTTACCTTTAGCGTAGACGCCGAAATATGCGACCAACGCTAGCACTATCCACAAACTCTTCATGATGCACACTAGAACATATCACAGCACTGTTTAAATTTGCTTTAATTTGATTAGTAAGTATATTGAATTCCAATGAAAATAGGTCGGGACATGCGCGCGCGCCTTCTTCGGTGTATGTTTTGTTACTGGCACAAAATAGTGCGTCGTTTAGTGATGTGACACACCTCATCTTTTTGCGTTTTGATTTTTAAGACTTTTTAATTTTTCTGGTTAAGGTAGCTGTGAATATAAATGTATCAAGTCCTTCAAGTACAATAAAGCTACTAGGTAATCATTAATATAACAACTTACAGTTCATTGTCACAGGAAACGAGGCTTATTTACCTAAATATATTTGTTTTAAAGTAACTACACTGTATAAGGTTTACTTATTAACAGTCTAATAATACATTTAATTAAATTCAGTTACTTATTATATGTTTTTATTTTAATCCTTCGAACTTAAAAAGTAGGTTTATAACCTTCTTTTTATCATTCAATTAACTCTGTAGTATATGAAACGGTTTTTTTTTTTATTGTAGTGGATAATTAATTATATTCCCGAAGGATCTGAACAAAGTTTTAACGAAATGGGTTCAGTATTTTTAACCGAATTCTGCTTATCCGACTTTTTATAGTTTACTTGTTGTTAAAATGTATAATATACGAGTAAGTATTTAACTTACTAGATATATGTTTTAAATTTTTTTACGTTGACATAATACTAGTAGTAGTTTCAAATTAGATTTTCGATAACTCATTCCTATTTCATTTAGAAATGCTTTATCGATAAAATAAAAAGTAGTTCCCTACACTAATTTTAAGACAGTCACGACACTTGATAACATTATCATAAATTGATAGGTATTTTAGTTTGAATTACACATCGGCGTATCTATGTCTAGCTAATAAAAAAAAGGTTAAGAAAAATACAATATTTTTCCTGAAAGTGCTTTGTGATTTTACTTATTATTTGTCCCTACTTCTCCTAATATCCTGTCTCTTTTTATAATCTACTTGATATTTTTATTCCCGGTATTATTTCGTACAAATATAACGTAAAGTAAATAAACCCCCCATCATTTTCTTTCATCAATAAATATTTATTAATTGATGATTAATCGATGTTATTAGGAAACTATTAAGTAGATAAGTTTCTAGGTATTTCAGTTATTTTTAAAAATTATAAAATAAATAATACCTATTCGTTCTCTCTACGCTATTACTATCAATCACCTTGTTGTATCTTTTATGGGTTATAAATGACTTATCGGACAAACACAGTCGAACAATTTGTTTCAAAGGTACTTATATTCTGAAACACAACATTATATTGTTCACATTAATACTACGAAGTACAAGTTAATATTATTCTGTGGTAATACGCAATACGCATAACATTTTATTTATCAGTAGCGACATCTATGAGAAAACTTTAGAACTAGTACTTAGAAACTCTTGCTGCACTTATAATGCTGTAGCAATGCTACAAACACCACTGATATTTGCTACCAAGCTACGTTTGTCTAGTCACTGTTGTTGGAAACGAAAAAGTTTAGGTAAATTTTCAGAGATGTCGCTTTTATGCCTTTTTGTAGTCAACTTATATAAGTAGTATCATAGACAAAGACACTAATATTTTGTCTATGGTAGTATTAATATTATATGCAAGGGCACTGGCCTGTCTTCTGATACTAAAATTAGATTAGAATTAAAAGCAAAATTAAAACTACTAGGTTAGGAAATGTATACACATACTTGCCTGTGAAGTAAATTGTCTGAAAAAGGGTTACCGCTATCTAAGTAGCTTTAAGATTGATTCATATTAAAATACATAGTATGAAAAATAATATATGTAGTCTGTGGCTCAACTAATTACAGAAATAAATTCAAATTGTGCTGATTATATTTTTTATTCATTTTCAGCCTAACCTTCAATGAAGGTCATTTACAAGGTCACTGAATAAAAATTTACTGAAAATAACAAAATCAAGCCAATGTGTTGCATAACGCGAAATTATTATTTAATCTGAATGACCTAGAAAAGAAAGACATTTCCCGAATATTTAGAACCTTGCTAAATTTTCGCGGTCACAAATCGACCTCGGGTTTTGAGGACGCGTCCTCGCTGCCAAGGCGGCGTCCTCGCTCGAGGTCTCAGCAAGGTCGACCTTCATTATCTGACCTTACCCTTGAATACAAGGTTTGCGATAACTGCCATAAATACTACTGACTAATCTTTGTATTGCGGAATACAGGACTAGGACCATGGTTTGTAATTTTTGCAACATGCATAATTTATGTTTCAAATAAATGTTTTTTTTTGTGTGTAGCTATCTACATGGATAGATTAACTCTTTATTGGGTAGAGTAATAATACTAGTAACTGAAAAATAATAATAAAATGTGAAATAACTATTTAACATTAAATATATTTACACAAGAATATCTAGTGGTTTCGCCACAAAACGATTAGTCTGATTTGAGGCAACCTAAACATAAGAAAAGCCAAAATTTGATAGTTATATTATTTGAAACACGGATCAGAAAAAAAACAGATTTGAACTAACTTTAAATTAACTTTTTGATGTAAAATCACTGGCAAATTCGCGGAAGTTTTTCTCTTCCGTGGGCAAATTGTATTTAAATATACCATTTAAATACTACCATAGACAAAATATATTTAATTGCATTTCACTATCTGTGGTAAAACGTTTTAGAATTTGAAAAATCTATTATAAACTAGTCCTGTACACGCAAATCGTATCTCTATAGTACAGTGTCACCAATTTAGCTGTTCAAGTGGCCAAAATTGGAACTACAAGTTCGACCGCATATTTACATGGTAACAAATCACCACTAGCGACGCCACCAACTGAACAGCTAAGTTGGTGGCCGTGTAGCTGTTACGTCATACTCCATGTAGAATGTGCGTAGTTAGTTCGACGAAGAAACTTCGTGATATTCTGTGGACACGTTACAGTATATTTGATAGTGACTTCCCTGAGCGATTTTATTGGTTCGATGACGTAATACTGAACGTTTGTAGACATGTGATGTTGGATCAAAATAAAATAGAAATAAAGGTGGTTAGAACACAACTTGGTAATTACTTACTAGCAGCGCTAGCTATGTATGGGCTATGAAATAATCTAATTCTCTTCAATTGAAAATCGACATTTTTAGTAAGTATTTTTGGAAACAAAATATAGTCTATGTTCATCGGGAACATCGTAGCTTCTCAACGGTGAAGGATTTTTCAAATCGGTCCAGTAGTTTCGGAGTCTATTCGCGTCAAACAAACTTCTGATCTTTATAATATTTGTATAGAGTATAGACTAACACTAACAATAATATTTTAAGTCATATCGTACTGATAGATAATATGATAACGCCATTATTTTATTTTCATTCAAATTTACGATAGATAAATATAGATTTGTACGTAATTTTTTCTATGATTCTTATAATACCATTATAAACTAAAGGCTTTTTTGCACTGCAGCTGCACTTATTTCAAAACATCAATTAAAGACGCAATGCAGAACGTGATGGGGGAAAACTCTTTGTAGTTTGGATGGTATTAGTTTATGGAGCGACAACGGTCTGCCTCCATCTAGCAAAGGGATATCCCCCCGGACAGATGTTGTGTCCGGAGACGGCCGTCCGACGGTCATGCATTGTAGCTTGAACCAGTCGTACGCGCGTTGTAAATATCGTTTGCGCGATTCAGGATAAGCGCTCTGATTGGTAGCGGGCGATGAAGTGCGCTAGAGACGCCAAAAAATACTGGTTACCGTCTTTCTCTTTCTATAATCTTTCAATAATACACCAGTTTTATCTTAATAAAATTTATTTTACTACAAATTGATATATAACAACAAAATTAAACATAAAAGACACTAGCTTACTTCTACTCAATTTTTATTCTAAAAACTAGATAAGTAAGAACTTTATTGCTATTAAAATTGGCAGTATTGGTAACAAGTAGGTAAGTATATCTACTTTAATTATTATTTATAAATTACATTAAATGTCATAAAATCTTAAAACAGTATTTAATAATTGTAGGTTTTGATTCATAAGCAAAGTAATAAAAATAATGTAAGGCGAACTCATTTCTAATGATAAAATAATAAGTTTAGTCACACTTGTCATGTTCTTAAGAGAGAAATTTATAAATAATTTTGACAATAACAATAATTTCATATTCATATTTCATAGAATTACCACACATTCACCGGAGGCGACCGTGCCGTATAGCCGTAATAATAAAAAAGAATCGAATTTTAGAATTCGAGCTATTATTGTAGATTCGAATTTTGGTATTCAAATTATTATTATTATAGAATCGAATTCTAAAATTAAATTCTTTCAGCACGATTGGCGCGGGCGCTTCCTATAGCAGCCCGGGTCTGAAAAAAAGCCATTCGCAATTGATGCCACTGACAATAAGAATGACTTGGACTATGGAAAATAAAACGCTTGAACGATTTTGAGAACAAATATGCGGTTTCAAGTTTTTACATTTAACTGAAAATTGTTTTGCTCTGAAAACCCGTTCTATTAGAATAAGTAATATGTAAGATGTCAGACTACTGACCACCATTGAGAATGGTAATTTATGTATCAGTTGACACTGGTGGCGATTCAGCGGCACACACGACTAAACTAAATTTAAAGTAGCTCTGTCTCTTTTCGTCATAAATGACCAAAAAGAGGTGGTACGATCTAAACCATAGACAAAACATCTAAAATCACGTCAAACACGTCAGGTTTAGAGCTGATACAATTGGGTGCGCTCTAAAATCGCTTACATTTTTCATATTTGATGTGATTTTAGTTGTTTTGTGTGTGGTTCAGAACGTGCCGTCTCTTGCTGGCCACCTAAGATGAAAAGAGACGGGGCTTCTTTAAATTTAGTTTTGTCGTGTGTGCCGCTGAATCGCCACCACTAAGAATGAAAATAAAAATGACCTCCATTCGTACCACACAATGGCATCAACTACCAATGGCTTTTATTCAGACAAAGGCTGCTAATCTGTGCCCACCTTTGGACAACTGAGCTCCGCAATTCCTTCACGGTTCCAGAAGCTCTTCTGGGTTTTCTAACAATCACGGTTGAATTATCTTAATCTACATAAGTGTGATAATTTATGCGTAGTATTAAAATAGAACTGTCGAAGTAAAGAAACTGTGAACGGAAAAAGATGGTCGGAATGTTATGTCTCATAATACAAATATTTACAAAGTCAACATTACAAATTAATAACTTAGTTATTCGATTAATTATTGTTAGAAAACTTCCTTCCTGAACTTGAAGCCATACTGGTTGCATTTGTATTTCAATGTACGCCCAAGTTGAGGTGGACCGCAGTAGAACACTGTTACTTCTCCCTATAATAAAAAAGAAACATTTATTAATTCATAATTCCTAAAAACGGAAGTCTTTTATTAATAAAAATAATAAATAAATAACGGCTGGTTAGCCCAAATCTAAGCCATTTCTAGTTTGTAATTATGGTGGCTAACACAACTGATATACTACATATACACACATATATATATAGATGTATAATTAACACCCAGACCGACTGCCAACAAATTTAGTTCAGTGCAAAGATGTTGGGCGTGCCGGGAATTGAACCCGGAACCTTCTGATTGGCAGTCCGGCATGGTAAACATTACGCCAACAGACATGAATAGTTTTCCTGTTAATTAACATTAATATTTTCATTTTATAAATAAATAAATAATACTCTTTTTAATCAATATAAATTTAATATTTTTAATCAATATAAATTTAAATATGCATTAAAAAGCGTAATCGACTTAAAGTGTTTTTTTTAATGCAATTGTGACAAGTTATGGATTGTTATTTACCTTATTTTGTTCCTGCAACTTTTTGAATACTTTATCCCAGTTGGGCCGACCGGCATTCGTTCGAGTCTTTAGACCTGTGATGAGGTCTCGCTTTTCCTGAAAATACAATATAAAATTCTATAATAAAGTGTGGAAAAACGTCTGCTTATTAATCTAAATGCCTCTGACGCGATCCAAGCCCTACACCAATTACTTGCTTTTCAAGTTATGGATTTGCACTCGCTTTACAGTGCAGGAAAACATCATGAGGAAACCGATATGTTTGAGGACCAAATTATCTAAAGAAGTGTCATCAACCAACCTGTACTTGGTGGATTATGGCCTATACCTATCTCTTCGTGAGAGAAGATCCCAGCCGTGGGAACGTATATAATGGGCTGCTTATGCTAGAAAATAAAGGTTGTTACAACAACAAGGAAAGATTAAAATACATACTTTCTTTGCAGTTTGTACCCTAGACTGTAATGCGTGAGGTTTCGGATTCTATACCTTTGATGACATTTCAGATACACAAATGTCATCCATTGACATCCCCAATACAAAAGAAAATTTTATGTCAAGAGCTAGCATCTATCTATCTAAGAGTGGAAGCATCTTTTTGTTTTGTAATTCCCTTTACCTTTTCATGCAGCATATCTAAAGCCAGTTGCAATCCAACAGCCTTCATATCATTCCTTTGTAAGGCGCTAGTGATGTACATGTGCATTTCCAGGAATCTGTCCGAATTCCTCTCCAACTCAGCTTGTTCGATCTCTAGCTCTGATAGTAGATTTACGAACCACTCGAAAGAACGCTGCTCACGGTTTATCCAGAAGAAATCCACCTGAAAGATGTAAAGGTTATAATGATAAATATTATAATGATACTTTTCACAGAGGAAGGATAAATAGAGGTGAAAGTTTTATTCGTTTTTATATCACAGCTAGAATCTGTTGTAGTAGATTTCAGCATTGATATAATAAATAAATTATATTCCTAGAAGAAGAGATACAGTCACCTTAAAGCTTTTATTAAGTCAAAATTATTCTAGCTTTGACTTACGGTTTTTCATTAGCTCTATATACATACATTTTTAGAAACTGGTATCTGTTGAAGGAAGGTAGACGGTTTATATCCTGGTCATTCTCGTCACTACCTACATACGAGTACATATTATTCATATCTATTCAGCACGCAATACTCTCAAATGGTTTAATAATCAAATAAATTTAATTCATTCTTTTTATTATAGTAAGTGCTAATTAATAGCTTTCTTTGAATTTATAAAGTAAGAAATTTAGCTTGCCAATTGTACCCCCATGTAAAAAAATTAATTCTTTGAACAATTCGAAACTTCAGAATTGCGTTTCTTTTTTACACGCTTTATATTAGCTTCACCTGTATGTATGTATGTAACCGACTTCTTTGGGCGCGATTTTGACCCACTTTAAACGGCCAGATTTCGTTGAAACTTTGTAGATTTATTGAGGACCGATGACAATACACTAATTTGATAAAATTATTACATTTTTTTGTATTTTTGTTTGTATGTTTGTTTGTAACCGACTTCTTAGGGCGCGATTTTGACCCACTTTAAACGGCCAGATAAGCGTGTTTTTTTAGTTTTTTTAAACTACTATTATTTTATTGTCATTGACACTTACTACATGACAATTACTTACTACTGACTTCAGATTTACCGCCATCTCAGATTTGCATTCGAATCGTCAATCCCGTAGGTCGCAAGCTTACATGTTAATTTAGGTAATTTCAGATAGATGGCAGCTGTTTTGATATAACTTCGAAATGCTCAAAATATTTTGCTTGTATCTTTGCCAAACGATTCATAAGTTACAAAAGAAATTGGGCCGCCAGGATAAGTAAATAAAGAAACAAAACTTATAGCTATTTAACGCCATCTAGCGGCATATGTGCACTTGGAGGCCGCTATCAAACAACCTTGAACGGTTCATAAAAATAATCTCTACTTGTTTCAAAGTCAGTAAAACATTCTTTATACTGCCTATTATGAAGATGTTACTTGTGCTTACAACCTATATTACCTACTCGACAGAGAACCAGAGTCACCGACATAGCCCAACGCATAAGCAAGCTGAAGTGGCAATGCGCCGGACATATCTGCCGAAGAACCGATGACCGTTATGATAGACGAGTTCTAGAGTGGAGACCGCGACTCGGCAAACGTAATGTAGGACGCCCTACAACCAGGTGGAGCGATGATCTGAAGAAGGTAGCGGGTAGTGGATGGCGAAGAGAAGCTCAGGATAGGGCCAAGTGGCGTGCCTTGGGAGAGGCCTATGTCCAGCAGTGGACAAACATAGGTTGATGATGACAACCTACCTTCCTCAGCCTCATATTATAGCTCGGCAGTCTTGCCGTCCAAGTGTGATGGCATTTGGGGCATTCGCTCCTCGCCTGCCAGTATCGAAACATGATGGCTTGTAAGATCGACGCGAAGGGAGTTACTCCGATACCAGCGGCGATCAGTGCTGCGTGTTCAGCTTGGAAGATGTGTGAGGATGCTGCACCGTACGGGCCGTCTATGTAGATCTGAAACCATTGACATATTGCTTTTTAAATTACTGTTTAGAAAAAAAAAGATGCCGTCATAAAATTTGAGGGCGCAACTTCGTTTTAACGTTTTTGATACGTTGATAACACTGTTACGTCATTATAGCGCGACTATGATTCTTGATATTTCTACACTTTGTCAAATTGATACAAAATTCTGATTTTTGACAGATGACTGGGCTGGGATTCCATATATGACAATCATATTGTTAGTGCCATTTTACGCCATTACGGTTCTCTTTCCGCACAGACTCCAGTAAAGTTATCTAGTTGCTGTGTTATCAGAAAATTTTAAACTATTACATATAGAAGGTGTGTATTATCAAACTCGGCAAAACTGCTAAATGGATTAACTCATAGGCTACTTCTATTTCGGGTAACACCCCAGGGCGAAGCTAGTAGGAAAATAAACGCAAATATTTAGTTAAATAGTATATATCTTCAATGTACAACCACTATTAAAGTTATCAGGGTACATGTAACATATCCTTATGTATTGCAAGACAATAAATAAACTATAAAGTTAAATTTGTATTACCAAAGGTAAGATTTTTAGAACAAGCTAATTTCTAAGTCAACTTCTTCACAAAAATATTCTATTTCGTAAAACGAATACACCCATAACAATGACATAACATCCTACAGAAGAAGAAGAAAAGGAAAACAAAGATCCTTACCTCCAAGGGCTTTCCTATAAGAAGATTTGGGACCATGGTCTCAGGATTAAACGTCTCGTTTGGATCTCTCATTTCAATAGCGTTTCTGTCTTTTGGGGTCTCCGGATCTTTGTCCGGAGAAATGCTTTTAGATAGACGTCTTCTGGCTAAAAAAAAAGGGTTTCATGATCCATAAACATTAAGTTTAAAACATTTTGAATAGTTACACACACAAAGACAGACTGGTCCAATGCCTGATAAAAACAATGGTTTAATAAATAAGTTTTTAATGTTATCGACGACAACGTTCAAATAAACATTAAACTATTGCATTTCTTCTTGAGTAAGATAATGTCATCTTGCAATCAATAAGACTTCAGCCTACAATTGTATCAATCCTCTTCTTTAAACTCAAATGATGCTCATTTATAACATATTGTTAAAGAGAGTTACGTTTTCATGCATATGCCGTAGATTATTGATGTCTGAGAATTCTGTATGTCACCTATAAGGTTTTGTTATAGTAAGTAAAACTGATTGTGAAAGTGATTGTTTTTTTAGTTTGTAATATTATTATTATTAGTCTTGTATAACAAACTTAAAAACAATTATTATAAATTAAATAAGTGGACTTTTATTACAAACTTAAAAACAACAAACCCCTAATTATAGGTAACAAAAATAATTCTCAGATATCTATAATCTACTGCATATGCATAATATTACAAAAAAGGTCGAAAGTTCAAGAAAAGTACCGTATTTTTTTTTATTGTAACTTTTTTTATTCTTACCTTGTGTTATAATACTCTCATTGCTCCTCCTCCGCTCCCAGTCTTCAAAGCTAGGTGTTTTGAAAGCGATAATAGCAGGTTTATTCCTCATGTACCGGTAGCGATGCTCCAGGTCTTTGTACTGAGGGTTCTGGTAGCTTTTGGTCACATGCTGCAGACGGGAGAGGCCAAACACACCTTGTTCCGATTCCGACCGGCAGAAGTCGTGAACACTGGAATAGTGGAGATGGGAGGAGTTAGTAAATAGTAAAGTTAAATACATATACATTTTTTTTGATAAAGTAGGAACTCGTATCTAAAAAGAATATATATGTAAATAGAATAAATAGACAAACTATGTGTAAATAAAAAAAAACAATGTTTATATAAGCACGGTTTACCTGTTTTACAATTACATCTTATATTATATACATTTTTTCTTACTGTAACGAAATGCCTATGTATTTTGTAAGATAAAGAATTTTCTTTCTTTCTTTCAAAAAATACTACGTATATATTTGTTTTTATTTTTCTTAATGTCTTTAGCTTATAATAATACGACTGTACTTGCTTACAATAATAATACATACTGTACTACAATAAGCAAGAAATTTAGATTAGCTAGCTTTAGTAAAATAACTACAGCAAGTCTAAAACTCTAGCCCACAGCAGAACACAGCATGCCCGATATGCTAAACGCATTACCAGGTTTAAAATAATTGGGCCTGCGTTTTTTAATTTGTCCTGTAATCTTAAATCAACAGCGAACGCTACAATCTTCATTATTATTGTCGATGGCGCTGTTTGAACGCGAGTGAGGCTCGCTCCTGCCCATTCTTTTTGTCACCAAACATTTATATATATTTAAGGTATATATGTCAAACTTACATAGCTTTATTGTTTTTATGATTGACGTCAGGCATAGACCGAGATTTTTCCAGAAGGCGTTGTGGTGAGAGAACTTCTTGCACGGGTTTCTTTGGAGAAGATGTCAGTTCTGGAAGATTATCATAATTTGATTAATTAAAATTATATAGTAGCTGTTGCGCGTGGCTCTGCCCGCGTGTCCCTGAATTTTGTTTGCTACAAACCTCACGGATCCCGAGACCTTTCCAACGAGTGTAATACTAGCTACGCTTCGTGGTGTTACCCTCGTTAATCCGGAACCAAAGAAGTTAATCCAGGATAAAAAAGTAAGTAAGCTTAGTGACTTATCTTAGTAAGTTAATCTAAGGTCTAACATATCCTCATAGTTAATCTCATCAAAAGATGTCCGATGGAGCGTGAATTCCCGTGCGTATCCCACGGGAACTATAAAATATATTTCGGGATAAAAGGTAGCCTGTGTGTTAATTCGAGGTCTAACCTTTCACACCAAATTTCATAAAACTCGGTTCAGCCGTTTGAGCGTGAAGAAGTAACAAACATTCACACTAACGCACAATCTTTCGCATTTATAATATTAGTAGGAAATAGGATAAACGGATCTTAAATCACCTTCAAAATGACCATTGTAAGGTTCTCCATTTTCAGAGATTTCTTGAGGGGTGAGATCTATTGAAACTTTCTTGGGTTTCCTCAGTGATCCAAAACCTCTGCTCTTATTACTCTTGTTGCTTCTTTTACTTTGATTGGAACAGGTTCGCGCTAGTTTTCTGTAACAAGATTGTACATTCATGATTACCAAGATATATATTTTTTATAATGTCCTAGCTCGCTGAAAATTTCTTAATTTTCTTTTAACTTTACTCTTCCTTTATTATTATGTTTTTGTACAAATATATTATAACCTAGGTAAAAATAGACATACAATTCTAATAATACAAAATTATTTACATCTATCTTTTCTATCGTCCCATTTACTTATATTGTTTGCTTAGTTTTGGAAGAGTATTGTTGATACAATACTCTTATAATATATTTGTAAAAAAACATATAAAAAACTAATACCATTATTTTAATGTGTTTCTACATGTATGTATATGTCATTAACGTTGCTAGAAGCTTTTTCATAGGCGCTTAGGTAATTTAAAATCTCAGAGGTCAGCCAGATAGTACGCGAAGTTTTTTTTAATAACTACATACTCATGTCCACTATCCAGCAGCTGCAGCTCTGCTGGCGGTCCATGTAGCCTGATCTGTTCCTGTTCAAACCGCGAGTACAGCCGGTTGGTCCATTCACCCACACCACGGATGTGAAGCCAGAGATAGCCTGAAATTAAAGAACAATATAGCATTACATCTGCCTACCCGGGCTAAGCCAGCGTGGTGGATTATGGCCTTATTATATCTCTCTCCTCCTGAGAGGGCCCAGAGTCCTGGCAGTGGGAACGTATACAGTGGGCAGCTTATATTTATGTTATAGCATTACACTGTATATTGGAACAACATTGAGTTACATCATTTGGATCGTAAAGTGATTATATCCTAATACTTAAATCTATATAATCGCTCATTGACTATTTACTAAATTAAACCTATTCAGTTATCAGGTCGAATGGCGTGACAAAACTCAAATATTGACCTCCTTTAATATCAGCATCAAGAGATGATAACAATTTAATGATAAAAGTTTATTGCAGCTTATAACGGCACGGATAAAATATACTTCACAGTGCTAGCTAACTGTGACTGCAGGCGCGCCACAGACGCCTCTAGCTTGTGTTCGCGCGAGACTAGCAGATCTTCATGCAGCACGTGTATCTGGTTATGCACGGGATGAGATACTGGTTCTACAAGTAGGATGATTTTCAACAATTGCTTTTACTGGGACATCTTAGGTTTTTCAATAACTATAAATATAAATATTAGGACTCATTTCACACACGGCTGGTTAACCCCATACTGAAACATTTTTAGTTCGTGTTATGGTAGCTAACACAACTGATATACTACATATATATTTTATATAAATATATATTTAACACCCAGACCCACAACCAACAAATTTAGTTAAGCACAAAGATGTCGGCCGGGCTGTGAATCGAACCCGGAACCTTCTGGTTAGCAGTCCGACATGGTAACCGTTGCGCCAACGAGGTCGTCGTCACAACTTAAGTCTATGTTTCTGTTTAAAGCGAAGGGAAGGGCAAAATCTTGCTTTTTCAGTTTTTTCGCTATAAATCGTAAACGGAAAAGATTAGATTTTTTGGACTAGTTTTATTTCTAATCATAAGTCTAATTGGTACAAAATAAGTATGTTAGGCCTAAGCTATTGTTTCGATATTTTTTCCCGTTTTACGACGTATAGTGATAAAACTGAATAATCAAGATTTGGATTCATACCTTCAAGCTCAGGAGCACTGCTGATTGTGAACGGATGCCACTCGTAAAAAGCAATCGCCGGTATATTGACAAACACGTAGTCACCGGCGTGGAACTCGAAGTGAGGCGGCCGCTTGATCACCAGGTGGGTCACTCGGGATGGAAGCAGGATTCCTGCTGAGATGTAGGTCTTACTGCGCTCAGACCTGGATGATAGAAACCATGTTAGGACACATAAGATCTTCTAAACAATGTATATTATCATAGACAGTTTATAAATGTAGTTTTTTTTTATATAATTTGTCTATGATATTAGTTTAGTTAAAAAGACTTAACAAAACGACCGGTGACTCCCGCTCCAGATCTTTCCTGGTGCAAAGGATAGCGATTGCCATTCAGCGCGGGAACGCTGCAAGTCTAATGGGCACCTTTGCACTGGGAACTATTAGGGGCAGGTTATTTATTTAGATTTAAGTTATTTGTTATAAATTTAAATTAATATTGACATATTGTAAATTGACATTTTAATATCTATACCTACTAATATAAATTTAAATTAATTTTGAAATATTTTTTCGTTTAGTTAAAACATTGTAAACTGTTGACATAAGGCATCTTAATATTTCCGCGTAGAAAACGGTCACACTTACTTATCATCAAAAGTTTGAATGAGTCCAACAGTTTCGGGCGCGGGGTTCAATGGCCGCCCGTGCGCGCGCGGATCTCGTCGGCGACGCGACGGTCCTTGTAACACTCGCCTCTGAAGATGGTGCTTGGAAAGCACCAAAACTGTTGGACTCATTCCAACTTTTAATAATAAGTAAGTGTGACCGTTTTCTACGCGGAAATATTAGTTAAGTTTGGTTATTAACTTACAACGCATGATATAAAGCTATGTTACATGTGCCCTGTTGTTAAAATAGGACGTAGCAAGAGGTGCTGGCTAGCTTTGCTCTGAGGCTAGCTAGATAATGTCCTTACATTATAAGTTATACTTATGACTAGTTACTCGTATTATTAAGTGCTGTACAGTAACATTACACTTTATAGCTAGGCATTTGACCAGCTAACCCTGCAGCCTGGGTGAAAGAATAAGACTGCGGAATTGCCCCTG